>JARQOD010000004.1:396240647-396268656 GCA_033576555.1 Oophaga sylvatica
GGTTGTTTTTTGCTCCTGTCCTCCTCAGCTACCAAATCATAACAGAATCAGAGGCCATATTGTAAATTCTATGTTACTCAAAAGAAGGAAAAAATAGTTAAAAAAAAGTAGTCAGAATTTTTTTTTGTGTGTGTGTATTTTTTTCTCTTTATCTCTGGGGGCGGTAGGAGGAGGTTTTTTTTGCAATGGAAATCAAGCATTTGTCCGATCGTGTGGAGCAGCTTGCTGCTGAAGTTCGGAGTATTGCTAGCTATCTAACTCATTTGCCTCCTGTAGAACCTAAGATCCCTACTCCGGATTTATTTTTTGGGGATCGGTCTAAATTTTTGAATTTTAAAAATAACTGTAAGTTGTTTTTTGCCCTGAAACCTAAGTCCTCGGGGAACGCAGCACAGCAGGTTCAAATTGTCATCTCCCTGTTGAGCGGAGAACCTCAGGACTGGACTTTTTCCCTGACACCTGGGGATCCTGTTTTGACTGATGTTGATGTGTTTTTTCAGGCTCTGGGGTTGTTTTACGATGAACCTAATGTTGCTGATCAAGCTGAGAGAACCTTGTTGGCATTGAATCAGGGTCAGGAAGCCGCAGAGCTATATTGTCAGAAATTCTGAAAGTGGGCAGTCCATACTAAATGGAATGATGATGCCCTGGCAGCTCTTTTTCAGAAGGGTCTGGCAGAAACTGTAAAGGACGTTATAGTGGGATTTCCTGTTCCCTCTGGTCTCAATGACTATGTCATTGACTATTCAAATTGATAGATGTTTACGTGAGCATAGAAATACTGCGAGAGGTGCTGAGCCCATGCAGTGTGATGGAGTAGTTTCTGGGGTTCAGCGTCGAGAGTTTCAAAAGCATAATAAGTTGTGCTTCTATTGTGGGGACGCTTCTCATACTATTTCTATCTGTCCTTAGCGGGGAAGACGTTTTGCGCTCTTGTTTGTTTTGGGTAATGTTCAGACAAAATTTCTTTGACTGTTACCTTGATTTGCTCCATGTCCACATTATCGGCTCAGGCTTTTGTTGATTCAGGAGCAGTGCTAAACCTGAAGGATTTTTATTTTGCCAAATGTTGTCGTTTTCCCATGGTACCCCTGCGGAGGTCTATTCCTTTGCTGGGTATTAATTCTACCCCTTTGGTGGAGAATAAACCCCAGTTTTCAACTCAGGTGATAATGCGGGTTGACCCGGACCACCAAGAGAATTGTAAATTTTTGGTGTTACATAATTTACATGACATCATTGTACTGGGTTTTCCTTGGTCGCAGACCCATAATCCTGTTTTCGATTGGAAGTCTGTGTCTGTGGTTAGTTGGGGTTGCGAATGTGTTCGTAATGATACTCCTGTTTTTTCTACCTCTCCCCAGTCTCAAGAGGTCCCTGACTATTTGGCTGATTTTTCTGATATGTTTAGTGAGAGTAAGTCTGCATCCTTACCTCCTCTTAGGAGTTATGATTGCACGATTGAGTTGGTACCCGGTTGTAAATTTCCCAAGGGTCGGCTCTTCAATTTATTGGTACCTGAGCATGATGCTATGCGATCTTATATTAAAGAGTCTTTCGAGAAGGGTCATATCAGACCATCCTCTTCACCCTTGGGTGCCGGCTTTTTCTTTGTGGCCAAAAAGGATGGTTCATTGAGACCATGTATTGACTATCGTCTCCTTAATAGGATCACTGTTAAATATCAGTATCCGTTACCCCTGATTTCTGATTTATTTTCCAGAGTGAAAGGTACCAGTTGGTTTACCAAGCTTGACCTTAGGGGGGCATATAATCTTATTCGCATCAAGCACGGAGATGAATGGAAGACGGCGTTTAATACCCCTGAGGGGCATTTTGAGTACCTAGTGATGCCTTTTGGGCTCACTAATGCCCCTTCCGTCTTCCAGTCTTTCATGAATGATATTTTCCGGGATTTGGTGGATACGTTTCTGATCGTTTATTTGGACGATATTTTGATATTTTCCAATGACTGGGATTCTTATGTGGAACATGTTCGGATGGTATTCCGGATTTTGAGAGAGAATGCTTTGTATGTTAAGGGATCGAAATGTCTCTTTGGCGTACAGAAGGTTTCGTTTTTGGGATTCGTTTTGTCTCCGTCTGCTATTGAAATGGACCCGGTCAAGGTTCAGGCCATTTGTGATTGGGTTCAACCCACTTCATTGAAGGGTCTTCAGAGATTTTTGGGATTTGCTAAGTTTTAGCATAAATTTATAGGTAATTCTCTGGTATTGTGAAACCATTGACTGATTTGACTAAAAAGGGTTCTGATGTGGTGAATTGCTCTCCTGAGGCAGTTTCTGCGTTTCAGGAGCTCAAGTGGAGATTCACTTCTGCTCCTGTTCTACGGCAACCTGATGTTTCTCTACCATTTCAGGTGGAGATAGATGCTTCTGAGATTGGTGCAGGAGTTGTTTTGTCCCAAAGGGATCCTGTAACCTCTAAGATTAACCCTTGTGCCTTCTTCTCCCGAAAGTTTTCCCCAGTTGAACATAATTATGATGTGGGTAATCGGGAATCATTGGCTATGAAGTGGGTATTCGAAGAGTGGAGACATTGGTTGGAGGGAGCCAAACATCAAGTTGTGGTCCTCACTGACCACAAAAACTTGATCTATCTCGAATCAGCCAAGTGATTGAATCCCAAACAGGCCAGGTGGGCCTTGTTTTTCACACGTTTTAACTTTGTGGTCTCCTTCCTCACAGGTACTAAGAATGTTAAGGAGGATGCCCTCTCTAGGAGTTTCCTTGCGAATTCTATTGATGTGACTGAGCCTACGGCCATTCTGAAGGAGGGTGTCGTTCTTTCCCTATCTCACCTGATTTGAGACTGGCCCTGGAGCAATTTCAGGGGGATAAACCTGAACATTGCCCTGCGGGGAAATTGTATGTCCCAGACCAATGGAGAGTAAAAAGTTATGTCTGAAGTTCATTGCTCTGCGTTGGCTGGTCATCCCGGTATTTTTGGTACTAGAGATTTGGTGAGTCGGTACTTTTGGTGGCCTACTTTATCTCGTGACCTCAGGAACTTTGTGCAGTCCTGTGGGACTTGTTCTCGGTCCAAACCTTGCTCTCGCTCTAGTGGATTGTTAATGCCATTGCCTGTGCCCAAGAGGCCATGGACCCATATCTCTATGGATATTATTTCCGACCTCCCTGTCTCTCAGAGAATGACCGTTATCTGGGTGATCTGTGATAGGTTTTCCAAGATGATCCATCTTGTGCCACTGTCAAAGTTGCCATCCTCTTCCGAGTTGGTGCCCTTGTTTTTCAGCAGGTGGTTCGGTTGCACGGCATTCCTGAAAACATTGTGTCTGACAGAGGAGTCCAATTTGTTTCCAGATTTTGGAGGACATTTTGTTCTAAACTGGGAGTTCAGCTGTCTTTCTCCTCTGCGTTTCACCCTCAGACCAATGGGCAGACTGAGAGAACAAACCAGACCTTGGAGACTTATTTGAGATGTTTTGTGTTTGCTGATCAGGATGACTGGGTCTCTTTTTTGCCTTTGGCTGAATTTGCTCTGAATAATAGGGCTAGTTCTGCCACCTTGATGTCTCCTTTTTTGTGCAATTTCGGGTTTCATCCTCGGTTTTCTTCGGGGCAGGTGGAGGCTTCTGTCTGTCCGGGTGTTGGCTCTATGGTGGAGAGAATGCGCAGATTTGGTATCAAGTAGTGGATAAATTGTCTCTCTCTCAGGTGAGGGCCCAGCGGTTTGCCAACCGGCATAGGACTGATGGTCCTCGGTTTAAAGTGGGTGACTTGGTTTGGTTGTCCTCAAAGAATATCCCTATGAAGTTTAAGCCAAGGTTCATTGGACCTTATAGGACCTTATAGGATCTTGGAAGTCCTTAATCCACTTTCTTTCCTTTTGGCTCTTCCAGGGACGTTTAAGATTCATAACGTCTTCCACAAATCTTTATTGAAAAGGTTTGTCGAGCCAGTGGTTCCTATGGCTGCGCCTTCTGAGCCTGTTTTGGTTGAAGGCAATCTGGAGTACGAAGTGGAGAAGATATTGGATTCTCATCTTGGCTAAGCGGAGACTCCAGTACTTGGTTAAGTGGAAAGGTTATGGTCAGGAGGACAATTCTTGGGTGTTTGCTTCTGACATCCATGCAGAGAAATTGGTTCGCGCCTTTCACTGGGCTCACCCTGATCGGCCTGGTGGCGCCGATGAGGGTTCGGTGACCCCTCCTCAAGGGGGGTACTGTTGTGAGCATGTTGGAAATGACTTCAGAGTTGGGGCTCCCTCTGGCGGTTGCTGAGGGTATTGAACCAGTGTTGAATAGTAGAAGTCCATCACCTGCGAGCGATGATTGGCATTCAGGAGAGACGGACTGGGCAGATATAAGTGAGCTGCCTTCCCATGATCCTCGCCGGTGATCAATTGTTGTTTCCTGGTCCATTTGGAAGTCAGCTGGTGTCTTGCTTTTGTCTGCTACTTTCAGATAAGTTATTTGCTGCTTGTTTCTATCGTGTTTGCTATTTCCATTTTTTGTCTGCACTTTTGTGGGAGGTTAGCCGGGTTCCCCTCCAGGGGCCTGTGCTACTCTGTGTTTTTCAGTAGCCACTGTTTATTTGTTCAATTGCTCTGTCCCTGCTATTTACGTGGCTGCGGGTTAGCCGCTAGTTCACACCAGAGATCTGATTTAGCGGGTGGCAAGATCGTGTGGTCTCAGCATTTTTTTAAATCAGAAGTGTTGGAATTGGGCCCCAGCATTTGCTCATTCTATTTTCTGTCTGTGTCCGTGTTTCCTTCTGGTCTAACCACCATTACATGTTTGGGGGCTTCCTATTTCTTTGGGGATTCTGCTCCGGGGCAGATAGCTTTCATCTTTCTGCCTTTAGGTGTAGTTATCTCTTCGGCTGTGACGAGGCGTCTAGGATCACCGTAGGTACGCTCCACGGCTACTTCTAGTGTGGCGGTTAGTTTAGTGTACTGCAATCCAATAGTTTCCAGCCTCTCTGGTGTATTACTACTTGGGCTTTTTTTTTTGCAATTTCTCCTCAGCTACCGAAATATAACACAGTAGCTATGCATTCGGAGTAGCACATGATTTTGAGGTAATTTGGAAAACTTGAAGTTTTCTGACCTCCTTTGGAAAACCAATTAAGTACTCTGGCAGTGTGCAGAAATTGTTGGAAGCCTTGAACCTGCTGATAGAAGAAGTCATAATCAAGGTACCTGCACACACACAAACATACACTCCACAAGCTATGAGGAACTCCCTAGCTGACCAACAAGCAAAAGAATCTGCTGCTTTACCTTTAATGGTCCTATCTCCATCCATTCCACCTGTAGTTCTAGAACTATTGCTCTTAAAGCAATTATAGGCACAGATAATGCCTCAATACAAAAAGGTATTGTTGGAGGCGGGAGCCAAGGAAGGGGATGGGCACTGGATGGTAGGAACCAGGGTATGTTTACCCAGAAACTTGCAGCCCATGATGGCCAAATTAGCACTTGGACCTACAACCTTGTCAAAGGGAGCTATGTCCTCCCTAGTCCTAAGCCACTGGCTTGCTCCAGGGATTCAGACACTCTTCGCTAAATATGTCCAGAGTTCTCTCACTTGTGCCAAACACAATCCAGATAATGTTGTTATGTCCCCCATCAGACATACCCCCAAACCTTTATACCTGTTTCAGAGACTGCAAGTGGATTACATACAGCTACCCAAGGTATGAGTGTGTCCTTGTCGCTGTTACTTGGTCTGTAGCAGCTCCTAATACAGACTTGTACTTTCCACAACTCCAAACAGATTGTTGTTCAATAACTATGTTACAGAACTGCATGATCATTTTTTAAAAGTGCATTCACGTGTGTTTTCTTCCATACCATACCCTAACTTCTTAAAAGGTACTCATACACTAGTCCCTGGAGACTGTGTAGTCGTAAATAGACACGTGAGGAAGCCAACTGAATCAAGGTTTGACGGATCCTTTTATGTCCAGTTGACCACACCTACTGCAGTAAAATTCGAAGGAAGACCAGTTTGGATACACTCCAGTCATTGCAAAAAAGTCACCCTGGACCTGACCAAGGATGATTAGGGGGTACTTCTCTGTGTTCTCATTGTATATTTATGTTTTGTGAGCGGTAAAAAGCAACCACAGGACAATGGGGTTGAATAAAAACCATAAGCCCCCCTAGACAATAAATTTATAAAAATGCATGAGTCTATTACCAAAAGAGCTGGACTATCTACTAGCTGTTGACTTTGCACTCATGCCCCACTGTCATCTAAAACAATGCCGTATATTGCTGTGCCTTTGACCCCTGAGGAATGGTTCACCCAAACTTGTACTAGTGACCTGGTAAATTATACTATGCAGTCTGATAAAGGGTGGAACAAGACAGTTGCCTCCTTCAAGTTGGTGACATGGTCCCAAGCCACATGGTGGGTAATAAATTTTACACAATATTCCATCAACATGACTTGGAGGGAAAGCAGTGGCAAATTTATTACTGCCACTAGAGGGAAAAGCAGGTCTGTGGAGCATCTCACTAACCTCTAAGATTGCCATTAGTCTCCAGTCTTCAGGTTTGTGTCTGAAAGGCAGCCTTTTGAAGCTGCACCTCCAGGACCCTGACTGGAGGTGTAAGGATTTTTTCCATTTAAATGAGATAGGTAATAATCTCCACTTGGAGGATAGAGTATTGTTTTCCCTTGCCAATTGTAGTAGTCCCGCCCACCGGACTTCTGTGCTCACAAAAATGTCACAAATGTTGTTACTTTAATATGATAATTGCTTATGTGGCCAGGAAATATTCTACCTATAGGTGTATGCATAGTGTGTGGATCGAATGCATACAGATGGGTACCTGTTGGCAGACCAGGCATATGCACCTTAGCCACCCGGGTCTACTAAGAGAAGGATTTGCAACTCCTGCAGATCCCTAAACATACGTTATATATATAAGGGACACAGGTAGGGCAAAGAATCACATACATATCCCAGGAGCTAAGAAGTTTGGGTTGGCACTGTCACTCTATGGTCTACAGGTACAAAACGCTCATACTATTGAGAGATTAGTTGAATTGTTCGGTAACGTTACTAAAGATATATTTGATGCTTTGAATACTACTGCTTCTCAGCTACTCCCGATTACCACTGTAATTAACCAACGTATTTTTGTTCTAGATTAACTTACTGCATAGCAAGGACGGCTTTGTCAGATAGTGGGATCTGCCTGCTGCCACAATGGGGATAATACCAGCACAACAAGGATTATGCATGATGTCCAGCATGACAGATTGCTCAAAGAAGAGTTCAAAAAACTCAATTCCCAAGAGGACTGAGACTTCCTGTGGCCCGATTGGCTCAGCTGGCTTAATCCCACCAACTGCTTCAAAGAAATAAGAGGATGGCTGGTGGGCTCATGTACTTTGTGAAAAAATATTATTACACATAATTTTTGCTTTTTTCTTCTCAAAATCATTATTTTTTTGTGTCTCTAAAGTTGGCAAACTTAGAACCAGGCATGTTAGGATTTCAATTGATGTTATATCTGCTTCTGTTATGTACCTCATTGGCTCAAGGCTTGAAATAATCATCTGATAGCCTAGCTCAACTGTTCCTCTTTTCTGGAAGAAGATCCCCCAGTGTTTAAAAGGACTGGCGGAGGATCTTATTTCCGGAATGGAGTCCCACTTTTGCACCCAAACAGTTTGGGTTATTACCCTTGTGCTGGAGGATACCCTCCACATATGGCAAGAAGGTAGTTATACTCCGGCGTGTTAATGGAGTCAGAGCTACTGATTCTGACAGTCCTGTGCGCTGGCCTGGACCAGTGGTGGGGTGAACCTCTGGATAGTTACCCACATAAGTCTAGCAATTAGAGAATGCATGCTCCTGAATGAAAATAAACCATGAGTGTATGTGTTAGCTACAGTGAGTAACTAGCTCAGTCTGGGGACGGATCTTTGCATCCCCTGGTTTGAGTGGCCTATCCACACATCTCGGGTAAGTACCAGCTGACAATAGGGGTTCACTGACCTAGGCAGGTGTAAACTGGAGACACTTGGGGTGCACAACAATAGTTGGGGTATAAATGTATGTTTAGAAATTCAAACAAGAGGGAAATGAAAAGGTAAAAGTGGCATCAATCTTCGAGATTAATATTACATCTATTTTCTGTATAAAGTTCTAACACAATAGTTTTATGTTTGAATTTCTGAAAAGATACATTTTCTGCATGCACTAGCCTTCAGATTATTTCTGAAAATTATGTTTTAATCCGAAAGTTTCTATTTGTTACCTTGAAGCTTGTATGCATTGTCCAGCTAACATGGACACGGTTTGAGACAGCCCACCCTTGGCAGCATGCACACTATGCTCTTCAAATGTAGCCTATAAGATGTTAGTTAGAAATGAATATTCAACTACATAGAGGATTGAATTATAACCAATCAGTAGTAAGATGTTAATACAAACCAATGAGATGCTTACATTTTTGTATCTTATTTCTTTGTTACGCCCAAAAAGATACTGTATAATTATGTATTAACTTCCTGTACTAAACAGGGAATGTTGTCATACAGAAAACTGGTCTGTAACTTTATTATTGCAAATGATACGAAGTTAAATAAGGCATAAATGTAGTATAAATCCACAAGACTGTACAGATGTGAAACTGCTGTATATACTTTTCAATTTTTTAAGCCTTTCAGTGTTCTGTCTTTCATGTATAACATACATTTTTCTGAGAACAACTTGTTTCTATAGGCCATCACCTGGATGCATATGTCATGCTTTCACACTGGTGAGGTATAAACACTTCTCCTAGCTCAAAAATTATCCCTGCATGAGAAAATCAATAAAACATGACAGAAAAAAAACAACTGGCACTCACTCTGCTATATGACACTAAGATACCGCAAACCAACATGATACATGAACAATTTTCGGTGTAGAAAAACAGACAGTGAGTCAGACACATAAACATACGCCTATGTACTATCATCAGGCTTATGTATACTGTCTAAATGACAAGAATAGTCAAATCTTCAATATATTCAATAGGTATAGAACATTTAATTATAGTCCATTATATTAGATCTGCTTTACAAAAAATATTGAATAATAAAACGTTTGCTGAACAATTTCCAACAAACTTTCAAACAGATCCTGGTGCATAGTGGATGAAAATCTTCTTTATTAATGATAAATTCTCAGCACAGAACACATTTTCTGGGTCTTTTTTTAAGTGATAGAGATGAAAAATTGTATTTTAAGCCCAGAAATGCGTTGTTTGTTGAGAATTTATCATTAATAAGAAGATTTTCATCCACTTTGCACCAGCATCCTTTTGAAAGTTTATTGGAAATTGTTCAGCTAGCATTTTATTATTCTACATTTCACCTCCTGGGTCTGTTTGGCATCCTCAGTCATGGGAGAAAGAAAGTCCCTGTCTATTTCTCTTGGTTTTTTGTTTGTTTTTTTGCAAATATTTTTATGGCAAGATAGAAGAACAGATAAATGTTCTACATCTCTATAGCCTTGGAGAAAAAAGTAGGAAAGATTTCACCAAAGACAAAATATTACAAATCCTAAGGCACTTGCATTGTTTCTCCAGATGCATCAAAAAAGACAAGTCAATTCTTTGTGTGCTCACCTTTGACTGCAATAAAGTTGGTTTGAACTTTGATGTGGTCATAAAACTGCTGAGAGGAGCTCAATACAAGACAGATAAAAGAGACACAAACAGTCACTGAAAGATCTCAGTTAATGAAATTCTCCAGCCAACATGTCATTTTAATACAACCCAAATGCAAAAATCATTTATAGCCCTAAATAGGTGTATTTATGTAAGTGTCTACATCCTTTAAAGTCTTCCATACATGCAGAAGCAGTTGTGCATACCAAACTCTGTAGCTCTGCTGAATAAATATGCAAGTGGGGCCATTTGTGTCCACAATTCAAACCTGTAAAATGAAAAAAAAAGACAGATTATTTGTAATATATTATTGTTAATAATTTTACTTTTAGTTTTCAAAATGTTTAATAAACAAAATTCAGTTTCAATATTTCTATTACATGTCCTATGCTGAAAACACACTGAGGCTATATTTATATGGTGTGGCTGCAAAGCCGGTGAAAACTGCAGCAACGCTGATCCGTTTTGGTCTTTTATAACTTTCATAAACAGGAATTTGTCTCATTTTTATTGCTTTCAGTTTTTTTACCTTCCTTTCCAGAGCTATAACCTTTTTATTTTTTCATCAGCGCACCCACTTAAGGGCTTGTTTTTTGTTGGACAAGTTGCAGTTTTGAATGATACCATTCACTTTACCATGTAATGTACTGTAAACAGAAGCAGTAATGACTCTTCTGGGAAAAAATGAGGTGAAACGGTAGGAAAAAAAATGTATATACGCAATTCGGCTATAGTTTTTGCCTCTTAATTTTACGGTGTTCATTGTTCAGTAAAAATGACCTGGCAACATGATTCTTTAGGTCAATATAATTATGGTGCTACCAAATGTGTATTTTTTATACATTTTTGTAGTTTAACTCCTTAATGACCTAGCCAATTTTGACCTTAATGACCAGGCCAAATTTTAGAATTCTGACCAGTGTCACTTTATGTGGTAATAACTCTGTAACACTTCATCGTATCCCACTGATTCTGAGATGTTTTTTTCGTGACATTTAGCACTTAATGATAGTGGTAACATTTCTTTGATACAACTTGTGTTTAATTTTGAAAAAAAAAACAGATATTTGGCAAAAATTTGGAAAATTTAGCAATTTTCAAACTTTGAATTCTTATGCCCTTAAATCAGAGAGTTATGTCACACGAAAAAGTTAATAAATAACATTTCCCACATGTCTATTTTTACATCAGCACAATTTTGGAAACAATTTTTTTTTTTGTTAGTAAGTTCTACGGGTTAAAAGTTGACCAGCGATTTCTCATTTTTACAGCAAAATTTCCAAAACCATTTCTTTTAGGGACCAAAAAAGTAGCCGAAAGTGACACCATTCTAAAAACTGCACCCCTCAAGGTACTCAAAACCAAATTCAAGATGTTTATTAACCCTTCAGGTGCTTCACAGGAATTTTTGGAATGTGCAAAAGAAAATGAACATTTAACCTTTTTTTTAACAAAAAAATTAATTGACACCACTTTTTTCATTTTCACAATGGTACCAGGAAATTGACCCCAAAACTTGTTGTGCAATTTCTCCTGAGCATGCCGATACCCCATATGAGGGATAAAACCAATGTTTGGGTACACGGCAGAGCTCGGAAGGGAAGGAGCGCCATTTGACTTTTAGAATGCAAAATTTGCTGGAACAATTAGCAGACGCCATGTCGCATTTGGAGACCCCCTGATGTGCCTAAATAGTGGAATCCTCACACAAGTGACCCCATTTTGGAGACTACACCCCTCAAGAATTTTATACAGGGAACAGTGAGCATTTTGAACCCACAGGTACGACACAGAATTTTACAACATTAGGTTGTCATATTGAATATGTCATAATTAGTGTTGCTCAAGTGCTTGCTACTCCAGTTTGTGCCAGGTGCTCTGGTATGCACCAAATATCACGAGTGCTCAAGTAACATGCTCGAATGCCTGCCCAGCATGTTTCACGTCTGTTAGACACCCCAAAAAAAAACGTGTGGATCGGCAATACTCCGTATATACCCGAACACTAATGCAAACTCGAGTAGCAAGCACTTACGCTCAACACTAGCCGTAATATCGCCATTTTTTACTTTTGAAAAAAACCCAATTCTAACCCCAAACTCATTCCTAACACACCGCTAACTCTAAAGGTACTGTCACACTAAGCGATCGCACCAGCGATCACGACAACGACATGACCTGGCGAGATCGTTGGTGTGATCGCTATATGGTCGCTAGTAGCTTCCAAACAGGAAGATCTCATAAACGACACATCAGCGATCAGCGATCTGTATAACGACCTCGGCAGTCGTTGGGACCTGTCACACATCATGTATTGTTAAAGATTGAGCGCAACCTTTTCCACGCCCCTCAGCACAGATTGGTGGTCACTGTATGTCAAAAGTCACAGCTCTCGCTTAGTGATTGGACGTCCGCATCATTAAAGACGACGCAAGTGGTTCATACGAATTTCCAGCATCGTTCCAACTGCGTCCTGCTAGCCTTCTGCTTTACAGCTACTCCAATCCAGTCTGTGCCGCTATTGCGTTTGCCCCGGATTCATTGTTTCTGGATCCCAAAAATGTCTTGTATAAATGGCAAAGATGAAACGCTGTAGCGACTCTGACAGGATCGCAAAACCCCACACACTATAGTATCCTTGCAACAACGCACAAAGGACTAGATGTTGTGGCCACCAATCGGAGCTGAGGGGCGTTAAAACCAGTCCCGCCTGCGCCACTGACATGAGTCGCCAACAAGGTCGCTCGTTGTTCATAAAGGGTGTCAAACTCAGCGATTCAGGCTCACCAGCGGGACTCCAACGATCAAAAAACGGTCCAGAAAGTTTGTGCACGATCAGCGACATCACAGCAGGGGCCACATCGCTGCTACATGTCACACACAGCTAACGTCGCTAGCGATGTCACTGCTGCGTCATAAAATCGGTGTCGCTTAAGCGATATCGCTAGCGATCTCACCTAGTGTGACAGTACCTTAACACAGCAATAACCCCAACTCTAACCCTAACGCCAACCCTAACTGCAAAGAATGGAAAGAATAAAAAAAGATATTTTATAATTTTTAGCTAAGTAGGGGAGAAAGATTAGTTTGATTTACTATTTTTTATTTTGACCACTGTAATAGGATCTATCCGGCATAATTTTTTTTGTAATCGCCCTTATTCAGTGAATAACGCCGATCACGTCATTGGATGCCAGAAAATCCATGTTCTCTGGGGTCTTAGCTACTCCCGGTAGCCGAAACCCTGAAGATTGTAAGCACCATTCCCAGCACTTTAACCCATTAAATGATGCTATCAAATTCAATCGCAGCATTCCTGGGGGCAGCCAAAGGGAAGAAAACCCCTCTGCTCTTGGATTGGAAACCCCACTGCTGCATCCCCATGGTATACAAGCGATCAGCCTACAGAAAATGAAAGTCCCATAGTGGGACAAAGTAAAAAAGTTTAAGAAAAAGTTAAAATAATTGTAAAAATATATTTTTTTTAAAAAATCAAAAATTAATAATAAAAATAAAGATATTGTAGCCATAAATAAATATTTTTGTAAAAAAGAAACAATAAAAGTACAGATATTTGATATCGCCGCATCTGGAACAACCCGACCTATAAAACTGTCCCATTAGTTAACCTTTTTAGTGAACACCATAAAAATAAATAAATAGCAAGGCAAAAAACAATGCTTTATCATCATACCGCTGAACAAAAGTGAAATAAAAAGCGATCAAAAAGACGGATGTAAATAAACATGGTACCGCTGAAAACATCATCTTGTCCCACAAAAAACAAACAATAATACAGCTCCATCACCGGAGAAATAAAAAAGTTATAGCTCTCAGAGTAAAGCGATGCAAAAATAATAATTTTTTCTATAAAATAGTTTTTATTGTGTAACAGCACCAAAACATAAAAAAAGATATAACTGTGGTATCACTGTAATCGTGCTGACCCAAAGAATGCGGAACAAACATAAAAAAACTTAAAGGGAATCGTCACCCCATTTTTCATATACGAGCTGAAGCCACCGCCATCAGGGGCTTATCTACATCATTCTATAATGCTGTAGATAAACCCCCGATGTAACCTGAAAGGGTAGAGCAAAGTACTGGAGTGCGCAGGTGCTGGGACTCTCTGACCTTTCCTGGCGCCTGAGCACTGCAGTACTTTGCTCTGCCCTCAACAGAGTACACCTGCGCAGGAGCGCAACAGAAGCAAAGAAGAGGACGCTAGAAGATAGGAGGCGCCAGATCTGGACCTGCGACGCCCATCGGACCGGACCACATCGGACCGCCCCCCCGTGAATATAATATAACTCGTTTTTCTTATCTTTCAGGTTACATCGGGGGCTTATCTACAGCATTACAAAATGCTGTAGATAAGCCCCTGATGGCGGTGGCTTCAGCTTATATACGAAAAATGGGGTGACAGATTCCCTTTAAAAATTCCTGAATTGCTGTTTTTTGCAAAATTTGAGGCTAAAATAACATTTAAGTAGGGAAAATGTGTTTTTTTATTTTCAGAGCTTAACATTGTAAACCTCTTTAAAGCACCTGAGGGTTTCAATGTGTTCACCACACATCTAGATCAGTTCCCTGAGGGGTCTAGTTTCCAAAATGGTGTCATTTGTGTGGGGTTTTCACTGTTTGAGCACATCAGAGGCTCTTCAAATGCGACATGGCATCCACCAATTGTTCCAGCAAATTTTGCATTCAAAAAGTCAAATGGCTCGCTTTCCCTTCCAAAATCTGCTGTGAGCCCAAACATTGTTTTTCTTCTTCATGCGGGGTATTGGCATGCTCAGGAGAAATTTCACAACAAATTTTGGGGTCCATTTTTTCATGTTACCCTTGCCCTTGTCAACATAAAAAAAATTGGATCTGATGTAAATTTTTGTGAAAAAAAAGTTAAATGTTCAGTTTTTCCACATTCCAAGAATTCCTGTGAAGCACCTGAAGGGTTAATAAACTTCTTGAATGTGGTTTTGAGCACCTTGAGGGGTGCAGTTTTTAGAATAGTGTCATTTTTGGGTATTTTCTATTATATAGACTCCTCAAAGTCACTTCAATTGTGAGGTGGTCCCTAAAAAAAATGGTTTTGAAAATTTTGTTGGAGAAAGGAGAAATCACTGGTCAATAGTGTTGAGCATTCCGATACCGCAAGTATCGGGTATCGGCCGATATTCGCTGTATCGGAATTCCGATACTTAGTTCCGATATTTTTCATATATCGTATACCGGAATCGGAAGTTCCCATAATTCTTTGAGAGGCAATGTGATTTTAGTCAGCCAATGAGGAATCTTATGAAGTGTGGGCACATCCTGTAATGCTGCGGTCATCTTAACTAATGCATGGCTGTGATTGGCTGCTGAAATGATGTCAGAATGCACTATAAAAGGCGCCGCCTCCATTTTAGCGTCACTGTGCTGTGAACTCAGTTAGGGACAGAACGCTGCTGTGCTGACTCTGAGGGACAGTTAGACATTGCGATTTTGTGTACTCTACTGTGCTTTAGGCAGGCTAGTTTTCCAACCGCTGTGTAAAGCTTCCTTTTGCCAGTGTTGTTTTAACAGCTCTGTGCAAGGTGTGTGTGAGAGTGCAGGTGACGCTGCAGTTTGCTCTGCATCCACCGCTGTTTGTAGGCATCTGCACGTGTCACTCACTGACTCTTTTTTTTATTTGATTTTGTGGAATTGGTGCAGCTCCATTATATTTGCCAAAAATCTAATCTATTAGTGTGACGCGCTTCCATCCGTATACAATACATTGGTTGCAAACACTATAGAAGTAGACAAAGGGGCTTTCACAGCTACTGAACAGTTGTGTTTCAGTGTTCACTGTAGTCTGTGAGCTTTTCATTTTTTGAGTGCAGATCACGCTCCAGTTAGTTCTTCAACTACTGCTGGTTGTAGTCTGCTGAGCGTGTGTCACTGCCTCATACTTCACTAATTGGTGCTGCTCCATTATATTTGCCAAAAATCTAATCTATTAGTGTGACGCGCTTCCATCCGTATACAATACATTGGTTGCAAACACTATAGAAGTAGACAAAGGGGCTTTCACAGCTACTGAACAGTTGTGTTTCAGTGTTCACTTAGTCTGTGAGCTTTTCATTTTTTGAGTGCAGATCACGCTCCAGTTAGTTCTTCAACTACTGCTGGTTGTAGTCTGCTGAGCGTGTGTCACTGCCTCATCCTTCACATTTTTCTCTAATTGGTGCTGCTCCATTATATTTTAAAAAAATCTAATCTATTAGTGTGACGCGCTTCCATCCGTATACAATACATTGGTTGCAAACACTATAGAAGTAGACAAAGGGGCCTTTCACAGCTACTGAACAGTTGTGTTTCAGTGTTCACTGTAGTCTGTGAGCTTTTCATTTTTTGAGTGCAGATCACGCTCCAGTTAGTTCTTCAACTACTGCTGGTTGTAGTCTGCTGAGCGTGTGTCACTGCCTCATCCTTCACTAATTGGTGCTGCTCCATTATATTTGAAAAAATCTAATCTATTAGTGTGACGCGCTTCCATCCGTAACAATACATTGGTTGCAAACACTATATAAGTAGACAAAGGGCCTTTCACAGCTACTGAACAGTTGTGTTTCAGTGTTCACTGTAGTCTGTGAGCTTTTCATTTTTTGAGTGCAGATCACGCTCCAGTTAGTTCTTCAACTACTGCTGGTTGTAGTCTGCTGAGCGTGTGTCACTGCCTCATCCTTCACATTTTTCTCTAATTGGTGCTGCTCCATTATATTTGAAAAAAATCTAATCTATTAGTGTGACGCGCTTCCATCCGTATACAATACAGTGGTTGCAAACACTATAGAAGTAGACAAAGGGGCCTTTCACAGCTACTGAACAGTTGTGTTTCAGTGTTCACTGTAGTCTGTGAGCTTTTCATTTTTTGAGTGCAGATCACGCTCCAGTTAGTTCTTCAACTACTGCTGGTTGTAGTCTGCTGAGCGTGTGTCACTGCCTCATCCTTCACATTTTTCTCTAATTGGTGCTGCTCCATTATATTTGAAAAAAATCTAATCTATTAGTGTGACGCGCTTCCATCCGTATACAATACATTGGTTGCAAACACTATAGAAGTACACAATGGGGCCTTTCACAGCTACTGAACAGTTGTCTGCAGTGTTCACTGCAGTCTCTGAGGAATAACCACACTTAGGCCTTATAACTTTTCTGACTTTCTTTATCAATCTACCAAGATGAAGAAGGCAGGGAGTAAGGCACGTGGTCGTGGCCGGGGAGTTTCAGCAGGGAGAGGACGTGGGGATTCTGTGCTGCTGCCGCACCCAGTGACACAGCATCCACCAGTTTTCCCCGTGAGCGTTCCTTTATGCGCACTTTTGTAGGAGCTCAGCGTACCCCTCTGCTGCGGGAAGAACAAATTGAAGCCGTTGTTGGTTGGATGGCAGCCAATGCATCGACTTCAATTGCTTCCACCTCCTCTCAGGACCACAGCACTGTTGAACAACCATCTGTCTCTTCACCGCCTGCCAAATTGCACAGGCAGTCAGAGAGTTCTGAACTGGAGCCAGCTGAGTCTCTGCTTCTGTTCTCAGAATCTGTTGGCTTGGAAACAGGGGCCCAGCCAAGCAGCATTCTGGAATGTGAAGAAGAGGCAGTATGCAGTGATGCGCAACAGCTGTGTCTCTCTGAATGTGAAGAGGCGGGTGAGCCAGTGCCGATGGTCAGCACACCGCAGAACGCATCTGATGATGATGAGACTCAGGTGCCATTTTCTGTTGAGCAAGGTGCTGGCCAGACCACCCAACAGCAGCAGGTGTTGGAAGAGGGTAGTGGAGATGATGAGGTCCAAGACCCAACATGGCGTGAGGAACAGGAAGGTGGTGGTAGCAGCTCTGAGGAAGAGATTGCCCCAACGGTCCAAACAGTAAGGAGAGGTAGGCTGCAGACTCGGTTGCCTGTACCCTCCAGTTTGGCACCCGTTCGTAGCAGTTCTCTTCCAACAGCCAAACCGGGCGCTCCCAGGACTTGCACTGCGTGGTCCTTTTTTGACACACTTGCAGATGATATTTGCTATGTCAAATGCAAGCTGTGTAATCAAAAAGTTAAAAGAGGTAAAAATATCAGTAACCTCAATACCACAAATATGTGGAAACATGTACGGACAAAGCACGTAGCTGAGTTACAAAGACACACTGGAGATGTAGGCCAACCTACAGCAGCACCTACATCTTCAGCTCGTGTTGGAGCCTCTTCCTCCAGCTCACACACAGCTGGTTCGGCTTCCTCACAGGATCGCCATGGAAGAACCTCTGTAACTGTTGTCCAGAGACCCAGTGTTATTCCACCCACAGCTGCAGTTCCCTGTCATCCTCACACTCCCAGGCCACAAAACAGCCATCGGTAGCACAGGCATGGGATAAAAGACGGCCATACTCGGCAAACCATCCACGAGCACAGGCTCTGAATGCTGGCATTGCAAAACTCCTGTCCCTTGAAATGCTGTCATTCAGGCTGGTGGAGACTGACAGTTT
This sequence comes from Oophaga sylvatica, assembly GCA_033576555.1. NCBI lineage: Eukaryota > Metazoa > Chordata > Amphibia > Anura > Dendrobatidae > Oophaga > Oophaga sylvatica. The sequence continues at coordinate 396,258,812 of JARQOD010000004.1, forward strand.
CCGTGACTTAATGTCATTGGCAGTCCCACAATACAATGTGCCCAGCCGATTTTATTTCAGCAGGCAAGCCGTCCCTGGTCTGCAAAAGCATGTTGAGGGAAAAATTAAACATGCGCTACTAAACGCCGTCAGTAGCAAGGTCCACCTGACCACCGATGCGTGGACCAGTACCCATGGCCAGGGACGATACCTTTCCCTCACTGCCCATTGGGTCAATGTTGTGGAGCCGGGTACAGATCTTGCGAGTGGCGCTGTACGTGTTCTGCCAACTCCAAGGATTGCAGGAATCAAGTCTGTCCACATTGACTCCTCCTCCTACTCCAGTTCCTCAGAATCATCGCTGCAGGAGCCGTCACGGTCTACCTCCACATGGACCCGTGAACGTTTACCTGATGCGACCGATATGAGCACAGCCGTGGCCAAACGTCAACAGGCTGTCCTGAAATTAATTTACATGGGAATCGAAGCCACACAGCGCAGGAGCTCTGGAATGCCATCAAGCAGGAGAGCGACGTGTGGTTTTTGCCAGCGAATCTCCAGCCAGGCTTGGTAGTGTGTGACAATGGCCGAAATCTGGTGGCAGCTCTGGGCCTTGGCAACCTCACTCACATACCATGTCTGGCACATGTGCTCAACTTGGTCGTGCAGAGTTTTTTGAGGGACTATCCGGATCTTGATGCACTGCTGCACAAGGTCCGCCTAGAGTGCGCTCACTTGCGACGTTCCAGCATGGCCAGATCGCGCATTGCAGCTCTGCAACGCAGATTTCGCCTTCCTGAACATCGCATCATATGTGACGTACCCACCAGGTGGAATTCCACGTTACATATGTTGGAGCGGTTGTGTGAGCAGCAGCCAGCAGTAATGGAGTATCAGCTGCATCAGGCGCAATCAACTCGCAATTTGCGTCGTTCACACTTCACCACTACTGAGTGGGCCTCTATGAAGGACATCTGCCACGTTTTGCGTGCGTTTGATGAGTCAACGCGGATGGCGAGTGCAGATGATGCACTAGTCAGCCTGACTGTCCCCCTTATCTGCCTGCTTCAAAAAACACTGCAAGCAATAAGGGATGAGGTTTTGGAAGAGGTGGAGGATGAGGAGTCACAAATTCCATCACCTTCTGGACAGTCAGCGCAACGTGGTTCCTCACAAAGGGCTGGGCAGTGTTCACTTTGTGAGGAGGATGAGGAGGAGTCAATGGAGGAGGAAGACATCGCTCCAGAGGGAGGTACACAACGCTCTAGTCAGTATGTAGAGCGAGGGTGGGGTGATGCAGAGCAGTCAGAGATGACGCCTCTTGCAGGGGACAGCGTTTCTTGGCCAGTTGGGAGTCTGCAGCACATGGTTGATTTCATGCTGCAGTGCCTGAGAAACGACCGCCGCATCGCCCACATTCTCACCACGTCTGATTATTGGGTGTACACCCTCCTAGACCCTCGCTACCGGGACAACTTACAAAGCCTCATCACACCGTTGAACCGGGAGCGTAAAATGCGGGAGTACCAAGACATACTGGTGCAATCCATAATGTTCTCCATTCCAGCCGAGAGCACTGCTGCTGCTACTGCTTTACAAAGCAGCTCTGTGCGTCGAGGCAGTGAAGACAGCTCTGCAACAAGAGGGAGCACAAGCAGCGCCTCTGCACAGGGCAAGACCAGTATGTTCCAAATGTGGCGAAGTTTTGTGGCAGCGCCACCAATGTCTACACCATCCGAGACGGCTCCAGTCAGCAGGAGGCAACGTTTCCGTAAGATGGTGACAGACTACATGTCTTTCCCTCTCAGTGTACTCCCAGATGGCTCTTCCCCATTCAAGTTTTGGGTCTCTAAGCTGGATACATGGCCAGAGCTTAGCCAGTATGCATTGGAGGTGCTGGCTTGCCCTGCTGCCAGTGTATTATCGGAGCGCGTCTTTAGTGCCGCAGGTGGTGTATAACAGACAGACGCATGCGACTATCCTCCGATAATGTAGACCGGCTTACTTTTCTGAAAATGAACAAGGCATGGATCTCGCCAGAATTTGTCTGTCCGTTTTCAGATTAAATAACTGTTCGCAACGTTATCCATGTCTCCTGTTCCCTACACATGCACAGAAAAACCCATGTCGAACATGCTCCAAATAGGGAAGAGCCGTCACCCTGATTGTTATGCTTAAAACAGGAAATTGTGAAGTTTTCCAGGCCTAGAATGATAAATTTTTATGACAAATATGGACAAATAATAATTTGTCATCACAGCGCATATCTGCACATGTCTATTATAAATGGTAACAAAAACTAAAACATAGTCTTCACTTTTTGAAATTTATGCATAAAAGTACATTTCATACTTATCAATTAATGCTTTTTAAGGAACTTTATCTGTACCTGTAAGATAATGCAGTCAATGGATGTACAAATCATAAAATCCTCATCATCATCATCAGATTTTTATTTATGACAGACATTATAAAATACACATACTGATGCCAACTGTAACTTCACACACCATATATGAAATGGCCAGCATCTAAACCTGGTAATAATGTGCAATAATAAATTATTACATCTATAAAGTGCATCATGCATACTGACAATAGGTAGTACTAGTTATACCTGCAAGTGCTGTTGAAACAACCACAACAGATATAAATTAATAATGGTATATAGGTATCACAGTGCATAGTTACTCATGGACAATGTCGATGTAATACTGTACCTCAATAAAGTCAGCGTGAACCATTATGCTTGTTAGTCTTGTAGATTGTTAAAGAGGGAACAGTCTTTTTTTGTTGGTCATAGCTGGAGTATTAGACAGTAAATGATTACTGCTGTTGTATTTTTGGCGTCCCTAGGGCGCAATAACGCTGCGTAACGTCACATTTTATAGAGTCATCTAATTGACACACGCTACCCTACCCTACGCGTGACAGTAGGAAGGTAGTGTTGACGGATAAAGCTTGCGCAACCAGACATGCTTTTACCCTCTTCAACACTGTCCAAGCAAAAAATGCATGATTGCAGCCGCAGACTTTATTGACGTACAGTATAACATCGCCATTACCCATCAGAGGCTGTCCACTGTCTGATACAGACATAGAATATACCTTTGCTATCCGTAGCCTTTCTTTCACCTACACTTGCAGGCACACACTTAACCCCTTAACGACCGCCGATACGTCTTTTAACGCGGTCATTAAGGGTACTTAAACCACAGCGCCGTTAATTAACGGCGCTGTGGAAAAAGTGAATAGCGCCCCCCAGAGGCGCATTTTCTCTGGGGTCTCGGCTACCGGGGGTAGCCGAGACCCCAGAGAACATGAATCGGGTCGGTTTTTACCGACACCGATGTTGCGATCGCCGTTATTAACCCTATAACGGCGACCGCAACAAAAAAAAAAAAAGTTGTGCCATTTAATTTCTCTGTCCTCTGATGTCATCGGACATCAGAGGACAGAGAAAAAAGGTCCCCAGGACCCCCATGTGGCCCCAATAAGATCCATGTGGCCCCCGGGCCCTCCGGTGTCCCCCGGTGCCGGCGCCGTTAACAGGCCGCATGTGCCGCCATGTGCTGTGTGGTGGGGGGATGGGCAAATATTCTCTGGGGTCTCGGCTACCGGGGGTAGCCGAGACCCCAGAGAACATGATCCGGGTCGGTATTCACCGATCCCGGTGTTGCGATCGCGGCTATGCAAGCATAGCCGCGATCGCAAAAAAAAAAAAAAAATGATTTCTCTCCCCTCTGATGTGATCGCACATCAGAGGGGAGAAAATGAGGGTCCCCGGTCCCCCGATCGCCCCCCCATATACTTACCGGTGTCCTCCGTCCTCCCGCAGGCCCCAGGATCCCGGCTTCTTCTCCCTGCAAAAAAAAAATGCCGGGCGCATGCGCAGTGCGCCCGCCGATCTGCTTTGGCGGCAGATTCAAATTTTTTTTCATTCATTCTCATAAAAGTACATTTTGATCACTGTGATAAACTATCAAAATAAAAAAAACAGTACATAACCCCCCATTTATCACCCCCTTAGTTAGGGACATATAATAAAAAGTAGAAATTATATTTATTTTCATTTTTCTGTTAGGGTTAGGGTTATAATTAAGGTTAGGGTTATAATTAGGGTTAAGGTTATAATTAGGGTTAGGGTTAGCATTAGGCTGGTTTCACACATCCGGTGTGCGCCTGACGGCGCCCCCGGCATTTAGCCGCAGCGCCGCATCAGAAAATCTGATGCGCCGCATGCGTTTTTTTTTGCATTGACTTGCATTAGCGCCGGATGGCGCCGCATGTCAATGCGTTGCATGCGGTTTTGTCCGGATGCGGCGCAAATGTACATTGCGGCGGCCGGACAAAACGCTGCATGTAACGTTTTTTATTTTTGCCGGATGGTTTCTGATGTCTCCGGGCATCAGAAACCATCCGGCAAAAAACCGCATGCGGCCGCCGGCGGCGCATCAGGTTTTCTGATGCGGCGCAGCGGCAAAATGCCGGGGGCGCCGACAGGCGCCCGCCGGAAGTGTGAAGGCAGCCTTAGGGTAAGGGTTATAATTAGCGTTAGGGTTAGGCTGGGTTCATACTGCGTTATGGCAGTCCGTTAGACGGACTGCGTTACACCGCGGTATAACGCGGTGTAACGCAGTCCATTAACGCTGCCATTCATCCCCATTTGAGGGCGCATCGCGACGCATGCCGTAAAGCGGCATGCGTTTGCGACGTGCCATCATTCAGTGACGGAGCCTCGGACGCGGGCTGCAGCGTTTGGGCTCCGTCACCGCTAGCGCAGATGAATCATCTGCTGATTCCTCTGCGCTAGCGGGTATAGCATAATGCGATCGCGTTATGCTATACCATTACCAGCCCGTCAACGCTATGTGTTGAACGGGCTGGTAAAACGCAAAATGAACCTAGCCTTGGGGTTAGGGTTATAATTAGGGTTAGAATTAGGGTTAGGGTTACAATTAGGGTTAGGGTTATAATTAAGTTATAAATAAGGTTAGGGTTACAATTAGGGTTGGAATTAGGGTTGGGATTTAGGTTAGGATTATGGATTAGGGTTGGGTGTTGATAGGGTTGGAGCTAGAATTGAGGGATTTCCACTATTTAGGCACATCAGGGGGTCTCAAACACGATGTGGCGTTCAAAAAGTCGAATGGCGCTCCCTCCCTTCCGAGCCCTGCCGTGCGCTCAAACAGTGGTTTACCCCAACATATGGGGTATCAGCGTACTCAGGACAAATTGCACACCAATTTTGGGGTTCTAATTTCTCCGATTACCCTTGGGAAAATAAAAAATAGCTGGCTAAAAAAATCATTTTTGAGAAAAAAAATGATTTTTCATTTTCACGGCTCTGCGTTTATAAATTTCTGTGAAGCACTAGGGGTTCAAAGTGCTCACCACACATCTAGATAAGCTCCTTAAGGGTCTAGTTTCCAAAATGGGGTCACTTGTGGGGGGTTTCCACTGTTTAGGCTCATCTGGGGCACTGCAAACGGAACATGACCCCCACCAACGTCTGCATTCCAAAACGTTATTACTTCCTTTCCAAGCCCTGCTGTGCGCCAAAACAGTTCCCCCCCCCACATATTTGGTATCAGCGTACTCAGGACAAATTGGACAACAACTTTTGGGGTCCAATTTCCTTGTGAAAAATCAAAAATTTGGGACTAAAAAATCATTTTTGTGGAAAATTGATTTTTTTTTTCACACCCAGGCATTATAAACTTTTGTGAAACACTTGGAGGTTCAAAGTGCTCACCACAGATCTAGATAAGTTCCTTATGGGGTCTAGTTTCCAAAATGGGGTCACTTGTGGGGGTTTTCCACTGTTTAGGCTCATCTGGGGCACTGCAAACGGAACATGACCCCACCCAACGTCTGCATTCCAAAACGTTATTACTTCCTTTCCAAGCCCTGCTGTGCGCCAAAACAGTTTCCCCCCCCCACATATTTGGTATCAGCGTACTCAGGACAAATTGGACAAACAACTTTTGGGGTCCAATTTCCTTGTGAAAAATCAAAAATTTGGGACTAAAAAATCATTTTTGTGGAAAATTGTTTTTTTTTTTTTTCACACCCAGGCATTATAAACTTTTGTGAAACACTTGGGGTTCAAAGTGCTCACACGGATCTAGATAAGTTCCATAGTGGTCTAGTTTCCAAAATGGTGTTACTTGTGGGGGGTTTCCACTGTTTAGGTGCATCAGGGGCTCTCCAAACGCGACATGGTGTCCAATCTCATTCCAGCCAATTGTTTGAAATCAAACGGTTCTGCTCCATTCCAAGCCCTGCCGTGCGCCCAAACAGTGTCCCCCCCCATATATGGGTATCAGCATACTCAGGACAAATTGTACAACAACTTTTGTTGTCCAATTTCTCTGTTACCTTGTGAAAATAAAAATTGGGACTAAACGATCAGGTTTGTGGAAAAAATATGATTTTTTATTTTCACGCCCGGGCGTTATAAACTTCTGTGAAGCACTTGGGGCTTCAAAGTGCTCACCACACATCTAGATAAGTTCCTTAGGGGTCTAGTTTCCAAAATGGGTCACTTGTGGGGGTTTCCACTGTTTAGACACATCAGGGCCTCTACAAATGCGACATGGGTCCAGCCAATTCCGCGTTGAAAAAGTCAAACGGAGCTCCTTCCCTTGCGACCTCTGCCGTGCGCCCAAAAAGTGGTTTACCCCAACATATGGGGTATCGGCATGCTCAGGACAAATTGCACAAAAACTTTTGGGTCTTGTTACCCTTGGAAAATAAAAATTGGGGTGAAAAGATCATTTTTGTGGAAAAAAAAATGATTTTTTATTTTCACGGCTCTACGTTATAAACTTGTGTGAACACTTGGAGGTTCAAAGTGCTCACCACACATCTAGATAAGTTCCTTAGGGGGTCTAGTTTCCAAAATGGGGTCACTTGTTGGGGGTTTCCACTGTTTAGGCACATCAGGGCTCTCTAAACGCGACATGGCATCCAGCCAATTCTGCGTTGAAAAAGTCAAACAGCGCTCCTTCCCTTGCGACCTCTGCCGTGCGCCCAAAAAGTGGTTTACCCCACATATGGGGTATCGCATGCTCAGGACAAATTGCACAAAAACTTTTGCGGTCTTTTACCCTTGGGAAATTAAAAATTGGGGTGAAAAGATCATTTTTGTGGAAAAATTTTTTTTTTTTTTTTCACGGCTCTAGGTTATAAACTTGTGTGAAGCACTTGGAGGTTCAAAGTTCTCACCACACATCTAGATAAGTTCCTTAAGGGGTCTTGTATCCAAAATGGGGTCACTTGTGGTGTGTTTCCACTGTTTAGGCACATCAGGGGCTATCTAAACGCGACATGGCATTCAGCCAATTCTGCGTTGAAAAGTCAAACGGCGCTCCTTCCCTTGCGACCTCTGCCACGCGCCCAAAAAGTGGTTTACCCCCACATATGGGGTATCGAAGTATTCAGAAGAAATTGCACAACAAATTTTGTGGTTCATTTTTTCTTTTAACACTTGTGAAAATAAAAAAAACTTGGTTCCGAAGTAAAGCTTTTGCAAAAAAAAGTTAAATGTCAATTTTTTCCTTCCACATTGCTTCAGCTCCTGTGAAGCACTTGAAGGGTTAATAAACTTCTTGAATGTGGTTTTGAGCACCTTGAGGGGTGCAGTTTTTAGAATGGTGTCACTTTTGGGTATTTTCTATCATATAGACCCCTCAAAGTGACTTCAAATGTGATGTGGTCCCTAAAAAAAAAATGGTGTTGTAAAAATGAGAAATCGCTGGTCAACTTTTAACCCTTATAACTTCGTAACAAAAAAAAATTTTGGTCCCAAAATTGTGCTGATGTAAAGTAGACATGTGGGAAATGTTATTTATTAAGAAATTTGTGTGACATATCTCTCTGATTTAAGGCATAAAAATTTAAAGTTTGAAAATTGTTAAATTTTCAAAATTTTCGCCATATTTCCGTTTTTTTCATAAATAAAACACAAGTCATATCAAAGAAATTTTACAACTAACGTGAAGTACAATATGTCACGAAAAAACAATCTCAGAATCAGCGGGATTCGTTAAAGCGTTCCAGAGTTATAACCTCATAAAGTGACAGTGCTCAGAATTGTAAAAATTGGCCCGGTCATTAAGCTGCAAAATGGCTCTGTCCTTAAGGGGTTAAATTGTGACAATGCATTATGTTTTTTTAAATGTTTTTTTTTTATCGTACATTATTGTGTCATCACATTGATGAGTCCATGCTGGACATGTCATACATGCTGTACAAAGTAACGATTTTATTAACTTAAATAATTGAAATGTCTGTGACTGTCACATCTAAATTGCAATGATGATGATGATGAGTGACGATTACAAAATCCATTGTCTTCACTATGTTATGGTTTAACATAGCGTTCCTTAAGCATTATTCATAAATACAAAAATGGACTTTTATTCTTAAATTTACAACACTATATTTTGTAACCAATTTTTTGGGTGGTGTGTTGTTCCATTTCTTGTTGGCATGTGCATATATGCGTTTATATTTGCAGTGTCTTTATTTTTATTATTGAAGTTAGGAAACATGTGTATCTTCGTACCGTGTTAGCCATAGATAGAAAAATATTTACACTTGAGAGTCCACAGTGGTTGATACCTTTGAATGGATAACTGAAAAGATGGTAACAAATTGCAAGCTTTCGAGGCTACTCACGTCTCTTCATCAGGCAAAGACTAAAACAAAAAATGAAGCATCACATATTTCTATACACAACAGGACACAGGAATAGTGCAATAGGTAAGACAAGTAAGTGACGTGTAGCAGAACTGTCATTATCACAGAGGGATGAACATAAATATTGGAACAGTTCCTAGATAAGGATAGAAAGTTTTATTGCCCTCTGATTGGGGTCTGGTTTAGTGTTTTAATGCCCCTGGAAGGGCAGAGACGCAGATTCCTTAATTGATATAGAATGACATAAATCCGTGTGATCTATTCATTCCATCACTAACAGTGTCAAAGGTCATGATGAGCTTATATTCTGAAACCTTTGTATCTTTGTCATATTTGAAGTTATATTTTAATACCAGTAATTCCATATCCATCATGCTATGACCGGGCATACAAAAGTGTTTTGCCACAGGTAAATCCATTATTTTTTGTCTTATCGTGTGGCGCTGATAATTCATCCTTGTTCTCATTTTTTGGCCGGTCTACCCTCACTTGTCCCTCCCTCACTTGTCTTACCTATTCCTGTGTCCTGTTGTGTGTACAAATATGTGATTCTTCCATTTTTTTTTTTAGTCTTAGCCTGATGAAGAGACCTGAGTAGTCTCGAAAGCTTTGAATTTGTTACCATATTTTCAGTTAGCCATTAAACGGTATCAACCACAGAGGACTCTCAAGTATAAATTATTTTTCTATTCTTGTAATTGAAATTCATCATTTTATTGTCCTAGTAAAACTTCATTTATTCTTGTTTGAAGTACATACATTTGCAATGGCCACGTAACAAGGCAATAAGTCAATATTTTGTGCCTACACCCTCCTTGACCCTGGGCTTCAACAGCGCCAGTTGCTGCTCAGAAGTGTTAGATGCACAGATGAAAACAATCGCTGATGTGTTTGTGGGGTTCAGTAACGCCTGCTGTTCCCCTGCTGTGTGTCTGGCAAAAATTACTGCTGCTAACTACAACTTCAACTTCAAAGTCTCATACTAGGCCTCTGCCTACACCCTCCTTGACCCTGGGCTTCAACAGCGCCAGTTGCTGCTCAGAAGTGTTAGATGCACAGATGAAAACAATCGCTGATGTGTTTGTTGGGTTTCAGTAACGCCTGCTGTTCCCCTGCTGTGTGTCTGGCAAAATTACTGCTGCTAACTACAACTTTAACTT
>JARQOD010000004.1:396268756-396354952 GCA_033576555.1 Oophaga sylvatica
GCGGCGCCAGGGGTGCATAACAGGGTTCCAGCTCCGCAAAGGCTGGGGCTTCATACATGAGCCGGGCCTATACCAAGAGATCTTTGTGAGTCGGAGAGATATGGAGTCCCACTTACCCATCGGGCACCCGGGGAGGGATCTTGTAAACGGGGACATTGTCAGCTACACACGGCACTGGGGGTTAAAAGGGTGGTACGCCTTAAACGTCACCCGTGTCAGCGACCCCGTCCCTGAAGCCAGTGAGGTCTTCCGTGCCACAGTACCGCAAGTCCCAGCAGCGTCATCTTTGGCGTCCGCACCAGGCCGTGCACCCATAACGCAACCTGCGACTATTTCGGCATCGCCATCTGCGACCATTTCAGCATCGCAACCTGCGACCAGTTCTGAAGCGCAATCTGAATTGTACACTGCGGCACCTTCTGCAATGCTGCGTTCTACTTCAGGGAGATACCCGTTGGGTCCCCAGATCAAACAAAGGATGTAGCTACGCAAACGTACATCGCAGGACATGATCTTCTTGTGATGGGTTCCCGAGGTCATTGTATACTTCTGGCCCCAGGAATGGAAAAAGTAATGGTCATAAGCAAGAAAGAAGAAAACCAGTAGGACCCAGACAGGGTTTACTGCACCTGAACATGTATAAAGTTGAAGACGTTTATTGAAAAAAAATTTGCACTTTACTATTGATAAATGTTTACATAGTATGTTTGCTTATTTAAAGTAGAATACCCGGCTGGGTAAAGAGTTAAAGTAAAAGTTGATTGAAATGTGATTTTACTTGAAATGTGTTTTATCATGCAAAGGACTGCGTGGCTGTGGACTTTGCCAGCCCAAAAACTTTCATTGTAAATAGTTCGCACTTCGGTGCCTCATCTTGGTTTTACATAAAAGCCTAAACTACCTCTGAAGAAAAACCCGTATGGTGTGGCCTAGAGTGAGGTCTGCAGCAGAGAAGTCCTGCAGCCCACCCAGGACCCACGTGGGAGGTTTTTGGTGCGGGTCCTCCACAAGAATCTTGTCTTAAACTGTGTATATTTATTGAAAAGTATTTTGATAATTTTCTACTGATCTATGTACAAATTGTAACGTTAAAGAGTCCTTACCTCCCGCAAGGGATGAGTTATTATGTTGATGTTACATGCAAAACAAAAATGTTTTTCTTTTCTATTTCAGCCCGGGAGTGCTGAGTTTAACTAGGGGGGGATGTGTGGCCCAGCTGCGCAAGGCACACATGTCTCCTGGAAAATGCACAAGAAGGTAACTGTAAAGCCTGATATTCATTCATGCACACTTCTCAGCATTGCCACTAGAGGCATATTAGACTATTTAAGTAGTGTGACGTAGCAAAGTTAGTCAGTCAAGCTTAGGGTGGCTCAGGAGTGAGTCATCCCATCCAAGTTCAGATTAGTCTTGGAGGGAGAGGAGAGAAGACTGAATCCTACAGAGCTTGTGTAGCTCATCTTATACGGAAGTGGAGGCTAGTACGGGTGAAGTGAATCATCTTAGCCTAGTCAGAGCTACCCCTTAACCTGCTACTCAGAACAAGCTGCCTGTGTTCCTAAGAAAGTGGAAAGTGACTCTCAGAGCGTGCATTGAAATCAGTTGACAGAAGTTCCTGATAGCCACTCTGGACAGAGTCTTAAGAAAGAAGGAAAGGAATCACAGCAGTTATAACATCGAGTCAACTGAGAACAGGTCAGTGAGCACTGAAGGAAAGCTGACCTTTATACCATTGCTACACGTGCTTATGTTAAGGGCGAGAGCAGGGCGAAGGGCGAGTGAAGTAAGAGTGACAAAGGGACAAATCACCCTCACTCAAACCGGACACCGGGGTCAGAAGCATTGCTAGTACTTCACGTCTAGTAATAAGAAAACCGGAGGCCTTTCTGGACTTCAAGTCGCAGAAGGTAGCCCTAAGCGCTGATACGTAACCGGAGCCAGGGAGAACAGGGACTTTGAGTCAGTGCACGACAAAAGTAAGGACTTAGTTCTCTCAACATCTGATAATCAGAGACATAGAAGACTCCACCACAATGTTGGCCGGGCGCAGTTATTGCTATTGAAAGAGTTGCACTTGACTTTATGCAAGTTTGTACTCACACACATTACAAGGAGAAAGGAGGCCTCTAACCTGCTCAACAGTTTCCTGAATGTGCATTCTCCAACCTGACCAGCTTCCCGGGACATACCTGCAACATCTACAAGTAAAGGTATGGAAAGAGACTGCATTGTGTGTGACTGAATTCTTATCTGCACCCTGCATCACCACCATAGACTTTGAGGGACCAGTCCCACCTGTGGGGGACTTAACACCTAGCTGCCATAACATCCCCTCAGAGATCTACCCTGCAGCGCTGGTCAATCAGATCAGAAACCACAGGTGGCGTCACAAACTACTATAACTACAATCCCCTGTAAATATTCCCCCCATTGCATGACCGCCAGGGCCACGGACCGAGCTCTTCTGCCAGTGACATTCCCCATAGACTTCCATGGGCTCGGTGCCGAGTACCCCATAGCCCTGGTACCCAAACATGTGGTGGGCGTCACTAATACGGACTCACGTTCTAAGGGAGTGTCTATAGCGATACACAAGTCATTGGCATGTACTGTTGTGGATTCCCTTGTTGACAATCAAAGCAGATATGTCTTTCTCAAACTCAAAATAGCAGAAACAATGTGTACAATAGCAAAGTGGTATCTTCCGAACAAAGATCAGATTCCGTATGTAGATCTTTTCTAACATCTCTCTCTGATTTTGCAGAAGGAACTATGATTGTAGGAGGAGACTTAAATTTCACCTGGAATCCCACGATAGATTCCTCTTCTGGCAGGGGGCCGTCCCCCTTAGGCAACTTCAATCGTTAAAGCAGGTCATCCACGCCCTCAGGCTGACAGATGTCTGGCGCATATTGAACCCTCAGGGTAAGGATTATACGTATTTCTCTTCTGCACATAGCTCATACAGTCATATTGATTTCCTCTTATTGAGTCACCATGCCCTTTCATGGAGCCCATCTGCTACTATAGGCGACATCCTGTGGTCAGATCATGCTCCTGTCTTTTTATCCATATCTATTCCTTCCCTTATTCAACGTTCATGGACCTGGACGATGAATGATCACCTGTTGAAAGACAGCATCTGTATGACAGAGCTGAAAGACACTATTGAATCATGTTTACAGGTTCATGAAAAAGACCAAACTTCAGTGCCTATGCAATGGGAGACCCTGAAGTGTGTCATGAGAGGGGTGTTGATTAAGCATGGTTCGAGACTCAAGAGGGAAAGAAAGATGCGAGTGGATGACCTCCTGAGGGAAATACGAACCCTGGAAGTGTCACATAAAAGATCACTATTGCCTAACACTCTCGCAGACCTGACCAAAAAGAGGAGCGATCTTAAGGCTCTGCTGGATCAGAAATACTTGAGACATAGGGAACATATTAAAAGTTTTTTCTATGAATCGTCCGATGAATGCGGCCGAACGCTTCCAAGATTGCTTCATCCTCGTTCTGCGGCAAAATATGTCCCATTTATCAAAAAAACAAATGGGAAGGATGTGCACAGTCCTAAAGGAATAGTGGATATATTCCGCTCATACTATGAGAAATTGTATAATATTAAAGGACAGTATTCGGACCTTTCCCCGTCTGCCTTGGCCGAGCGTATCAGGGAGTATATTGGAGATACTGCCTTACCATCCTTAGATAGTCAGATACGTGGGGCATTAGAGGGGGATATTACGGAGGAGGTTAACCATGCGATCCAATCTACACCCGCTGGTAAAAGCCATGGCCCGGATGGATTCACCCCAGCATTTTATAAATTCCTTAAACCACAGCTATCTCCCATTATGAATAAAACATTTAACTCATTGAATGATGAGATAGGATTCGCCCCCCTGTCCTTGAATGCGCATATCAGTGTCCTCCCCAAACCAGGGAAAGACCCCACAAATACGGCTAATTAAAGGCCTATATCATTAATAAATGTAGATATCAAAATATTCTCTAAAATACTAGCTGAAAGACTCACTCCGTTACTACCCTCTTTTATCAACACAGATCAGGTGGGATTCGTGCAGGGCAGGGAAGCGAGGGACAATACTATCAAGACTATGTTATTGATATCTAAAGCTAAGAGTTGTTCCTTGCCTATGGGCCTCATATCCGTTGATGCGGAAAAGGCCTTTGATAGGGTGCACTGGGGGTTTATGAGGGAAGCTCTGCGTCAAATGGGTATTGGGCCTCGGTTTTTGCAATTGATCTTATCATTATATACATGCCCTACGGCTAGGGTCAGGGTTAACAGGATTTTATCATCACCTTTTGTGATACGGAACGGGACTAGACTATATGTGATAGTAATGGAGCACTTGGCCAATGCAATAAGGAAAAATAGTGACATTCATGGGATCACATTGGGGTCCAGAACTTATAAAATGGCATTGTACGCAGACGATCTTCCAAACCGCAAATATCCATTCCCTCCATAATGAAAGAATTTGACAGGTTCGGATTTTTGAGCAATTTCAAAGTCATCTATTCAAAGACAGAGGCCCTAAATGTTTCGTTGCTGCAGAGAGAGGTTGAACATGCAATAAGCAACTTTCCATTCAAATGGAAATCGGAAGCCATAAAATATCTAGGAGTGCTTGTCACCCCTGACTTGTCAAAGCTGTTTGCACTTAATTATCAATCCCTCTTGGACCGCACGCATAAGGATCTCTTGAACTATGGTAAACCTCGGCTGTCGTGGTTTGGGAAAATGAATGCTGTAAAAATGGACATCTTGCCCCGTTTTCTGTATATTTTTCAAACCGTTCCCATCTCTCCTCACTGTAGCTTTTTTAGTGCATTACGAACAGCTCTGACCAGATTTATATGAGGCAAAACTCGACCAAAGATAGGCATGCAGATTCTAAATTATCCTAAATTGGATGGGGGAGCTGGATTCCCGAATTTCAAAAAATACTTTCAGGCATCTGTTTTAGGCATTGGCATTTTCACGCATCGACAAAACAGTGGGTACACATTGAACAGGCAGGGGTGGATGTGCCGCTCAAACATCTTCCTTGGTTCATTGCCTCGGATGCCTTATTGGTAGTAGGGCTGTCAGATATGACCAATGGAACAATCAAAATTTGGTATGCAATCAGGAAGAACTGGCGTCTTCCGAAAACAATTAGCCAGCTCGCTCCCTTTTTTTCTAACCCATCCTTCCCTGCTGGACACGGGGGGGATCTTTTTTAGGCTGGAGGGCAGTGGATGACACCCGATTTGCGCAGGTGCTAGAGGACGGCAGATTGCCGGACTTCATTACACTGCAGGAGAGGTCACCATTTAGGAAGTTGTTGTGGATGGAATATCTGCAGCTACAGTCCTTCCTGTCTTCACAGGGATCAGCGCCTCTGTCACAATATGTACTATCTCCTTTTGAAGGATTGTTTCTAAAGGAGTCTCCTCCAAATCATAAAGTATCCTTGCTCTATAATTATCTTGTTGGGAAGAGCCCCTCAGAGAAGTTGCATTACCAGCATTTGTGGGAACGGGAACTGGGAACAGCTATCCCTGATAAAGATTGGGATAGAGGATTTCTGTTTAAACACAAAATGTCAGCCGCTTGTTATGCGCAAGAGAAAAATTTTAAAATTATGGCTCGATGGTACCAATACCCTGTAAAGCTGCATGCTATGTTCCCTGCAACATCCGAAAATTGCTGGAGCTGTGGAGAAGAGAGGGGCACAATGCTCCACATATGGTGGGAGTGCAATAAGATAATGCCATTTTGGGAGAAGATATTTTCGAATTATAAATTGATAACTGGAAATGGGGTGGTGGGCAGCCCGGAGATTGCACTGCTCTCTATCCTGCCTATGTCAATCCAATATCAGAAAAAAGATATTTTGTGTTTCTGCCTAACAGCAGCCCGCACAATAATTCCATGACACTTGGAAATCAACCCAAGTTCCCTCCATCCTGGAATAGTACCAGGAAATGGTTAACATATGCAGAATGGAAGAGCTGTCTGCTGACTATAACGACCATGCTGATAGATTTAGGGAAATTTGAAGCGTGTGGATTCTGTTTCAGAACTCACCAGAGTTTCATAAGTTGCTTGAATGAAAGGCTGGCGGCCTGGCTGGGTGGATCCGGATTGGTGCTGGGGACTGGCCGGGGAGTTGGGGAGCGGCCCCGTACATACCCCCGCTCGCTTAGGGGATTGGGCCCCCCTCTCCATCCTTGTTTCTCAACCCCCCTTCTTCCCCCCATCCCCTCCCTCTTCTCCCCCCCTTTTTTTTTCTATTATTGTGTGTGTTTTATTTAGTATGTACATCTTGTATATGTCCGATTGATACGTAGATCCGCTAGGGGTCTTTAACCCCTTAATGACCAAGTCATTTTGTAGGTTAAAGACCAGGCCAATTTTTACAATTCTGACCACTGTCTATTTATGAGGTTATAACTCTGGAACGCTTCTACAGATCTTGGCGATTCTGAGATTGTTTTCTCGTGACATATTGTACTTCATGATAGTGGTAAAATTTCTTCAATATAACTTGCGTTTATTTATGAAAAAAAGGAAATATGGCAAAAATTTTGAAAATTTTGCAATTTTCAAACTTTTAATTTTTATGCCATTAAATCAGAGAGATATGTCACAAAAATTAGTTAATATATAACATTTCCCACATGTCTACTTTACATCAGCACAATTTTGGAACCAACATTTTTTTTTGTTAGGAAGTTATAAGTGTTAAAAGTTGACCAGCGATTTCTCATTTTTCCAACAAAATTTACAAAACCATTTTTTTTAGGGACCACCTCACATTTGAAGTGAATTTGAGGGGTCAATATGACAGAAAATACCCAAAAGTGACACCATTCTAAAAACTGCACCCCTCAACGTGTTCAAAGCCACATTCAAGAAGTTTATTAACCTTTTAGGTACTTCACAAGAATTGAAGCAATGTGGAAGGAAAAAATGAACATTTAACTTTTTTTCCCAAAATTTTTCTTTCGACACAATTTTTTTAAATTTTGTCAAGGTATCAGGAGAAAATGAACCACAATATTTGTTGTACAATTTCTCCTCAGTACACCGATACCCCATGTGTGGGGGTAAACCACTATTTGGGCGCATGGCAGAGCTCGGAAGGGAAGCAGCGCCATTTGACTTTTTTGGCTGGAATTGAGATTGGACGCCATGTCGCATTTGGAGAGTCCCTGTGTGCCTAAACAGTGGAAACCCCCCACAAGTGACCCCATTTTGGAAACTGGACCCCCCAAGGAACTTATCTAAATGTGTTGTGAGAGCTTTTAACCCCCAAGGGCTTCACAGAAGGTTATAACGTAGAGCCGTAAAATTAAAAAATCATATTTTTTTCCACAAAAATGATCTTTTCATCCCAATTTTTATTTTCCAAAGGATAAAAGGACCCAAAAGTTATTGTGCAATTAGTCCTGAGTACGCTGATACCCCATATGTGGGGGTAAACCACTATTTGGGCGCATGGCAGAGCTCGGAAGGGAAGCAGCGCCATTTGACTTTTTTGGCTGGAATTGAGATTGGACACCATGTCGCATTTGGAGAGTCCCTGTGTGCCTAAACAGTGGAAACCCCCCACAAGTGACCCCATTTTGGAAACTAGACCCCCCAAGGAACTTACCTAAATGTGTTGTGAGAGCTTTTAACCCCCAAGCGCTTCACAGAAGGTTATAACGTAGAGCCGTAAATTAAAAAATCATATTTTTTCCACAAAAATGATCTTTTCATCCCAATTTTTATTTTCCAAAGGATAAAAGGACCCCAAAAGTTATTGTGCAATTAGTCCTGAGTACGCTGATACCCCATATGTGGGGGTAAACCACTATTTGGGCGCATGGCAGAGCTCGGAAGGGAAGCAGCGCCATTTGACTTTTTTGGCTGGAATTGAGATTGGACGCCATGTCGTATTTGGAGAGCCCCTGTGTGCCTAAACAGTGGAAACCCCACACAAGTGACCCCATTTTGGAAACTAGACCCCCAAGGAACTTATCTAGATGTGTGGTGAGAGCTTTGAACCCCCAAGGGCTTCACAGAAGGTTATAACGTAGAGCAGTAAAATTAAAAAATCATATATTTTCCACAAAAATGATCTTTCCACCCCCAATTGTTATTTTCCAAAGGCTAACAGGACCCCAAAAGTTATTGTGCAATTTGTCCTGAGTATGCTGATACCCCATATGTGGGGGTGAACCACTATTTTGACGCATGGCAGAGCTCGAAAGGGAAGGAGCGCCTTTTTCAAATGCAGACTTTGATGGAATGGTCTGCGGGTGTCATGTCACGTTTGAGAGAGCCCCTGATGTGCCTAAACAGTAGAAACCCCCCACAAGTGACTCCATTTTGGAAATAACGCCCCCAAGGAACTTATCTAGATGTGTGGTGAGCACTTTGAACCCCCAAGTGCTTCACAGAAGTTTATAACGTAGAGCCATGAAATAAAAAAAATCATATTTTTTTCCACAAAAATAATCTTTTTGCCCCCAAACTTTTATTTTTATAAGGGTAACAGGAGAAATAGGACCCCAAAAGCTATTGTGCAATTTGTCCTGAGTACGCTGATATCCCATATGTGGGGGGGAACCACTATTTTGACGCATGGCAGAGATCGGAAGGGAAGGAGCACCGTTTTTAAATGCAGACTTTGATGGAATGGTCTGCGGGTGTCATGTCGCGCTTGGAGAGACCCTGATGTGCCTAAACAGTAGAAACCCCCCACAAATGACCCCATTTTGCAAACTAGACCCCCCAAGGAACTTATCTAGATGTGTGGTCAGCACTTTGAACCCCCTTGGGCTTCACAGAAGTTTATAACGTAGAGCCGTGAAAATAAAAAAATCATATTTTTTTCCACAAAAATGACCTTTTTGCCCCCAAATTTTTATTTTTCTAAGGGTAACAGGAGAAATAGGACCCCAAAAGCTATTGTGCAATTTGTCCTGAGTACGCTGATATCCCATATGTGGGGGGGAACCACTATTTTGACGCATGGCAGAGATCGGAAGGGAAGGAGCACCGTTTTAAATGCAGACTTTGATGAATGGTCTGCGGTGTCATGTCGCGCTTGGAGAGCCCTGATGTGCCTAAACAGTAGAAACCCCCACAAATGACCCCATTTTGCAACTAGACCCCCCAAGGAACTTATCTAGATGTGTGGTCAGCACTTTGAACCCCCAAGGGCTTCACAGAAGTTTATACGTAGAGCCATGAAAATAAAAATAATTTTTCCACAAAAATGACCTTTTTGCCCCAAATTTTTATTTTTCTAAGGGTAACAGGAGAAATAGGACCCCAAAAGCTATTATGCATTTTGTCCTGAGTACGCTGATACCCATATGTGGGGGGAACCACTATGATCGCCTTACTGCGATCTTTGGGAGGCACAATGAACAAATCTACAAAAGGTGAAGAATTGGTTTTTTTTTTTACGCCGTTCCTCGTGCGGTATTAGTGATTAGGCGACTTTATTCCTTGGATCGATGCGATTACAGCGATACCAGATTTACATCCTTTTTTCATGTTTAGCTTCTGTCACACTCTAAAAGACGCTTTTTTTTTGGAATAATTTTTTGTAAGAAATTTTTGCATCGCCGTATTTTGAGAGCTATAATTTTTCCATATTTCGGCCGACAGAGTTATCTGTGGGCTTATTTTTTGCGGGACGAGCTGACGTTTTTATTGGTACCATATTCGGGCACATAACGTTTTTTGATCGCTTCCTATTCCGATTTTTGTGGAAGCAGAATGAACAAAAACCAGCAATTCAGGAATTGTTTTTTTTTTTTTTCCTCCGTTCCGCGTGTGGTAAAATTGATAAAGCAGCTTCATTCTTCGGGTCACTACGATTACAGCGATACCTCATTTATATATTTTTTTTATGTTTTGGCATTTTTTACACAATAAAAAATTTTATAGAAAAAATAATTATTTTTGCATCAGTTTATTCCGCAAGCTATAACTTTTTTATTTTTTCGCTGATGATGCTGTATAGCAGCTTGTTTTTTGCGGGACAAGATGACGTTTTCAGCGGTACCATGATTATTTATATCTGACTTTTTGATCGCGTGTTATTGCACTTTTTCCAAGCGGTATGATGATACCGCTTGGAAAAAGTATAATTTACTACTTTTTTGTGTTTTTTTTTACGGCTTTCACTGAAGGGGTTAACTAGGGTTACGCTTTTATAGATGGGATTTTTACGGACGTGGCGATACCTAACATGTGTATTTTTTTTGTTTTTTATATTTTTTTTATTACATAAAAATGTGTATTTTTTAGGGGATTTTTTTTTAATTATTTTTTAATATTTTTTTAAAAAAAATTTTTAAAAAATGATTTTTTTTAACTTGTCCCTTTATGGGACTTTCACTTTTTTTACTTTTTATTGCAGTTACAATGCATTGCAATGCTCCAGCATTGCAATGCATTGTACCTATGATGAAAGCTGCTGTGACATGATCACAGCAGCTTCCCGTAGGTAGATGACCCGGAGGTTGTCATGACAACCCCCGGGTCATCAAGGCAGAGATCGGGCCCTGCAAATACATTGCAGGGCGCCGATCTGAGGCAGAGGGAGCTCCCGACCCTCTGCCTCCCCCCCTGAGCTCTGCGATAGCGCTGGATCGCAGCAGTCAGGGGATTAACAGCCAGGGGCGGTGGGGGCTCCGCTCCTGGCTGTCAGTGCAGGAAGCCTGGCCACTGCAGTGCCGGCTCTTGCACTGATCGCGCTGGGGAAGCTGAAATTTCAGCTTCTCCTGCACGATCGCTGCTGTGTTTGGTCAGTCAGATTGACTGACCAATCACAGCGCTGTGGGTGCGGGGACCGACGGCAAAGGTCACCGCACCGCTTGCCGTGCCTGTGAGCTGTCTATGACAGCTGTCGGCACTGATCTACCACTGCGTGTTTACACGCAGTGGTAGATCAAAGGCATGACGTGCACAGTCCGTCCTGGTGCCGGAACTGACACCCGGCCATGACGGACTGTGCACGTCAGTGGACATTAAGGGGTTAAGGTTTATATTTTTTATGTGAGTTCTAATAACTGTCTACAAGTTGGAGCTTCTTCTAAATTATTTCATGTATATTAGAAAAAGTGGATTGTACAGTCCACCATGTTTGCATATTGTGTACTGCTTCAGTTAATGTATGACTATATATTGAGTTGTATTTCTTTCTTTGAAAACAATAAAAAGAGATTAAAATAATTCTGCACTACCACTCCTCCACCTTTATCTACAGGTCGTTCTACCAAGTCCATATTATTTTTTAACGCTCTTAAAGCTTTTATTTCCTCTTTTATAAGGCTTTTTTAGAA
This sequence comes from Oophaga sylvatica, assembly GCA_033576555.1. Lineage (NCBI taxonomy): Eukaryota > Metazoa > Chordata > Amphibia > Anura > Dendrobatidae > Oophaga > Oophaga sylvatica. The sequence continues at coordinate 396,280,118 of JARQOD010000004.1, forward strand.
CTTTGGCGTTTATTGCTTCCACTTAATGCAATAATATTACTTTCAATCAGTTCTTGGAACTGGTTTAATACTGTTGATCTGGAGATAATGGGGTAAAAATATGGATTTTTTTTGCAGAGAAGCGCTCATTCAGTTGTGAAGTGATCATTCTTCTGTTTTTCTAATTGTAGTAGATGTATTACATTGCATTGATCTTGAAACATAATAACTCCACAGTTTGTGGGTTGTCTTCATCCTTCTGTATATTTGTATCTGAGACGTTAGTCTGTCCTTTGATTGCCATCTGGAAATGCTTATACACAGTTAACATGCGTGCAAATTTGTTTACATCCAATATACTGTTCTACACATCCATCTGTTTTCTTGGAGAAAAGCTGAGTCCTTTGGCTACTACTGATTTTGTTGGATCTGAAGCATTGCAAATAACTAGATATGAGGGAACTCGAACTTATCCGACAATTAGACTATGTTCACATGTTGCATTTTTGCAGCATTTTTCTTACACAATATATTCCACAACCGCGCACACATGATAGATTTCATTACAATTGCAACCAAACACAATCAGTGTGATGGATCATAGTACTGGACACACCAAACATTAAATAAAAAAATAGTTGCCAAAACAACAAAGATGTACTAGTCCAAAGTATTTATATTAACAAAAATTTGTATTAATTAAAATTCATACCATCAATAATCAGAACAATACAGGAAAGGACATGAGGGAACGATGGAAAAATTGTGCAAAAATGCCGCTGTAAACTAAAGAGCGCTCAACCCCACTGGATCACCATAAAGGAGCTAAATAATTAAATATATCAACATTATCGTTGAGCCAATAGACCAGATTCAAATAAATAAGGCTTATAGCCTAGCCACATGAATGAACAACCGCTGTTTTGCTTTGTGCATAAAGTATATAACTGCGTTACATGGGCACCCTGATGAAGGCGAAGGCCGAAACGTGCATTGGGGTGGGCGCGCACACCTCCCTGGACCACATCTCGGAGCTGAGCCTGTCATTGTGCCCAGATATTAGGATATCAATGTAATTATTTATTATACTTTGACTATATAGCAAGATCATATCCCCAGCAATTTACAGACAACATCATCACTGTCCCTATTGGGGATCCCCAATCTAAATTCAATATGTCTTTGGAGTGTGGGAGGAAACCTATACAAACACGAGGAGAACAAACAAACTATGGGCCGGTGTCACCACCTGGCGCACCCGGGCAAGTACCTGAGCAATCAAGTGGCCCACTTGCCAGTGTGGCATGCTATGGAGAACATGAGTCGGGGAAGCCTGGTGCCAGCTCCCCCAATTGCTCTCTCTGTTCCTGTGCAGCTCCGGTGTCTTCCTCAAATTCAGACTCTGACCTCTCAGGGCAGAGGGCTCAATTACGTCACTAGTATACGCCATCTGCTCTGAAGAGTCACAGTGCAGATAGCCGGAACACGGCCACGCTGAGGCGTTCGGACCTGCGGACAGCGAGGAGAGGTGAGTAATTCACTTTTTTAATGTTTGGAGCAATATATGGGGCCCATTCTGTATGAAGCATTATATGGGGGCCATTCTTTATGGAGCATTATATGAGGCCCATTCTGTATGGAGCATTATTTGGGGCCCATTCTGTATAGAGTATTATATGAGGCATTGGGGCCCATTATGCTGTATGGATCATTATATGTGGCCCATTATTCTTTATGGAGCATTATATGGGGACCTTTATTCTGTATAGAGCATTATATAGAACTCATTATACTGTATGGAGCAATATATGGGGCTCATTATACTGTATGGAGCAATATATGGGGCCCACTATACTGTACGGAGAACTGTATATAGGAGATTGAGTTTTATAATGGCTATAATGCGGAGGACAGTTTCTACTGGTAGGGTACATATATCAATATACTGTTTACCTCTAGTACTACAGGTACTGAAACCCTGAAACCTGTGGACCCTCGATTACCTGAATCCCCTTTGCTATATGGTTTTGTAGAATTTACAATAGATATCACTCATGTAATGTACTGTAATAAGTGAAATCTTTGGCATTGTACTATACCTATATTTCTCTGCCATATCTGTGCCTCATAAATTGTGTTATGTGTTAAAGAGGCCCACTGAGACTCTTTCTCCCAGGGTCCACAAAAACCTGGAGCCGTCCCCGTACAAACTCCTTCCAGATATTATCCTTGCAAAGCAATAGTGCTAACCAATGAGCCACGGTGCTGCTCATTTGATGTGTCGGTCAATGAGGTATCACAAGTTGTATCTGTCTCCTGGTGGAAATGTCTGTATTTTTTAATCGCCCATAATAAAGAAATCTTTTTAATGGATTTTTACTGAATTCAAGTTTTCTGGTGACTGTAAATATAACATATTGTATTACATTTGCAAAAAATAAAAAAAGCAAATATTAATTCACGGCTAAATGACTTGACCAATCTGCCCCAAATTTTGAACATATGTAAATCAGGTACTTCAGAAGGTTTACACCAGGTTCTCAACATATTCACACAAAAAAAGAATACAAAAGCAAATATTAATATATGGCCAAACAAAAAATCAGGTTTTACAATGGGTTTCAGCTCTTTAGGACCTACTGATCCCTACATATTTACAAAAAAATGAAATTTCAAATGATTCATTATCTCTAATACATTTGTAACCAATATGAAGGATTTCGTGCTGAATAGCCACAAAGATGGACTTTTACTTTCAGAGTATATCCACATTTGGCATGTTTGTAGCAAAAATGTAATTCATCTTAAAGCGGCTGTATTTGCCGCATGTGCATGAATTTCTATCAGTACCATGAATTGGGCAGTGACATAAATTTCTACACAAGAATACTCATGTGTGAACATACCATAAAAAACAATCAGCATTGTACTGCTCATAGTGGTTGATCTCGCAGCCACAAATGGGACCATTGAGTTTGGGGGCTTTGTGATAAATAACACATTGTGCCTTCTGCACACAGACTCTGTCAACACACAGTCCAAACCGGAATAGTACATCAGGGGAATGGGACTAGGTTGGTAGCTTTTTTATTTGTGGCGACCATCATAATTTGAGGAGGGGCTGTGTAAGCCACCACAATGTATGGGTGGGTTGTGGAGACATCATACTGTTTGGGGGCTGTGAGGCCATAATATTGTGTGTGGGGTTTTGGCGTCATGATTTTCTGAGTGTGGGTTATGGGGCAGAGGCATTATACTGTGTGGCGGCTGGGAAGTCATTATACTGTGTGTGGTACCAGGGGGTATGATACTCTGTTGGGGAGCTGTGGCAAAAAGATATTGTAGGGCGCTTTGAGGATATTGTTCTGTCTGTGGGGAACTGAATGGGCGTCATACTGTATGGGGAGATAGAGGGCACAATGCTGTGAAATAGGGGCATCACACTGTGTGGCATCCTATTGGTGGCTCAGGTTGGGGGCACTAAACTGTGCAGGCATCATACTATGTGGTGGGACTATAGGTGCATCATACTGTGTTGAGATGCCACTGTGGGGTCTCATACTGTGGGGAGTCACTGTGAGGTCATCATACTGTGTGGGGCATCACTGTGGGGACATCATACTGTGTGAAGGTGTCATTGTGGGAGCATCATACAGTGAGGAGACATTGTGGGGGCATAATACTATATGCTCAGACTGTAGGGCATCATACTAAGTGGGGGCACTGTGAGGACATCATACTGTTTCGTGGCTCTTTGTAGTCATCATTGTTGAGTGCGGTACTGTGTGACAATTATATAGGAGGATTCATATGAAGGTGTCATACTGTGATGGAGGACACTTTGCGCGGCATCTTTACTGGGACCATGAAAGGAGTATTGCACTGAATGAAAACACTAAGGTGCCACAATACATACTCACAGTATGTACACAAATATATATTCCTCTCCCTGACTTTAAAAGGAGGTATGCCTTTCTGTGACTGTACCTATGCAAAATGACCCAACCTAGTCCGCAGAGTAATCTAATTTTTGAGGGGTGGCAAAATTGGGACTTATGCTATTGGGCCACATGATTTTTATGTACACTCCTGTAATCTCTGTATCTATTTCTAAAACTTCATGTAAGCAGTTTGCATACAGAACTACATATAAATGTGTCCTTCTCTATGTATACTCTTAGTTCATGATATCCCAACGAGAGAGGTGCAAAATGAACAACCTTAAAAAAAACTTTGCCTAATTCTGCCATGCATTGTGAGTATTTGAAAAGATTTTTATTTTGGTGGTGGGTCATTTCATGTTACTCATCTGGAAATGTATTGAGCCAAGGGGAAATATAGAGAAATGACATGTCTGCGTATGCCAGATGAAGTAGTAGAAAGGACAGCAGCTGCCACCAGATGAAGTAGTAGAAAGAACAGCAGGTGCCAGATAACGTAAATGCAAAATGTTCATGTGTCCTGACTTTTATCATAAGGAAAAAGGCTGACATGAACTTGAAAGAATTAAAAGTTATATGCTACAGTATTTTAAGATTTAGTAGCTAAACCTAATATATTTCAATGAGCTGACTTTGACCTAATCAAGGTTCTTCTAAACTAATCCAAGCAATTAGAGATACATCTCAAGTATAGCCATTACAAAAAAATTAGAGACCAAAACTACTCAGCAGAAAAGATTGGGTCTAATTGTGGTCGCACACTGGCTCCAGTCAGTGAAATGTGCTGCACGCAACTTCTATACTGCAAAAAATATGATGTTTTATTCATTGTGTACTTGTTTTATGTTATTGGGATGAAGCCCGTGCTCTCTTGGCCTTCATCATTTTATTATAATGTTGGTACTGAACTTTTCCCCTCTTAAGCCATTATTTTCAGTCTTGCTATTATCAGATTCAGGTCGTACTGGATTGCTCACTATATGATCTCCACAGATTATTATGATTAGGGCATTGTATACAACAATCATAGCTATATGTACTATAAAATATACATCCATCGTTCAAGACACACATACAGGTGCTTGTCACAAAATTAGAATATCATCAAAAAGTTCATTTTTTTGGTTCTTCAATACAAAAAGTGACTCTCATATATGATATAGAGTCATTACAAACAGAGTGATCTATTTCAAGAGTTTATTTCTGTTTATGTCGATAATTATGGCTTACAGCCAATGAAAACCCAAAAGTCATTATTTCATTAAATTAGAATAATTAACTAAAAAATACCTGCAAAGGCTTCCTAAGCATTTAAAAAGGTCCCTTAGTCTGTTTTAGTAGGTTCCACAATCATGGAGAAGACTGCTGACTTGACAGATGTCCAGAAGGCAGTCATTGACACCCTCTACAAGGAGGGTAAGACACAAAAGGTCATTGCTAATGAAGCTGGATGTTCACAGAGTTCTGTATCCAAGCATATTAATGGAGAGTTGAATGGAAGGAAAAATTGTGGTAGATAAAGGTGCACATGCAACCGAGAAATCCACAGCCTTTAAAAGGATTGTTAAGCAAAGGCCATTCAAAAATTTGAGAGAGATTCACAAGGAGTGAACTGCTGCTGGAGTCATGGACATGGACTACAAGTGTCTCATTCCTTTTATCAAACCACTCATGACCAATAGACAACTCCAGAAGCGTCATAACAGCCAAGGAACAAAAAAAAACTGGACTGTTGCTCAGTGGTCCAAAGTGTTATTTTCAGATGAAGGTAAATTTTGCATTTCATTTGGAAATCAAGGTCCCAGAGTCTGGAGGAAGAGTGGAGACGCCACAATCCAAGTTGCTTGAGGTCTAGTGTGAAGTTTCCACAATCAGTGATGGTTTGGGGAGCAATGTGATCTGCTGGTGTAGAACAACTGTGTTTTATCAAGACCAAAGTCAGTGCAGCCATCTACCAAGAAATTTTAGAGCACTTCATGTTTCCCTTTGCTGACAAGCTTTTTGGAGATGGAAATTTCATTCTCGAGCAGGACTTGGCACCTGTCCACACTGCCAAAAGTACCAATACCTGGTTTGAAAACAACAGTATCACTGTGCTTGATTGGCCAGCAAACTCGCCTGACCTTAATCCCATAGAGAATCTTTGGGGTATTGTCAAGAAGAAGATGAGACACCAGACCCAACAATGCAGATGAGCTGAAGGCTGCTATCAAAGCAACCTGGGCTTCCATAGCACCTCAGCAGTGCCACAGGCTGATCGCCTCCATGCCACACCGCATTGATGCAGTAATTGATGCAAAAGGAGCCCCACCAAGTATTGAGTGCATTTACTGAATATACATTTCAGTAGGCCAACATTTCAGATTTTAAAACCATTTTTCAAGCTGGTGTTATAAAGTATTCTAATTTATTGAGATAATGACTTTTGGGTTTTCATTGGCTGTAAGTCATAATCATCAACATTAACAGAAATAAACCCTTGAAATAGATCACTCTGTTTGTAATAACTCTATATTATATGAGTTTCACTTTTTGTATTGAAGAACTGAAATGAATTAACTTTTTGATGATATTCTAATTTTGTGAGAAGCACCTGTAAATTCTGCAGGAATTCCCCCATTTCTAGTTCAGCCATGGTGTATTCATCAATTGACAGGAAACTTACAGTGCTCAGCACTGTATCTCTTGTGTCTCACTAAAAACAAGAACAATTTCCAAAATTTTGACAAGACTGACTGTCATAGAACATTTTTTTAACCCTTCCTGACATTGGACGTATCCATATGTCATGGTCTGCTAGTACTTACCCACCTATGACGTATGGATACATCATGGCGATTTTGCGCACACATAGGCTGTGCACATAGGCACATGATCGCCGCTGTGTGTCAGCTGATTCTGACAGATGACACCAGGCACTCGTGCAGGAGCAATGCCCACACCACTCTCGTCACTTTAACTCCCTAAATACTGTCATCGATATTGATCACAGTATTTAGCAGGAAAACAGAGGGAGGGAGACCCCACTGCTCTCTGATTGGCGCCCCCACAACATCATTGCGAGGGGCCGATCGTTGCCATGGTGATCCGATGTCATCATGACGACATTTCAGTCACCAGAGCTAGCATATTTGCTAAATCATGCTCAAAGCATGATGCAACAAGTTTGTCTGTCAGAGCAGTGCTGACAGTTTGTAAAGCATAGGAATACTCACGCATTCCTGTGCTTTACAAGCAATCAGACTGCAAAAAGTGAAAGTCACACACTGGGACAAGGTAAAAAAGTAAAAAAAAATGAAAAAATCTAAAACTATGAAAAACAACACAAAATAATTTATATATATAGTGGGGGAAATAAGTATTTGATCCCTTGCTTATTTTGTAAGTTTGCCCACTGACAAAGACATGAACAGTCTATCATTTTAAGGGTAGGTTAATTTTAACATTGAGAGATAGAATATCAAAAATAAAATCTAGAAAATCACACTGTATAAATTATATAAATTTATTTGCATTTTGCAGTGAGAAATAAGTATTTGATCCCCTACCAACTATTAAAGGGAATCTGTCACCCCATTTTTCGACTATAAGGTGCAGCTCCTGCGCAGGCGCACTGATCTGCCCTGTTGAGGGCAGGGTAAAGTACTGCAGTGCGCAGGCGCCAGACCTCCCTGACCTTTTCCCGGACCCTGCGCACTACAGTACTCTGCTCAGCCCTCAACAGAGCTCCGGAGCCGCGACAGGAAGCAAAGAAAAGGACGTCTTCACTAGAAGATGGGTGGCATCGGACCTGACCGCGACACCCATCGGACCGGACCGGACCTCGAACTGCCCCTGGGTGAGTGTAATCTAACTAGTTTTTCTTCACTTTCAGGTTACATCGGGGACTTATCTACAGCATTACAGAATGCTGTAGATAAGCTCCTGATGGCGGTGACCACACCTGATAGTCGAAAAATGGGGTGACAGAGTCCCTTTAAGAGTTCTGGCTCCCACAGACCACTTAGACGCTCCTAATCATCTCTTTACCTGCATTACAGACAGCTGTCTTACATATTCACCTTTATAAAAGACTCCTGTCCACAGACTCAATTAATCAGTCAGACTCTAACCTCTACAACATGGGCAAGACCAAAGAGCTTTATAAGGATGTCAAGGACAAGATCATAGACCTGCACAAAGCTGGAATGGGCAACAAAACCATAAGTAAGACGCTGGGTGATTACGAGACAATTGTTGGTGCAATAGTAAGAAAATGGAAGAAATACAATTTGACTGTCAATCGACTTCGATCTGGGGCACCATGTAAAATCTCACCTCATGGGGTGTCCTTGATCATGAGGAAGGTGAGAAATCAGCCTAAAACTAAACGGAGGGAACTTGTTACTGATCTCAAGGTAGCTGGGACCACAATCATCAAGGAAACCATTGGTAACCCATTGCGCCGTAAAGGTTTAAAATCCTGCAGTACCCGCAAGGTCCCCCTGCTCAAGAAGGCACATGTGCAGGCCCGTCTTAAGTTTGCCAATGAACATCTGGATGATTCTGTGAGTGATTGGGAGAAGGTGCTGTGGTCAGATGGACAAAAATTGAGGTCTTTGGTATTAACTGAACTCACCATGTTTGGAGGAAGACAAATGATACAGATAACCCAAAGAACACGGAGCCCAATTTCAAGCATGGAGGTGGAAACATTATGTTCTGGGGGTGTTCCTCTGCTAATGGCACAGGACTACTTCACCGCATCAATGGGAGAATGGATGGAGCCATGTACCGTAAAATCCTGACTGACAACCTCTTCCCTCCACCAGGACATTAAAAATGAGTCATGGCTTGGTCTTCCAGCAAGACAATGACTCAAAACATACAGCCAAGGCAACAAAGAAGTGGATCAAAAAGAAGCACATTAAGGTCATGGAGTGGTCTAGCCAGTCTTCACACCTTAGTCCCATAGAAAACATATGGAGGGAGCTGAAGCTCCGAGTTGCCATGCGACAACCTCAAAATCTTAATGATTTAAAGTTGATCTTGAAAGAGGAAGGGACCAAAATTCTTCCTGACATGTGCGCAAACCTCATCATCAACTACAAAAAACATCTGACTTCTGTGCTTGCCAACAAGGGTTTTGCCACCAAGTATTAAGTCTTGTTTGCCAGAGGGATCAAATTCAGTACTTATTTCTCACTGCAAAATGCAAATACATTTATATAACTTATACAATATGATTTTCTGGATTTTATTTTTGATATTCTATCTCTCAATGTTAAAGTTAACCTACCCTTAAAATTATAGACTGTCCATGTGTTTGTCAGTGGGCAAACTTATAAAATCAGCAAGGGATCAAATACTTATTTCCTCCACTGTATATACAGTGCCTGGCGAAAGTATTCGGCCCCCTGGAACTTTTCAACCTTTTCCCACATATGCTTCAAACATAAAGATAACAAATGTAAATTTTTCGTGAGGAATCTGTTATATTCTGCTACAAGCACTAAGGAAAGAAAGGGATATCTGTCCCTACGATAGAACTAAGCTCGATCCCTACGATGTAACGGGAACCTGATCCTGCGATCAGACCCGCTAAAGTCCTCAGCTAGTCTGTACGAAGACCTATAGATGCGAGGAAGGGATCCCTACAAGAACTAGGGACTGGGAGAAAAGATAGACACCTCCTAACAGAAGTTGTAGCAGTAAAAAGAAAAACAAGCAACATAGAACATAGAGGTCAAAGACAAGCAAAACTAATATAGAAAGGTAACAAAGCACCCGGCTAGGTTAAGAGTAGAAATTACAATGAAGTCCAGCAAAGCCAGAAGGGCGGAACAGGATTAAATAGACAACAAAGGTCATGTGACCAGCAAGATAGAAAAAACCTAACAAGAGAGTTCTAACAGAATCAACAACAAGTGGGACACAATTGTGAAGTTGAACGAAATTTATTGGTTATTTTAAATTTTTGTGAAAATACAAAACCTGAAAAGTGGGGCGTGCAATGTTATTCGGCAACAACAAGTGGGACACAATTGTGAAGTTGAGCGAAATTTATTGGTTATTTTAAATTTTTGTGAAAATACAAAAACTGAAAGTGGGGCGTGCAATATTATTCGGCCCCTTTGCAGTAAATTCACTCCAGAAGTTCATTGTGGATCTCTGAATGATCCAATGTTGTCCTAAATGACTACTGATGATAAATATAATCCACCTGTGTGTAATGAAGCCTCCGTATAAATGCACGTGCTCTGTGATAGTCTCAGAGTTCTGTTTGAAGCACAGAGAGCATCATGAAGACCAAGGAACACAACAGTCAGGTCCGTGACACTGTTGTGGAGAAATTTAAAGCCGGATTTGGATACAAAATGATTTCCAAAACTTTAAATATCCCAAGGAGCACTGTGCAAGTGATCATATTGAAATGGAAGTAGTATCATACCACTGCAAATCTACCAAGACCCGGCCGTCCCTCTAAACTTTCATCTCAAACAAGGAGAAGACTGATCAGAGATGGAGCCAAGAGGCCCATGATCACTCTGGATGAACTGCAGAGATCTACAGCTGAGGTGGGACAGTCTGTCCATAGGGCAACAATCAGTCGTACACTGCACAAATCTGACCTTTATGGAAGCATAGCAAAAAGAAAGCCATTTCTCAAAGATATCCATAAAAAGTGTTGTTTAAAGTTTGCAACAAGCCACCTGGGAGACACACCAAACATGTGGAAGAAGGTGCTCTGCTCAAATGAAACCAAATCGAACTTTTTGGCAACAATGCCAAACGATATGTTTGGCTTAAAGGCAACACAGCTCATCACCCTGAACACACCATCCCCACTGTCAGACATGGTGGTGGCAGCATCATGGTTTGGGCCTGCTTTTCTTCAGCAGGGACAGGGAAGATGGTTAAAATTGATAGGAAGATGGATGGAGCCAAATACAGGACCACTCTTGAAGAAAACCTGCTGTAGTCTGCAAAAGACCTGAGACTGGGACAGAGATTTGTCTTCCAACAAGACAATGATCCCAAACATAAAGCAAAATCTACAATGGAATGGTTCACAAATAAATGTATCCAGGTGTTAGAATGGCCAAGTCAAAGTCCAGACCTGAATCCAATCGAGAATCTGTGGAAAGAGCTGAAAACTGCTGTTCACAAACGATCTCCATCCAACCTCACTGACTGAGCTCGAGCTGTTTGTCAAGGAAGAATGGGCAAGAATTTCAGTCTCTTGATGTACAAAACTGATAGAGACATACCCCAAGCGACTTGCAGCTGTAATCACAACAAAAGGTGGCGCAACAAACTATTAAGTTAAAGGGACCAAAAATATTGCACGCCCCACTTTTCAGTTTTTGTATTTCCACAAAAATTTAAAATAACCAATAAATTTCGTTCAACTTAACAATTGTGTCCCACTTGTTGATTCTTCATCAAAAATTTACATTTGGTATCTTTATGTTCGAAGCATGATATGTGGGAAAGGGTTGAAAAGTTCCAGGGGGCCGAATACTTTCGCAAGGCACTGTAAATAGATATATACAGTATATCTCTATATATACATAAGATATATATATATATATATCTATATATCCTGTATATAGTAACCATAAATAAATATTTTTCTGAAATTTTTTTTTAAAAAGTATACATATTTGGTATCGCTGCGTCCAAAACGACCTGACCTATAAAACTGTCCCACTAGTTAACCTCCTTCTGTGAACACAGCAAAAAAGAGGCAAAAATATATGCTTTATCATCATACCGCCGAACAAAAAGTGGAATAAAATGCAATAAAAAATGAATATAAATAAAACATGGGATTGCTCAAAACATCATTTAGTCCCACAAAAAACAAACCGCCATACAGCTCCATCAGTGGAAAAATACAAAAATTTATAGCTCTCAGAATAAAGCGATGCAAAAATAGTAAATAGTTTTATTGTGTAAAAGCGCCAAAACATAAAAAAAGGTATAAATGTAGTATCATTGTAATCATACTGACCAGAAGAATAAAGCTACCTTATCAATTTTACCACATGCAGAACAACATTAAAAAAATTCCTGAATTGCTGGTTTTTGTTCTTTCTGCCACCCAAAAATTGGAATAGAAAGCGATCAAAAAATGTCATCTGTGCAAAGATGGTGCCAATGAAAACGTCAACACATCCCGCAAAAAACAAGCCATCACATGACTGTGTCGGCCTAAATATGGAAAAATTATAGCTCTCAAACTATGGCAATGCAAAAACTAGTTTTTGAAAAAAAAAAGGCGTCTTTTAGTGTGTCACCGCAGCCAAACAGAAAAACACAATATAAATCTGTTGTCGCTGTAATCGCACTGACCCGAAGAATAAAGTTGTACAATCACTTATACTGCACGAGGAAAGGTGTAAAAAAAAAACAATTCTTCACCTACTGTTGATTTGTTTATTCTGCTTCCCAAATGCTCTGCACACATTTATCCTGTGCCCTGCACTGAGCGCTTGCATCAGGGTTTCCGCACAAATCTCTGAAATACGTGAAAAACTCTCACACTGTTAGCGGGGATCTCACCGAGGTCACCACAGTTCAGCCCGGCTGGAAATGCAGCCTCAGTAATCAGAGGTAACCTCGATGACGTCACCACACCGGTCACTGAGGCTGCACTCCCAGCAACTCATTCACCATCACCAGTGGATCTCAGCCTGGACGGTCGCATCTTGGCACCATCCAGGTTGAAAACTGTTTATCCCCCATACATGGATTACAACGTGGGACAGAATGAAAAACAGGTATGGTATATTGTTTTTTTTATTTTAGTTTTATTACAGGAGAACAATGGCTTTGGCGGAATAGATGTTAGTTGAGTATAACTGTGCTTGTTATTTTTAAATAAAAAAGTAAAAGTGTGTTTTGTTGTATTTCTGATAAAGGACTTTATTCTAGCTGTGTCTGTATTTACCATACAACTATAGGATTAGTAATGGAGAGGTGTCTTATAGACACCTCTCCATTACTAAGCCGTGGGCTTCATGTCACCCGACAATACAAAGTTGACATCAATCCCACAAATATTAACCCCACTTGAACCACTACAGGGCAAGTGGGAAGAGCCAGGCAAAGTGCCAGAATTGGTCCCATATTTGCACTGAAACACTGGTGTGTTATGTTTCGGTAACTGAGGAGAAATAGCAAAAAAATAGCAAAAGCGGTAATACACCAGAGAGGCTGGAACCTATTGGATTGCAGTATCCTGAACTAACCACACAACTAGAAGTAGCCGTGGAGCGTTCCTACGGTGATCCTAGACGCCTCGTCACAGCCTGAGTGATAACTACACCTAAAGGCAGAAAGATGAAAGCTATCTGCCCCGGAGCAGATCCCCAAAGAAAATAGGAAGCCCCCAAACATGTAATGGCGGTTAGACAAAAAGAAAGCACGGACACAGACAGAAAATAGAATGAGAAAACGCTGGGGCCCAATCTGTCTAGACAGAAAAGTACAGGAAAGAATTCTGACTGCAATCCAAAAAAACCCTAACAAAAATACCAACACTTCTGATTGCCAAAAAACCTGAGATCACACGATCTCATCCACCTAAATCAGATCTCTGGTGTAACAAAACGCTATTCAGCAAATAAAAAGTAACAAAGGACTACACCTAAAGGCAGAAAAAACAGGAGTGTCAGTATTAACACATTGGCAGCCCCAACTGGTCACAGACACAGATTTCCAATCCAAAACAGGATTATGAGACTGTAACCATGGGAAACCTAGTACAATAATGTCATGCAGATTATGCAGCACCAGAAATTTGCAACTCTCCTGATGATCTGGTTCAACGCTCATTATCACCTGAGTAGAAAACTGGGGTTTATTCCCGCCAAAGGGGTAGAATCAATGCCCAGTAGGGGAATAGACTTCCGCAGGGGTATCATGGGAAACCCACAACGTTTGGCAAAGTCAAAATCCATCAGGTTAATAGCTGCTCCTGAATCAACAAAAGCCTGAGCAGAAAATGTGGACAGGGAGCAAATCAGGGTAACAGTCAACAGAAATTTAGTCTGAACACTACCCAAAACAACTGAGCGTGCAAAATGTCTTCTCCACTTAGTGCAGACAGAAATAGCATGGGAAGCGTCACCACAGTAGAAACACAAACAATTGCGCTTACAAAACTCATGACCTGAGCCCCAGAAGTCACTCCATCACACTGCATGGGCTCAGGAGCTGGCTCACAAGGCAACACTATCTCACGCATACCTCTGCACTCACGCAAACGTCTGTCAACTTGAATAGCCAAAGACATAGAATCATTGAGACCAGAGGGAACAGGGAATCCCACCATAACGTCCTTTACTTTTTCTGACAGACCCTTTCGAAAAAGGGCTGCCAAAGCATCATCATTCCATTTGGTCAGGACTGCCCACTTTCGAAATTTCTGACAGTACAACTCAGCGTCTTCAAGACCCTGATTCAATGCCAACATGATCTTCTCAGCTTGATCAGTGACATTAGGTTCATCGTACAATAACCCCAGAGCCTGAAAAAATACATCAATATCATTCAAAACAGGATCCCCAGGTGTCAGGGAAAAAGCCCAATCCTGAGGGTCGCCGCGCAGCAGGGAGATGACAATTTGAACCTGCTGTGCCGCGTTCCCTGAGGACTTAGGCTTTAAGGCAAAAAAACAACTTACAGTTATTTTTGAAATTCAGAAATTTAGATCGATCCCCCAAAAACAAATCTGGCATGGGGATCCTAGGTTCCACAACCGGTAACCCAGCAAGATAGGTAGCAATACTCCGAACCTCAGTGGCAAGCTGATCCACACAGCCAGACAACTGTGCAAACTCCATTGAGAGAAAAAAAAAATCCTCCTCAGCACCCAGAGAAAAGAGGGGAAAAAAATGCAACAAACAGAGTTTCCTTATTACTATTTTCCCCTTCTGTGAGTACCATACAATTTTCAGTTTTTTGGCCGGTTATACTGTTATGTTTCGGTAACTGAGGAGAAATAGCAAAAAAACAGCAAACACTTATCTGAAGGAGAGCAGGAAACTAGCAGTGCTTCAAGCAAGACCAGCAGGAACAATTGATAACCGGCAAGGCTGCTGGGAACTCAGACCACTTATATCCTACCATTCAGCACCAGCTGAAGGCCATTCGGTAATCAGTTCATTATCCTCAGCAACCACCGGAGGGAGTCCCAGCTCAGAAGCCGCCTCCAGCATATTCACAACACTGGTGTATCTGAGACATCTCTATAGGATGGTTGCAGTTTTATTTTTATTAAAAAAATTATCACTTTTGCTACAGTATTCTGTCTGATAAGTAAAGCTTTGTTGATCTTCTTGTCGCATTCACCTCAATTGTTCTCTTTCTCAGGTCTTGTGACATTTCTCTTCCATGCGGTGCCATGACTGCTAGCATGAAATGTTAAAAGATTTTCTTAAAAGGGCTGGTCTGGTACCTAAAATGTCCTTTTTACATATCTATCTTTACATCCTAACCCTTTTGCAATTTGTTTATTACAGAGGATCGTACATTTCTCCCTATTTAGCTAATTCCTAAATGTGTTTTTTACTGCACTTCCTTTAACGTTTTGTTTGAGAGGTCAGGGCTACACTCACTTCCCAACTGCATATATCGCCCCTACTAGAACAAAACGTCATCAGGGGGGCGGTGATGCAGTTACTTACTGCAGTTTCTTGCATCACAGTCTTCTGAAGATTTCCTGGATCTATGGTGACAGATCTGTGGGAGAGGTGAGTGCATCATCCACACTCTGCTTTTATCTCCACCACCAATTCTTCCAACTGTGCAAGAATAGATCATCAGGGGGTGAAGATAAAAGCAGTGAGAGACATAAGTGCCGCTCCATAACTTCTAGCGCTGCTCTCAAATGAATCGTCATCAGGGGACAGCAATAGCAGCAGTGATAAATTAAATATATACTGTCATGTCCGAAAATGTTGGCACCCTTGAAATTGTTCCAGAAAGTGAAGTATTTCTCCAGAAAATTCAAACTCACCTGTGTCAAAAATAAAAACAGGTTTGGGCAATATGAAAATCACACCTGAAACCAGATAAAAGGGGTAAAGTTAACTCAATCCTTGCATTGTTTGTCTGTATGTGCCACATTAAGCACGGAGAACAGAAAGAGGAGAAGAGAACTGTCTGAGGACTGGAGAACCAAAATTGTTGAAAAAGATAAACAATCTCAATTTTACAAGTCCATTCCAGAGATCTTTATGTTCCTTTGTCCATGGTGCACAACATAATCGAGAAGTTTCCAACCCATAGCACTGTAGCTAATTATTATTATTTATTATTATAGCGCCATTTATTCCATGGCGCTTTACATGTGAGGAGGGGTATATATAATAAAAACAAGTACAGTAATCTTCTTAAACACTACAAGTCACGACTGATACAGTAGGAGAGAGGACCCTGCCTGCGAGGGCTCACAATCTAAAAGGGATGGGTGATGATACAGTAGGTGAGGGTAGACCTGGTCGTTCAGTGGTTTGGTCAATTGGTGGTTACTGCAGGTTATAGGCTTGTCAAAAGAGGTAGGTCTTCAGGTTCTTTTTGAAGGTTTCCATGGTAGGTAGCGTCTGATATGTTGTGGTAGAGAGTCCCAGAGTAGGAATGATGCGTGGGAGAAATCTTGTATGCAATTGTGAGAAGAGGAGATAAAAAAGCTAAACTGCAGTTTCCAAAAATGTATGTGAATAAGCCAAACTCCTTCTGGGAAAGCATCTTGTCGACAGAAGAGACCAAGATAGATCTTTTTGGTATAGCACATCTTTCTACTGTTTACTGAAAGCAGAATAAGACATACAAAGAAAAGAATGCTGTACTTACAGTCAAAAAAAGTGGAGGCTCAAAGATGTTTTTGCATTGTTCTGCTGCCTCTGGCATCGGGTGTCTTGACTGTGTGCAAGGCATCATGAAATCAGAAGATTACCAAAGGATTTTGGTCACAATTTAGTGCCCAGTGTCGGAAAGCTGGCTTTCCATCAGAGGTCATGGGTCTTCCAGCAGGACAATAACCCCAAACATTGTCCTCAAACATACTTCAAGAACCATCCAGAAATTGATGGAAACAAAGCACTGGAGAGTTCGGAAGCAGCCAGCAATGAGTCCAGATCTAAATTCCATTGAACACCTGTGGACAGATTGTAAAATTGCTGTTGGGAAAAGGCACAGTTCAAAAATGAGAAACCTGAAGCAGCTTCCAAAAAGAAAAGTGGTCCAAAATTCCAGTTAAAAGGTGTAAGAAGCTTGTTGATGGTTATAGGAAGCGACAGATTGCAGTCACTTATTCCAAAGGGTGAGTGTACAACCAAATATTAGGTTATTAAGTTGAGGGTACAAACAATTTTGTCTGGACCATTTTGGGGGTTTTGTGTGAAATTATATCCAATTTGCCTTTTTTCTCAGTTTTTTTGTGTTGTTCCAATACACACAAAGAAAATAAATATGTTTATAACAAAACTTGTGTAATTGCAATAATTTTCTGAGAGAAATACTTCACTTTCTGGAACAATTTCAAGGATGCCAACACTTTTGGCCATGACTGTGTGTATATACATACAGTGGTGTGTAAAAGTTTTAGGCACCCCTGGTCAAAATTGCTGTTATTGTGAACAGTTAAGCAAGCTGAAGATTAAATGATATCTAAAAGGCCTAAAGTTAAAGATGACAATTTTCCTTTGAATTTTAGGCAAAAAAAAATACTGTCATGTTTTACATTTTAAAAAATTACAAAAAACAAAATGGGCCAATGTAAGAGTTTGGCCACCCTTGAAGATTTGTGTGCTCAGATAACTTTGAGCAAGGCTTCAGACCTTAATTAGCCTGTTAGTGCTTTGGCTTGATCACTTTCATTGTTATGAAAAGCCAGGTGATGCAAATTTCCCAGTTTTATAAAAACTCAGCCTCCTCTAACCTTGTGTCATGATCTGCTTAGTTTGTGGGATGAGGTAGTTCAGAGGTCAATCTGGACGCCTCATTCTGGGATTCTGGGAGGCTTCTTATAGCCTCATTGTGGAATCATTCCTTGTCGCTTATACTTTGACCCTTAGCCGAGTGTTTGTGACCCTGTTGTGCTTTGTGCCTTTGCTACTGTATGCTTGTCTGGTTTTGATCTTGGTTCTGTTCCCCGTTTATGTATTCTGCTTGTACCTCCTGTACTGTGTTGAAATCTCTGTGTATGACTGCAAGCTACGCTCTGACTAACCTCTGCCTGCCCTTTGTGTACCGCGTTACCTCTCTCGTTTACTGACCTTGGCTTGTCTTTGATTCCGTCTCCCTCTGATTCCCCATCCTTTCCCTGGTTTCCAGTGGCCCTTTCCCCTGCTCCAGTGTCCCTGTAGCATCCTGCAGGCATCTCCAGCAGCAGTACGCTAATCCCCACCCCCTGTGGTCACATGATCGCAGGTCCTTCTGCTCCCTGCTTCCTTTAGCATCCTCTCTCACTGCACTGCTCAGGTCCCGTCTGTCTGAGCTTTCCCCACAGCATTTAACCCCGAGATTCCTCGTTGTGTGGGTAAGTCACCCTGTTCAGCCTTGGCAGTTCACCAGCACTGATAGGAGCTTGACTTTAACTTTATAAGCGACCGCACATTTTTTTTTTTTTTGGGATAGGGAAAGTTGAGTGTATTTTTCTGAGTAAATTAGCAGCATGGATCCCCTGCAGGCTTTGGCCGAGCAAGTCAATCATCTAACCCAAATGGGGAAAAGCGCACATTGGACCATACCCAACAGCAGTTGGTGGACACCGTGCAGGGGGCAGTTGCGGCAGGGTCACTTGGCTCCGGGTGTACGGACGTATCTATGGTATTCCCTGAAACCAACGGACAAACAGAACGCACCAACCAGTCTCTTGAACAGATTCTTCGGTGCTTGACTTCTACCCTACAAAGCGACTGGTCTGATGCCTTACCATTAGCAGAATTCGCCTTCAACAACCGGGTAAACCAATCTACCGGTAGTGTTATGATTCGGTAACCGAGGAGGATAATAGGAAAAATAGGCTAGGCAACCAGACACCCAGAGAGGTTGGTAACTTAGCGGATTGCAGACCCCTAAACTGACAACACAACTAGAATTAGCTGTGGGACGTACCTACGATGCCCTAGACGCCTCAACACAGCCAAAGAGTTAACTAAGCCTAAAGAAAGAAAGGAGAAAGCTAACTGCCCCGGAGTAGAGCCCCAAAGGAATAGATAGCCCCCAAACATATATTGCCGGTGAGACAGATGAAGCACAAACACAGACAGAAAATAGAGTCAGCAAATGCTGGGGCCAAAACTGTCTAGATAGAACAGGACAGAAAAGGACACTGTCTGCAATCCAGCAAAAACCCTAAGAAAAACTCCAACACGTCTGATATGCAAAAATACTGAGGCCACACGACCTCTCCCCCACTAAATCAGAACTCTGGAGTGAACTGGATGCAAAACAACAGATACTGAAATAACAGGGAACTAGAAATACAGAAAAGACTGACATCAGCTGTTGCAAATGAAAACAGAGTCCAGCACAGGTCCCCACAGGGAACCCGGCTGAACTAACTCCAGCAAGGCAGAAAACTGAGAAAAGCAAAAGGAAACAAATGCCACAGATATAAACAGCCAAATAACTTATCTGAAAGATGCAGGACACAACAGGGAGCAAGCAGACTTCCAAAAGGCTCAGGAAGAAAACAAATCATCGGCAACCACTATGAGAAGGCTGCTCACTTATATCTCCCCAGTCATAACACCTGATCTCCAATCATCCCCCTCAGGTGATTGATTTCTGTCAGCCAGAGCAGCTCCATTACCAGAAGCAACCACCAGAGGGAGCCCAAACTCAGAAGCCAGATTAAAAGTTTTCACTACACAGTAGGTCACCATTTTTGATTAATTATGGGATGAATCCTCATTTTGGTGTATTTTCTCGAATAGATTCTGGTTGTCCGGGGGCAGAGGATGGGGTCAATCGTCTCAAGGATCTTTGGAAAAAGGTTTGTTTAAATATCTCTAAGGCTCAAGAGAAATATGAACGTTTTGCGGATAGGAGAAGGGACTCTGTTCAGACACTGTGTTATGGGGATAAGGCGTAGCTGTCCACACAAAATATAAATCTTCGATTGCCCTGGGTGTTGTGAATGGGTTTGAGATGAGTTCTGAGCAGAGGCTCCCTCTGGTGGTTACAAGCGGTGCTAGTGAGGATTGTGAGGACTGGGAATCAGGTGTTACTGACTGGTCTTATATAAGGGAGTCATTTTCCCATCAGGGTTGCCGGTGATCAATTGTTCTGGTCTGAATCCTTCATTCCAGTTTCCCTTGTAGCCTGCTGTGTCGTGTCTGCATCTCCTGCTTACAGATAAGACTTTTGCTTCTTTTGTGTTTTTGCTGTGTTTTTGCATTTTGTCCTGCACTTCTTTGGGGGCCTTCAGGGTCCCCTCCGGGGGCTTCTGCCCTCTCAGTTTGGTTCAGCCACTGAGTTTTGTTCTTTTGCTTTTTCCAGTTTTTTCAGTGGCTGCTGTTTTGATTTTGTTACACCAGAGAACTAATTTAGGTGGTAGAGGTCGTGTGATCTCAGGTGATTTTGAAATTAGTAGAGTTGGTGCTTTTCAGGGTTTTCTGGGATTGCAGTAAGTACCCTTCCTATCCTTTTCTATTTAGATAGTTTGGGCCCCAGCGTTTGCTCATACTATTTTCTTTCTGTGTCAGTATTTCCTCTTGTCTAACCGCCATTACATGTTTGGGGGCTTTCTGTTATCTTTGGGGTTCTGCTCCGGGGCAGATAGCTTTCCTATTTCTATCTTTAGGTGTAGTTAGTTTCTCAGGCTGTGACGAGGCGTCTAGGACCAACGTAGGAACGCTCCACGGCTGCCTCTAGTTGTGGTGGTTAGTCAGGGTACTGCAATCTCATAGATTCCAACTGCTCTGGTGTATTGCCTTTTTTACCTGCACTCCTCAGCTACCGAAACATAACAGTATCACCGGCCTAAAAAATTGAAAATTGTATGGTACTCACAGAAGGGAAAAAAATATATATATATTGTGAAAGAAAAAAGGTTGTCAGAGTTGTCAGAGATATTTTTCTGTTTGTTGCATTTTTTTTTTTTTTTTTCCTCTGTATCTCTGGGTGCTGGGGAGGATCTTTTCTCCCAATGGAGTTTGCACAGTTGTCTGGCCGTGTGGATCAGCTTGCCACTGAGGTTCAGAGTATTGCTGCATATCTTGCTAGGTTGCCTGTTGTGGAACCTAGGATCCCCATGCCAGATTTGTTTTTAGGGGATCGAGCTAAGTTTCAGAATTTCAAAAATAATTGTAAATTGTTTTTTGCCTTAAAATCTAAGTCCTCAGGAAACGCAGCGCAGCAGGTTCAAATTATCATCTCTCTCCTGCGCGGCGATCCTCAGGATTGGGCTTTTTCCCTGATACCTGGGGATCCTGTTTTGAGTGATGTTGATGCGTTTTTTCAGGCTTTGGGGTTATTGTACGATGAGCCTAATGTCACTGATCAAGCTGAAAAAACCTTGTTGGCATTAAATCAGGGGCTTGATGACGCTGAGTTATACTGTCAGAGATTCCGTAGGTGGACAGTCCTGACCAAATGGAATGACGACGCTTTGGCGGCCCTTTTCCGGAAGGGTCTGTCAGATAATGTAAAGGATGTTATGGTGGGATTCCCTGTCCCCTCTGGTCTCAATGATTCTATGTCATTAGCGATTCAAATTGACAGACGTTTGCGTGAGCGGAGAAGTATGCGTGGAATGGTGTTGCCTTGTGAACCAGCTTCTGAACCCATGCAGTGTGATAGAGTGGTGTCTGGGGCACAGCGTCATGAGTTTCGAAAGCGCAATGGGTTATGTTTCTACTGTGGTGATGCCTCTCATGCTATTTCAGTCTGCCCTAAGCGGGGAAGACGTTTTGCACGCTCAGTTGTCTTGGGTAGTGTTCAGACTAAGTTTTTATTAACTGTCACTCTGATATGCTCTCTGTCCTCATTTTCTGCTCAGGCTTTCGTTGATTCTGGAGCAGCTATTAACCTGATGGATTATGATTTTGCTAAACGTTGTGGGTTTCCCTTGATACCCCTACAGAAGTCTATTCCCCTACTGGGGATCGATTCTACCCCTTTGGCTGAGAATAAACCCCAGTTTTCTACTCAGGTGATAATGAGGGTTGAACCTGATCACCAGGAGTGCTGCAAATTTTTGGTTCTGTATAATCTGCATGACATTATCGTGCTGGTTTTCCCTTGGTTGCAGTCTCATAATCCTGTTTTGGATTGGAAATCTGTGTCTGTAACCAGTTGGGGCTGCCAATGTGTTAATACCAACACTCCTGTTTTTTCTGCCTCCCCCCAGGCTCAGGATGTTCCTGACTTTTTGTTTGATTTTTCTGATGTGTTTAGCGAAAGTAAATCTGCATCCTTGCCTCCCCATAGGAGCTATGACTGCGCTATTGAATTAGTGCCAGGTAGTAAATTCCCTAAAGGTCGCCTTTTTAACTTGTCTGTACCTGAACATGACGCTATGCGGTCTTATATCAAGGAATCATTGGAGAAGGGTCATATCAGACCATCCTCTTCACCCTTAGGTGCCGGTTTTTTCTTTGTGGCCAAAAAAGATGGTTCATTAATGCCGTGTATTGATTATCGTCTCTTGAACAATATTACTGTGAAATATCAATACCCGTTACCCTTGATTTCTGACCTGTTTTCCAGGGTGAAAAACGCTACTTGGTTTACCAAGCTTGACCTCAGGGGGGCGTATAACCTTATTCGCATTAAGCACGGGGATGAATGGAAGACGGCATTCAATACCCTGAAGGGCATTTTGAGTAACTAGTGATGCCCTTTGGGCTCACTAATGCTCCTTCCGTCTTCCAGTCCTTCATGAATGACATTTTCAGGGATTTTGTGGACAAATTTCTGAATGTTTATTTGGATGATATCTTGATTTTTTCTAATGACTGGGACTCTCATGTGAAACATGTTCGAACTGTATTCCAGATTTTGAGAGAGAATGCTCTGTATGTGAAGGGATCAAAGTGTCTTTTTGGCGTACAGAGGATCTCATTTCTGGGATTCATTTTGTCCCCATCTGTTATTGAAATGGACCCGGTCAAGGTTCAGGCCATCTGTGATTGGGTCCAACCTACTTCATTAAAGGCTCTTCAGAGATTTTTGGGTTTTGCCAATTTTTATCGTAAATTTATTGGTAATTTCTCAGTTATTGTTAAACCATTAACTGATTTGACCAGAAAGGGTTCTGATGTGGTGAATTGGCCTCCTGAGGCAGTCTCTGCATTTCAGGAACTTAAGCAGAGATTCACTTCTGCTCCTGTTCTACGGCAGCCTGATGTTTCTCTGCCATTTCAGGTGGAGGTTGATGCCTCTGAAATTGGGGCAGGTGCCGTTTTGTCCCAAAAAGATCCAGAGACCTCTAAAAGTAACCCTTGTGCCTTTTTCTCTCGAAAATTTTCTCCTACTGAACGTAATTATGACGTAGGTAATCGGGAGTTATTGGCCATGAAGTGGGCTTTTGAAGAGTGGAGACATTGGCTGGAGGGAGCCAAACATCAGGTGGTGGTCCTTACGGACCATAAGAATCTGGTCTATCTGGAATCTGCCAAGCGACTCAATCCTAGACAGGCCAGGTGGGCCTTGTTTTTCACACGTTTTAATTTTGTGGTTTCCTTTCTTCCTGGCACTAAGAATGTTAAGGCGGATGCCCTCTCGAGGAGTTTCCTTGCGGACTCTCCTGAGTTATCTGATCCTTCTGTTATTTTGAAAGAGGGTGTAGTTCTTTCCGCCATCTCGCCCAATTTGAGACTTGCTCTGGAGGGGTGTCAGGAGGATAGGCCCGAGCGCTGCCTTGTTGGAAAGTTGTTTGTCCCGGACCAATGGAAAAAGAGTGTGATGTCTGAGATTCATTGTTCCGCATTGGCTGGGCATCCTGGAATTTTTGGTACCAGAGACTTGGTTAGCCGGTCCTTTTGGTGGCCTACCTTGTCTCGTGATGTCAGGGAATTTGTGCAGTCCTGCGGGACTTGCTCTCGCTCCAAGCCTTGCTCTCGCTCTTGTGGTTTGTTGATGCCATTGCCTGTGCCCAAGAGACCATGGACCCATATCTCTATGGATTTCATTTCCGATCTTCCTGTTTCTCAGAGAATGACCACCATCTGGGTAATTTGTGATAGGTTTTCCAAAATGATACATCTTGTGCCATTACCTAAGTTGCCTTCCTCCTCTGAATTGGTGCCGTTGTTCCTTCAGCACGTGGTTCGTTTACACGGCATTCCTGAGAACATTGTGTCTGACAGAGGAGTCCAGTTTGTTTCCAGATTTTGGAGGACTTTTTGTTCTAAACTGGGTGTTCAATTGTCTTTCTCCTCGGCATTTCATCCTCAGACCAATGGTCAAACTGAGAGAACAAACCAGACATTGGAGACTTATCTAAGATGCTTTGTGTCTGCTGATCAGGATGACTGGGTCTCTTTTTTGCCTTTGGCTGAGTTTGCTCTTAATAACAGGGCTAGCTCTGCCACTTTGATGTCTCTGTGTCGACCCGCCACCACAATTGTGGGTTACCAGGGCAATGGGGTACTCAGAGCCGAGCCCATGGAAGTCTATGGGGTTTGTCACAGGTAGCGGTGGCTCGGTCTGTGGCCCTAGCGGTCTGGCGTATGTTGGGGGAATATTTACAGGGGATAGATATATTTACAGTTCGTGACGCCACCTGTAGTCTTCTGGTAATTTATACCAGCGCTGCTGTAGAGCTCTGAGGGGATGGTGAGGCAGCTAGATGTCGGGTCCCCTACAGGTAGGACTCTTCCCTCAGGTCGATGGTTAAGGCAGGGTTGTGCAGGCATGCAAGTAAATAACTCAGTCTCACACGGTCAGCGTCTTTCCATACCTTTACTTGTAAGATGGTAAGGCAGGTCCCAGGGAGGCTGATGGGGTTGATGGAGGATGAGCTTTGAGACAACGGCTAAGCAAGTTAGGGGCCTCCTTTACTGTCCAATGTTGATGAGTCCAACCAGCCTGAAGCGTAGTTCCCTCTATAACTCCAGCTATTCCAAAGCTGTTCTGCCCGGTCAGTTTTTGTGGTCGGAGCCTTCCTGTGAGAGAGCTGAGTTCCTATTCTTGCTGATCAGGCTCAAGGTTCTCACTCTCCTGACCCCAGATACGTACTGACTCTTCAGGATGCTTGCCACGACCTAAGGTCCGATAAGCCTCTGGTTTTCTTACCACTAAGCGTGAAGCTTTAGTGATCCTTCGGTCCCCAGTGACCGGTAACAATGTGCAGGTATCCTATACTTATGGCACTTCTCTGTTCTCTTCCACTATGCCCTTCGATATGCTCAACTCTTAATAGATATCTCAGTCCGTCTTATAGTGGGGCACAGCTCTGACCAGGCTGAGGTGAACTGGCTCACCTGTACTGGCCTCCACTTTCTGAACTGCACAAAGACTGCACTTCCTCACTCCTTCGAGTCACTGACTGAACTGAACTCAGACTACTTAGCACTCCCCTTCACACCCCTGGTGGGTGTGTCCGAAGTGTACATGATATCATGAAGAGCCCTTAACCGTTACCTCTCCACTCATCCTCCTGGTATTGTGTACCAGGGCTACACATCTCCGTTTTTCTGTAATTCTGGGTTTCACCCTCGATTTTCTTCAGGACAGACGGAGGCTTCTGTCTGTCCAGGTGTTGACTCTGTTGTGGAGCGTATGCAACAGATTTGGGACCAGGTAGTGGAGAGGTTGTCCCTCTCTCAGGAGAAGGCCCAGCGGTTTGCTAACCGGCATAGGACTGATGGTCCTCGGTTTAAAGTGGGGGACTTGGTCTGGTTGTCCTCAAAGAATATTCCTATGAGAGTAGCATCTCCTAAATTTAAGCCTAGGTTCATTGGACCTTATAAGATCATGGAGATTATTAATCCTGTTTCTTTTCGTTTGCTTCTTCCAGGGACATTTAAGATCCATAACGTGTTCCACAAGTCCTTGTTGAAGAGGTTTGTTGAGCCAGTGGTTCCTGCTGCTGTGCCTCCTAACCCTGTTTTGGTTGAGGGCAATCTGGAGTATGTGGTTGAGAAAATATTGGATTCTCGTTTTTCTAGACGGAAACTCCAGTATTTGGTTAAATGGAGAGGTTATGGTCAGGAAGACAATTCTTGGGTGTTTGCTTCGGACATCCATGCTAGGAGACTTATCCGTGCGTATCATAGAACTCATCCTGACCGACCTGGTTGCTCAAATGAGGGTTCGGTGACCCCTCCTCAAGGGGGGGTACTGTTGTGAATGGGTTTGAGATGAGTTCTGAGCAGAGGCTCCCTCTGGTGGTTACAAGCGGTGCTAGTGAGGATTGTGAGGACTGGGAATCAGGTGTTACTGACTGGTCTTATGTAAGGGAGTCATTTTCCCATCAGGGTTGCCGGTGATCAATTGTTTGGTCTGAATCCTTCATTCCAGTTTCCCTTGTAGCCTGCTGTGTCGTGTCTGCATCTCCTGCTTACAGATAAGACTTTTGCTTCTTTTGTGTTTTTGCTGTGTTTTTGCATTTTGTCCTGCACTTCTTTGGGGGCCTTCAGGGTCCCCTCCGGGGGCTTCTGCCCTCTCAGTTTGGTTCAGCCACTGAGTTTTGTTCTTTTGCTTTTTCCAGTTTTTTCAGTGGCTGCTGTTTTGATTTTGTTACACCAGAGAACTAATTTAGGTGGTAGAGGTCGTGTGATCTCAGGTGATTTTGAAATTAGTAGAGTTGGTGCTTTTCAGCGTTTTCTGGGATTGCAGTAAGTACCCTTCCTATCCTTTTCTATTTAGATAGTTTGGGCCCCAGCGTTTGCTCATACTATTTTCTTTCTGTGTCAGTATTTCCTCTTGTCTAACCGCCATTACATGTTTGGGGGCTTTCTGTTATCTTTGGGGTTCTGCTCCGGGGCAGATAGCTTTCCTATTTCTATCTTTAGGTGTAGTTAGTTTCTCAGGCTGTGACGAGGCGTCTAGGACCAACGTAGGAACGCTCCACGGCTGCCTCTAGTTGTGGTGGTTAGTCAGGGTACTGCAATCTCATAGATTCCAACTGCTCTGGTGTATTGCCTTTTTTACCTGCACTCCTCAGCTACCGAAACATAACACCTGGGGCCTAAATTTATTGGCCCCTATGAGGTCATCAAAGTAGTGAACCCAGTAACCTACCGCCTCCGCCTTCCTCCCTCAAAACTCCATAATGTTTTTCATAGATCCTTACTTGAACCCTTGGGGGCAGTGAGGGAGGATACTGAAGCTGTTCCTTCTCCAGTCTTGGTTGAGGGACATATGGAGTTTGATGTACATCATATTGTGGATTCCAGGCGGGTGTGGGGGCCTTTACAGTATTTGGTACATTGGAGTGGGTATAGTCCGGAAGAGCGATCTTGGATACCAGCCAGAGCGATACACACTGACCGTCTGGTTCGTGCCTTCCATGCCCGGCATACTGGGAAACCTGGGGGTCCAGAGGCCCCCGTTAAGAGGGGGGGTACTGTCATGATCTGCTTAGTTTGTGGGATGATGTAGTTCAGAGGTTAATCTGGATGGCCTCATTCTGGGATTCTGGGAGGCTTCTTATAGCCTCATTGTGGAATCATTCCTTGTCGCTTATACTATGACCTTGGCAGAGTGTTTGTGACCCTGTTGTGCTTTGTGCTTGTGCTACTGTATGCTTGTCTGGTTTAGATCTTGGTTCTGTTCCCCTTTTAAGTGTTCTGCTCGTCCCTCCTGTACTGCGTTGAAATCTATGTGTATGACCATAACCTACGTTCTGACTAACCTCTGCCTGCCCCTTGTGCCTTCCCTCAGCGTCCTTTCTCACTGCACTGCTCAGGTCCCGTCTGTCTGAGCTTTCCCCACAGCATTTAACCCCGGGCTTCCTCGTTGTGTTTGTAAGTCACCCTGTTCAGCCTTGGCAGTTCGCCAGCACTGATAGGAGTTTGACACCTTGTGCCAAAAAATATCATCCATGAGTTCTTCTAAGTAGCTGCCTAACACTCAGAAAATGAAAATTGTGGAGGCCCACAAAGCAGGAGAAGGCTATAAGAAGATAGCAAAGCGTTTTCAAGTTTCTCTTTCCTCAGTTCGAAATGTAATTAAGAAATTGCACTTAACATGAACAGTGGAGGTCAAGATAAGGTCTGGACAACCAAGCAAAATTTCAGTGAGATCTACTCATAGGATTGCTAAAGAGGTAAATCAGAGCCCCCTGCAAGAGATCTTAAGAAAAATTTAGCAGACTCTGGAGTTGTGGTACATTGTTTTTCTGTTCAGATACACCTGCACAAATATGGCCTTAATGGAAGAGTCATCAGAAGAAAATCTCTCCTGCACCCTCACCATAAAATTCAGAGTCAGAAGTTTTCAAACGAACATCTAAACAAGCTGGATGCATTCTGGAAACACATCCTGTGGACCAATGAGGTTAAAATAGAATTCTTTGACCACAATGGTCAAAGGTATGTGTGGAAAGAAAAGAGCGCAGAATCTGGAAAAGAATATCTTGTCAAGCATTAAATGAGGTTGTATCGATCATGCTTGCTTTAGGTTTATGTTGCAGCCAATGGCACGAGGAACATTTCACAGGTAGAAGGAAGAATGGATTCAATAAAAGTTCAGCAAATTCTTGATGCAAACATAACACAGACTGTAAAAAAGTTGAAGAGGATGGCTTCTACAAATGGATAATGATCATAAAAATATGTCAAAATCCACAATAGACTAACTCAAGAGGCACAAGCTGAAGGTTTTACAATGGCCCTCACAGTCCTCTGATCTAAACATCATTTAACCCCTTTACCCTCGAGGGTTGTTTGCACGTTAATGACCGGCCAATTTTTACAACTCTGACCACTGTCTTTTTATGAGGTTATAACTCTGGAACGCTTCAACGGATCTTAGCGATTCTGAGATTTTTTTCTCGTGACATATTGTACTTCATGTTAGTGGTAAAATTTATTCAATATAACTTGTGATTATTTATGAAAAAAATGGAAATATGGCAAAAATTTTGAAAATTTTGCTATTTTCAAACTTTGAATTTTTATTCCCTTAAAACAGAGAAATATGTTACACAAAATAGTTACTAAATAACATTTCCCACATGTCTACTTTACATGAGCACAATTTGAAACAAATTTTTTTTGTTACGAAGTTATAAGGGTTAAAAGTTGACCAGCGATTTCTCATTTTTACAACAAATTGTACAAAACCATTTTTTTAGGGACAACCTCACATTTGCAGTCACTTTGAGGGGTCTATATGGCAGAAAATACCCAAAAGTGACAACATTCTAAAAACTGCACCCCTCAAGGTACTCAAAACCACATTCAAGAAATGTATTAACCCTTCAGGTGCTACACATGAGCTGAAGCAACGTGGAAGGAAAAAATGAACATTTAACTTTTTAGTCACAAAAATGATCTTTTACAAACAATTTTTTTATTTCAACAAGGATAAAAGGAGAAAATGGACAGAAAAAATTGTTGTGCTATTTCTCCTGAGTACGCCGATACCCCATATGTGGGGGAAAACCACTGTCTGGGCGCACGGCCGGGCTCGGAAGGGAAGGAGCGCCGTTTGACTTTTTCAAACCAAAATTGGCTGGAATTGAGATTGTATGCCATGTCACGTTTGGAAAGCCCCTGATGTGCCTAAACAGTGGAAACCCCCCACAAGTGACACCATTTTGGAAACTAGACCCCCTAAGGAACTTATCTAGATCTGTTGTGAGCACTTTAAACCCCCAAGTGTTTCCCTAAAGTTTATAATGCCTGGGTGTGAAAAAAAAAATTTCCACAAAAATTATTTTTTAGTCCCCAATTTTTGATTTTTCCCAAGGAAATTGGACCCCAAAAGTTGTTGTCCAATTTGTCCTGAGTACGCTGATACCCCATATGTGGGGGAGAAATACTGTTTGCGCTCACTTCAGGGCTCGGAAAGGAAGTACTTACGTTTTGGAATGCAGACTTTGATGGGTGTCATGTTCAGTTTGCAGAGTCCCTGATGTGCCTAAACAGTGGAAACCCTCCACAAGTGACCCCATTTTGGAAACTAGATCCCCTAAGGAACTTATCTAGATCTGTGGTGAGCACTTTGAACCCCCAAGTACTTCACACAAGTTTATAATGCCCTGGCATGAAAATAAAAAATCCTATTTTTTTCCCACAAAAATAATATTTAAGTCACCAATTTTTTATTTTCCCAAGGGTAACATGAGAAATTGGACCATAAAAGTTGTTTTCCAATTAGTCCCGAGTACGCTGATACCCCATATGTGGGGGGGAACCACTGTTTGGGCACACGGCAGAGCTCGGAAGGGAAGGAGCGCCATTTGACTTTTTCAAACCAAAATTGGCTGGAATCGAGATTGGACGCCATGTCGCTTTTGGATAGCCCCTGTTGTGCCTAAACAGTGGGAATCCCCCATAAATGACCCCATTTTAGAAACTAGACCCCCTAAGGAACTTATCTCGATCTGTGCTGAGCACTTTGAACCCCCAAGTGCTTCACTCAAGTTTATAACGTAGAGCCGTAAAATTAAAAATTATATTTTTTCCACAAAAATGATCTTATCACCCCAATTTTTATATTCCCAAGGGTAACAACACCTCAAAAGTAATTGTGCTATTTGTCCTGAGTTCGCTGATACCCAATATGTGGGAGTAAACCACTGTTTGGGTGCATGGCAGAGCTCAGAAGGGAAGGAGCGCAGTTTGACTTTTTCAACGCAGAATTGGCTGTATGCCATGTCGCGTTTGGAGAGACCCCTGATGTGCATAAACAGTGAAAATCCCCCACAAGTGACACCATTTTGGAAACTAGACCCCTTAAGGAACTTATCTAGATCTGAAGTGAGCACCTTCAACCCCCAAATGTTTCACTAAAGTTTATAATGCCTGGGTGTGAAAAAAAATCCACAAAAATATTATTTTTAAGTCCCCAATTTGACAAGTTTTGATTTTTCACAAGGAAATTGGACCCCAAAAGTTATTATCCAATTTGTCCTGAGTACGCTGATACCCCACATGTGGGGGGAAATACTGGTTGGGCGCACGGCAGGGCTCGAGAAAAAGTAATGACATTTTGGAATGCAGGCTTTGATGGGTGCTATGTTCAGTTTGCAGAGCCCCTGATTTGCCTAAGCAGTGTAAACCCCCCACAAGTGGCCCCATTTTGGAAACTAGACCCCCTAAGGACCTTATCTAGATCTGTGGTGAACACTTTGAACCCCCTAAGTGCTTCACACAAGTTTATAATGCCTGGGGATGAAAATAAAAAATCCTATTTTTTTCCCACAAAAATGATATTTTAGTCACCAATTTTTTATTGTCCAAAGAGTAAGGGGAGAAATTGGACCCCAAAATTTGTTGTCCAATTTGTCCTGAGTACGCTGATACCCTATATGTGGGAGAAAACTACTGTGTGGGCACACGTCGGGGCTCGGAATAGAAGTAGTGACGTTTAGTAATGCAGACTATAATGGAATGGTCTGCGGGTGTCATGTAGCGTTTGGAGAGCCCCTGATGTACCTAAACAGTGGAAACCCCCCACAAGTGACCCCAATTTGGAAATTAGACACTCAAAGGAACTAATCTAGATGTGTGGTGAGCACTTTGAACCCCAAAGTGCTTCACAGAAGTTTATAATGCCCGGGCGTGAAAATAAAAAAATCATATTTTTTCCACAAACATGATATTTTAGTCCACAGTTTTTTTATGTTTCCAAGGTATCAGGAGAAATTGGACCCAAAAAGTTGTCCAATTTGTCCTGAGTGCGCTGATACCCTATATATGGGAGAAAATTACTGTATGGGCACACATCGGGGCTCGGAAGTGAATTAGTGACGTTTTGCATTGCAGACTTCGATTGAATGGTCTGCGGGTGTCATGTCGCGTTTGGAGAGCCCCTGATGTGCCTAAACAGTGGAAACCCCCCACAAGTGACCCCATTTTGGAAAATAGACCCCAAAGGAACTTATCTAGATCTGTGGTGAGCACTTTGAACCCCAAATGCTTCACAGAAGTTTATAATGTAGAACCATAAAAATAATAAATCACATTTTTTCCACAAAAATGATATTTTCGCCCCCAATTTTTTATTTTCCCAAGGGTAACAGAAGAAATTGGACCCCAAGAGTTATTGTGCAATTTGTCCTGAGTATGCTGATACCCCATATGTGGGGATAAACTATTGTTTGGGCCCATGGCAGAGCTCAGAAGTGAAGGAGCACCGTTTGACTTTTCAACGCCGAATTGGCTGGAATTGAGATCAGACGCCATGTCACATTTGGAGAGCCCCTGATGTGCCTAAACAGTGGAAACTCCCCAATTCTAATTCCAACCCTAACCCCAACACAACCCCTAACCCTAATCCCAACCCTAATCATAACCCTAACCACAAACCTAACCCTAACAAACCCGTAACCCTAGTCCTAACCCTAACCCTAACTTTAGCCCCAACCCTAACCCTAATGGGAAAATGGAAATACAGTAAATACTCGAGTATAAGCCGACCCGTGTATAAGCCGACCCCTCTAATTTTGCCACAAAAAACTGGGAAAACTTATGACTCGAGTATAAGCCTAGGGTGGAAAATGAGGCAGCTACTGGTAAATTTCAAAAATAAAAATAGATACCAATAAAAGTACAATTAAAGTAGGTTAAATGTTTTTGAATAGCCATATTTAATCAGGAGCCCCACATGCTGCTCCACAGATTATGCCCCATATGCTGCCCCATATATTATGACCCATATGCTGCCCCATATATTATGCCCTATATGCTGCCCCATGTATTATGCCTCCAAGATGCTCCATAGATTGTGCCCATATGCTGCCCCATGTATTATGCCACACAAGATGCTCCATAGATTGTGTCCCATATGCTGCCCCATGTATTATGCCCTACAAGATGCTCCATAGATTGTGCCCCCATATGATAGTATAGGTCCCTTATGCTGCCACTGAAATGAAAAAAAAAATTACATACTCACCTCTCATCGCTGGGGGCCAGGTACCGGTGTCTTGAGCAGGCGGGGACACCGGCACGCTATGGGGGACAGGTGCCGGTGTCACCGCTGGCTCAGGCCCCGGCACTTGCAATATTCACCTGTCCCCGGTCCACCACTGCACGCCGCTGTCTTCCGGGTCCTCCGGCAGTGAATGCTCAGGCAGAGGGTGCGGCGCGCACTAACCACGTCATCGCGCCCTTTGACCTGAACATTCACAGCTAGAGGACGCAAGGACACAGCGATGTGCAGCGGTGGACCGGGGACAGGTGAATATCGCTTATACTCACCCCCTCCTGGCGCGGTCTCTGCAGCCCCTGCTCTTCTCCCACGGTCTCCAGCAGCTATGCCTAACTATTACAATTTTTGGGAGGCAGAATGAACAAAAACCAGCAAGTCATGAATTTCTTTTGGGGGTGGCGTTTATACCGTTCCACGTGTGGTAAAATTGATAAAGCAGTTTTATTCTTCAGGTTAGTATGATTACAGCAATACCTCTTTTGTATCATTTTTATTGTTTTGGCACTTTTATACAATAAAAACGATTATATATAAAAAATAATTATTTTTGCAACGCTTTATTCTGCGAGCTATAACTTTTTTATTGTTTCGCTGATGATGCTGTATGGCGGCTTGTTTTTTGCAGAACAAGATGACGTTTTCAGCGGTACCATGTTTATTTATATCTGTCTTTTTGATCGCGTGTTATTCCACTTTTTGTTTGGTGGTATGATGATAAGTCATTGTTTTTTAGCCTTGTTTTTTTTTAAGGGTTAGCTAAAGGGGTCAACTAATGGGACAGTTTTATAGGGCGGGTCGTTACGGACGCAGCGATACTAAATATGCGCACTTTTATTGTTTGTTTTTTTTATTTACATGAAGAAAGGAATTTATTGGGGAATTTTATTTTTTTTTCTTTATTTATGAAATTTTTTTTACACTTGTTATTTTTATTTATTTAACTTTTTTACTTTGTCCCAGGGTGGGACATCACTGTATAAGTTCAGATCGCTGTTCTGACAGTGTGCACAGCACTCTGTTATACCGGCGATCTCACTGGCACTGCTGCAGGCTTTCTCAGCGCCTGCTCTCAGCAGGCACTGAGGAAGCCGCCTCCCTGCAGGACCCGGAAGAACCCCGCGGCCATCTTGGATCCAGGGTCCTGCAGTGAGGAGGGTCCCTCCGAACAGTGCGACACATCGCGCTGTTCTGAGGGTCTCAGGGAGCCCTTCCCTGCGCGATGCTTCCCCATACCGCTAGAACACTGCGATCATCTTTGATCGCAGTGTGCCAGGTGTTAATGTGCCAGGAGCTGTCCGTGACCGCTCCTGGCACATAGTGCTGCCGGGATTGCAGCTGATCGCATATGACGTACTATATTCCGTCCTTGGGCATTAGGTCCATGGTCACATGGACAGAATAGTACGTCTGATGGGATAAAGGAGTTAAAATTTGTAGCTAGACCTCAATATAGCAGCGAATGCAAGTCGAACCAGGAATCTCACAGAAATGGAAGAATTTTCCAAGGAAGAAAGGATGAAAATCCCTCAAACAAGAATTGAAAAACTCTTGGCTGGCCACAAAAAGCATTTACAAGCTGTGATAATTTCAAAAGGGGTGCTACAGATATTAACCATGCAGGGTGCCCAAACTTTTGCATTGGCCCATTTTCTTTTTTGTAATTTTAAAATGTAAATGATGAAAATATTTATTTCTTGCCTAAAATATAAAGGAAATGTGTCATCTTTAATTTTAGGCCTTCTACAGTAGAGACCATTTCATCTTCAACTTGCTTAACTGTTCCCAATAACAGCAATTTTCACCAGGGGTGCCCAAACCTTTACATGCCACTGTATGTAAAATGTTCCTAACAAAAGCTTCAAATCAATCCACAAAAAAACCAAGTCCCGACTCAGGTCCGTCATCTGCTAATGAAAATGTAGGGGGCTTCCACGTTACTGGTAGAACAAAGGCTCTGGAAAAGTGAATTGGCTCCTCGCTCCCCTATAGAAATTCAGCAAATTCTGTGCTCCCAAATCCAAATGCCCTCTCTCTTCTGAGCACCAATGTGCATAAACCACATTTAGCATTCACGTGTTTGGCATTACTGTAGCGATGATAGCTCACCTAAATTACGGGTCCATGTCTCCAGAAACACGAGCTGGGCACAATGTACTGGTCACCACAGTGTACTGGGCACCACAGTGTATAGGCACTACAATGTACTGAGCAATACAATGTATTGGTATTACAATAGCAGATTTGCAATTTACATTCAGCAACATCCACTGCTGCTTGTTTCTGGAAAACACCCACGGTAGATAAACTACACCTGTAGATAAATTCCCAAAGGGCTATAATTTCCAAAATGGGGTCCCTTGAAGGGGTATTCTGCTCTTCTAGTACTTAGGGACTCTGTATATGGATTCCCTAAACTATTCTAGGAAAATCTGTGCTCCAGGAGGCTAATAGCTTTCCATCATTCCTGAGTTTCACCACGTGGCTAAGCAGTATTGCACAGCCACAAATTGAGTAATTTTACGTTCAGCAGAAACTGTGTGACAAATTTTGGTGAAATTTTTTCCCATTTCAATTTAAAATCTGGAGCTAAAAGAAAAATTTTGTGGTAAAAATGTAATTATTTTTTCTTCACTGCGCAATGGTATAATATTCTGCGACACATCTGTGGTATCAGTATGATCATTGCATCCCTAGGTTAATTTATTGAGAGGTGTAGTTGGTAAAATGGGGTCACTTATGGAGGGTTCTGCTGTTCTGGCACCTCAGGGGCTCTCTCAATGGGTCTTGGCACCTGCAAACCATAACAGTAAAATCTGCACTGTAATATGGCGGTCTTTCCTTTCAGAATTTTGCCCTGTGCCTGAAAAGTAGTTCCTGATTACATGTAGGGTTGTGGCGCACTCAGGAGAAATTGCACAGCAAACTGAGGTCCATTTTTTCTATTAGCCCTTATAAAAATTAAAAACTTGAGGTTAACCCCTCTCTGCCATCCGATGTACTATCCCGTCCATGAAACCCGTGACAATCTGAGCATGGACGGGATAGTACGTCAAATGTTGTGAATGTGTTAGAAATGAATTCTGAGCAGAAGCTCCCTTTGGTGGTTACAAACAGTACTGAACCATTCAATGAGGATTGGCAATCAGGAGTTACAGACTGGTCTTATATAAGGGAGGTTCCCTCCCATCATGGTTGCCTGTGATCAATTGTTTTTGTCTCAACTGTGGTTCCTGGTTCACTTGGAAGCTTGCTGAGTCTTGCCTGCATCTTCTGCTATCAGATAAGATATTTTCTGCTTTTATTTTTGTGCTTGCTTTTTGCATTGTTCTCTGCACTTCTGTGGAGGTCAGCCTGGTCCCCTCCGGGGGCTTGTGCTCCTCTCAGCTTATCTGAGCCACTGTTATTTGTTCATTTGCCTTTTCCATTTTTTTCAGTGGCTGCGGCTTAGTTTTGTGACACCAGAGAACTAATTTAGGTGGTAGAGGTCGTGTGATCTCAGGTGTTTTTGCAATTAGTAGAGTTGGTATTTTTTAGGGTTTTTTGGATTGCAGTAAGTGTCCTTCCTATCCTTTTCTGTCCAGGTAGATTGGGCCCCAACGTTTGCTCATACTATTTTCTGTGTCTGTATTTCCTCTTGTCTAACCACCATTACATGTTTGGGGGCTTCCTATGTTCTTTGGGGATCTGCTCCGGGCAGATAGCTTTCCTCTTTCTATCTTTAGGTGTAGTTAACCTCTCAGGCTGTGACGAGGCGTCTAGGACCAACGTAGGAACTCTCCACGTCTGCCTTTAGTTGTGGTGGTTAGTCAGGGTACTGCAATCCAGTAGATTCCAACCTCTCTGGTGTATTGCCGTTTTTGCCTGCTCTCCTCAGCTACCAAATCATAACAGTCAAAGCGATCAGCTGCGCTCCTGGGGGGAGCGCAGCTGATCGCAGCCGGGTGTCAGCTGTTTATCACAGCTGACACCCGGCACTATGTGCCAGGAGCGGTCACGGACCGCTCCCGGCACATTAACCCCTGGCACACAGTGATCAAACATGATCGCGGTGTACCGGGGGCACAGGGAAGCATCACGCAGGGAGGGGGCTCCCTGTGTGCTCCCCTGAGGCCCTCAGAACAGTGCGATGTGACCGCGCTGTTCTGAAGGCCTCTTCCCTGCAGGACCCCGGATCCAAGATGGCCGCCGGGTCCTGCAGGGAGGCGGCTTCCTCAGCACCTGCTGAGAGCAGGCGCTGAGGAAGCCTGCAGCACTGCCTGTGAGATCGCTGGTCTCACAGAGTGCTGTGCACACTGTGAGACCAGCGATCTGACCCTATACTGTAATGTCCCACCTTGGGACAAAGTAAAAAAGTTAAAAAAATAAAAATAACAAGTGTAAATAAAAAAATTCCAAAATAAAGAAAAAAAAAATATTCCCCAATAAATTCATTTCTTCCTGTAAACAAAAAAAACAAACCAATAAAAGTACACATATTTGGTATCGCCGCGTCCGTAACGACCCACCCTATTGAACTGTCCCACTAGTTAACCCCTTTAGTGAACCCCTTAAAAAAAAAAAAGCAAAAAATCAATGCTTTAATCATACCGCCGAACAAAAAGTGGAAAAACGCTATCAAAAAGACCGATATAAACAAACATGGTACCGCTGAAAACATCATCTTGTCCCACATACAGCATCATCAGCGAAAAAACAAAAAAGTTATAGCTCGCAGAATTAAGCGATGCAAAAATAATTATTTTTTTATATAAAATTGTTTTTATTGTATAAAAGCGCCAAAACATAAAAAAAATATATAAATGAGGTATCGCCGTAATTGTACTAACCCGAAGAATAAAATTTCTTTATCACTTTTACCACAAGCGGAACGGTATAAACGCCTCCCCAAAAGAAATTCATGAATTGCTGATTTTTGTTCATTCTAACCTCCCAAAAATCGAAAAATAAAAAGCGATCAAAAAATGTCACGTGTTTAAAATGGTACCAATAAAAATGTCAACTCGTACCACAAAAAATAAGACCTCACATGACTCTGTGGGCCAAAATATGCAAAAATTATAGCTCTAAAATGTGGTGATGCAAAAACTATTTTTTGCAATAAAAAGCGTCTTTTAGTGTGACAGCTGCCATACATAAAAACCCGCTATAAATAGTAAATCAAACCCCCCTTTATCACCCCTTTAGTTAGGGAAAAATAATAAAATAAAAAAAATGTATTTATCGTATATACTCGATGGGGTATCATCATACTCAGGACAAATTGCACAATAACTCTTGGGGTCCAATTTCTCCTGTTACCCTTGTGAAAATAAAATATTGGGGGCGAAAAAATTATTTTTGTAAAAAAAAAAAGATTTTTTATTTTTACGGCTGTACGTTATAAACTTCTGTGAAGCACTTCGGGGTTCAAAGTGCTCACCACACATCTAGATAAGTTCCTTGGGGAGTCTATTTTCCAAAATGGGGTCACTTGTGGGGGATTTCCACTGTTTAGGCACATCAGGGGATCTCCAAGCGCGACATGACACCCACAGACCATTCCATCAAAGTCTGCAATCCAAAACGTCACTACTTCCCTTCCAAGCCCTGACGTGTGCCCATACAGTAGTTTTCTCCCACATATGAGGTATCAGCATACTCAGGACAAATTGGACAACAACTTTTGGGGTCCAATTTCTCCTGTTACCCTTGGGAAACTAAAAAGTTGGAGACTGAAAGATCATGTTTTTGGAAAAAATATGATTTTTTTATTTTCATGCTTGGGCGTTATAACCTTTAGTGAAACACCTGGGGGTTCAAAGTTCTCACCACACATCTAGATAAGTTCCTTGAGGGTCTAGTTTCCAAAATGGGGTCATTTGTGGGGATTTCCACTGTTTAGGCACAGCAGGAGCTCTCCAAACACGACATGGCATCCAGCCAATTCTGCATTGAAAAAGTCAAACGGCGCTCCCTCCCTTACGAGCTCTGCCATGCACCCAAACATTGGTTTACCCCCACATATGGGGTATCAGCGTACTCAGGACAAATTTCACAATAACTTTTGGGGTCTTGTTACCCTTGGGAAAATAAACATTGGGGTGAAAAGATCATTTTTGTGGAAAAAATATGATTTTTTTAATTTTAAGGCTCTTTGTTACTATCTTGTGTGAAGCACTTGGGGTTCAAATTGATCACCACAGATCTAGATAAGTTCCTTAGGGGTCTAGTTTCCAAAATGGGCTCACTTGTGGGGGGTTTCAACTGTTTAGGCACATCAGGGGCTCTCCAAATGCAACATGGCGTACAATCTCAATTCCAGCCAATTTTGGTTGGAAAAAGTCAAATTGTGCTCTTTCCATTCCGAGCTCTGCCGTGCGCCCAAACAGTGGTTCCCCCCACATATGGGGTATCAGCGTACTCAGGAAAAATTGGACAACAACTTTTGTGGTCCAATTTCTCCTGTTACCCTTGGGAAAATAAAAAATTGGTGACTAAAAGATTATTTTTGTGGGAAAAAAAATAGGATTTTTTATTTTCATGCCCGGACATTATAAACTTGTGTGAAGCACTTGGGGGTTCAAAGTGCTCACCACAGATCTAGATAAGTTCCTTAGGGGTCTAGTTTCCAAAATGGGGTAACTTGTGGGGGGTTTCCACTGTTTAGGCACATCTGGGGCACTGCAAACGGAACATGACCCCCATCAACGTCTGCATTCCAAAACGTTATTTCTTCCTTTCCAAGCCCTGCCGTGCACCCAAACAGTTCCCCCACATATGGGGTATCAGCGTACTCAGGACAAATTGGACAACAACTTTTGGGGTCCAATTTCCTTGGGAAAAATCAAAAATTTGGGACACAAAGATCATTTTTGTGGAAAATTGTTTTGTTTTTTTTTCTCACTCAGGCATTATAAACTTTTGTGAAACACTTGGGGGTTCAAAGTGCTCACAACAGATCTAGATAAGTTCCATAGGGGGTCTAGTTTCCAAAATGGTGTCACTTGTGGGGGGTTTCCACTGTTTAGGTTCATCAGAAGCTCTCCAAAAGCGACATGGCGTCCAATCTCAATTCCAGCCAATTTTGGTTTGAAAAAGTTAAACGGCGCTCCTTCCCTTACGAGCTCTGCCGTGTGCTCAAACAGTGGTTTTCCCCCACATATGGGGTATTTTCGTACTCAGGAGAAATTGCACAACAACTTTATCAGTCCATATTCTCCTTTTACCCTTGTGAAAATGAAAAAAAGTTTGTAAAAGATCATTTTTGTGACTAAAAAGTTAAATATTCATTTTTTCCTTCCATGTTGCTTCAGCTCCTGTGAAGCACCTGAAGGGTTAATAAACTTCTTGAATGTGGTTTTGAGTACCTTGAGGGGTACAGTTATTAGAATGGTGTCACTTTTGGGTATTGTCTGCCATATAGATCCCTCAAAGTGACTTCAAATGTCAGGTGGTCCCTAAAAAAAATGGCTTTGTAAATTTTTTTGTAAAAATGAGAAATCGCTGGTCAACTTTTAACCCTTATAATTTCCTAACAAAAAAAAATTTTGGTTCCAAAATTGTGCTGATATAAAGTAGACATGTGGGAAATGTTATTTATTAACTATTTTGTGTGACATATTTCTCTGTTTTAAGGGAATAAAAATTAAAAGTTTGAAAATTGCAAAATTTTAAAAATTTTCGCCATATTTGCATTTTTTTCAAATATAAACGCAAGTTGTATCAAAGAAATTTTACGACTAACGTGAAGTACAATATGTCACAAGAAAACATTCTCAGAATCGCAAAGATCCATTGAAGCTTTCCAGAGGTTATAACCTCATAAAGAGACAGTGGTCAGAATTGTAAAAATTGGGCCGGTCATTAACGTGCAAACCACCCTTGGGGGTGAAGGGGTTAAAACAACATTTTAGTGGTAAAAATGTAATTATTCTTTCTTCACTACCAAATCGCATAAAATTATATGAGGCACATTTGGTGTCAATATGCTCGCTGCACCACTAGATTAATTTATTGTGGTGTAGTTTGTAAAATGAGGTTACTTATGTGGGGTTTCCTTTGTTCTGGCACCTAAGAGGCTCTGCTAATGTGAAATGGCACCCTCAAACCATTCCAACAAAATCTGAACTCCAATATGGGTTTTTTCGTTCTGAGCTTTGCACTGTGCCTGTTATGACTCTGTTGTCGGGTGTCACAGGACCAGAGGCTCCTTCACTGTCTCTAACGCTAGGGGTGCCCTAGCTCACCTTGTTCCCTGGATTACTTCTGATGCTGAAGATGCAGGGGCCATGTAACTGTTTTAGCTTCTGAATCCGACCTCAGTCTGTACCCTTACCCCACCCAGGGAAGAGGGAAGTGAACCGTAAAACACCAACAAGACTAACAAGGTAATATGAACAGGGATAACAAAAAATACCAAACATACAAATATACTCACACAGACAAGAGAGGTAAAGACCCTGGAGTCGAGGATGGGGTTAAACCAAAGTAGGAGTAGAAAGGGAATTATCACACACCCAAAACCTAGCAACAGTCACAGATAAATCCATCAAACGATTTCTCCAATAACAACCACCAACATCCAGCCTTGCAGCAAAAGCTTGCTCTGACAACGAGTGCTAACCATGGCCCAGATTATATAGGAGATTGGAGTGGCTAACAGTGCACAGCTGAGAGCCTTAATGCAGGAAAGTTATCAGGAGCTCTCAACTGAGAAAAATGAACCGCTGGACTGCTAAAAGAAACTTATACCATTTAATATGAAGGTGAAGTGCTTCTAATCAGTGCAGGAGTAGGAGAAATCAAATACTGCAGTCTTCTGGCTCCTCTCTGTTGTGGTAAATCTGTGACAGTGCCTTAAAAGTAGTTTTTGACCACATATGTGGTATCTCAGGAGAAATTGCGCAACAAACTTTTGCATTCATTTTTCTGCTATCTGTGGCGTCCGCCCACTGCAGGTCTGAACTGCAGATAAGACAGCACCCCGAGAAACCCCGAGACCCTTTACCCCTATACAGGGATCTGGAATTACAGCGAAGCCCAGGGAATAGCTGCCTATGAAAGCAGTGGACCGGAGTAGGAAGGACGATAGGAAGGGAATAAAAAGCGAGACCAAATGCGTAGTCAGAAGTCCAAGGGTCAAAACCAGAAGGGAAGCAAGGTACAAAATCGGCAGGCAGTAGAAGGGTCAGAAATTCAGGCTAAAGTTAAAGTCAAAACCGGGCGGGCAGCAGAGGTACAAAATCGGCAGGCAGTAGAACAGTCAGAAATCCAGGCAAAGGTATGAAATACAATAGCAAAACAAACTAGCACGCTGGGGAAACCAAGACTATATCTGGTGGCCTACAAGCCAGGCTCCAAGGCATTTGAAGGGCATGGCTACCTCTCACAGGCTCACAGTCTGATGACCTCATCTGGACCGTCCCCAGAACCAGGCCAGATGGTGATGCATGACTGACACCAACCACTTCACCTCTGACAGAAGAGCGAAGCCTACTCCCACCAGACGCCTGTGCAGAGACCCCTTCTCTGTCGCCAACATTACCTACAGGCGAGACATGGCGATGCGCAGCGACAGAGGCCGGCATCAAAGGAGCGGAACCATATGAGGATACCACACTCCTATCACCGGCACCACCAGCCGAAGGAGTCTGGCGCCTCCCAGCGGCCGAGGCAGGAACTCCAGCCACTGAATCCAACGGTGACGTGACAGTACCCCTCCCTCCAAAGGGGCCTCTGGACCCTCAAAACCCGGTTTGTTGGGATGAAGGAGATGAAACTTCCTGATCAAACCCTTGTCATGGCCACTGAATCTAATAGCGACGTGACACTATCCTTGTGAAAATGAAAACTTTTGGGGCTAGCACATTATTGTGGTTAAAATGTGATTTTATATTTTCATGGCTCAATGTTACAAACTTCTGTGAGGCACCTGGTGGTTCAAAGTGCTCACCGCACATGTAGATAAATTCTTTGAGTGGTCCAGTTTCCAAAATGGTGTCACTTGTGGGGAATTTCCATTGTTTAGGCACATCAGGAGCTCTCCAAATGGGACATGACGTCCGCTCTCAATTCCAGCTAATTTTGCGTTCAAAAAGTCAAAAAGTGCTCCTTCGTTTCTTAGTCCTGCCGTGCATCCAAACAGTAGTTTTCCCCCATACATGGGGTATCGGCGTACTCAGGAGACATTGAACAAAAATTTTGATGTCCATTTTCTCCTTTTACTCTTGTGAAAATAAAAAAGTGACTACAGTAACATTTTTGTGAGAAAAAAGTAAAATGTTAATTACTTTAATTCCTGCGAAGCAGGAATAAGCTTAAGTGTGGTTCTGATGGCTTTGAGGGGTTCACTTTTTAGAATAGTGTCACTTTTGGTTATTTTCTGTCATATAGGCTGTCATATAGGCTCCTCAAAGTCAATTCAAATGTAATGTGGTCCCTAAAAAAATTGGTTTTGTAAATATTGTTGGAAAAATGAGAAAGTGCTGGAC
Organism: Oophaga sylvatica; assembly: GCA_033576555.1. Classification (NCBI taxonomy): domain Eukaryota; kingdom Metazoa; phylum Chordata; class Amphibia; order Anura; family Dendrobatidae; genus Oophaga; species Oophaga sylvatica. The sequence continues at coordinate 396,323,556 of JARQOD010000004.1, forward strand.
AACTTTTACAATTTCAAACTTCCTGCCAAAAGAAATATGTTTAAATATAATACAGATGTATAGTAGACTTGTGGTAAATGTTATCTATTAACTATTATGCGTGATATAACTCTCTGATTTAAGGGCATAAGAATTAAACATTTGAAAATTGCTACATTTTCATAATTTTCATCAAATTTCTGATATTTTCACAAATAGACTCAAGTCATATCGAACAAATTGTTCCACTATGAAGTAAATTATGTCACAAAAAATAATCTCAGAATCACTGAGATCCGTTAAAGCATCCCATATTTATTACAACATAAAGTGACAGTGGTTAGAACACCAAAATTTGTCCTGGTCATGAAAGAGAAAACTGGCTGAGGGTGAAATGAGGGTTAGATAAATCATATGTCCATTTTGCTTCCTTTGAATTTGTAGAAATCCATACAAGCATTTTATTATGCTTAAAATTAATGTCCTATTGATGTCTAGCACAATACAGTAGTTCTCACATAGATTTCTGCGCGCTACAATACAATTTCTCTAAAAGCTGCAATGTGAAGAGAGAATATCACTTTTGATGCCTGAGCCCTGCAGAGATTAGATAAATTGCATAGGATCACTCTGAGTTGACACTGCTTCAAACACAGGTATGTTTCCTCAGCTCAGAGAAATAGGAGGTTGTAAGGGTCAAAAAAATAAGGATCTTGACTTATATTTTGAGTAGCAGCATCACTTGAAGCAATCAAGATAATTAAGATCTAAACGCTGCACAAATGACTGGAGCTCTCACTGTGAACTGTACGCTTTATCTCCCACCTTAGCTGATATAACCTTTCCATAGTCTCCTAGCTGGGCTGGTGCCACCAGCTACTTGGCATCAAACTGATATGGAACTCCGAGCAGCGTGCTGATACAACTGTATGGAGAAATGATGTGTTCGGAAAATGTCACATACACTGATGTCTCATATGTCTCATACTTCCGTGACACCATTTTCTGTTATTATAGTGATCACCAACACAATTTCAAAAGAAGGATGCATGAAGGTCTCCGAGTAGGACTTTTTTCATTTGTGTTGGGAAAAGAGGGCGAGGTAATTGGTTTACTAAGTTTTCTCTGCCACTTTTCTTCTGAAAGAGGACCTGTCAGCAGATGCGTGCTGCTCTCACCAAAGGCAGAAGGAAATACCAATAGGTTTCATCATTACAATTAATCACATTTTCCTCTAAAATGGTGCAGTGTTTCAGAAAAAAGGCATGGACATGTAGTTAAATATCTGCCAGCTTCTTCCAGTTTCTACTGTTAGGCAGGGCAGGATGAAACGAAGGACAAGACTGACATTGTTCCTTTAGAAGGGCTGTATTACCAACAGCTATCTCTTAAGACATGTTAACAGAGCTTGTTTTCATGCAGGTCAATTTGGTTTACAAACAGATATCATTTATTAACCCCAGGCTGTTTTTGGGATGAGACATGTGGGGGCACAGATTGAACAATGGAGGAGCATTCCTTAAAATAAAATTATTAAATAGGGTTTCTCAAACACTTTTATTTTTATTTCCCAGGAAGCCCTTTTAATTTGGTTTTATTTTTTTTTATTTTGTTTATTTATATAGCACCATCATGTTCCAAATTGCTTTACTGATCATCACTGTTCCCCCTGGGGATCACAATCTACATTCCCTATTGTTATGTCATTAGAGTGTAGGAGGAAAACAGAGAACCTAGAGGAAACCCACGCAAACACGGGAGAACATACAAGCTTCTTGCAGATGTCTTTGGTGGAATTGGCACCCAGAAACCCAGTGCTGCAGAGCAACAGTGCTGACCACTGAGCCACCATGTTGCCTTCTCATCATGCTACAAGTGTATGCTATTACAATACCATTAGACTCTCACCAGAGAGCATAGGAACAGATTTTGACTCTGCATTTTACCATTCATCTGTAGATCTTACGACTCAATGTGTCCAGAAGTACAAAATGGCTACACGGCTAAAGGCTATACCCACCATAGATGTTTAGGGTATATACACAGCACGTGCCATAGAAAACTGACAGAACTCAGCCCCTTGATGTCCTCTGACACCCATTCTGCTTGTTGAGGCCACCAGGGCCGTATTTGCCACTAGGCAGCGCTGGGGCAGTGTGGAGGAATGGGCAGTGGGGGAGGGCTGGGGCAATGGGGAGGAATGAGTGCTGGGGCAGTGGGGGGGGAGCGCTGGGGCAGTGTGGAGGAATGAGCACTGGGGCAGTGGGAGGAATGAGCACTGGGGCAGTGGGGAGGAATGAGCGCTGGGGCAGTGGGGGGAGCGCTGGGGCAGTGTGGAGGAATGAGCGCTGGGGCAGTGGAGGGGAGTGAGCGCTGGGGCAGTGGGGAGGAATGAGCGCTGGGGCAGTGGGGGGGAGGCTGAGGCAGTGGGTGGGAGTGAGCGCTGGGGCAGTGGGGAGGAATGACCGCTGGGGCAGTGGAGGGGAGTGAGCGCTGGGGCAGTGGGAAAGAATGAGTGCTGGGGCAGTGGGGGGGAGTAAGCGCTGGGCAATGGGGGAGTGAGCGCTGGGGCATTTGGAGGAATGAGCGCTGGGGGCCGGGGGAGGAATGAACGCTGGGGGGAATGAGCGCTCTGGGGGGAATGAGCGCTGGGGAGTGATGAGAGCTGGAGGGGAATGAGCGGTGGGGAATGAGCGCTGGGGGAATGACCGCAGGGGAGAATGAGCACTGGGGTGGGGAATGAGCACTGGGCAGAATGAGCGCTGGGGTGGGGAATAAGCGCTGAGGTGGGGAATGAGCGCTGAGGTGGGGAATGAGCGCTGAGTTGGGGAATGAGCGCTGGGGTGAGGAATGAGCGCTGGGGTGGGGAATGAGCGCTGGGGTGGGGAATGAGCGCTGGGGTGGGGAATGAGCGCTGAGGTGGGGAATGAGCGTTGGGGTGGGGAATGAGTGCTGGGGGGAATGAGCGCTGAGGTGGGGAATGAGCGCTGGGGAGAATGAGCGCTGAGGTGGGGAATGAGCGTTGAGGTGGGGAATGAGCGCTGAGGTGGGGAATGAGCGCTGGGGAGAATGAGCGCTGGTGGGGAATGAGCGCTCTGGGGAATGAGCGCTGGACTAATGTAAAAGAGGCGGTTTGACAGAAATGACATCACAAATCTTTTTTTTTGTTAAATAACATCTTTATTTAGCTTACAAAAAGGCATACAAATCCGCATGTAAAAAACGCATCAAATACGCACCTGTGTTTTCTGCCAAGAGATGCGGATTATGTACGGAAACTTCTGCAGACAAATCTGCAACATGTGCACATACCCTAAGGCTATGTTTCCACGTTCAGGAAACGCTGCAGAGAGGACACAGCTCCGTCCAAAGCTTTGCCGGCTTTTGTACGCGCTGTGATTCCACACATGTGTTCATTGAACCGTGTGGAATTACCGCATCCTATACATAGAACTGTGTTATTTATCTTGCGTAGACTGAGCTTCTCCGCGAGATAAATAGACATGCTGTGGTCCAGAAAGACGCGCCACATGTGCATATACGCAGCTCTGCCACCTGCATCTTTGTACGCATAGTGGATATGGGATTTCATAAAATCCCCTCCACTATGCTGTAACATTTGGACGCTGCGGATTGGACTCTGCGGCTGTTCTCAGCGTCCAACCTGCAGCGTTTCCTGAACGTGGAAACGTACCCTAAATATATCTCTGCCTCTGGACATTATATAGTATAGATTTGCCTGGACTGTACATTATTATAAATCTACTACCTGAGCATTAGATATTATAGATCACCCTGGACATTATATATAATAGATTGTACGTCATATATTACAGATAATTCTGGACATTTTATACTATAGGTCTCCTTGTACATTATATATTATAGATCTATAATAAATAATATACCGGAAGATCTATAAGATGAATTGTCCAGATTTATATGTAAGAATCTGTTTAAACCCAGACATATGAATAAGGCCTTAGTCAGAGACTGGGCAGTAATAGAATAATAAAATCCATCTAGTAATCCTCCAATATCTGCTCGACATGGTGTGGGGAGAGTTTCTAGTTCAGTTAGTACACAGACACCAGACTTCTTGCTGTTAACCAGTTAATGTTTTCTTGTCCACCACACTGCAGTGTCAAAAGAGGAAGACAGCGAGACAGGCAGCAACATCACATCAGAGAGCTCTTGACCTCGAAACAGAAAATCCTCAGATCCTGGTATTGTAACATAATATTAAGAATAATATTTATTCATTGATAATGCGCTATTAACTCCACAGCACTTTACAGACATCATCAACACTGTCCCCATTGGGGCTCACAATCTAAACATCCTATTTGTATGTCTTTTGAGTGTGGTAGGAAACCACTGTCTTTGAAAGAGCTACATGGGCACACACATAGATTCGGCCTCATTCATTCCCTATGGGACTTGCAAATATGTGTGGCACTTGCGATGAGAAAAAAAAAACCATTGCTAGTAACGTTTTTTTTCCGTTGCTGCAAGTGTCGGGTTCAAAATGATAAACCACTCATCCTCCAGTCACCCCAGATTAGACTAGGAGCACGGGTCGACCGAGAATGAATCAAGCGATACGCTGGTTCAGACTTCAGAACGTGCCCTAAAGAAAATGGTGCTATTAGGCGGCCATCTCCAGTAAGCACTGAACTTTTATTCACATACATAAGATTACATACACAGAATATTGGGGTGGAGTAAAGGCGGGATTGAGGAGAAAGAGATAAGCTGAGTCATCCTAATTGGTCCTTAGATCTTCTTCTAAGTCCTCCTTGATATGTTGTCATCCTCAGTTTCGTTTCTTGAAGAAAGATTCTATTGTTCTCGTGTATCAAGTATGTCCTCAATTCTCCAAAGGTGGGGTATTTCAGTAGAGTGTAATACAGTGATAGGACACAAGATGGAGACAAACACCAGCAGATACTAACATTATCTTATTATTCTTTTAAGGAAAACTTCGTGTTTATAAAATACATATACACACTATAAATATAAAAGTATAGTAGAAAATTATATTTTACCTTGACAATCCCCCCTAAACACTAAGTTTTTCCCTTAATTTATGCGGCCTTCGAGACTGTCCATGTGTGGGGACAGGGGTAGTGGATTTCTTCGCTTGGTCATTTTAGAAGCTAGCCCCTTATGGACTGCCCCCAAACAACCAAGTCCCTACCAAACCTGCACATGGAGTTCTCCCACTATCCCTAAACTAAATCTCTTATTTCCATTTGTATTTTGTTATAGGGGGTTTTATCAGGTTTATCCTGCGGAGTATATTTCTTCATATCACCATTATCAGTGTCTTCATATAGTAGCGACACAACTTCCTGATGAAGGAAAGTACCTGAGGAGGCGGTTGCATTGGTCACAGCTTTCCTATACATAGATATCACACAACATAGAATTATCAATCCTAGCACCAAAAGCCCTGTTACCACTAAGCAGGCTTGTTGGAGAAATTCTTTAAGTCCTCCAAGCCATCTTAAGAAGAAAGAGGTATCTACTTCTGCATTGGCTTTTATTTCCTGAGCCAGATTTTTAATCTCTGTAAGGGCCACTATAGTTTTACCATTGACTCCAGAATTCTGAGGAATATAAATACAACATTTTTCCCCTATCATCCCACAGACTTCATCTTTTTCAGCTAGAATCATGTCAATGGCCAGTCTATCTTGAAAAGTCAGTCTTTTGTTTTGGGCCCAGTTTCTCAACTATACCCTGGAAAGCATCTTGACTAAAATTGATATTGATAAATCTTTGCTTGGTGTAGTATATATATTTTATCCAATCTACATTGTAATTGATCTGTATAGTTGGGATGAGAGAACGGAAACCCGCCAGGATCTGATTCTGAGCTTTGTATTCGTCTGGGACCCCCCTAGGAACACCTATGGGATCCATATAAACTTTGGGATCCTCAACATAACCGGTGTGCAGCTGACCCAGACTCCTTCTTTTTCTGGATATCAGTGGAGCTAGATTCTCGGATCCAGACTCTTTCCCACGTGTCTTTTAATGACTACCTAGTCTCCAGGCTGCAGGCTGTGACTCCCAGGATCCTGGTTCGGATCTGGAAGAGAACTGAAAACATTATCATATACTTTCTTGAGTCTTTTATACAAATCCCTTACATATGAATTTAATACATGGTTACTTATTTCCAATGCTTGGGAAAAGAAACATCCTAAACTAAGCACTTTGCCAAATAGTACTTTATACGGAGAAAGTCCAGTTTTCCTACTTGGAGTGTACCTTACTGAGTATAGGGCTAATGGTAAACATTCAGGCCAAGATTTCCCTGTTTCAGCCATGGCCTTTTAGATTTTTAACTTCAATATCCTATTTAGTCCTTTTACTTTTACACCGCTTTGTGGTAATATGGGGTGTGGAAAACTTGTTGAATTCCCAGCGCTGTCAAGACTTCATTCATTATTTCACCTGTGAAATGTGTACCTCTGTCACTTTCGATCACCTTTGGTACTCCATACCTGCACACCACCTCCGCAAGCAGCTTCTTTGCGGTTGCCGCAGCCGTAGCCTTGGCAATCGGGAAAGCCTCCGGCCAACCTGAGAATAAATCAAAAACACACCAACACATACTCCCATGAACCTGATTTTTGGCAGCTGAATATAATCAATCTGCAGTCTCTGGAAAGAATAGAAGGGCTGAGGGGTGTGTTTGGGTGGTGTCTTAACTACCCTTCTCTTATTATGTGTAGCACATACCATGCATCCCTGGATCAAACCTTCTATACAGGTGGAAAAGCCTGGTGCCGCCCAATGCTTCTGCATCACGCTCATCACAGCAGTTTTGGACTGGTGGGTTGGCCCATGTAACATCTGGGCGACCGCAGGGTACAACGCTCTTGGAAGGCATCGGCGCATCCCTCTTCCCCATACCCCAGTTGCTGCATTCAGACATGCACCTTCTTTTTCCCACTTTTCTACTTCCTCCTGGCGCACCTGAGCCTGCATCTGGGCTAAGGCATCCTCCGACACAAAGGGATTTTTGGGAGCGCTTACCTGGTGCATCGTTACCCCTTGGAGTGGTCTACTGGCTGCTGTTTTTGCTGCCGCATCGGCCATTGCGTTTCCTTTACTCACCTGATCAGTGCATCTGGTATGTGCTTTAACTTTTATGACAGCTACCTCTTTTGGTAATTGTAATGCATCAATTAACTGCTGGACTGCGTCAGCATTTTTAATGGGATGTCCTGCTGCCGTCAGGAATCCTCTAGACTTCCAAATTGGACCCAAATCATGAGCTATACCGAATGCGTATCTAGAATCTGTGTAGATGTTAACAATTCTACCTTCAGCTATCTTACAGGCCTCGGTCAGAGCCTTAAATTCAGCCTCCTGGGCCGACTGATATGGGAGCATTGGTTCTGCTTTGATTACTGCATTCAGGGAGACGATGGCATACCTGGTGTGGAAGGTACCTGAGTCATCTTGGTAGCGAGTTCTACAAAAAAAATTTAAAGTCAACATTACGTCTTTCAGTTTTAAACACTGTGGGTAGGCCTGCTGTTTCCTGTGCCATAAGCTGAACATAATCATAAGGAATCTCCTCTCTTGGATCTTCTTTGTACAATACCGTACAATACCTGACCTCCCCCCTAGATCCGAGAGAGGTAACAATATGGCAGGATTAAGTGTGGTACATCTCTGCAAAGAAACATTTGGAGGCATTAAAAGTGCACATTGCAATCAAAGATGACGTGCAGCTGAAAAATGTGCCGACTGCACCTGGTTCAGTATAGTGTATACATCATGAGGTGTAAGTGCTGTCAGTGGATAATCAAGAACGATATCTGATAATTTGTGGAGCAATAGTCCTACAGCATGTACCGCCCGTACACAGGACGGGGCACTCTAGCCACTGCATCTAGTCTTCCACTGAAACAGGCCACTGGCCTTTGATTGTCACCATGTAACTGAGTCAATACCCCTGCTGCGTGTCCCTGCTGTTCATAGAGATACAGGGTGAATAGTAGTTCATAGTTGAGGGTTCCTAGCGCTGGAGCTGCCACAATCCTGTTTTTGAGAGAAAAATAAAAACCGTCTATACCTTCAGGAGTTAGTTTAAAAAGCACAATGGTGATACAGTCATAGAGAGGTTGCATGAGGATTGACACAGCACGAATCCACTGCCTGCAGTAGAAAATCAGTCTAAGAAATATCCTAAGAGCGGCAACATTAACAGGAATAGGAAAATTCTGTACAGCTTCTTTGCGAGCGCTGGTCCGATGTCGTTCCCCCCGGTATAATGCAATGTCCCAAAAAGATAACTGAAGATTTACAAAATTGCAGTTTATCCCTTAACGCTTACAACCTGCTTGATACAGAAACAACATAAGTAATATTGTTGCAATACGACACTGTTTCCTGGAAGAACACAAATCAGTAAATCATCAACATATTATAAAAATAACATTGGCAAAATCAATAACTGTAAACTAAGCAGCATCCTGAGATATCTGGAACAAAAGTGTATATATATATATTAGACACCACTGGAGTTTCCAGATCAGTAGCTGCATTAACTGCCCATAATTTTTGTACCAACCCGTACACAGGGTTAAGTTGAAGGGGGGCTGGAGTTTGCTATATGGGCACTGATAAGAACTGTCCTTGGACCTGCAGCTGCCTGCTTGCAAAATGATTGTTCGGAGTGGACAGGGAAAACATACAGGATTACATTCTGGACAGCTTCAGTAAGTAATTGTTGGGACCTAGGCATATTAGTAGAAGTATATCGTGATTTCATTGCATATATTGCATATTGACACGGCAGCTGTCCTGCTCTGGTTGCTGGGACCTGTCCTATTTCTACCTGACCACACGTTTGTATATACGAATTAGATTCGTCCTGTATCATGGGTCCTCCTTTCTGTGAAATTGTTGCGGCCAGTCCTCCAGCATAGTGGAGTTGATTATTTGCAGCATCTACTATGACCCCAACATGTTGTTTCGTAAAATCCCCTGTCCTTATCCTAAAGAGTACATCATGACAGTGGGGTCCAGGAATAACATTGGAATATATTTCCTGAAAATCTTCTCTTTCCTCTGTACTAGCAACGTCTAGCGACATGATTTTACAAAGAGTGCTCTGCTTCAGTTCTGGTGTCATAGTGACAGTTCCAACCAGATGATACTCAATATATGCTTGCAATTGTGACAACACATCACTTCCTAAAAGATTACATTGACCCCATGGTGATACCATTAACTGTGTGTGTACAGTGATTCCTTGAATTTGCAGGGGAATCTTTTTAGTGACGGGGAGCTGGAGAGTTGTCTGTAATTACTGAATTTTCTGCCCCCGTGTCCACTTGGAACTCAACCTCATGTCCCCCTGGTAGGTTCACCTGTACTGTGCAATTAGGAGTGGGGGTAAGGAGACAAGGGGGTTCATGTGCAAGCTACCTCTTTTTGCCTGCACTAAATCATGTTGTGCCCCCTGTGCTATTCTGGCTAGATCCTCTGCTTTAACTGATCTCTAATCCGGTCTACTTACTTTCAGCTTTCTGTCACTTCCTTTCTCTGCCTGTCTATCTTTTTTTTTTTTTCTCACATACTCTGACCTTCTATTCTTACGTACTGTGTCTATTCCAAAAACCTATTCAACAAAATCTGAAAACTACTGCACTCTGGCTCTGCGTCTCTATGCTGAATGCCTGATGGGAGGGGTAAGTCGGGTCGCTGCGCAGTTTGTTAGTGTGCTCTCCCTCAGCCTTCAGCTTCCTTATCTGTAGAATGACCTTGGTGTACAGCAAAATACCATCTCGCTGCTACCAGCACTTCCTCCTTATACCTTTGCTTGCTGTCACTGACTCCTGCATTCTTAGATCCGTTCCTACAAATATAACACTTGTATATCTCATTTATCAATCTATTGTATCTAGCTTCATCTGCCAATTCTCCCTTTTTCTGTTTTCTATCCCACATCTGACCAATCATAACAGTTTTCATTCCCTGGGCGGGTGACACAAAGATAAAATATCCCTTTTCCCCTAAGTTTAATATATTGATCCCTTGAAATCATTCCTATCACAGTTGAATATTTGATAGAAATCGAACTTAAAGATAACCACAGGGGTTGTAGTATTAACCCAGAAGGTGGGCATACTGGCACTACTGGAGATCAGGATATAGCTCAAAAGGATATGTAGATCAGAAACTTCATGACTGCTGATTAATCTTGTCCTTCTTGCAATGGGAGGCGTGAATCCAGGTGCTCTTGCCCTCGAGCTTCGGCAGTAGGGGTGGTCAGGACCACAGAGTAGGGACCCTCAAATCTGGGCTGGAGACAGTCTCTTCCCATAAATTTTTATATATATATAAGGTCATCAGGCGAGAAATCATGCACCGTGTCACCTGTAAATTCTGGGAGAGAAGCAGACACTGCAGAGTGGGTGTTAGTTAACTCTTTAGACAAAGCAATCACAAATTTGCTATTTTATCATTGGTTTCAAATAATTCCTGGTGCCTAATGTCTTCTGTTTTTAACATACCAGCATGATGGAGTATTGAATGTATGGTGGCCCGAAGGGTGGCCCGTGACTCATTTGAGTTTAAAGGATCATGGACTGGACCTACTGCATGGATGATGATATCAGCGGGAAGGTCCCCTGCATGGGTTGTCAGAGTCTGTCCAGGTGGCAAAGGGCCATGAGTGTATATATGAGCCATGCATTCTGCAGTGACGATGGGACCACCAGCTTGGGCTATTAATAGAGCCAGACCCCCTTTATTGGAGCAGTTGGAGTTGGCAGGACTAACTATAGCACCAACCCGATGAGTCAGGATATCACCGTACCCTATGGATAATGTCACTGGATTTCCGTTGCGGTCTGTGTAATGCTGTGAATGGCAGGGATACCAGTTTTCAAATACACCGGGAGCTGGGGGCCTGACCGGGGTTTCCGTGAATCTTACAGAGCGACTGTCCTCTCTAAGGATTTGTGAAGGAGAGGAAGGTGCTTTATCTCTGGAGTAGGGGGTGGAATAAGCCCTAGGACCAGGGGTTGACAATGACGGTGGGGGAATGGAGGAGGGAAGAAAAGATACTGGTGCTGCTGGGGATAGTGGTGACTGTTAAGGGGCCCACCCCTCTTCTCTCTCCTGATCCTCCTCCCCTTCGTTAGATCCCATAATATCATGGCGGTGGCTTCTGATCATTGTTTGAAAAACTGAAGATTCATGCATTGCAGCAATGGCCGGGTTGGGGTGTGTGAAAGGGAACAATGGTGTTGCATCTGGTGCCATATTGGGAGCTGTGGCCTGCACAGGTGCGGCGGGGGCTGGTAGTAGGCCCTGGTTGGTATCAGCAAGGGATATAGGCCTGACTGGATGTGCTTGGGTGTCCCAAGATGGCCGCCGGAGGAGATGGGGTGTTGGCCATTTCCGGGTGTATTAAGATGGCCACTGGGTTTACCAAAATGGCCGCTGGGTGTGGGAGGGGCGATGGACTGGGCATTACACCAGGAGCGACCCGCCCCACAGACACGGCAGGTCTCCGCCCAGGGCGGATTCTGTTCACCACACACATGACAGGTCCAACCTCCCTTTGTTCTAAGATCGGCACCATTATAGGGCGGTGGCCGAGGGCTTGGAGCGGCCATTTTAGTTACATCAACAAGATCATATGCAGAGCATTTTACATATCCGAACAAAGGCTCAGCACTTTCCGAACCTCCTTATTCCATCTACCTCTTTCCAACCCTCAACTTTCAAATCATTTGTTACTCTCAAATGTGCTTGGGCTTGATACAAGAGCCCCTGATCTCTCAACTTTCCCTCATTCTGTGCGACAAAGTCCTTCCACACTGAAGGCTGAAGCCTGCCTGTACTCGGCAAGCTCATTATTTTATATAAACTCCTGACTCTCTTAACAGCCTTCTTGCCTCCACGTGATTCCATCAATTCAACCACTCCCAAAGCACCACCCTCTAACTTGTGGGTTTTGTTTGATTTAAACATGCGCATCATGATTTTAACAGAGTGTAATGATCTGTCGCGACTCAGACCACCGGCGTCACTCGCAGGTCACCACCCGTCACTGCAGAGTCCTCCTCAATGCTGTGACAAGACAAAAGAGTCCTCCTCAATTCTGTCTTTTTCCCTAACTGTGGATGGTGACTTTAAAGCGCAGTACACCGTGACACTCTACACAGCACAGAGTCCCCCTCCATATGCTGACACCTGGGCTTCTCCTAATGAGACTTCCCGGGTTGGACAAAGAGTCCTCCTCTATTTGTCACTTTCTCAGACGAAGAGTCCTCCTCCATTCGTCTCCTAAGGAAATTTGGTTATGCGCACCCCTACCACAATTCTCTATACAATACTAGAAATTTAGACACTACCAAATAATCACGGGAGGCAACTATCTGCATAAAGGTACAATGACCGGAGGAGGAGGAACGTGGTGTTTCGACTCAAGCACGTGCAGGCAATGCAACGTCACTCGGTCACACTTGCTGGTTCGTGGCGTGGGATTGCCCTTGGTCTCACCACTCAACCAGTCACCCATCCAGACCCAAAAAGACAATACAGCTTAAACCCACAATGACTGACACACAGGCAAGTGGGACGCATATAAAGTATATGATCCCAACTTACCGTGTTCAACGGAGGCTGCAGTCCTCGCATTCAGTCACCGCGGGCACCACCGCAAAGTCCTCAAGACGGGTCCGGACGGGCGGCAATCCACGGCCCCACGTTATTAGGCGCCAATTGTCGGGTTCAAAATGATAAACCACTCATCCTCCAGTCACCCCAGATTAGACTAGGAGCACGGGTCGACCGAGAATGAATCAAGCGATACGCTGGTTCAGACTTCAGAACGTGCCCTAAAGAAAATGGTGCTATTAGGCGGCCATCTCCAGTAAGCACTGAACTTTTATTCACATACATAAGATTACATACACAGAATATTGGGGTGGAGTAAAGGCGGGATTGAGGAGAAAGAGATAAGCTGAGTCATCCTAATTGGTCCTTAGATCTTCTTCTAAGTCCTCCTTGATATGTTGTCATCCTCAGTTTCGTTTCTTGAAGAAAGATTCTATTGTTCTCGTGTATCAAGTATGTCCTCAATTCTCCAAAGGTGGGGGTATTTCAGTAGAGTGTAATACAGTGATAGGACACAAGATGGAGACAAACACCAGCAGATACTAACATTATCTTATTATTCTTTTAAGGAAAACTTCGTGTTTATAAAATACATATACACACTATAAATATAAAAGTATAGTAGAAAATTATATTTTACCTTGACACAAGTATCGGATTTGCGGGATCGCGTCAAAATTGCAAGTGTCGCACATGTCTGCAAGTCGCATAGGGAATGATTGAGGCCGAATGCAGTGTTGCCATAAGTGATCCGTTACGTGGCAGATGCGGAAAAACTGCCGGATCTGCCGTGAATGGCAAAAATCGCTGATGTGCAAGTAGCCTAAGTCACTGACGACAGTGTCTGCATTAGTCAAACTCACCAATGGGGGAGGCAGAACGAAAAGTGCCTAGGGCAGCAAAAACTCTAAATACTGCCCTGGAGGCCACAGCATTCAGATGAAGAGGTGGCAACACAAGTGTGCTTGGTTGTATTCCCATATAGTGTATGTGAATAAAGAGAATCACACATGTGAAAAGTAAACTCTCCATTTATTTTCTACCTACTGTAGGGGCAGCAGCTGCCTCACCAGATGGAACGGAGGGGAAATTTCACAGCTGGAATTAGTATCCATCATACATTTATGGCATATCCAGACTAAATGCTATATGTCTAAAGTAAGAATACTCCATGCTATAGTTCCCTGAATAGCAGATGACCAGGAGTGTCAATACACCTGGACTAGCACTATGTTCCTACATTCTGGCTAACATGCTCATAAAATTAAAGTGGGCAGAAACAGCCAATTTCAAGAGAACAACCATCTAATTTGTATGGAGGCTTCCGAACTGCCCCAAATGTTGGCGATAAAGATCTGGCAATATGAATTTAAAGGTGTCTGGAGCAACTTTCTTCCATTTCTTCCTTGACAACACCTGAACTCCAAAGACCCATGGTGTCCAGACAGTCTGATCCTTAACAATCAGTAAGTGAAGGTTTACCTTAGAAATATGCCATCATTTACTTTAATGGAAATACACCTTTAGGTGTGCTGAAGGGGGGGCTTTAATTAGGAAAAGGGAAGGACTCCAGGGCTGCGCTCACATGTTGCTGGAGAACTATCATGCATGGCAGTCTGTGAACAGTCTGTGCCCTGCCATAGATTCAGGTGAGTGTGTAGTAGCAACTATTCCAATTAAGGAAATTATTTTATATTAATGGAAAATTCTGCTGAAAAGTTTCCAGTCAATTTAAGACAGTTTCCAAAAAGATGTTCATATTATAGAAAAATTATGTCTAAAAATATTGACCAATGTATCAATATAAGAAATATAGTCATGAACGTGACATCAGATTTGAAGAACCCCTTACTATATCTCATGTCTCCTTTTCTTGACTGCACTATAAAACAATGCTTTGATTAGTTCATGAAACAAAAAATATGATTAAGTGTTGAGTGAGTCGTTACATGTTATAAAATCAACCTATTTTCAAACAAGAAATTACATAAATGTAACTCTTGTAAATCATCTATGACCCTATCAGGATCTAAAACGTTGCAGTGTTTTTTTATACTGGGATACATAATTTTCACATATTTTTGTTTCTTAGATGTGGACTACTCAGAGATTTGCGCAATATAAAAAAGATCTATTTTGCACATGATAGGATGGAAAGTCCCGTAAGAATATAGTATGTGATTACCCTTCTTACCTCACTACTTCTCAGCCTTCCTGCATTTTCTAGGTAATAGGATCCTACTGCTCTTGCATTTGGAATACTGAGACCCCTACATTCTAACATGTAGAGCTGGATGTGATCACAATAACAGGTAATGTTAGCTACTGCAGCATTTTCCTCTACTGTTCAGTACTGAATTACCAATTAGGCATAGTAGGCACAAGCCTATGAGTTCCACGACTTTTGGGAGCTCCGTGCAATGGATAAAAAATAATATTGGTTTTATATTGAAAGAAATTTACAATCAGCGTGCATACCCAGCCGACTGACATTGGAGGCCAATTGAAGCAATAGAGCTCCATTGTGAAAATTACAGCCAGCAGCAGTGAAATGATGTTTCAGCCATTGACAGGTATAATCAAGGATTTATGAGCGGTAGAGGAAAAAGTGGCTGCTATCCAGAAGTGGCCAGTCCCTCGAACAGTGAGAGAACTCTAAGCCGTTCTTGGGCTCGCCGGGTACTACCGCCGGTTTGTCAAAGACTTCGCGAAGGTGTCGGGTGCTCTGAATGAGCTGCTGAGGGGGACCGCCGGAGTGCCGAAGAACCATTGCATCCCTTGGGCCCAGAGACAGGATGAGGCCTTTCAGGCCATAAAGAATGCTCTTACTTCAGCCCCGATTTTGGCCTACGCAGATTTCAATCAACCGTTCCTGCTGTACACAGACAGTAGCCTCCATGGAGTCGGTGCAGTACTTTCTCAGACACAGGATGGACATGAGAGAGTCATCGGGTATGCCAGTAGGTTCCTGCGGGACAGCGAAAGAAGCCCCCACAATTACAGATCCCTACGGTTAGAGCTCCTGGCCCTAGTGTGAGCCATGACAGAGAAGTTTGCGGGCTTCTTGACAGGGACCAAGATTCAAGTTCGAACAGACAATAATCCCCTGGCCCACCTCAAGAATGATAAATTGGGGGCCTTAGAATAACGGTGGGTGGCTCGCCTAGCTCTGCTACCGAAAACGCAAATGCTGACGGGCTGTCAAGAGTGACTGTGGAGACTCCAGTGCGAGATCTCGATGAACAACTCGAAGAGGAAATAACCCCAGACTTTCGTAAGTTTAAGACCCCAGTGTTTGTGGCCCAGTCAAGTAGGGAGGCCTGCGCATTACCCTGGTCCCTGGGGAGAACCAATGAGGAATGGGGACATGTTCAGGATGAAGATGAAGGGCTGAGACAGATGAAATGGTGGGTAATTAAGAAGCGAAAGCCTGGCAAACAAAAAAGAGATGATCTGGACGCTGAGATGAAGAGTGTCTTACACAAGTGTGATAGACTGGAAGTGCGAGAATCAGTGTTATATCGTAAGAGACAACAGCCAAAAAATATGGAAACAAGGTGGCAGGTGGTCATCCCAGGAAGAATGGCTCAAGAAGTAGCTAAAGTAGCCCACGAATTTGGAGCTCACTTCAGGCCCACAAAGACCTAGCAATGGTTACAGCAGTAGGTGTACTGCCCCCAGTTGGAGTCTGCAGTGGAAGAGGTTTGTAGGCAATGTCGAGTATGTGACCTTATTAAGAGTACCGAACAAAGGGCACCCTTCCAGACCATGCAAACTAAGGAACTGCTAGAAGTCTTGACGATCAACTATCTCTTAGTGGGACACTCGGCCCGGGGGCTACAGTACTGTTTGGTTATGACCGATCATTTCTCCAAGTTCACAGTAGTCACCCCGACTAGAGATCATTGAGCTGAATTTGGAACAGCCAGAGGAGCTGATGGAGCGAACTGTCACTTCATGGGTGAAAGAGCATTGGCAATGATTACAAACGATACGGCGGTTGGCGGGTCAGCAGCTGCAGGAAAAGGAACATATGGGCCCTAAACTGACTCAAGAGATACTGCTCCAACCCGGGGACAGAGTATTAGTCAGAGAGTAACGCCCAAAAGGAAAACTAAGTGAGAGATGGGAAGAACAGCACTACAGAGTAATCAAGCGAGTGTATGCTGATGGCCTAGTCTACAAGGTGCAGATTGAGAGTGGGGCGTCCGCCCCTAGGGTACTTCACAGAAATATTCTGTGGCCCTGCCAGTCTGAAGTCTGTTCTGCACCATTGCTGCCTGAAGGCGCTACTCCAGTTCCTGAATCTGTCATGCCTGATGGTGAAATCGATGAATGGTGGACCATCACTGACACAGCGGGGGGGTCCTCAGCCATACAGAGATGGTAATCCCATGGATGTACCACTACCGCTACGTGATGACGAGACCCGACAAAAGCTCACTATGATTCCTGCAGCAAGTGTTCCTCTGGAAGATAGTTAAGCATTGCCTGATAGCCCAGAGCTCAGAAGATCCCAGAGGTCTACTGCAGGGGTTCCACCAGTCTGATACGTAGAACAGTGTATTCTGTCTGTTTTTCCGACTTTGTTGCCTCCTCTATAGGTGCTGTTTTCACATTGCACGTTCCTTCATTACACTGTGACCTTGATGCTGTTATGGCTGAGGATGACCATCATTAAGTAGGGAGGCATGTAAGGGGGTGATGTTGCTATGGACAGTAAGAAACACGCTGAAACTTTAAGAGACAGCACCCCTTTGTCTGGTGTGATAGAATGATCTGCTCCCCCTGTAAAGGACTGTGTTAATGAATTGCCTGAGGCTGAGGAGAGGAGCAGTTGAAACCGTTGAGAGCGTGTGAGTTGGGAGATGTTTCTGAGAGCTGCTGTGCACGGAGCTGTGTAAAAAGGTCGCACAGCCTGAGACTTAGTAGACTTGTGAGATTGAACAGATTCTTCAGGTGTAGCAACGGTGGCTGTACTGTGCTATTTTGAGAAGCCACGAAGAGACCAAGAAAGGGATTTACAGTTTCCAGGAGCACCTCCAGGACCCTGAAGCAAGGCGAAGACCACATTTCACGGATCTGCCAGACAGACGTGCGCACCACCATTCAAGACTGTTGGGGGCCCCCGGGACTGGACCTGAGTCCCCAACATCACCGTGAGTTTGTTCCCGTTTGTGCACATGTCAGGGCATAGTGTAGGCTTCAACAGACAGAACACGGCAGCTTTGTGGCCTGTTTAGTAGAGGCCAGGGAGGTTATATGTAGAGTAGCCTCATTCTTTGTTTATTGTTTGGTTTTGCCTGTGTGATATACACTGCTCAAAAAAATAAAGGGAACACTTAAATAACACATCCTAGATCTAAATGAATTAAATATTCTCATTGAATACTTTGTTTTGTACAAAGTTGAATGTGCTTTCAACATAATCACACAAAAATCATCAATGGAAATCAAATTTTTGAACCAATGGAGGCCTGGATTTGGAGAGACCCCCAAAATGAAAGTGGAAACAAGTCAAAATGAAAAACAAAGCAACACAAAATTAAAATGGAAACAAGTCAAAATGATGCTCTGTATTGTGTGTGGCCTCCATGTGCCTGTATAACCACCCTACAATGCCTGGGCATGCTCCTGATGAGGTTGCGGATGTTCTCCTGAGGGATCTCCTCCCAGACCTGAACTAAAGCATCCGTCAACTCCTGGACAGTCTGTGGTGCAACGTGTCATTGGTGGATGGAGTGAGACATGCTGTCCCAGATGTGCTCAATCGGATTCAGGTCTGGGAAACGGGCAGGCCAGTCCATAGCTTCAATGCCTTCATCTTGCAGGAACTGCTGACACACTCCAGCCACATGAGGTCTGGCATTGTCCTGCATTAGGAGGAACCCAGGGCCAACCACACCAGCATAACGTCTCACAAGGGGTCTAAGGATCTCATCTCGGTACCTAATAGTAGTCAGGCTACCTCTGGCGAGCACATAGAGGGCTGTGTGGCCCTCCAAATAAATGCCACCCCACACCATTACTGACCCACTGCCAAACCGGTCATGCTGAAGGATATTGCAGTCAGCAGGTTCACACTCAGCACATGTGACAGACGTGACAGAGTCTGGAGACACCGTGGAGAGCAATCTGCTAACTGCAACATCCTTCAGCGTGACTGGTTTGGCAGTGGGTCAGTAATGGTGTGGGGTGGCATTTCTTTGGAGGGCTACACAGCCCTCCATGTGCTCGCCAGAGGTAGCCTGACTGCCATTAGGTACCGAGATGAGATCCTCAGACCCCTTGTGAAACGTTATGCTGGTGTGGTTGGCCCTGGGTTCCTCCTAATGCAGGACAATGCCAGACCTCATGTGGCTGGAGTGTGTCAGCAGTTCCTGCAAGATGAAGGCATTGAAGCTATGGACTGGCCTGCCCGTTCCCCAGACCTGAATCCGATTGAGCACATCTGGGACAGCATGTCTCGCTCCATCCACCAATGTCACGTTGCACCACAGACTGTCCAGGAGTTGACGGATGCTTTAGTCCAGGTCTGGGACGAGATCCCTCAGAAGAACATCCGCAACCTCATCAGGAGCATGCCCAGGTGTTGTAGGGAGGTCATACGGGAATGTGGAAGCCACACACAATACTGAGCATCATTTTGACTTGTTTCCACTTTCATTTTGGAGGTCTCTCCAAATCCAGGCCTCCATTGGTTCAAAAATTTGATTTCCATTGATGATTTTTGTTTGATTATGTTGACAGCACATTCAACTTTGTACAGAATAAAGTATTCAATGAGAATATTTCATTCATTTAGATCTAGGATGTGTTATTTGAGTGTTCCCTTTATTTTTTTGAGCAGTGTATATTGATCCTGTAATAGTTGGAGCACCATGCTATTTGATGGCCCAGCTAAAGAATACAAACTCTTGTAAACTATCTTTTGCCATTGAATACCCCTGTTTGCACCTTCCTTATCCACTTCATTCCTTGCCTTCCAATAAATTTACCCTTTGTTGTTTGCACCTCATCTTATGTTCCGTAGTCTCCCTGCACCGTGGTGGTTCTCCGGCCATCTCTTCATCTGTGTGTGCCACACTAAGCATTGGAGAACAGAAAGAGCAGAAGAGAGCTGTCATAGGAATTGAGAACAAAAATTGTTGAAAAATATCAACAATTTCAAGGTTACAAGCCCATTTCCAGAGATCTTGATGTGCCTTTGTCCACAGTAAACAACATAATCAAGAAGTTTACAACAGATGGCACTGTAACCAATCTCTCTGTACGTAGAATGCAAAGAAAAATTGATGAAATATGGCAAAGCAGGATAGTCTTGATGGTGGATAAGCAGCCCCTATCAAGTTCCAAAGAAATTCAAGTTGTCCTGCAGGCTCAGGGAGCATCAGTGTCAATGCAAACTTTCTGTCAACATTTGAATGGAATTAAATGCTGTGGCAGGAGACCCAGGAGGACCCCAGTGCTGACACATAGACATAAAAAGTTAGACTGCAGTTTGCCAAAATGTATGTGAATAAGCCAAAATCCCTCTTGGAAAGTGTCTTCTGGACAGATGAGACCAAGATAGAGCATTTTCATAAAGCACATCATTCAACTGCTTACTAAAAACAGAGTTGGAATCATGCCTACAAAGAAAAATCAACACAGTACTTACAGTCAAATATGGTGGAGGTTCAAAGATGCTTTAGAATTGTTTTGCTGCTCTGGCACTGGGTTCCTTGGCTGTTTCTCAGGCATCATGAAATCTGAAGATAACCAAAGGATTTCGGGTTGCAATGTAGTGCCCAGTGTCAGAAAACTGGGTTTACGTCCTAGGTCATGGGTCTTCCAGCAGGACAATGACCCCAAATATTCTTCAAGGCACACCTAGAAATGGATAGAAACAAAGCGATGGAGCGTTCTGAAGTGGCCAGCAATGAGTTCGGATCTAAATCCCATTGAACACCTCCGGAGAGATCTTAAGGGTTTGCTCACGTGTATAAATCGGAAGAATGCAATGCGAAAAAAATCACATTGCTCTCTGACAAAGGTTATTCAATGAGTCAATGCTGATCTGTGAATTTTTCCTAAGCTGTAATTGGACAGAGGAAAAAAATTGCAGCATGCTGTGAGTGTCCATGTTTATCAGACAAGGTTTGTCAATGCAAGTCAATGGGTGCGAGAAAATAAACAGACGGCACTCAGACCATCCGCATGATGTCTGATTTTTACGCACACATCTTAAATGAACCAAGAAATTGCATCACCCAAGCACATGAAGTTCACATTAAGAATCCTGACAATAGATATAGATAGATAGATAGATAGATAGATAGATAATAGATAGATAGATAGATAGATAGATAGATAGATAGATATCCTGCAGATATTTAAGTTCACAACCCCACCACATATTCTAAACTTGCAGGGCGGATTCAGGAGCTAAGGAAAGGTACGTGGCCCCAACGTCTTCACCATCAGAAGTAATCTGGGGAACAGGGCAATCTAGGGTGCCCCTAGCATTAGGGACAGGAAAGGAGCCCCTGGTCCTGGGACATCTGACAACAGAGTCATGACATTCTGCCAGTGTATCTGGTATGGCAAAGAAGGATTTTCATAAACTTAAATTAAACTTATGTGGTAATATAAGATTCTCAACAATTAGTCATATGGGCTAAGGAATAACTAGAGTAATCAACTCCTCCCAATATTAGTTACTCATTGAGAATACTCCTAAACAATGCTACCCACACTCACAATGAGTCATACACAACACATATTTAGATTTAAAAATATGTATTTATTAAAATGCAAAAAACATATTACTAAGTATTACAAAATTAAAAGAGGGGTCTAATATAGGATAATAATTTTCGGGGGATAAGCATGTGAATTGCATGTCATGTGCCTATATCAAGATTGTAATAATTCAAGTTTCTATGTAATCAGCGTTGGCCGTTACACCATTGGTATAAATTAAATCAACCATGCAAAGCATTCAGTAAAGTGACTTGTGCAACAGTAAAGAGCTGACCCATATGGTGGAATAATACTGTGTGATCACCAACTTTATGGCGCAAGGGTTGTGAGCGTCTCAATCAAAATGGATTTCCCTTGAGGGGTTATGTATGGTCAACCCTTACTATAAGGCCAGGATCACACTTGCAAGAAACTCGCACGAGTCTCGCACCTCAATACTCGGCACTGCCGCTGGCACTCAGACCAGAGCGTTCAGCTGCATAGAAATACATGCAGCTGCACACTCCAGTCCCGAGTGCCGGTGGCAGTGCCGGGTATTGAGGTGCGAGACTCGTGCGAGTTTCTTGCAAGTGTGACCCCAGTCGAAGGATGTAAAACCTGTTCTATCTAGTAAAATAATGGCTTGTCTATGAAAAGTGGCATGGGATAATCATGTTTTTCCATATATAATGGTTGATTTATGACTGGATAAGTGGTCTTCTATGTGTTGGATGGTTTATCCTATGTATACTATATATACAAGACTGCAAACTGAAGTTGCAGGTAGATGAAATTAATATCATGTTGAAAGTTAATAAAAGAATCTCTTCATATGCAAAAATACTGTGTGTACAATGAAGCAATTCTGTATGATGGCATGACATTGGAACTGAGCACCGTGCTAAATACACTTCTTTTTAAAAACTGCGATATATAAATGTGCATATGGGAAACGACTTTCTGCTCCATGACCGCTCCAAAGTTTGGGATAAAGGTTGTTTCTCATGAAGTATCACAAATCAAAAATTCTGTTCTAAAGAGCTAAAATCAAATGTTACCAGTTTTTTTTTAATTCTGCTATTATCCATTCCCTTGTCATGTTCTATAGAGATGTAGAATCTATTTACATCAAAACTTACCAAGATGGCATCAACCCGAATATTTTGCATATCTTCAAGAGATAGAAGAAATTGTGCTGTTAACAAACAGGACAATATTTTTTCAAAGAATTGTACTGTTAGGATAAAAACAGACTTGGTCGAGGCCACACAAATCTCTCTGGAAAACTGTTGGCCTTTGTATCTTAGTCAATAATGTCGTTAGTTAGTAATTTGTCATCCAGTATTTGATTAATTTTCTTGGAAATGGAAAAGATGGGAACCCAGAGGGAGATTTTCGTAGGTATTATACATTGGATAGCTGATGGACAAACAATCGTTCAGCCTTTCGCTCTCTCTCCTGACTCACCCATGCACAGGAACTCTCATCTGAGCTCTCCTATGTTCTCCAGGAAAGACCCTGTGTCACACTTTTGTGGTAGTGGCTTATCTCCATGGAGGACCAAAAAATCAGTCATTGGAATTGCAACGTATTAATCATTCTCTACCCAACATCACCTCTTGGACATTACTGTAGACTGTAGGTCGATCCCCCCGATATTGGCGAGTTTAGCCTACTTTGGAGTCATAAATTTGAGAAAAAAATTAATCCAGATAATCTTGCCTACATATTACCACAATTGTGTTTCCTTTGTTCTGCAGCTAAACAAAAACCTCTATGGCAGCTTTCAACCTTCTTTTTAGTATTGTAAGGAGGCTAATGGCTATGTAGTCAATGGGAGGTATGTGTCACAGAGATGGCTGCTCCCTGCGATGCAACCCAGAGTATTTTGCTTTAGTGCACGTGAGCACTAAGATGTCGTTTAGTTCACATGTGTCAGGTCAGGGTTGCAGGTAGCTATGAGAGATGGGCGGGTCTGGCTACCCACATACCTCACACTCTGGGTGTGGTTACAGCCTACATAATGGAGACTGTTGTTTGGCACATAGTCTGAGTGCAGAGAGGGAGAAGGCCTCCTGTGTGTGTGACTCCAGACCAAGCCTGCGTGCTGGACATTGCCCAGCCTGTGTGCCCACAGGCCTGAGGGAACAGAGCCCTACTAAGGACATTTTGTGTCGTTTTGCCTGCTCTAAAGGCCGTGAACCTTTTGTTGTTTGCTTAGTAGTTTATGGAGCAAATAAACCCGCACGGACTTGTTTTTTAAAGAAAGGCGCCTCCTGTCTTCCTCCTGCAGCACCTGAGTGAGTACAAATCCCTACATTTGGTGCTAGACTGCATTCATCTGTCCAGGAAGTACCTGAGAGGATTGCAGCAGGCGACTGCTGTGGATCGGCGGGTCCACAAACTCCAGGCGGCTTGCTGTGAATTGGCGGGTCCACAAAGTCTGCAGAGCGGAGCCATGCAGAGCCGTGCAGAGAGGTGTAGAGCCATGCAGAGAGGTGCAGAGCCTTGCGGAGCCGCACAGACCCTTGCAGAGCGGTGCGGAGCCTCACCGTGAAGGAACTGTTGGGGTGGATAGACTGCCGTGCATGGGCTGTGAGAGGGCATGGGGAGTCCACGATGTGCACCCCAAGGAGGAATGGTTGCACGAAGGGGGGTGGAGTCCCAAAAGGGACCAGTAATCCAAACAGGTATGGTTGGTCAAAAAGGGGTGGAGTGCCAAACCCTTTTGGTACCCAAACAGGTACAATTGTCCAGAAATGGGTGGAGTCCCAAAAGGCCTGTGACTCAAAAGGGGGTGAAGTCCCAAAAGGGGGTGAGTTATGATTTGGTAGCTGAGGAGGAAATGAGCAAAAAAACGCCAAAGCAGCAAGACACCAGAGAGGCTGGGACCCAATGCGTTGCAGATCCCTAAACTAACCGCACAACTAGAAGTAGCTGTGGAGCGTACCTACGGTGATCCTAGACGCCTCGGCACAGCCGGAGAGTTAGCTACACCTGAAGATAGAAAGAGGAAAGCTAACTGCCCCAGAGTAGAGAACCCAAAGAAATAGGAAGCCCCCAAACATGTAATGGCGGTTAGACAAGAGGAAAACACGAACACAGACAGAAAATAGAATGAGCAAATGTTGGGGCCCAAATCTGTCTAGAAAGTAAAGTACAGGAGAGAAATTCTGTCTGCAACCCAGAAAAACCCTAATAAAAATACCAGCACTTATGATTACAAAAAACCTGAGACCACACGATCTCGACCACCTATATCAGATCTCTGGTGTGACACACAGCTACCCAGCAATAAAAAAATATCACAGGAACAGAGAACAAGTGCAAATACAAAATGAGAACAGAGGGCAGCGCAAGCCCACAAAGGGGACCCGGCTGAAGTCCAAAGCAAGTCTGCAAAAAGCAAGGAAAATCCAACCACAGACAAAAAAACAGAAAGTCACTTATCTGAATGATAGCAGGAAAGCAAGCTGAAATTTCAACAAAAACCTGGGAGCAACAATTGATTACCGGCGAGGATCATGGGAGTTCAGCTCACTTATATCAGGCCAGTCAACCCCACCTGACACCCATTCCGTAATTGGTTCAAAACCCTCAGCTCCGAAGTCGTCTCCAACGCATTCACAACAGTACCCCCCCTTGAGGAGGGGTCACCGAACCCTCACGTACGCAACCAGGCCGATCAGGATGAGCTCGATGATAGGCACGGATAAGTCTCCTAGCATGGATGTTCAAAGCAAACACCCAAGAATTGTCCTCCTGACCATAACCTCTCCACTTAACCAAATACTGGGTTTCCGCCTAACAAAATGAGAATCCAATATTTTCTCAACCACATACTCCAAACTGCCCTCAACCAAAACAGGGTCGGGAGTCGCAGCCATAGGAACCACTGGCTCGACAAACCTCTCCAATAAGGATTTGTGGAATACGTTATGGATCTTAAATGTCCCTGGAAGAAGCAAACGGAAGGAAACCGGATTAAGAATTTCCATGATCTTATAAGGTCCAATGAACCTTGGCTTAAATTTTGGAGATGCAACCTTCATAGGGATATTTCTTGAGGACAACCAAACTAAGTCCCCCACTTTAAAACGAGGACCATCAGTCCTATGCCGGTTGGCAAACCGCTGGGCCTTCTCCTGAGAGAGAAACAACCTCTCCACAACTTGGTCCCAAATCTGCTGCATTCGCTCCACAATAGAGTCAACACCCGGACAGACAGAAGCCTCCACCTGTCCTCAAGAAAATCGAGGATGAAACCCAGAATTGCAGAAAAAAGGAGACATCAAGGTGGCAGAGCTAGCCCTATTATTAAGAGCAAACTCAGCCAAAGGCAAAAAAGAGACCCAGTCATCCTGATCAGCAGACACAAAACATCTCAAATAAGTCTCCAAGGTCTGGTTTGTTCTCTCAGTTTGTCCATTGGTCTGAGGGTGAAATGCAGAGGAGAAAGATAACTGAACTCCAAGTTTAGAGCAAAATGTCCTCCAAAATCTGGAAACAAATTGGACTCCTCTGTCAGACACAATGTTCTCTGGAATGCCTTGCAACCAAACTACCTGCAGAAAGAATAAAGGCACCAATTCGGAGGAGGAAGGCAACTTAGGTAATGGCACAAGATGTATCATCTTGGAAAATCTATCACAGATCACCCAGATAACGGTCATTCTCTGAGAGACAGGGAGGTCGGAAATAAAATCCATAGAGATATGGGTCCATGGCCTCTTGGGCACAGGTAATGGCATTAACAAACCACTAGAGCGAGAGCAAGGTTTGGAACGAGAGCAAGTTCCACAGGACAGCACAAAGTCCCTGACGTCAAGAGACAAAGTAGGCCACCAAAAGGATCGACTCACCAAATCTCTGGTACCAAAATACCGGGATGACCAGCCAATGCGGAGCAATGAATCTCAGACATAACATTCTTCCTCCACTGGTCTGGGACAAACAATTTCCCAACAGGGCAGCGTTCAGGTTTATCCTCCTGACATCCCTCCAGAGCCAGTCTCAAATTGGGCGAGATAGCGGAAAGAACTATACCCTCTTTTAGAATAACAGCAGGATCAGTTACCTCAGGTGAATCCGCAAAGAAACTCCTCGAGAGGGCATCCGCCTTAACATTCTTAGTGCCTGGGAGAAAAGAAACCACAAAATTAAAACGTGTGAAAAACAAGGCCCACCTGGCCTGTCTAGGATTAAGTCGCTTGACTGATTTGAGATAAACCAGGTTCTTATGGTCCGTGAGGACCACCACCTGATGTTTGGCTCCTTCCAGCCAATGTCTCCACTCTTCAAAGACCCACTTCATAGCCAATATCTCCCAATTTCCCACGTCATATTTACGTTCAGCTGGGGAAAATTTTCGAGAGAAGAAGGCACAAGGGTTACTCTTAGAGGTCTCCGGATCCCTTTGGGACAAAACGGCACCTGCCCCAATCTCAGAAGCATCAACCTCCACCTGAAATAGTAGAGAAACATCAGGCTGCCGCACTACAGGAGCAGAAATGAATCTCTGCTTAAGTTCCTGAAACGCAGAAACTGCCTCAGGAGGCCAATTCACAACATCAGAACACTTTTTGGTCAAATCAGTCAGTGGTTTCACAATACCGGAGAAATTACCAATAAATTTACGATAAAAATTAGCAAAACCCAAAAATCTCTGAAGAGCCTTCAATGTAGTAGGTTGAACCCAATCACAAATGGCCTGAACTTTGACCGGGTCCATTTCAATAACAGACAGAGACAAAATGAATCTCATAAATGAAACCTTCTGTATGCCAAAAAGACATTTTGATCTCTTCACATACAGTGCATTTTCTCTCAAAATCCAGAACACCGTCCGAACATGTTCCACATGAGAGTCCCAGTCGCTGGAAAAATCAAGATATCGTCCAAATAAACTATCAGAAATTTATCCACGAAATCCCTGAAAATATCATTCATAATGGACTGGAAGACGGAAGGGGCATTAGTGAGCCCAAAAGGCATCACTAGGTACTCAAAATGCCGTCTTCCATTCATCACCGTTCTTGATGCGAATAAGATTATACGCCCCCCTGAGGTCAAGCTTGGTAAACCAACTAGCACTTTTCACTCTGGAAAATACAGTATATACTCGAGTATAAGCCGACCCGAGTATAAGTCGACCCCCCTAATTTTGTCACAAAAAACTGGGAAAACTAATCGACTCGAGTATAAGCCTAGGGTGGAAAATGAGATTGTGCCCCATATGCTGCCCCATGTATTATGCCCAACAAGATGCTCCATAGATTGTGCCCCAAATGCTGCCAATGTATTGTGCCCCATATGCTGCCCATGTATTGTGCCCCATATGCTGCCCATGTATTGAGCCCCATAGATGCTCCTTAGATTATGCCCCCATAGATGCCCCATGTATTATGCCCCCATATATGCTCCATAGATTGTGCCCCTATAGATTATGCCCTAATAGATGCTCCATAGATTATACCCCCATAGATGCTCCATAGATTATGCCCCCATAGATGCTCCACAGATTATGCCCCCATAGATGCTCCACAGATTATGGCCCCATAGATGCCCCATGTATTATGCCCCCATAGATGCTCCATAGATTATGCCCCCATAGATGCTCCATAGATTATGCCCCCATAGATGCTCCTTAGATTATGCCCCCATAGATGCTCCTCAGATTATGGCCTCACAGATGCCCCATGCATTATGCCCCCATAGATGTTCCATAGATTATGCCCCCATAGAAGCTCCATAGATTATGCCCCCATAGATGCTCCTTAGATTATGCCCCCATAGATGCTCCATAGATTATGCCCCCATAGATGCCCCATGTATTATGCCCCCATAGATGCTGCATTGTATAGGCCCCTTATGCTGCCGCTGCAACTGCAAAAAAGAAAAAAATAGACAAACTCACCTCTCGTCGTTGGGGGCCAGGTGCCGGTGTTCTGAGCAGGCGGGGACACCGGCGCTCTATGGGGGACAGGTGCCGGTGTCACCGCTCGCTCAGGGCCCCGGCACCTGCGATATTTACCTGTCACCCGGTCCACCACTGAGCGCCGCTGTCTTCCGGGTCCTCCAGCAGTGAATGATCAGACAGAGGGCGTGGCGCTCAGTAACCACGTCATCATGCCCTCTGCCTGAACATCGCAGCAAGAGGACCCGAGGACACAGCGGCGAGCAGCGGTGGAACGGGACAGGTAAATATCGCTTATACTCACCCTTCCGCCGGCGCGTCTCTGCCCTGCTCTTTTCCCGCGGCCTCCGGCCCCAGTGTTCAGCGGTCAGGTGGTACCGCTCATTAAAGTCATGAATATGTGCATATTCATGACTTTAATGAGCGGTACCACCTGACCGCTGAACACTGGCGCTGGAGACCATGGGAGAAGAGCAGGGGCTGCAGAGACCGCGCCGGTGGAGGGGTGAAAAAACGGACACCCAAGTGCATGAAAAACAGGGGGAAGAAAAATCACCAACCAGGCAGGTAAGGTACACAATGTTAAAGTTTTTATTGATTAAATTACAGACATAAAAACATAGCACAATTATCGCATAAATATAAGAATGAATAAAAAGGAAACATAAACACCACCTTATAGTGCCCAATACCCAGGTCTTAAATAATTGTAATCAGGTAAATATGCAACAAGTGTAAGTAATAAAATACTAAATATCCAATGGCTAACCGTGAACAAAGAGCAAGATATAAGTGATGACCACTAAAAAATGCAACCTAAATAAAAACACGAGAAGTAGTTTTGATGATAATGAATAAACCCTGTGGTGTTCAATTGACGTGGGTGATAAACCTAATATAACAGTGCAAAAAACAAAAAATCTGTGTGAGAGGAATTAAATAAATACTGTTACATTCAATGAAGTGAAAAAAGTGCAAAAATAGAAAAATTATATCTATATAAAGTGACCAATAAGCACAATAATAGTGCCAAATCCAGCTTATACTGATCACAGGTAAAATAAAAAAAACAACAACACCAATATGCACATAAATGGTGCTAGATCAAGCGCAATTCACAATGTATTGTGACAAATAATACAAGAAAATTGCCCAGAGAAGCCATAAGGATAAAACTGAATAAACAATACCTGAAGGAACCGTGGAGGGGAAAAGAAAGGTGGTGTCAGTGCTTCCTTAAACGTGCCCCGACGCGCGTTTCGGAAAATATTCCTTCGTCATCCCCCTGACGAAGGAATATTTTCCGAAATGCGCGTCGGGGCGCGTTTAAGGAAGCACTGACACCACCTTTCTTTTCCCCTCCACGGTTCCTTCAGGTATTGTTTATTCAGTTTTATCCTTATGGCTTCTCTGGGCAATTTTCTTGTATTATTTGTCACAATACATTGTGACTTGCGCTTGATCTAGCACCATTTATGTGCATATTGGTGTTGTTGTTTTTTTATTTTACCTGTGATCAGTATAAGCTGGATTTGGCACTATTATTGTGCTTATTGTTCACTTTATATAGATATAATTTTCCTATTTTTGCACTTTTTTCACTTCATTGGATGTAACAGTATTTATTTAATTCCTCTCACACAGATTTTTTGTTTTTTGCACTGTTATATTAGGTTTATCACCCACGTCAATTGAACACCACAGGGTTTATTCATTATCATCAACACTACTTCTCGTGTTTTTATTTAGGTTGCATTTTTTAGTGGTCATCACTTATATCTTGCTCTTTGTTCACGGTTAGCCATTGGATATTTAGTATTTTATTACTTACACTTGTTGCATATTTACCTGATTACAATTATTTAAGACCTGGGTATTGGGCACTATAAGGTGGTGTTTATGCTTCCTTTTTATTCATTCTTATATTTATGCGATAATTGTGCTATGTTTTTATGTCTGTAATTTAATCAATAAAAACTTTAACATTGTGTACCTTACCTGCCTGGTTGGTGATTTTTCTTCCCCCTGTTTTTCATGCACTTGGGTGTCCGTTTTTTCATTTCTTGGTTGGTTCTGCCATCCGTATTTTGAAGTGTTCTCAGTTAGTTGTGCAAAACACATATTTATATTTTATGTTTATTGGTTTTTCCAATTTTTTACTATTATTTTTTTTGCACTTTACTGTATTACATTTCTGTTGTGTTCGGTGGAGGGGTTAGTATATAGAACAGCTGCGCTCCGCCTCCCCCCTGTATATGACTCGAGTATAAGCCGAGAGGGGGACTTTCAGCCCTAAAAAGTGGGCTGAAATCTCATCTTATACTCGAGTATATACGGTAGGTGTCACGGGTGTGTCGCTGCGAAGATCGTCGCGATTGCACACCCTGACTTCTCACAGCTGAGTTTCTGGTGCTGGGTGTTTTTCGGCAGTGAGAGAGTTAATTCTTCCTCTCTCTGTGCTGGACAAGACCAGCCTCGCTCAGCTGCAATTAATGTTGTTGTAATTGGATTCCTTCAAATACCTGCCTGTCTGCTAGGGAAGTGTCGGTGAAAGCATTCATGCAGACCAGCAGAGCGGATCGTATTGAGAAGTCTAAAGCTAAGAGTACCTGTTGTGGTTTTCTCCTCTCCTCGCTTTATTATTTATCTCCTTACCCGTTGGTGTTCCCTCTGTAGTGGTAGTTTTATATGCAAGGTGGTCTTTTATTTTACCCCTTGTACTGTCTCGTTTGTCTTATACTGTGTGTGAAGGCAGTTACCTTCCTGTTCCCTGTGGTGGTAATCAGGGTCCTTCTCAGGACTAGATTACAGTGGTTAGGGATTCACAGGAGATAGGGTTACGCTGGCGGCCTGGACCTCTGTACCATCAACAGTACCTCCAGGTAGAGGGATTAGTCAGGACCCCAGCTTAGGGTCAGCATAGACCCCGGTCCTCCTGTATACAGAGACAGCGTGACATTTTCACCGACCAATACTAAAGATTCCCCCAGCCACCATGGATCCAGTAGCCAGTCTAGCTCAGCAGTTGCAGAGTTTGTCCATGGAACTGAGGGACGTTAAGTCCAAGGTTTTGTACCCCCGGAGCAAGCCAGACCTGAACCTAAAGTAGCTCTCCCGG
>JARQOD010000004.1:396355052-396548245 GCA_033576555.1 Oophaga sylvatica
GGTGGTGGCGTGGCGGCAGCTCTGGTGGTGGCGGCAGCTCTGGTGGTGGCGGCAGCTCTGGTGGTGGCAGCGAGGTGGAATCGTTATTGCAGGCTATAGGCTTTCCTGAAGAGATGGGTTACTACATACTATACTACAGTGTTTGGACTCTGCAATATTATATATTTCCTGCAATATGTATTATGGACTTTTGTCTTTATATTACAAAGTCCCTATTAGTAACAGATAGATAGATAGATAGATAGATAGATAGATAGATAGATAGATAGATAGATAGATAGATAGATAGATAGATAGATATGGGATATAGATAGATAGATAGATAGATAGATAGATAGATAGATAGATAGATAGATAGATAGATAGATAGACATGAGATAGATAGATAGATAGATAGATAGATAGATAGATAGATAGATAGACATGAGATAGATAGATAGACATGAGATAGATAGATAGATAGATAGATAGATAGATAGATAGATAGATAGATAGATAGATAGAAAAGTATCTGACATTATTAACCTAAATTCCCTCCCAGCCCTTCTCCAGCCTGCATTAGGAATGCCTTGGGATGCCTTTTAATGATACACCCTAGAGATGCTGATTTGGGAAGTTCTCCCTCAGACCTGTCAGCTGTGTACATTGTCAGGGAAAGGCTTCCTGTCCCTTTAAAAGAATAAGAGCTGTGATTCCTGCAATCACTGGTGTTACAGTAAAAGCATATTGATCCGGAGCCCATATTGCATGAACGGGAGGACTGAGGCACAAACCTAATCAACTTATTTCAGTGTAAGCATTTAAGCATTTATAAATGTTTTATTCCCGCACAACCACTAACACCTGCTGCCTAATAAATACGGTGTAATGTCATCCATCCACACCCAGCTAATGATAAGCAGCATCCATAGCTCGGTGCTTTTAATTAGAGCCCGGGATGTGGCAGGGCAGCAAGGCCCAGCAGAATGGAGGAGCGCAGCAGCCTGAGCAGAGCTGACACCACTTCCGCAGCTTCTCCAGATCGAACCTTTCGATTGTTACTGAAGCAATTTGCATATACTGATTCCTTTCATTGCCTTCCAGATCCATAACAAGGCGGCCAGCTATTCACATGCAAGAAGCGTCCTGAAACGCGAGGGGAGCCCGCCGCAGCGCTGCACCGAGCCCCGGCTCCCGGTCACAGCTCCCTGCTTCTGCCACGACTTCCAGACAATTATCTTACTGGATACAGGCTGATTATTGCCGCATCAACAATGGCTGGAGCCCAGGATGCACCGAGTGCCGCCGCTGCTGCTGCACCTCCGCTGCCTGCCTGCTGGGGATGGATGCTGCACAGAGGGGACTCCGCACACGGATGATGGTGGTGGTGATGAAGCTATGGATGATGGGGGAACTGCCAGAGCCTGGCCAAGGAGAACTCATTCGTGTGTAATAGATTTTTATTTTTGCCCTGAATAAAGTGAATCTCCATATCCTCAGGTTTTGCTCTCTTAGGATTGGACACTTCTCCAGAGTCGGCCTCACTGTTTCTCATATGAAAGTATGCAGATAGATTTTTTCTTGTTGTTCCTAGGGGCAAATCTAGGATGTAAACCTGCCTGGGATGTCAAAGAGGCAACTTGCCATGAAATCTGCTAATGTGCTGCGGATCACAGGGGTAAGCAGATCTAACTGCAGACAGGAGGCTCTGGGAATAAATCCGCACCTGGGGGGACTTAGGGCTAAAGGCAGATGACAGGCTGGAAAAGCAGAGGGGTGACGTTTGGCACACAGCTGAGGGTAGTGGGCATGCAAACAAGGTTTACTGCTCGGCAGAGGTCACAGCAGCGTCACAAAGACAGCACCTCCACACTGTGAGCCTGGGTGCCGCCGGGGGTGGGGGCCTGCCTGCCAATTGCTGCACCGTGTGTCAGCAATGTCCTGTGCCTGGGAGTGGGGTCAATGTCTCACTATATACTCGGTGTGTGCTTTACCTGATGTGTGGAGAGTTCTGTCCACATCCACACAGTGTTCCTGGTATACAGGATACTATAGGCTGCTATCTATGTATTTATGTGTCTATCTGTCTCATCAATTATCAATATATCTGTCAATCTATTCATCTATATATCTCATTCATTTATCTATCTCATCTATGATCTATCATCTATCTGCCTATCTATGTATCTATTTTCCTATCTATCTATCTATCTATCTATCTATCTATCTATCTATCTATCTATCTATCTATCATCTATCTATCCCATATCTATCTATCTATCCCATATCTATCTATTATCTATCTATCTATCTATCTATCTATCGATCCCATATCTATCTATCTATCTATCTATCTATCCCATATCTATCTATTATCTATCTATCTATCTATCTATCTATCTATCTCATATCTATCATCTATCTTTGTTCCTATCTATCTATCTATCTATCTATCTATCTATCTATTATCTATCTCATATCTATCTATCATCTATCTTTGTTCCTATCTATCTATCTATCTATCTATCTATCTATCTATCTATCTATCTATCTATCTATCTATCTATCTATCTATCTCCATATCTATTATCTATCTATCTGTATGTCAATGCCTTTTTATGTATCTGTTTATCTATCTTCCAGGGAGATATTTCTAGAATGTCTCTGTAGATAAAGAGAAAGTAAAAGGACATTTGTGCAGAGCAGCCCTGGCTACATCCTTTGATCTGTGCAGTCGTTTGGCATTTTGCAATCCATACAAGCTATATACACACTGCAGCAGGTTGTCAGTGCATTTTATAATGGAAGCTAACACATTATAATGTAGCATTCATTACGTTGCTTATGTAGAGGCGCATGTGGCTGGCGAATTTCCAATGAAATATAAGATTATTAATGCAGATTACTTTGTGAGAAAGCATTACGGCTGTAATCTGTACTGTACAGGATGGACTTGCCTTGTGTGCACATTGACAAGAATACCGATCATACGTCATTTCAGCTGGCTTATGCTGTATATGTATTGCATCTATCTATAGCTATCTATCCATCCATCCATCTATGGATATATATATATATATATATATATATATATATATATATATATATATATATATATATATATATATATATAAATCTACGAAGATATTTACCATATATAATCTCGAGCAGATATTTACCCATTTCCTGATGAGTCTCTAGTACTGCAGCACTCCAAGTGTTAGGCACAAAGGCTCTATACTGTATTATAGGTGCTGTGCATAAACAAACAAAAGAACAGGATGGAATGTTTTTATGACCCATATTTTACATATATATTTCAGATGTAACCAATATATCTATCTTTCTTTCTATCTATTTATCTATCTATCTATCTATCTATCTATCTATCTATCTATCTATCTATCTATCTATCTATCTATCTATTTATCTATCTATCTATCTATCTATCTAATGTATCCTACCGACTATCAACCTATCTCTCTCTATAGATCCATATTTTCTCTGTTCAGTACTATTTTGAGGAGGAGACCCTGTCTGTCACTGCTGAGCGGAACACAGGACGGCACCTGCTCTTCTGCTCATATATAACATTTTGATCAGTAGGAAAGTGACCATTGTTCTGCACTTGTGCCCTACCTTTAGGGTGACAACATAGGAGAAGTCGGGTGCTTCTATTCTATGTAGTGTAGGATCATTTGTTTTCGTAATACACTTATTTTTATGTTTCCACACAAAGTATGTGAAGATTGCTGCTTAAAGTCATTTTTTAGATCGTAAATTTCATTTCAAATGATGTTTTATTCAAAGACATAAATACCTAAGGTGCAGAGGAAGTCTCCTTTATACAACACAAGTTATTTATACTTCAGTTACAAGCCTGTGTCCCAAGTTATATTGATATTATCATTATTCTTGTCCTTGATAATATTAGTGTTATTAATATTAACATATTATCATTGTTATGTTTAATTATTTTATGTATGTCGTTATTTTGTACCAATGATTCTTTTTCCAGTTCTATTATAGCGAACACCTGAGAAATGATTGTGCAAAAAATATGTATTTATATATTCTGCCCCCAAAAAAAATTCGAGTGACTAAGGTTTAAATTAAATAGTAGGGCATTGAGGGATCCATGTAATTGACTTCATTTCACTTATTTAATGGGTTAACATGAGAAATCAATATGCAGATCTGTTGTTGAATGCATGAGGGAAGGAAAACAGTCTTTGGGGTCTGAAAGTGTAAGGCGAATCAGTGCGGGCATTATGTAATTTAGTTATGTTATGTTAGGTCAATTAAGATTCTGCTAATCCCTGAGATGTATTGCCCAGCTGGTAAGGAAGAACTGCTGCCATATGAATGATGGCAGGCAATAAGCATTACCTATAAACTAGATTTATCAGAAGGGTAAGCTTGGTCTCAGGAAACTCAGGTCCCTACTCTTCTGTTCATAAGAAATAGATAACTCATTGACATAGATAAAAAAGAGAGATAGATAGATAGATAGATAGATAGATAGATAGATAGATAGATAGATAGATAGATAGATAGTAATAGATAGATAGATAGATAGATAGATAGATAGATAAGATAGATAGTATAGATAGATAGATAGATAGATAGATAGATAGATAGATATAGATAGATAGATAGATAGATAGATAGATAGATAGATAGATAGATAGATAGATAGATAGATAGATAGATAGAACAGACGTTTATATTTCCCTCTAGTCCACTTCATATAAAGTTCGATTTCCAATATTATCGTTAAAAATAATCTTTCTTACAAATATTTTTTTTAGAAAATAAAAAATAAAGCTGTAATACTAAAACAGAACTATATGTTATCTCATTTCATAAAAATGAAAATAAGTCTCCTCCATTAAATCGCAGAACCTTAAAAAAGGGGGAAGAAATCTCATTTCCCCATTGATTTTTCTCTCCACCCCAATGAAATTAATTGTGAACGTGTGAATGGCCTATGATTCTATCAGTACAGCCTGAAATCGGTCCTGTGTATATTTAGTTATAAAATGTGTATGTATGTATGTATGTAGGAGAAAAAAAAGTAGTTGCCACCAGCCTGGAGAATGTGTTTTACTATTATAACAGAATCCATTAATATAGGCTTCCCAGAAAACCATGCATGCACTAGAAAAAGAAGAAAGATATATATATATATATATATATATATATATATATATTATATATTTATATATATATATATTTATTTATTTGTGTGTGTGTATATGTGTATCGATAGATGTGTTTGGTAGTAGTAATAATAATATAATAATAATTTTATTTTTATAGCGCCAACATATTCCGCAGCACTTTACATTATAGAGGAGACTTGTACAGACAATAGACATTACAGCATAACAATAAACACAGATCAAAGTAGATACCAAGAGGAATGAAGGCCCTGCTCGCAAGCTTACAATCTATGAGGAAGAAGGGGAGACACGAAAGGTGGATGGTAACCATTGCTTTCATTGGTCGGACCAGCCATAGTGTAAGAATCGGGAGTTCATGTAATTCTGCATGAACCAGTTATCAGCCAATATATGTAACAGTACTAGTAGTAGCAGTAGTGCCTTTACAGTGAAATGAATACACTATTTTGGCATCTTTTGTACAGCAGTCACTGTTCACATTGCTGCCATAGGTAGACAGGATACAGTAAATATTACTTTATACCTCTATAGTATAGTCCTGCACTGTGGATTATTTGAGTTTGGGCTAATAGTGATCTCCTTCTACTGTGTGGTCATTTCCTGTGTTTACCTTGGTAAATCACTGACTATAAATGGATTTAGCTTCAGCCTCTGTACAATGAATATCATGGATCGATGAGGCTCCGCATTTGCATTTTGCTAGATTCTTCCTATGACCCATGTAGTTGTGTGGGTTGTTTGCAGTCGTCCTCACCCCCCATATTATCACCAGCTCGGGAGGGCTTCAGATTAACCTGACAATCATCCTAAGAGCTTTCTGAAAATGTTTAACTTTTTGGATTCCCTATGACAAGCTCTTCATATTTAAACAATGATACATGCACTTGTTTAACGAGTAAACTACACGGCGGCTCCTGGCAGCCTCATTACTGCAGCAGAGCTCAGATCCCTCATAACCTACCTATACAAAGGAGTATTCATGCTCTAGTACTCAGATAAATGTTTATATATATATATATATATATATATATATATATATGTTTGTGTGTAAAGACATATATGACGGTGTCTTATATATATATATATATATATAATATATATATATATATATATATATAATATATATATATAAATATATATAAGACACCGTCATATATGTCTTTATTTACACACAAACATATATATATATATATATATATATATATATATAATCACTGTATGATCATCAAAACAATAGAAAAATACTTTACCTGTGAATACTTTTCATTATACTATTACACGCATAACATATCGAGAAACCTGATCCTGATAATAAATCATAAAAAGCAAAACTGAATTAACAATAGCAGAGATTAGTTTGTTCTTTAGTTATTATTTTTTGCTGTGCTCCACAATATATTAGGATTGAGTTATGATATCACTAGTTAGATAAATTACTGATAAAGTCCTATCAAACAGCACGAGAGAAAAAAATATTTTAAAAAAACTGCTGCATCTGTGTAGATAGATAGATAGATAGGAGATAGATAGATAGATAGATAGATAGATAGATAGATAGATAGATAGATAGATAGATAGATAGATAGAGATAGATAGATAGATAGATAGATAGATAGATAGATAGATAGATAGATAGATAGATAGATAGATAGATAGATAGATAGATAGATAGATAGATAGATAGATAGATAGATAGATAGATAGATAGATAGATAGATAGATAGATAGATAGATAGATGAGACGGACGGACGGACGGACGGACGCGGACGACGGACGGACGGACGGACGGCCAGACAGACAGACAGATAGACCATGTTAATAAATGCAGTATGGTTTATATAAGACACAGTTTTATATAATATATATATATATATATATATATATATATATATATATATATATATATATAAGAGCATGTGTGCATATATATTTTTTTTAATATATACTTATATATATTTGTATAATTCTAAGATTGTTTCCTTTGGTTTTATAGAAAGAGTGAGGGGGAATAATGAACTACTATACCTGTTATATCAACATAAATAGACCAAATGATCACACAATTACAAATACTACCAATAGCTGTAATATTCTCAACACGGCTCAGACAGAGTTTAGAGAAATGTTTTATTTTTGTGAATTTGAAAAGAAAATTATCTTAGAAAAAAGTGCAAAGCTTTTTTCGTGGGCTGGACTGAATTGTTCCCAACTTAGCAAATAATGGCCAGCGATGGCGTTTCATCCGTAATATTCTTATTATTATTTTTGTTAATCTAGGTATTTCATCTTGTTTGCCTGTACCATTGCAGTAAAAAGGAAAGCTAAAAAAAATACATGCCAGACAAACATACGTGCAATATTAGATTTGGAGTATTATTATTATGCACTTTTTAGGCTGCACATAAGGTGTATTATTATTACTATTATTCTGATGATGTTTATTATTTTTTGCTCCGATGACATATTCATTCTGCATGCTGGAGCAGAGGAGCAGTAGGCAGCTTGTATGCCCTTAGCAGCACACAGTACCTGCCTTCCTCCCCAGTATTGATCCGGGCAGCCATTCATCTCCGCCATAGCAGACATGGAATCATTTTCGCATTACAGTAGCCAGGATTTGCTTTTAATTCATATTTAAAGCTGCAAACCGGCCCCGTGGAGCTCTCAGTGCAAAGACTGGAGGCGCCTAATTAATAATAAGGCAGAAACTAAGGAAGGCTGCTCCATGTCAATTATTCATGGCCGTATCTATGGCTCCTTCAGTTTTATCATTACTAATACTAATACTACTCCAAAGTTTTCTACTAGGTAGGAACAACTCTCCCTGCACTATCCACTGACATCCACACTTTCAATCAATATACACCATTTATGTATATAGGGCACATGAGTGTATGTTCTTATTATACTCACAGTGTGCATTGTGTGCATGTGGGTGTGTATGTATATGGTATATTGGTATTTATATATAGTGAGTATTTATGTCTATGGATTGGACATCAGTGTTCTCTATCAGTAGGTGCATGTGTTCATATGTGTCGCACTGTATGTTTGTGGCCATGAGTGTATGTATATGTGGTTGTGCATGTATGTGTATATGGTATACATGTATAGTGAGTATATAAGTGTATGTTTGTGGCTATAAGTGTGTGTATATGAGGTTGTGCATGTATGGTTATATATGTATAGTGAGTATATAAGTGTATGTTTGTGGCCATGAGTGTGTTTATATGTGGTTGTGCATGTATGTGTATATGGTATACATGTTTAGTGAGTATATAAGTGTATGTTTGTGGCTATAAGTGTGTGTATATGAGGTTGTGCATGTATGGTTATATATGTATAGTGAGTATATAAGTGTATGTTTGTGGCCATGAGTGTGTTTATATGTGGTTGTGCATGTATGTGTATATGGTATACATGTATAGTGAGCATATAAGTGTATGTTTGTGGCCATGAGTGTATGTATATGTGGTTGTGCATGTATGTGTATATGGTATACATGTATAGTGAGTATATAAGTGTATGTTTGTGGCCATGAGTGTGTGTATATGTGGTTGTGCATGTATGTGTATATGGTATACATGTATAGTGAGTATATAAGTGTATGTTTGTGGCTATAAGAGTGTGTATATGAGGTTGTGCATGTATGTGTATATGGTTATATATGTATTGTGAGTATATAAGTGTATGTTTGTGGCCATGAGTGTGTGTATATGTGGTTGTGCATGTATGTGTATATGGTTATATATGTATAGTGAGTATATAAGTGTATGTTTGTGGCTATAAGTGTATGTATATGAGGTTGTGCATGTCTGTGTATATGGTATACATGTATAGTGAGTATATAAGTGTATGTTTGTGGCTATAAGTGTATGTATATGTGGTTGTTCATGTATGTGTATATGGTTATATATGTATAGTGAGTATATAAGTGTATGTTTGTGGCTATAAGTGTGTGTATATGTGGTTGTGCATGTATGTGTATATGGTTATACATGTACTGTATAGTGAGTATATAAGTGTATGTTTGTGGCTATAAGTGTATGTATATGAGGTTGTGCATGTATGTGTATATGGTATACATGTATAGTGAGTATATAAGTGTATGTTTGTGGCTATAAGTGTATGTAAATGAGGTTGTGCATGTATGTGTATATGGTATACATGTATAGTGAGTATATAAGTGTATGTTTGTGGCTATAAGTGTATGTAAATGAGGTTGTGCATGTCTGTGCATATGGTATACATGTATAGTGAGTATATAAGTGCATGTTTGTGTATGGATTGGACATCAGTGTTCTCTATTTATGTGCACAGTGTGTGCATGTGTTGATGTGTGTTGTTCTGTATGTATGTGGCCATGAGTGTGTGTGTAGAATTGTGTACATGTGTTATGTATGTGTTGTGTATAAATGTATATACAGAGTGTGTAATTATGGATGTGCTTGTATAGCCTATGTGTCGTTTTCAGTGTTGGTCTATGTGTATGTTCTTTGCATGTCAGTGTATGTATCTGCATGGATGAATGCATGACTACTGTACAGAACCACGATCAGACCATACTGACTTTGAAAAATTACAATATCCTTGATACAGTAAAGATGTATATCTTTGTACCGTGTTAGCCAGTAGATAGAAAAATATTTAGAGTTGAGTAGTCCTCAGTGGTTGATGTAAATTAAAAGGTATCAACCACTGAGGACTCTCAACTCTAAATATTTTTTTAATATCCTTGATATAAAGACAACCCTGTATTAGACTCTCAGAATCATACCTATAAGGGCTGGGACATACACATATGTATGTGTTCTGGCCATACACAATACATTTTCAGCCGCCAGGACAATATGTCCGAATAGCAAACATGGCTTATCAGTGCCTGGCGGTCTCCTGCTCTGGCTCATGTGAGGGGCTCATCCTGCTCAGAGAAGTAGATCGTGATGAACTAATGGCCAGATAGAGGGAGAGACCCCCACATGAAGGCCGCTTCAATGCATCCTAACAAAAGTGTAATTTTCCCCTCTTGCAAAGCAGAAAGGCAGGAGTGTGAATGAAAAATATCGACCACTATGAGAATATGAGCAGATGCTCCATCTCCTTATACCACAGGGCTCCATCCATCCACCACTGCACTGGGCATGGGGGTCTACCTTCCCACTGTAGGGTTAATATATGGGGGCCTTAGATGCAATGGGTCATCACCTGATTGTTTAAAAGTTTCTTTTAGGATTCTGTTCACGACTTCATGTGCTTATTTTTGATGAATCCCCAATGAATTTCATAAGCAGTGATTGCAATATAAAATGGAGCGTGCCCCTCAGTTATGAGCCTCTGTATGATATAGAAAGCTTTTCTCCCTCTTGTGCTTTCTTTTATTTAAACTAATAAAAGAACAACACCCGGACCCCCACCCTCCTCTATCCCCATTTTGTTACTTTGTAGCGACAGATGTAGATGTATTTGTAGATGGACAAGTTTGCAGGAAGCTCTGGAGAAATGTAACTGTCCAGCTGGCAGCTGTGGCTTCTGGAGTCTTCACGCGTCACCTTTGACATCCTGCCTATTGGAGAAGAGCTGAATCCTCCATCCACTGACCACTGCAAGCTGTCACCATCGCCACCACATGGCGAGCAGCCCCTCCAGCCCAGCCCAGCACACAAAGCCCATCGCAACATACTGCCCAGTGTCACTACACAACGATAATCGCAACATACTGCCCAGTGTCACTACACAAAGCCATCGCAATATACTGCCAGTGTCACTACACAACGGTAATCGCAACATACTGTCCAGTGTCACTACACAACGGTAATCGCAACATACTGCCCAGTGTCACTACACAACGATAATCGCAACATACTGCCCAGTGTCACTACACAACGGTAATCGCAACATACTGCCCAGTGTCACTACACAAAGGGCCATCGCAATCATACTGCCCAGTGTCACTACACAACGGTAATCGCAAATATACTGCCCAGTGTCACTACACAACGGTAATCGCAACATACTGCCCAGTGTCACTACACAACGGTAATCGCAACATACTGCCCAGTGTCACTACACAACGGTAATCGCAACATACTGCCAGTGTCACTACACAACGGTAATCGCAACATACTGCCCAGTGTCACTACACAAGCCCATCGCAATATACTGCCCAGTGTCACTACACAACGGTAATCGCAACATACTGCCCAGTGTCACTACACAACGGTAGCATCCAATCATACTGCCCAGTGTCACTACACAACGGTAATCGCAACATACTGCCAGTGTCACTACACAAGCCATCGCAACATACTGCCAGTGTCACTACACAACGGTAATCGCAACATACTGCCCCAGTGTCACTACACAACGGTAATCGCAACATACTGCCCAGTGTCACTACACAACGGTAATCGCAACATACTGCCCAGTGTCACTACACAACGGTAATCGCAACATACTGCCCAGTGTCCACTACACAACGAATCGCAACATACTGCCCAGTGTCACTACACAAGCCATCGCAATATACTGCCCAGTGTCACTACACAACGGTAATCGCAACATACTGCCCAGTGTCACTACACAACGGTAATCGCAACATACTGCCCAGTGTCACTACACAACGGTAATCGCAACATACTGCCCAGTGTCACTACACAACGGTAATCGCAACATACTGCCCAGTGTCACTACACAACGGTAATCGCAACATACTGCCCAGTGTCACTACACAACGGTAATCGCAACATACTGCTCCAGTGTCACTACACAACGGTAATCGCAATATACTGCCCAGTGTCACTACACAACGGTAATCGCAACATACTGCCCAGTGTCACTACACAACGGTAATCGCAATATACTGCTCCAGTGTCACTACACAACGGTAATCGCAATATACTGCTCCAGTGTCACTACACAACGGTAATCGCAACATACTGCTCCAGTGTCACT
This sequence comes from Oophaga sylvatica, assembly GCA_033576555.1. Lineage (NCBI taxonomy): Eukaryota > Metazoa > Chordata > Amphibia > Anura > Dendrobatidae > Oophaga > Oophaga sylvatica. The sequence continues at coordinate 396,367,170 of JARQOD010000004.1, forward strand.
ACACAACGGTAATCGCAATATGCTGATCCAGTGTCACTACACAACGGTAATCGCAATATACTGCTCCAGTGTCACTACACAACGGTAATCGCAACATACTGCCCAGTGTCACTACACAACGGTAATCGCAATATACTGCTCCAGTGTCACTACACAACGGTAATCGCAATATACTGCTCCAGTGTCACTACACAAGCCATCGCAATTATACTGCTCGTGTCACACTACACAAAGCCCATCGCAACATACTGCTCCAGTGTCACTATACAACGCCAATCGCAATATACTGCTCCAGTGTCACTACACAAAGCCCATCGCAATATACTGCTCCAGTGTCACTACACAACGCCAATCGCAATATACTGCTCCAGTGTCACTACACAAAGCCCATCTCAATATACTGCTCCAATGTCACTATACAAAGCCCATCGCAATATACTGCTCCAGTGTCACTACACAAAGCCCATCGCAATATCTCCAGTGTCACTACACAACGGTAATCGCAACATACTGCCCAGTGTCACTACACAACGCCAATCGCAATATACTGCTCCAGTGTCACTACACAAAGCCCATCGCAACATACTGCTCCAGTGTCACTATACAACGCCAATCGCAATATACTGCTCCAGTGTCACTACACAAAGCCCATCTCAATATACTGCTCCAATGTCACTATACAAAGCCAGTCGCAATATAATGCCCTAGCACAATCATAGAAAGCCAATCATAATGTATTACTCCAGCTTAATCATACAAATAAATCATACAGTAAATTGCAATATACTGGCCCAGTACCACTAGACAAAGCCAATCACAACATACTGCTCTTTCATAATCACACAACTACAATACATTATTACCCCAAATCTACTATGCAAAGACAATCACAATACACTTTCCAGGCTCTAGATATAGAGCAAAGCACAATATAATAATCCACTAATCCAGCTATTTCACAGAGGGCTAATCACTAATCACCAACCATATCACAACAACTGCACCATCGCAAATCACAGCACTTCCATAGAAAGCTGATCACAACACACTGCCAATAACATGCCAAGGACAGCACACAGCTCCAGCAGCACCATGCAAACCCCAGCCCAACATACTGCAAACAGGAACACTGCCTAAAAAGTCCCAATGTATTGCAGATCTGTGTGCAAGGCAGATCACTGTATACAGGACCAGGATATATATATATATATATATATATATATATATATATATATATAATATATATATATATATATATTTACATTTGTGCGTATCCACATGTCATATTATTTAGACATTATTACAAATAAAAAATAAAAGAAGAAAAGATACAGTACTATAATGGATATCCATACATAAATACATAACACACATTCCATACCACCTGGGTGCGTGTGTGTAAATTATATAAAATATATAATAAATATATATATATATATATATAATATATATATATATGAACACGCTATATATACCATATATACACACATATGAGTGTGTATGTATATATATTTATATTTTTTTGTATTCATGTGAAATCCATATAAATCATTTATTGATTAATCGATCGTGCGTGTTGATGCTATATGGTTATATAGACTATCAATATCCATTTTTATGTTCCACATATTGTTAGAACGACCTAAATCTAATTAGAATATATATATATTGTTTGGCTATGGTTTCTGTGGGTTGCATGTGCGGGTGTTCCTGTGTTTTGTGCTGAGATCCTTTATGTGGATTTGTTATTATCCAGCATTGATCATGTTTGATTTGATGTAAATGTATTTCCTCTCAAGGCCATTTTTCCTTCTCCTTTTACATGGGGGTGATTGGCTTTTACCAATCTGGTAATTAGCGGCAGTTTAGTATCAGGGACAGATACATTATCTAATCAATGTATATAAATATTCCCTATTACATTCACATCATTGTTTTTGTGTCATTAAAAATGATTTTCTAACCAACCGATCCTATCCTGCTAGTGGTAAAAAAAAAATCAATGAATAAATAAATATCGGATTTGGAAAGAATATGTGTTGAGTATTTGGAGTTATTTGTGGTGTTGGGAAAGGGTTAAAGCGTGGGGCTGATGCTCTGCAGCTGAGGGAAGGGGCATTGCGGCGGTGGGGTTTGTCTCTGGCTCTACATAATAGACACATCTGGACTTGCTGGGGTGTCTTCTTCTGACACCTGCAGCTGAGGGAAGGGGCATTGCGGCGGTGGGGTTTGTCTCTGGCTCTACACAATAGACACATCTGGACTTGCTGGGTGTCTTCTTCTGACACCTGCAGCTGAGGGAAGGGCATTGCGCGGTGGGTTTGTCTCTGGCTCTACATAATAGACCATCTGGACTTGCTGGGTGTTTCTTCTGACACCTGCAGCTGAGGGAAGGGCATTGCGGCGGTGGGTTTGTCTGGCTCTACACAATAGACACATCTGGACTTGCTGGGTGTCTTCTTCTGACACCTACAGCTGAGGGAAGGGCATTGCGGCGGTGGGGTTTGTCTCTGGCTCTACACAATAGACACATCTGGACTTGCTGGGGTGTCTTCTTCTGACACTGCAGCTGAGGGAAGGGCATTGCGGCGGTGGGGTTTGTCTCTGGCTCTACACAATAGACAATCTGGACTTGCTGGGGTGTCTTCTTCTGACACCTGCAGCTGAGGGAAGGGCTTGCGGCGGTGGGGTTGTCTCTGGCTCTACACAATAGACACATCTGGACTTGCTGTGGTGTCTTCTTCTGACACCTGCATCGCCCCTACCATGATCTCTGCTATCCTGCACGACACAATGCCGGACACGAGCTCCTGACTCCAGTCCTGATGCACAGAGGCGTATATGGAGGAGATAATGGATTGATCATTAGTATGGAAGTTCCAGAAGAACATGAATTGCAGATCGCCTACTATATATGTCAGGGCTAGAAGATGTGCAGATACAAGGTACAGGCTGTGCCAAGAAGGTGCCTGCCTAATAGGAATCGCCTTGATGTAATGAGCAGAGGAAACCCGGAAGTTAAAATTAAAATTCAATTTGAGCAGCACCCAGGCACTTGTAATGCAAAGTCACCAAATGGGAGGGACATGGAGGGAGAAGTAATTACTGCACTGGCTGACATGCTGGGAGGTGCAGGGACAGAGCCACTGACTGTAACACTGCTCTGTGCCTGCACCATCACTGCATAGATTAAATTTATGACATGACTGGAGAACTACAAGTCCCAGCAGGGATTGCAATATACAAATCACCAAGCGGTAATCTGCTGATGGGGTCATTAAAGGGACACTCTGCACCCACTCACGATCTTCATTATATATTATATATATATAATTATATATATATATATAATATATATATATATATATATATATATATAATTCATGCATATGGGCAGATTCCCAGAGCTGGTGACGTGTGGAATGAAGAAGTGAACTCTTTCCTAATGATCCAGTGGCCGATCAATACTGCCTGAAATGGCTGCTTCCAGGGAACAATAGAGTGCATCGGAACAAGTGCACACGAGATCCAGCCCCGCTAGGTTGGCCATACGCAGGCTGAGTTTGGGTGTGTGGACGTGCCTCCTCTGCTCCCTGCGATCTGGCGCCGACATGGTAAATAGGAGCCTTATTATAAGTGGGAGTGATGTGACAGGAGCTGGGCTCTCCTCTCCAGTGCGCAGGCGCGGTGCGCTCGCCAGCTGCAGGGGCAGCAGCTCGGTGACTACACATTGATCAGTGAGGGACATGGCAGGAGATGGCGAGGGGACTGAGCAGCCTGCAATCACTGCTCTCGTAAAGGGGAGCGGGCCTTGAAGCATAATAACAAGCACCCCAATAACACAGTGTATCTAATGGTAGTAAGCGGAGCGGAGGACAAGTTCCAGGTGACGCCGCCGCACATTGTTCCCGGGACGTGTCACCCACACGCCACATACATGTGCACGGCTCATCATGAACGCTCAGCTGACCATGGACACTATCGGCGATCTGCACGGGGTGAGCCATGATCCGGTATCGGTCGCTGCTGATCTGATGACCGTCAGCCCCCACCACAGAGGACCGGTGGCACACCGCAGCAACCACCTGGCTGCTCATCCCAGAAGCATGGGCATGGCTTCCATCCTGGACGGAGGAGAATACCACCATCACCACCACAGACCCCCAGACCATGCCTTAACGGGAGCACTGCACCCCACCATGACCATGGCGTGTGACACCCCACCGGGCATGAGTATGAGCAGCACCTACACCACCCTCACCCCTCTGCAGCCCCTGCCACCCATCTCCACCGTATCGGACAAGTTCCCCCATCACCACCACCACCACCACCACCCCCACCAGCGGATACCGGGCAATGTCAGCGGCAGCTTCACCCTCATGCGGGATGACCGAGGGCTGACTTCTATGAACAATCTGTACACCCCCTACCACCACAAGGAGGTCACCGGCATGGGACAAAGCTTGTCTCCCCTCTCCGGATCTGGTCTTGGGAGCATCCACAATGCCCAGCAAGGCTTGCCTCACTATGCCCACCCCAGTGCCACCATGCCTACTGAGAAAATGCTCACCCCCAATGGCTTTGAAGCCCATCATCCTGCCATGTTGTCAAGGCATGGAGAACAACATCTCACCCCGCCATCTGCTGGCATGGTGCCTATCAATGGGATCCCTCATCATCACCCTCATGCCCATTTAAACGCCCAGACTCACGGGCAAATCCTGGGCTCCACTCGGGAGCAGAACCCTTCATCTGTGACTGGATCACAAGTCAACAATGGAAGTAATTCAGGGCAAATGGAAGAAATCAATACCAAAGAAGTAGCTCAGAGAATCACCACCGAGCTGAAGCGGTACAGCATCCCCCAGGCGATCTTTGCGCAGAGGGTGCTGTGCCGCTCACAAGGGACCCTCTCAGATCTGCTGAGGAACCCCAAACCTTGGAGCAAACTCAAATCCGGCCGGGAGACCTTTCGTAGGATGTGGAAGTGGCTTCAGGAGCCAGAATTCCAGAGGATGTCAGCTCTCAGGCTAGCAGGTGAGCCCCTCCTGATATGTAGCCCCTCTTCTATTGTGCTCCATCTCTGAAGCTCTGGCTCCTGGGTCCCCTACTTCTCTGATGCTTTTGTGCTTTCTTGTACAATACATTAGTGTCCTAGACCCTGCCACTTCTGGTAGATGGGTCCATCTAGTCTCATTCACCCTGTGTCCTTTGTGAGGAGCATTATATACCATCTGTACCCTTGTATTCTGGAGAGGGTCATCTCCTGCCATTGCTGTCTCTCCAGCATCCTTCACCACCTCTAGTCTGTCATTGTCACCCTGATCATCTCACCACAATACAATGGGGTCGTCCACTGTCAATAGCAGGGCTATTCTCTCTACTGTTGACTGGGTGTGAAAATAATCCAGGTGCACTATTATTTTATAGGTTTCAGTGTCATGTGGAAACAGCAGATAGAAAAACGAGGAAGATCCCACTCCTATCTCCCACCCATTGTCTTTGTCAAACAATTACTATCGATTGATTGATTGATACCTATCTGCTGGTCGATAAATCAATGCTCGCATAGACGTTTACATTTACTGAGATCAGTGGAAGAACCAGCATAGAACTGTATGAGGCTAGAATGAGGGGCTGGATGAGGGCAGCAGATGTGACTATGGGATGACTATTTAGGGAGCTCTGTCTTTATGGGGATCTTATAGCTGGGTGATGGCAGGGGGTTAGATTGGTGGCTGTCAGGGAGCTTGTCTTTGTTTCACTTATGTAAAATGGAAATGTGACAGAGGCCACTTTTAATGCTAGGTCCAGGGTGGGAAATAATAGGGAAGCCCCAGGGTTAGTGCTGGATCCTCTATATGATTGTGTGGTATTATTATTATTACTCTGCAATATGGTGCTGCAAACCTGACCCTTGTAGTGTGCTGATGTATTATTAGTTGTAGTAGCATTACTAATGATAAAACTGAGAATAATCCTATACATGGTAATAATAATATTATTGCTGTAATGTCTGTGCAGAATGCCTGAAGCCTAATCTCTGCTCAGTGCAGATTTGTGCAATAAGTGATTCCTGGAGTTTAATAGAAAGCAGAGTCTTATTTGAGGGATTAATTAACTGGCAGCTCTTCATTAATCCGTCCCGGGAGAATGGCAGGCAGTCAGTGTGAGGTGCTGTCACTGGCAGAGATTTGCTCCGCAGACAGCAGTGGGAAGGAGCAGCCCCTGTGTTACACACTAGGAGTGTATGTGTGCTGCCCCCTGGATTGGGATCTCTATAGGCTCCATTTATTCTATTATACAGCATGCACAGTGCCACCAAACAGCTGCCCAGTATGTGTGGCCCTAACTGGCCTCACTGCACTGCACCCCAATGCCAGTGTGCAGCTGGTGCAGCCATCAGGTGTATGCACATCATTGTGCTATCCTCTCTCACTGTCAGAATTGGATAAAATGGGATTAAAGTCCTGACCACAGGTGGATCTGGAAGGCAAACAGTAGCTTGGAAAGCTCCTCGGTGATCCCCCTGAAAGCAGCGATTGATAAGGAGAAGTCTACTTCGATTTACAGCGTATTTTTACAACAATTTGGTGGAACAGAATCTCCATTTATTTACATGGATCAATAGTGGAAACAAGCGCCTGAATTAGAATGTAGGATCCCTTCTTGGCGTTATCTGGGCATTAATCTGCCAATCTGGAGTGTCTGCTGGAGAGTGCTGCACTTACTGCATACAAATGCACTGCTCCCACCAGACATAGACATATACTGTGCACCAGGCTCCGAATATAGGGGCCATATACTGTGCACCAGGCTCCGAATATAGGGGCAGAGATATCTGCTTGTTTGCTTTTTACTCAACAGAATAAAATAAGTTCCCTTTCGAGTTTGGATATTCTAATTCCGATAAGAATGTATATATATATAATAACACACACACACACACACATATATATATATATATATATATATATACAATTAAATGGATAGCTATATTAAACATGCATATACACAGTTATTAGTTACAATAGCTGTGTGTATGTAATTGTACTGTACACATTGATATATATTTGGAGATAGAGGCAGAAGAATTGTTGCTGCTGAGCAGGATTATTTTTGTTCCCTTATTTTTTTCCTTTATCCATTGAAAAAAAAAAGTTTATTTTCATAAAAAAAATCCATAATTCAAAACAGTGATTGTCAAAGGCTTATAGATCGTAGAAGAGACTGTACCTGTGCCCCAAAATATAATTATTACATATATAGGAACATAAAAGGTTATGGAATGATATAAACAAATAATGAGAACATTAATAACAATTATTATTATTATCATTATTTATAATATTTATTGATTTTTCTGTAATATTTTACATTTCATATAAATATTTACATCTCACTTTTGTAAAACATTAGGGGATTTTTTTTTTGTCATTGCTGATAATTTTAGGTTTGAGGTGAAAGAATATTTTGTTGTGTTTTTCTATTTTAGTCTTTTTTTTAATGTTTCGTAGAGTTTAGCCCCTACCTGAAGTGTGAATAAAGAAATATTTTACAAAAATAATATTTTCAGTATATTAGTGAATAGCATTTTACCTTTGTGGATATTTAGGGTCCTTTCTATCATTTTTATTTTGTACACATTGCAGAACTGTTTCCTAAGAGATTATATTTGCGGTAAGAGTCTTTTTGTGCTTCTGTGACTTGGAAATCTCGACAGATAAATGTATCACTGTGGATAGGCAAAGTGCAAGTTTTGAAGAATCTGATTGCATATGTTTTACTTTAGTGGTGTCAACCTATTCCTGAGAGTAGTACGTCATTTTACATTAGTTTCTGGGCCTCAGTTTAGATTGAAATGATTTTCTGCCATAATAGGCCTCTGTTGGTGTCTAGAGGTTGCTTGTGCTCTCTGATTCAATCCATGTTATTCCACACACTTGGGGTTTACTCTTATTTTTCACAATGTGCATCAAACATATTCAGTTTAGACATTCCCTTTACACTCAATTGGATTTACTTTTGTGGTTTAATGTAGGCCTGTTTCTTTCTAGGACTGGACACCCTTGCTGATCAATATAAGTTCATGGTTCCAGGATCGCTGATTATTCAGCCGCATTTCACAAATTATTGCACAGTGAAATCCTTTTTTTTTTAATTCTCTCTAGTATTCGTTTAGAGTTCATCTATTTAATAAGTGGCTTATATTTAAAGAATTTATTTTTTACAGAATAAAATAATTGCCAGAATAAAATAATTTATTATTACATTTTAACATTATTTACATTAAATTTCTACATTTTACATTAATACTACAGACTGTGAATAGAAAATATTAGTGACTAGATTAGAGAATGGAATGTGTTATAACACATTATTATTATTATTTCTATATTTTATTCTTTATCACACTATATTATCTATAATAGAAAAAGTTTTCTGGAGCTCTGGGACTAAAGCTTCTTCAAAGCGGAAGTGAAACCAATAATGCAAGTGAGTTGTCTAATGAAGTTTTTCTAAGAAGTCACCGCCACTTGTGCTTCCAATCCATTACTCAGATCAATTGTTTAACAAGTGAGGATTTTGGTAGCCTACAATAATCTGTTAATATTTTCATTTATTTTATTTTTTGCTTTTTTTGGGATCTTTAATAAGTAAATTGGAATATAAAGTATATAGTAGTGACCCGTCATAAAATCTTCACCTCTCATGAATTAATATATTGTTCTACGGTAGCATAATGAAGAGCAATGGCGTAATTAATTTATTTCTGCCTATACGCCTCCACCTTAAGGGACTGAGTTGTTGGACACAATCAGATAAGTACTGTTTAGTATCAAAGGGCAGAAGTGCAGCAGCAATCGGGGCAGCCAATCAGATTTCAGCTGAATGAATGACGTTTGCTCCAAAGTTTAGCCGTATTTTTTAATAATACATAGAACGCCGTACATAACGTTGTGAAATGTGGTAACATCATCTTTATTCAAAAGTAGATACAAATACATTCATTATTTTATTCTAGCCTTAATTTACAAATTCTTTTTTTTTCCATGGTCTCTTAAGAGATTGGAATAAATTATGATGCATGTCTTATAGGTATCCATTCAAAGAGATTCCTATGTATTTTGCTGAAAATGTATCTGTGGTGTTCACACTTTAAAGGTACAAATCACTGATGTCCAGTGTATCTTCATCCCTTAGACCGGAAATACGTAGAATAAGAAACTGAAAGTTTGATTTATTTGGTCAACTAAGTTTTCAATTAGTTTGTCCTTAGTTTGCATATATGTCCTGGAGGTTCACCCGAGGCTAGTTCACCCTATTATTATAACTGATTACTCTCACTTTTCAATTGACATAGCAATATATCTTCTAAGTAAGTAGTAAGCTCTCATGTTCTTCACCTTCCTTTAATGAATTGAATTATATCCCTACAATACAATTACTACTGATCTGATTGGGACAGATGGGCCTCAGCCATGACATATGCATTCTGATCATCCCAATCTTTCCAGAGGACTATCATTGAATTCTGTTTGATCTTCCTGCATATTTATTGCCATCACACAGAGAAGCATCATATAAACATGATATCAGGTACTTTTCAATATTAAAGGACTGCACCATAGCAACTGACCAATCTGCCATCTCCAACTCTCACTGATAATGCTTGGTTGGTAAAAGGAAGACAGAGATGCTAAAATGAGGCAAAGCATAGGAGAACAAGCGTCAAAAACTTCTAGACATTGATCATTACTAATTTGTGTTTCTAGATTGGTTTTAACTTCTTTAAAGCTCAAAAATAACACAAGGAGAAGAAGGAAAGTGGTATATGGTCATCTATAATACATGGCACCATAATAACTGAAGGCGATGTTATAGCGCAAGTGTTCAGAAATGTGTTATCAAGCTAAAAGCCATAATAAGGAATGTAGTATTTTAAGGCTAAGTTCCCACTATAAATAATTGCTGCTTTTTTTATGCTGCATATTGTCATTGCAGAAAAAATGCAGAATATTACAGTTCCAGCAAAGGGGATGGGATTTATAGAAATCTCATGCTAATGTGCTTTTGTTTTTAGCTGTGTAAACTGACACGCGGTGTTTTTTAAATCCGCAACATACAATTTCTCTTGCAGTAAATATGCGCTTTATTTGCAGATTTTCCCCCTAGACTTGAAAGAGATGAATAAAATCCTCAGGTAAAAAAGACTCATATACAGTTTTGGTGCATTGCATAGCAGAAAAGCACTAAAAACTCATGTAATCCATAAACAGCTTTATCAATAAAGTTTCATCAAGGCTAAGTAACAGGAAGTATCCAAAACAAAGCAGCTTTATATAAAATATAACCTTAAAAAAGAAACAAAAACACCCTGCAAAAATCATCAATAAAAATACATGTAAAGTATGCAACAAAATAAAATAAACAAACTAAGCTAAGCTATTTGGTGCAGAAATACTACAGAAAATCAGCAGTATCTAAAATGCGTACTCATCGTGTGAACTTAGCTGTAGTTGTGGGGCAAAAGTTTTTATTTAGCTGTAGTTATAACAGAAATCTGACCTCAGTGCCATATTGTAACTCATTTCCCATAATACGTAAATATAATATATAGGACCATGGTCAAAAAGAATTACTTATAGTTTGAGTACTTTCTGAAACAATTGAATTTGATGTCCACGTGGCATTGCCCCTTCAAATAAGTCCTGTGTCCTAGCAGTTGGGGCCACTTTGTGTTTTGTTTTTTTAATTTCGGCTTTAATCTTGTGCACCAGGTGCTATCCTATCTACAGGACGGTCTCCTTCATACATGGTAACTTGGCCTGGAATAGCTACATGACATACTTTTCAGTTGGCTTAATTAGGCTCTATCTTCTTAACCATGAAGAGTTGAAACAGACCCAGCCGGCACATATAGACAGTACACCTTTACATTCGCTATGCATATTTTGGGGGGTTGATTGCTTGGTGTGAACTGATGTCTAAAGCATTAGCCAAAACCAATGACTCAAAAGACAGGTATGACTAGAGATGCCCCTGCTGTATGGCTCATCAGAGGAGTCCTTTTTATGACTATATGCACTGGCAATTTCCATTATTGACACCTTTGCATTCTCAAGTCAGTGGTATTAAATTCAATGGTAACTTTAATTATGTTTCTTAGCTTTTCAAAATTGTAAATTACAGTATTACTATTCTTATTATATCAAGCTTTAAGTGCAACAAAACTTTGAAGCTGGACACATAGGGCTACTGAGACATCTCACAGTTTTCTGACACGTTACTGTGTCAAATCGTCAAATCAAAGGCCAATGGCAAAAAAAAAATAATCACATAATCTTGTTGGACAAGTTGGAAAACCCTAGTGTGCAATATTGAGTTGTCTATACATACACAGTGCAGTTCTTCGTTTTCACCTGGTAGATGCCAGTAGGAAATTATGTAAAATATTCTCAATTATTATAAGTTGTAATACTATCTTGGCCAAAACTAATCTTGATCCACCAAGTTAGAGACTTAATGTTTTAAAGCACCACTCCAACATATTTTTGCTGTTACAGCGCTGGAGTGGTGCTACTAATCTAAGTTCAATGTATCTGCTATTATAGTCACCAGCCGCTATCTTGTTCTGTTATGAGCGCCGCTCTGGTTGATCTCCGGCAGTTTGTGACCTGCTGGATCACTCAAGTGATTGCCGGGTGAAACGGAAGTCTCAACTCAATGTAAGTCTATGAGAGCCAGAACAAGGCCTTCATAGACTTACACTGAGAGCTTGTGATCGTTACCTCTGACTTTCAAGGTCAGTCAGAAGTTGCGGTTACAACATGGCAGCACGGAAATGGAGCGGCACCAGGAACAGCTGAAGACGGAAGATGGTGCGTATAATACTAAGGTCAGGGAACTTAGATTAGTAGCACCACTCCAGCGCTGAAATAAAAAAAACCTGCAGACTAAATTCAGTTTAGAAGGTATGACGACTACAAGTTTTACTTTTAACACAAGAAAGTGAGTGTGAAAATATCAGTTATACCAGCTTCAAGTTGTGATTTCTATTTCAGCAGAAAACTAAAGTAAAATGACTCATTTCCAATAAAAAACACTGTCAATTTTTAAGTGAGAAAAAAATGTAAGTAACATGCTCTTTTAGTGTCCTGAGAGTGTGAATGGCCTTCAAAGAAACTGGAGCAGTGTGGCAATACAGGTCTCATTGCACTCGGCCCTTCATTCCTGGCACTTACCTATTCTCATCTGTGCACACGTTGGCGTTCCTTATGTTTTACCTTGTCAGTGACTTGTAAATCTGTGCAAGGTAATTCAAATATTGTGTAGAACTTGTATCTCAAAAAGGAAAAATTAGGTATAAGTTTATGCAGTTCAACAGCTAAACCAGATAAAAAGCAACAACTGCCATCTTTAAAGAGGATCTGTCACTAAATTTCACTTTTTAATATCAGGATTGTACAGACCACCTGTCATGGATTTTTAAAGTAAGTACACCAGTCTCATTAGGTGTAAGATATCTAATTTATGTCGTTTGTAATGTGAAATTTGGTGACAGAGCCACATAGCATTGTTTGATTCATGCTGTAGAACCTGTGCTGTACAGTCTATGTCGGGGGTCTTTTAACAACTTACTATGACTACAGTTAAATGGGCCCATGTAAAAGCCCAATGAATTATGTGAATGTATGAAATCTTCCCTGCTTGAATAATACTCCCGCAAAGGGAAGACTGACTCCACGTATATCCTTTGTGTCTGACTGGTTTCGTTATATTTGAACTGGACACATCTGATCAAAAAGTTGTGCACTTTTGTCACCGGTCCAGTGTTCATGGCTGGAAACAGAAATGTGGTACGCAACCTTTTTTGATCCAGTTCTAGGATGATATAACACAAATGATCCATTCGGAAACTGCTAAACCAGAGGAAAAAAACATCAGAAGATCTTTTGCAACAAGACCTAATTGAGAAATAGTATGCAATAGTAGATAGTGACTCACGTGATGTCATGTGACTGTTGAAAGTGAAATCACGTGGCTGCACCAAAGTTGCTGTATGTCCGTAAAGCACCACTCCAGTGGGTTATGCATTATTTCCTTATCCGTTAGCTACCAGTAATTTATGTTCAGTGTGGGCATCAGAATACTTACAAGTTGTTGTCTTCTGCCTTTTCCAGCAGTAATCCGGTTCCTCTCCTTCATCATGTGACCACAGCTCTTTCTTGGAGAGTTCACACAGCCTTCCATTATTTAGTTTTATCCTGTAAGTCTATGAGATCCTCATTCTGTGTCTTATAGGCTTCCATTGAGAAAGTGACTTCCGGTCCACACAGAAACACTCTGTGAGCTGACTGGTCAAAACTATGGTCCAGTGGTGCAGGAGGGAACTAGCGTAGCACTGAAAACAGCAGAAGACAGCAATAAGCAAGTGTTTTAATGCACACACTGAGCATACATCACTGATAACTAATGGATGGGTTGATAAAAAAAAAAGCTGGCGTTGTGGAGTGTACTCTAAGTTACCAACACATAAAGGGTCTATGCATTCCTTACATATGCACAAGTTGAGACATTCTTACATGGAATATCATTGGAGAATTAAATATTGGGGGTCTTGGGCAGGCTGGGAAGCAAGTTATACCAAAAAGTAATGGTCAACTTTTATGTCACACTTAGTACTTACATCCTATGTAGGAGGCAAAGACCATTTGGAGACGAGACAACTAATGTTCTTTCCATCTACATTTTTTATTTTAAGAGGAAACTCTTTAATATTAGGGAATTTGTATGAAATCTTTATCCACTCGGAATATGAAAGGTCACTTATCACTGTAAGCTTCATCTTCTGTCATCTGAACTTGACTTCTTAATATAATGAGTCATGCATATGAGATGACACTGAAGAGCACCTCAATGAGATCATTAGCTAATATCCCGAGCATCAGATTATCTCATCGCCATTTATACCATTCTATCCGTTTACCAGGCATCCTGCGTTGTCTTCATGTATATACTGGCATCTGATCATTTCTGATTACTCACAATATAGTTCACAAGTTCAGATGGACAATGCACGGAATATCATAGCTATTAGCATGAAGGTCATGGTTTTAAGGGTAATTAAAATATTATGGTATTATCTTTCCAGCATGAAGGTCATGGTTTTAAGGGTAATTAAAATATTATGGTATTATCTTTCCAATTTAAATGTCAATAATTGTTGAGATAACTTTCACAAATCTCTCAGAAACACTATTACTACTGGAAAAATGCTCAAGATAAAACTTACAACAAAGCAAAACAATAGAAAACCTCATCTTCAGGTTATTGCTTTACATTATATCACAAATATATTTGCCAAAGAGGTTTAAAGGCCCCGTCTCACATAGCGAGATCGCTACCAAGATCGCTGCTAAACAGCGATCTCAGCAGCGATCTCGCTTTGTATGTCTGACACGTACCAGCGATCAGGCCCCTGCTGTGAATCGCTGGTCGTGTCAGAAATGTCAGGACTATTTTTTTTTATCGCTGGTCTCCCACTGGCAGGCACGCATCACTGCGTGTGACAGGCGGGAGACCAGCGATCCGCTGGTAACCAAGGTACACATCAGGTTTCCAGGCGCGGGGCTGTGCCTGGAAACCCGACGTGTAACTTGGTTACCAGCTCAATGCATCAGGGCGCTGGTATCCAACGTACACTGTGGGTAACTAGGCGACGTTACCCGCAGTGTCGCTGTCCTGATCGCTGCCTGAGCTGCCTGTTTGGCAGCTCAGCAGCGATCATGTAGCGACACACCAGCGATTCTGATCGTTGTCGGGATCGCTGGTGTGTCGCTATGTGAGACGGGGCCTTTACACTTTAACAAAACTGGTCCCTAAATGGTCTCATGCATCTAAGATAACAAACACAGCGGGTACTTACCATCCCTGGATTCATCGCTGGCTCTGATCATTGTGTATTGGCTGCATCGGCGACATCACAACTACAGCACACATCACCACCGCAACCAATCGCTGAGCTAAGTGACTCTACAAATGTAGATCACACGAGCTTCTGAGCTCAGTGATTGGCTGCAGTGGTGATATACGCTCTAGTTGTGACATCAAAACAGCAGTCTACAGTCATGGCCAAAAGTTTTGAGAATGACACAAATATTAATTTTTACAAAGTCTACTGCTTCACTTTTTCTAATGGCAATTTGCATATACTCCAGAATGTTATAAAGAGTGATCAGCTTAACAGCAATTACTTGCAAAGTCAATATTTGGCTAGAAAATGAACTTTATCCCTCAAAACACATTTCAACATCATTGCAGCCCTGCCTTAAAAGGACCAGCTAACCTCTTTTCAGTGATTGCTCCATTAACACAGGTGTGGGTGTTGATAAGGACATGGCTGGAGATCAATCTGTCATGATTAAGTAAGAATGACACCACTGGACACTTTAAAAGGAGGCTGGTGCTTGGCATCATTGTTTCTCTTCTGTTAACCATGGTTATCTCTAAAGAAACACGTGCAGTCATCATTGCAATGCACAAAAATGGCCTAACAGGGAAGAGTATCGCAGCTAGAAAGATTGCACCTCAGTCAACAATCTATCTCATCATCAAGAACTTCAAGGAGAGAGGTTCCATTGTTGCCAAAAAGGCTCCAGGGCGCCCAAGAAAGACCAGCAAGCGCCAGGACCGTCTCTTAAAAGTGTTTCAGCTGCGGGATTGGGCTACCAGCAATGCAGAGCTTGCTCAGGAATGGCAGCAGGCAGGTGTGAGTGCATCTGCACGCACTGTGAGGCGGAGACTCTTGGAGCAAGGCCTGGTCTTAAGGAGGGCAGCAAAGAAGCCACTTCTCTCCAGAAAAAACATCATGGACAGACTGATATTCTGCAAAAGGTACAGGCAGTGGACTGCTGAGGACTGGAGTAAAGTTATTTTCTCTGATGAATCCCCTTTTTTATTGTTTGGGACATCAGGAAAACGCCTCATTCGGAGAAGACAAGGTGAGCGCTACCACCAGTCTTGTCTCATGCTAACTGTTAAGCATCCTGAAACCATTCATGTGTGGGGTTGCTTCTCAGCCAAGGGAATCAGCTCTCTCACAATCTTGCCTAAAAACACAGCCATGAATAAAGAATGGTACCAGAATGTCCTCCAAGAGCAACTTCTCCCAACCCTCCAAGAGCAGTTTGGCGATCAACAATGCCTTTTCCAGCATGATGGAGCACCTTGCCATAAAGCAAAGGTGATAACTAAATGGCTCAGGGAACAAAACATAGAGATTTTGGGTCCATGGCCTGGAAACTCCCAAGATCTTAATCCCATTGAGAACTTGTGGTCAATCATCAAGAGACGGGTGGACAAACAAAAACCTAAAAATTCTGACAAAATGAAAGCATTGATTGTGCAAGAATGGACTGCTATCAGTCAGGATTTGGTCCAGAAGTTGATTGAGAGCATGCCAGGGAGAATTGCAGAGGTCCTGAAGAAGAAGGGTCAACACTGCAAATATTGACTTGCTGCATTAACTCATTCTAACTGTCAATATAAGCTTTTGTTACTCATATGTTTGCAATTATTATATTTCTGTCTGTGATAAAAAAATCTGTCAAACACACATAAAAACCAGAGGGCAGCAGATCATGTGAAAATATAATATTTGTGTCATTCTCAAAACTTTTGGCCATGACTGTATAAGCAAAAAGCAAAAAGTCAGCACTAAACCCAGGGAGGGTGAGTACCTGTCCTGAGAAAACTCAATGACCTCTTGAACATTCACCAACAGTGAGAGATCAGAAAACTACAGTAATCATATAGATAGAAGATAAGATGATAGCATTAATGATAGGTCAGCATATAACATAACATTTTTTCCACAAACCAAGAAGGTGGCCAACGCATCACTCCATCCGAACCTTGTCATAGCCTGCTGTGATGTGAAGTAGTGTGCAGGATGGAGGTTGATATCACTACTACTCCTCACCGCCATGTCACCAAGTTGAGGATGCATCAAAATAGTTACTTTAGACACCTTCTTGATACAAAAAAATGGCTTAAAGGGGTTGTACATTGATGGGCAACTTATTCGTAATCACTCACTGCCCATCATAAAATAAAAATGTTTCATACTTTTCTACCGGATCGGTGGCATTCCAGCAATGTTGGCACTACAACTCCTGGCAGTAGCATGACATTCTTATGTCAGGTGACCACTGCAGCCAATCAGCAGTCACTGATCGATTGCAGCCCAGTATGTTGTGACAGAATAGTGGAGGCTGCTGCCGATCAGCAATTGCTGATTAGCTGCAGTGGTCATGTGAAATAACGACCGAGGGATTGTACCTCTAAAATGGGTGGGATGGTACCGCTCTAGAAAATAAATGTCAAGCCTTTTAATTTTATGATGGGAATTAGAGTGATTAAAATGGGTTGTCAAATAGTGGACAACCCCTTTTGATGTTGTAGAGTGACCTATCAATAAAGGTATCATCTTCACTGAAATGTAAGTGCTGTAATGCTCTGTATTCTTTGATTTGAATCTACATCCAACCTATCAAACGTCAATAGTGCTGATAATGTTCCTACTAAGAGGGAAAGATCAGTGACATCTTCCAATAGGTGTGGCGGAACCAGAAAGATCTAACTGATCGGATGCCGAGAAGCCGGCGCAAAAATCGTGGGGATTGTAGCAAGGAATCACTGAAACTGATGTGGCCAGGAGTGCTTAGAGAAAAAAAATGCATGGTGGTGGTTCGGATGAATAAAGGGGAGCAACTAATTAATGGATAAGGCTTTTGGGGTGTGTTAAACAGCTAGGCAGACCTTTTTAAGTTTGCGAATAATAATAATAATTTTACGAATAAGGACATCTAAATCTGCAGAAAGAATATAGAACATTTAATATAGCAATGGTGTTTCCACACTCACTGCACATTTCTAGTACCATAAGAATAGTTTTTAGGTTTTGTATGGCCTGCACAGAGAACTGATAGTAAAATGGTTATCTTACAACAAAGAAAGATATTAGAAATGGAAACGGGAGGCCAATGTCAAATTAATGCCATTGGTTTTAAAGCAAAAATTTTAATGAGCAAAATTTCTGGGTGTTCACATACTTTGGGCCATTAAGTGTATATTCAAATGTTATTTTAGAACTAAAACAGATATAGAGTTAGAATACAGTTCTAGTTGTGTTGGCGACCATAGAAAACACACTGCAGTCACCATATCTAAATATCTAATATAACATAAGCACATTTGCTGACATACGTATTTATCAGCTATATACATATACAGAGCAGAAATAAGTCTCAGAATAATACTACACTACATTTTACTTTTCATTAATTTAGAATAATTTATTCCTGTAAATTGCTAACTACCCAATGTTTAAGGTTTTTACTGAGAGCAGTCTTTATTCCGCAAAGCACAATTGCCTATCATATGCGTGATCTAATGCAGGATTTCGTATCGAAATAAGAAAGTCTAGTGGAATCACATTTGTCAGTAGCAACATGGCATCAACATGACATCACACGTGGTGTGAACTCTGCCCTTATGATTAATAAGTGTGTGCAGATATCGCAGTGAGTGACCCCTCGAAGGGTCACTGAACTATATCTGGCCATTAGCTCACTTTCAGTACTATGACTATACAACTCTATGTGACATTAGAGTTTCTATGTTAATGAATAAACTAAGTGAATAGTAAGCTATTGTCTTTACAACATGAGAACTAACTTAATCAACTCAGCACAGATAAGAGATGGCAGAGTTTTCCTTCTGTAAATAATGAGTAAAATATCAGTAGGATTAAAATAACATCATATCCACTGTCCTCTGGTGTCCGGTGCTCTGCTAAAATATAAACTGAAATTTTTAAAAAAAATTAAATGTCTGAAAAATATCCTGAAAATTTGCCTTCAGCTCAATAACAGGAGTGCTAGGCCGAGGTTACATTTTGACTTGACGACCCGTGATCGTTAAACAGCCTCCAATCGGCTACATAGATGGGCTATTTTGTAGTTGTTTAATAGCCTGCTTAGACAAGCCAACCACACATCCATGTGCATAGATCAGCAATACAATCACTCTGTGCCCATAGAATATCATTGCTCCCGGCAGCACATGTGCTGTCGAAAACAATTATTTTTCCTCAGGCTTAAAAACCATTTCACCTGACGACCATTTTGCTCATTAATTGGATGATTGGCAGCCTGGCTCCACTAGCCAATTATTGGGTACTCTTAATTCCCAATAACGGGCCAGAGATGTATACATACACAGTCTGACACTGACCAATTCGTGCTGCCAGTGTCAAACTGAAACAAGAAAATGGTAACACCAGTAGTCAATTTATTCATACATTTCTCGTAGGAATAACAGAGGTAGGCCGGGGTCACACATGTGAGAAACTCCCACGATTATCGTGCGAGTCTCTCGCATGAACATCCGACACTGCCGCCGGCACTCGGACCGGAGCGTACGGCTTCATAGAATGACATGCAGCCGCACACTCCGGTCCGAGTGCCGGCGACAGTCTGGGTGTTCATGCGAGAGACTCGCACGAGAATCGTGCGAGTCTCTCGCATGTGTGACCCCGGCCATAAATGACAGCACAGTTTTAAGAAAAGTTTCAGATTCATTATTTTATTTATTTGCTTTACTCAGTTATATAGCACCGTCATATTCCACAGCACTGTATTGTACGGGCATCATCATCACTGGGGCTCACAGTCTAAATTCACCACAAATGTGTCTTCGGAGTCAAGGAAGAAACTTTAGGAGAACATACAAATTTCTTGCAAACTCCATGCGAATACTTTTCCGTTCAATGATGACAAGAGTATTCTTAGAGTGATACCTTTATTGGCTAACCAGAAAATTATATGTTTGCAAGCTTTCAGAGCACACAGGCTCCTTCGTCTCTAAGAATACTCTTGTCATAATTGGACGGAAAAGTATTCACATCGATTTAAAACAATAAAGGTATCACTCTAAGAAAACTCTTGTCATCATTGGACGGAAAAGTATTCACATCGATTTTTCTGGCTAACATGGTACCACAATATAATTTATTATTGTACATCATTGCAAACTCCATGATAGTATTGGGAATTCTAGTATTTACCAAATTTAGTTCTTCACACATAGTTTTTTGCTGACTTGTAAAATTGGCATGATTTTCTACAATTGTTTTGCGTTTTTTTTTTTTCCCAGAAACCTATGCATTTACCAATTGGAAGACACATTATAAAAAGTTACCCACAGAAAAAAAGCCGGGGAATAAAAAAAACCCGCAAAACATATCGTGTGTAGTTTATTGACTATTCTCCTATTAACGCGTTGTCAACATCTGGGCACTGTGAGTTTTACTGCAGGAACTCTAGAGAATTTTTTGCAAAGAACATTGGGACACTTTTACAAAACTTGCACAACAGCATCTTAAAATGTACAGTAGCTTATCTCAAGAGAGAGAAAAAAAGCCTCATTTACTGAAGTTCTGTAGGCCAGGTTCTTTTATCCCCTATATCATCTGTTGGGGGGTAGTGACAGGCCCCCATACACATAGACTGTTTATGCCGGGGAAGGGTGGAATCAAGCAATATGAAGAGGTGTGCATGTAGGTTTAGAGATGTCATGGATGCAAAAGCATATTCTAGCATAATTCATTTTTATATCAATCACTCTAAGATACATTGATCTGCAGCTGGGTGGCTCAGTTGTTAGCTCTGTTGCTTTGCAGCATTGGGGTCCTGGATTCAAATCCCACCAAGGACAACATCTGGAATTTGTATGTTCTCCCCGTGTTTGTGTGGGTTTCCTCTAGGCTCTCTGTTTTCTTCCCACATTCCAAAGACATACTGATAGGGAATCTAGATGGAGAGTCCCAATGGAGACAGTGATGATGATGCCTGTAAAGCGCTGTGGAATTAATGGTAGCTATATAAGTGAGTTGAATACATTTTTTCTGTATGCATAGAAGAAAAGTCAACCATATTGAAACCACTAAGGTTTGTCTGCATACAAGCTTTGACCTTATCCCTTTATGGTGGAATTTCATAAAGATTTTAAAAAAGTAGTAACTACTTTTTTGCTCAATAGATAAACATGAACATTACTTGGAATTTCCTTGTTAGTTGATTATTAGGGTTTGAAAAAAGTCTCATTACAAAGATTGGTGTAGCTGTATCCTAAAGGTTGTCTGGTTTAAAAAAACTCATTTTATTTACTGACTTAAGAAATTCTGAGCTATTAGAGAGGAGGAAGGTCTTGTTGACGACCTTCACTTATTAGTCAGAAAAGACTTTGGAGGACCTAACATATTTATACATTAAAGGGACACCCACTAATGTTAATGAAAATTATGGAATGCTTAATTTTTCCTATGGTGGCTTTGCCGGGAAATTGCTCACATAAAAAGTTTGTAGATCACAGCCAGGGGTTCCAGAACGACATTTAGTGATCATCTAGTGATCAGCTTATGTTAAACTTACATGGGCAGATTTTTGTCCATAGGAGAGCCACTTGAGAATGTTAGTAAGTGATTGATGCTCATTTAAGAGACCTTTTACAAGGGCCCAATACAAACTGTATGATCGTGTCTCCATACAGTATGCATATTGTCGGCACACCATCTTTGTTTTCAAATGGACATGTGGTACAAACAGCAATGACTTTTAGAACGTTACAAAGACCGCCATGTGAGTCTGAAACGCGTTGCTGCTATGCTGTTTTTCTACTAGCATTCTTCATGTTTATACACTTTCTCCAATAAATCTTACAAAATCGTGGAAGCTGGATCAAATCTATTTTTGTCTACAATGACTTTTAGGCCTATCAAAAATGATCCAACCAGCACACAACTGAGGTTTTTGCTTGTTCACAAGTGGCTTGTAGCCTGTTTCACAGACTAATAATCAAGAAGGGGCATTTTTAAAAATGATTGTTATTGTTAGGCCAAATATCAGATCATGTAAGGGGGAGACTTTACTGTCAAGCAGGCTCAGACTGGCCCATAGGGGAACAGTGGAATCCCCCAGTGGGACCATGTGAAGATCTGGGCCACCAACCCCATTGTATGGGCAATACTTGGCATAATTTACTTGATTCACTCTGTACAGAAAAAAGCAGCGTATTATCATTCATTAACCAAACTACCCAGTTTATTATTATATGGAGAGATAAATAGATTTGTGAATGAGTGTAATGTAATATTTTTATGCAGGTGAAAAGTGGGTCCCCAAGGTCAATGTTACTGGTGGGCCCTTGGCACCTCAGTATGACACTGCTGTCAAGGGAGCCTTCAAATAAAAAGCACTTGTTCAATTTGGACAACCCGTTTCAATGCTACCCTTACATCTTGAGTTTGTGCTTCAGATGGGTTCCTAGTTCTGTGATATTTGTGGAATTATTCTTTAGAAACTTTAAACAGTGATGCTTTCAACAGGGACACAAGTGTGACAGCTTCTAATGAGTTTCTTTATGCTGTAACTGTCCTACAATACGTAACTATTTGATGGATATATGCATGCTACATGAATAAAAATGCAGGAAGAATTCATTATAATAGGAACTGCCTCCATCTGATTCACACATAAAGAAAAGATGATAACCCAGCTCACAGACCACATTAGTCCATGAGTACAATATGCTTTATAAATATATGCAAATGCATTCATTGGTTCCAGCTTCTATGAAATGTAATAGTGTTTAATATTAAAAATTTGTGCTGATTTTTGTTAAGTTCAATAAAATACCTAATGATTTCCCTGACTTGATGCATGGAGTCCATAAGTGTTTTTGAGCAAGTTTGTTAAGGCTAAGTTCCCACTATGAATATTTGGTGCATTCTTGATGTTTATGTTTTTGCTGTGCTAAAACGCAGCGTCTTACAGATTCAACCAAGTGGATAGGATTTATAGAAATCCCATTCACATTTTTTTTCTTTTTACGTAGCATAAACTAACCTATGGTGCGTTTTTTAAATCCGCACATAGACTCAAATGAGACAAGGAAAATCCACAGACAAATAATGCATATTCATTTTTAGTGCATTTCCAATAAAATGTTATCAAAGCCAAATATCAGGAAGAACAAAATCAAAGTAGTTATTCTGGAAACATTACATACCAAAGGAAGATTAAAATCACATCTGAAAAATGTGATAAAAACTAGTGATGAGCGAACGTGTTCGGATAAGGTGTTATCCAAGCAAGCTCGTGTGCTAACTGAATGACTTCGGCACGCTCGAAAAATATGTTCGAGTCCCCACGGCTGCATATCTCGCGGCTGTTTGACAGCCGCGACGTATGCAGGGATTGCCTGTCTGTTAGGTAATCCATGCATGTGTTGAGGCTGTCTAACAGCCGTGAGACAGGCAGCCGCAGAGACTCAAACATATTTTTCGAGCGCGCCAAAGTAACTAGGGTTAGCACACGAGCGTGCTTGGATAACTCCTTATCAGAGTACATTTGCTCATCATCACTAATAAAAACACATGCAAAAAAGAGATAGGAAAAAGGAATTGCAAAGCACAAGTAACCTAAGTTAGCTAATTGGTGTAGAAAATCTGCAACATCAAAAACTCATCATGGAAACTTAGCTTAAAGAGGTTTCCTCATGTTGCTTCAGAAGCGCATTGCTCCCTAGCCTTCCAGCTTCATGGTTGCAGGGGTGGTGCACTTCTGAAGATTGACAGTTCAGACTGGCAGTGTGACCACGAGACCACTCCTAGGACGCCTCTGCAGCGTGGGAGAAGTCTGGAGATTCTACAGTATAGCGCCTGCAAGTGGAACGTAGTATTCCTTAGGCCGGGATCACACATGCGAGGAATACGGCCGAGTCTCGCATGTTAATACCCGGCACTGCCGCCGGTAACGGGAGTGGAGCATGTGGCCGCATAGCAATACATGGAGCCACATGCTCCGCTCCCGAGGCCGGCAGCAGTGCCGGGTATTAACATACGAGACTCAGCCGTACTCCTTGCATGTGTGATCCCGGCCTTAGATAAACAATCGGATACCCTGAGACTGTAGCGAGACTTAGGCAGCGAGCTTTATACAATGAAATTAAAATTCCCCCTTTCTTGAAAATTGAAAGGATATTTATAACGAGTAAATTGCAAAGTTGATTGTCTTTATAAGCATGTTGCAATTTTGCCAGTTAAGAACTTGAGAGAACCCATTTACGCTTTCTGATTTGAGAAGAATCATTTTTCTGCTTATTCTCTGTGGCATTCAGACAAAGACAGAATGACCTGTCATTAAATACTTCTGAAATCAAGGTCAAAACTTTAAGTGAAGCTGCACATTCTCGTCAATGGCACAAGTGACTACAATTAGACAACTACATTATTACATGATTCTCATTGGGGATTTCCTGTTACTTAAATCACTTCTATTAGTAAATGGAGAAATGTTGGTAATATATGTATATGATGGGATTGCTATCTAATGTGAAACTCTGCAAAGGATAGTGGGATAATATATATAAGAACTATATCCTGCAGCGCTAGAGAGAACTGGTCTAAAGGCAAATCATATGGCTACCTACCAATAAAATGCCACCATATAAAATGCAAGGAAATGATTGTACATTGCAATTAATTATTCCTTTAGGATAGTGGACAGAACACAACATACAGTGGATACGGAAAGTATTCAGACCCCTTTAAATTTTTCACTCTTTGTTTCATTGCAGCCATTTGATAAATTCAAAAAAGTTCATTTTTTTTCTCATTAATGTATACTCTGCTCCCCATCTTGACTGAAAAAAATAGAAATGTAGAATTTTTTTGCAAAATTTAAAAAAGAAAAACTGAAATATCACATGGTCATAAGTATTCAGATCATATTCCTCACCAATTGTTATACTGATGCTTCTACCTTGTGCCAGTCATTACACTGGTTACCCATGTACTCCAGAATCCAGTACAAACTTATTACCCTCACCCACAAAGCATTCCATGGCTCAGCACCACCCTACGTCTCCTCCCTTGTCTCAGCCTACCACCCTACCTGTGCCCTCCGTTCTGCTAATGACCTGAGGTTAGCATCCTGAATAATCAGAACCTCCCACTCCCGTCTCCAAGACTTTTCACGTGCTGCGCCAATTCTTTGGAATGCACTACCCAGGTTAATACAATTAATCCCACAGTTTTAAGCGTGCCCTAAAAATGCATCAGTTCAGACTGGCCTACCGCCTCAATGCATTAACCTAAATATCGCTGTGTGGCACATTCAAAATTCCATAATCAGGTTCCTCTCATCATGTTCTCACCACCTTTATGCATTTAATTAGCCCTCTGTGTCTGTACTGTTACATACTTTGGCTGTTAACTGGTTCATGCAGCATTACACGAACACCCGATTCGTACACTATGGCTGGTCCGAACAATGAAAGCAATTGTTACCATCTACCTTTCGTGTCTCCCCTATTTCCCCATAGATTGTAAGCTTGCAAGCAGGGCCCTCATTCCTCTTGGTATCTATTTTGATCTGTTTTTATTGTTATGCTGTAATGTCTATTATCTGTACAAGTCCCCTCTATAATGTAAAGCGCTGCGGAATATGTTGGCGCTATAAAAATAAAATTATTATTATTATTATCCTTTGCTTGTATTGAATAGAAGCACCCTTTTGAGCTAGTACAGCCATGAGTCTTCTTGGGAATGATGCAAGTTTTTCACACCTGGATTTGGGAAACCTCTGCCATTCCTCCTTGCAGATCCTCTCCAGTTCCGTCAGGTTGGATGGTGAACGTTGGAGGACTGCCATTTTCAGGTCTCTCCAGAAATGCTCAATTGGGTTTAGGTCAGGGCTCTGGCTGGGCCAGTCAAGAATGGTCACAGAGTTGTTCTGAAGCCATTCCTTTGTTATTATAGCTGTGTGTCTATTGTCATAGTCTTGTTGGAAGGTGAACCTTCGGCCAAGTCTGAGGTCCAGAGCACGCGGGAAGAGGTTTTCATCCAGGATATCTCTGTACTTGGCCACATTCATGTTTCTGGAGTGCCCACCAGGGCAGTGGGGATACTCGGTACCGGGCTGCTTCTTAAAGGGGCAGTGTCACGGCAGCAGTGACCCGGTCCATGGCCCTGAGGGTCCAACAAAAGGGAATATGATGAAAAAGGGGGAAAATAAAGAGTTTGTAATAAAGTGTTTGTGACGCCACCTGTGGTACTCGGCAATAAAGATGTTAGCTGACGCTGCAGATTTAGTCCACTGGGACAGCTGTTGATGCAGCAGAGTTTGTTCAGCCCACCACAGGCAGGGCTATGTCCCAGGGCAGATGTAGTATGTTCAAGATAGTAATGATGAAGTATTTGGCAAGGGATGTAGCAGTCCTGAATGGGTGTTGAAGAAAGAACTTGAGAGGACACAGTCAGGTGCAGTTTCCAAAGCTTTCCTCACAGTTCTTGTGTACACAGATGCCCGCTTGGTGCCATGTCCTCCAGCCAGCAAACTCCCAGGTAGATTAGGATACACCTTACCAGGACTCCCTTCAGTACGTTCCTTTCCTGGACGTCTTACTGTGCTGACTTTCCGCCTTTCCTTCCTGACCAGCACTTCACAGTCAGTGTCCCAAGCCAGTAGCCGCGGACTTTGTCGGGCGATGTCCTGTCTGCGACCCCTTTTCGGTGAAGTTAACTGTGGCTGTGGCTGAAGCACCTACAGGTGCTACTGCATCCGGCTTGCTAGCTGAGTTTGGTGATTTCTCCACTAGTCTAGGGGTCCGGTACCCCACTGCGACCTGGTCCGTCCACTATTGGATCGGGCCCCACAGGATGGATTGCTCACTATCCATGCTCCTAGGATCCCTTCTGTCCTTCCGGAAGCTTCCTTTTGTCACTTTCTTTTATCTTTCTGCGTCTGGGGACAAGCTCCCTACAGCTTGAGCTCCCCTCTTGCACTTACTCTACAGTCTCTTTCCCACTCACTAAGCTCCACCCCTTTCCTTCTACTTTCTCCACCCACTCTTCCAACACCCTTTACCTACCCAGCCTGGGATGAGACCATCCTCCCATAGGGTACGTCCAGGGTGCCCTGCTGCAGTAGTCTGTGTTGGGTGCAGGTTTTAGAGTCCTGGATGGTGCTCCCTCCTTACCTGAGAGTGGGGTACCACACCTCTGGAAGAGGCGCAGTACCTCTGTGGCGACTGGACCTTCCGGGGCACCACATTTCCTTCAGTTGCAACCAGTCATCCTGTCCCTGCAGCTGAAAAACACCCCCATGGCAGGATGCTGCCACCACCATGTTTCACTGTTGGGATTGTATTAGGCAGGTGATGAGCAGTGCCTGTTTTTTCCACATATACCGCTTAGAATTATCACTAAAAAGTTCTATCTTCGTCTCATCAGACCAGATAATCTTATTTCTCATAGTCTGGGAGTCCTTCATGTGTGTGTTTTAGCAAACTTTTTGCGGGCTTTCATATATCTGACACTGAGGAGAGGCTTCCGTCAGGCCACTTTGCCAGAAAGGCCCGACTGGTGGAGGACTGCAGTGACAGTTGACTTTGTGGAACTTTGTCCCATCTCTCTACTGCATCTGTGGAGATCAGCCACAGTGATCTTGGGGTTCTTCTTTACCTCTCTCACCAAGGCTCTTCTCCCACAATTGCTTAGTTTGGCTGGACGGCCAGGTCTAGGAAGTCTTCTGGTGGTTCCAAACTTCTTCCATTTAAGGATTATGGAGGCCACTGTGCTCTTAGGAACCTTGAGTACTGCAGAAATTCTTTTGTAACCTTGGCCAGATCTGTGCCTTGCCACAATTCTGTATCTGAGCTCCTTGGCCAGTTCCTTTTGACCTCATGATTCTCATTTGGTCTGACATGCACTGTGAGCTGTGAGGTCTTATATAGACAGGTGTGTGCCTTTACAAATCAAGTCCTATAAGTTTAATTAAACACAGCTGGACTCCAATGAATGAGTAGAACCATCTCAAGGAGGATCACAAGGAAATGGATAGCATGTGACTTAAATATGAGTGTCTGAGCAAAGGGACTGAATACTTATGACCATGTGATATTTCAGTATTTCTTTTTTAATAAATTTGCAAAAATGTCTACATTTCTGTTTTTTTTCAGTCAAGATGGGGTGCAGAGTGTACATTAATGAGAAAAAAATGAACTCTTTTGAATTTACCAAATGGCTGCAATGAAACAGAGTGAAAATTTTGAAGGAGTCTGAATACTTTCCGTACTCACTGTATGTTGGATACTGGATGGGACAAAACTGGATTTTTTTTGAGAAATCAAAAGAAAAATAACAATTTGACAACAACAACAAAACGTCTGTGATGACCATGTAAAGCTGTATTGTATATGATATGATATAAAATTACTGCCTCCTTTTAGCTGCTGTATGGTGATAGCTTCTGCACACGACCAGTTATATCTGGCGAGTGCTATCCATGTTTTTCCCGGATAATACTTGTTCCCATGATATTCTATAGGGCTGTGCTCAATTTCTTTCTTTGGACTGAGTGGTCTGAGGTAAAAAATCGGTGCAAATTAATATTACTGAACGTGAATTGTTTTATACTATTAATTGCTATGCAAAGCACCACTTCCGTGAGAAAGTACTCCGTTTTTATCTAGTAGGTGATCCCAAAGGGTTAAACCATTGGCCATAACCAGGAACGCTAAAACTAATTTCTTAATTCGGTTATTAGTTTGGCTCCGGGATAAGGTTTCTTTTTAAATGAAGCACAAAGTGTTATAAGAACATTGATAAATGTGCTGCGGGCGTCTAAGGTCCTTCACCTCCAGCCCCTCCACCCTCCAGGGCCCATAATAAACGAGAAAGAAGGGGGGATATACATTCCAGCACAGCAAATGCATTACTGAACAGGGTGTGAGGATAATGTACAGTGGGTACAATGGCGCCCATGAACCAGCCTCGGCCCCCGATATAATGAAGCAGATCTTAGTAAGTCTGATACACATGATAAATAAAATAATATAAAGTAATGTCCAGTCACTCGTTACTATTACAAAATATTTGCTCTCCTTTTATTGAATGAAAACAAGGTGGTTTGTGAAGTCTGCAGTGTCAAATTTAGGCTGACAGCGCTGCATGAAGACATAACCAGGGACCTGAGGTGAGGAGAAGGTGGGCCGCCATAATCTCTCACACGGCACAGGGCTGTTCCTGGCAATCATTCTAAAAATCTTGCTTCTGTTTGCAAAATTTCCTTACGATGAAGAGAACATTGGCGTTTCCGCACTCTTAACCCATTTATCGCGGACAGATATGATAATTCATGTTGTGAAATTACTATAAACAACAGTATCTATCGGGAGAGCCTGGAGATGGTTTCCTTGACAACGTGGCCTCCCTCTGTAGGCAGACATCTAGCCCAGTGAGGACAGGACTCGGTAGATTAACACTGTCCCTGCCACTGGGTTCTGCAAGACAACGCAGAGCAGAGAACTGCAGGCCAAAGGTGACTTCAAAATAAATGGCTGCCGCAACCATAGAAGCTTGTACATGACTGAAGACCGGGAAGGATGCACAGATCCTTAGGATCCTCTACATGCACATGTTATGGATTATTCTGTTGTATCACTGATTGCAGCTGACATTAGGAGGCCATTTATTATTCCGCCAATGACTGAAAAGGATTTCTGTTACAAGGAGCCATTATAATGGCAGCAATTAACATCAAATCTAAAAGATGGCTCCCTAACATCAAATACTATCGTTAGATGCTCCTGGAATATGTTGTGTTGCAAAAAAAATAATAAAAACCTGATGCTTATAAATCAGTCAATCCAACGAGCCGACATCCCGATAGTAAGATGATATCACAGTGTAAACATGTGTATCAGGGTATTTCCCATAAAGGCAACCACTATGGTATGGTATCTCCTATAAAGAGAATGTATATGATTATATATATATATATATATATATATATATATATATACACATTCTCTCAATGGACATTAAATCGTCACTTTCCAACTTTAGGAATACTTGAAAACACTTGAGCGCATTCAGTGCATTACTTACATCTATATATAAGCAGGAAGAGGAGATTCATGCAAGAGATTTTTTTTTCGTGATATTGTTTTGTATATGTTCTTTTTTAAATGCATGCATTTTTAGCTTAAAATCATTTTTGCAAAAGAATTTTTATTAAAAATGTGTCTTATATAGGCTCTGTGTATCTGAAGCCCCTGTCTCTGTTCTTTTGAACAATTTTCTAAAGTGATTTTGACCTTATGAAAGTACAGATATGAATTGATTATAAATCAGCTGGGAAGAAAGTGAAGAGAGATAAGGGTGTGAGACCCTGTTATCAGAGAAGATCACTGACAGAGTCATTGTTAACTCTTGCTATGTACTGTGATACCTAGAGGCTGCAGAAGCCAAACGCTCCAATATTTTTAATAAAACCCTACTGCAAAATTATTTTTAGCCACAAATACATTCATTTAAGAAAAATCCCCCCACACACACACACCTTCTGTGTCTGTATACGTTATCTAAGACAGAGGGAGTGATCTTATATTAATTATTATCACTTGTACTGTAGAATAAGAGATAATGCACACAATAACTGGTTTAGTCTGTAATATTTTATAATTACTGTATCCAAAAGGAAGAGGCAGCCCTCCAACAACTTGTAAATGTAATCACTCGGTGTTACAAGGCTTCAGAGAGCACTTTGTCCATCTCTAGTAGAATAAATATAGGCAGTGTTTGCACTGACGTCATAGCTTTACATTACAGCCTCAGCTTCTGATCTGTTATCTTCATGTATGTTTAATACTTTTTTACCCCAAATTACTTAAATGGAATAAGTCATCAGAAAATTACATATTGTTGAAATCAGGTTTTCATGTTGTGGTTTTTTTTTTTTTTTCATTTTAATTTTAAACATTTTTTATTCTTCATATCACTAACTGTAATAAAAAAAAGTCTTGCAGATTTCTCTCTAACCAGGAAATTTAATATTAGCCTTTCTTCCTGTTTTTCACGTAGCACAAATAGCCTGACTGAGACCCTATTTGTTTATATAGAATTATAAACTGGGCATCCTCTAATCCGGGCAAAGGTCATTGTGAAGGGGGGTGAGAGAGCTGTAACATTACCCATTGTGAATGATGGATCCTTTGTTACCGAATCTACTACCTATTATTGTAATCTGTTTTATCTTGCATCTATTACTTTCTATTACCATATATGGTTATCATGTCTGTAATGATAATGAGACTGCTGAAAAGGCATCCTTAAAGAAAAACAAGTTTGAAACTAATATTAGGATTAGTGGCTTAAGCCCCCGTCACACACAGCGATCTCGCTAGCGAGATCGCTGCTGAGTCACAAGTTTTGTGATGCAACAGCGATCTCCCCAGTGATATCGCTGAGTGTGACATTCAGTGACGATCAGCCCCCCTGCTGGGTATCGCTGATCGTCGCTGAATGTCCTAGACATTTTTTTGATCATTGGTCTCCCGCTGACAGGCACGCATCACTGTGTGTGGCAGGCAGGAGACCAGCGATCAGCTGGTAACCAAGGTACACATCGGGTTTCCAGGCGCTGGGCAGCGCCTGGAAACCCGATGTGTACGCTGGATACCAGCGCACTGCTGCAGGGGAGCTGGTAACCAAGGTACACATCGGGTTTCCAGGTGCCGCGCAGCGCCTGGAAACCCGATGTGTACCTTGGTTACCAGCTCCCTGCACCAGCGGGCTGGTATCCAACGTACACTGCGGGTAACTAAGCGATGTTACCCGCAGTGTCGCTGTCCTGATCGCTGCCTGAGCTGCCTGTTTGGCAACTCACCAGCGATCATGCACCGACACACCAGCGATCCTGACAAGTGCATATCGTTATCGGGATAACTGGTTTGTCGCTATGTGTGACAGGGCCCTTAGGCTTAGTGGGCCTTGTGAAAATTGCAAAATTTTCTTTATTAACTTTTAATACAGATAATGATATGGACATTTGGAGAAAAAAAACATTATCAAAAGTAAAAAAAAAAAATTAACAGAAAAACCTGACTTAAATAATATGTAGACACATTCTCTTTACAATGGGTCCATCATGTCTTGGTATGCAGGTGTTTTTGAAGATAAAATAATGCAGCATGCCTGAGCGTCCTAAAGCAACAGAGACCTCATGAAAGAGAGTTAACAGAAGTGTAAAGACAACATTAAAAATAGATACATAACAATGTAAGTAGATACCGGTCAATAGGTGACCGGCTTACAAATAACACTTCAGCATTGTGTTCTTAACATCACCACATTCCTCTACAGAAATGAATTGTCGTTGTTTGTAACAATCAATAAGTCTTCCTGCTGTCGCACAACATTTGGAATTTAACATCTTGCAATATTTTTTTTGTTTCTATAATTTATTACGTTTTTTTCTTAACACTTCTCTATGCAAGTTACACTTAAACCGGCCAGACAAGGACAATTTTCCCCCAATCCAACCACCTATTCAATCATAGGTTCATGATTGGTTTACAAGTGATTGCTTAATGGGCAAACAAAGCCCCCTGAGAAAATCATTTTGACTCCCGTACATTTAAATTGTGTACATTCCTGTGTATATATCTTCTTAATAGATTAGTTATTTATGTTACCATTGTAATGCAATATTAGTAAGAAATTCTACCAATTAGTTATTGTTGGCCTTCATTTTAATCAGTCATTTGACTGCTATAAATATAATCATAATCACTAACTATCAACTATTCCTGCTGTATTGTTCATGAGTGTCCTTATGTCTAGAATCCAAAATTCTGGAAATACAGAACAACTACATGATCATTGATTTTTTTACATTTAAGAAAGCTCTTTAAATATTCTTTTCGGCTTAGCGGTTCTGAAGGCCTTTGGAGGTTATTAGCTCATAATGAAGCACCAGCCACAGGGTAGGAGAATTGCTGCTTACAGAGAACCTATATTGAGGTCTCGTCACCTTCTCGGCTGCCTCTCAAATTATAACCAGCAGCTAATTACATCTCTGACCTCTTCCGCAGCCGCTTTGATCACCTTCCGTATTTACATAGAGCGACTTATTTCATTCCCCTGCTCAGACATTTGCAGACCATGCACCGGGCTTCAGTGCAGCTCAGGCGATTGCACATTTCATCCTCTGATATGAAAACATCAGCTCAAATAAATTACAGGTAGATCTTATCATTTGCACAACTAATTCTAATTCATAAACTCAATTTATGCTTCAGGGCCGTTCAATAAAGCATTTATATGATTGTTAGAATATTATATCAAGAGGCCTTACAGTAAAACCGCATTTAGACATTACCCTTGCCTTTCATATTACCTTCATTTTCAGCACACATTAGTACACGGAGAATGATTAGAGTGTACTTGTACATTGTGGTTTCCAGTATGAAACATCTTGTCTCATCTCTTCTTCACGGTGTATGGCACTTGTAAGAGCGATGAGTAAGTGAGTTTGGTTATTCAAAAAACATTGCGTTGGGTTAGGAGGTAAGAATGAAATAACCACTAAAGCCTAAATATGTGACATATATCTATCCCTTATAACAAGCTCAAATCTGTCTACAAATCCGTATATATTTAGGGCCTGTAAAATGTGAGAACTATGTCAATTTCTGCTGACATGTAATATGCATTGGATCAATCCACAATGATAACCACTGAAAGATCCACAGAGATCCATCAGGATCCAATTTATGGTTTCTCTTAATAATTAGTACAGTCTGAAGTCTCGCTTTCCTCTGTTCCAAAAACCCTGCATGACCAGTCAAACCGGATGACATGACTCAGCGATGGTTGGTCTAAGGGGGAACACTTCTCCTTGTGGAAAGAATCCCCCATCCCCTTCTCCCTTGTATCTCACCTAGCTAAATCAGACATCCGGCTTTGCACTGATGAGAGGCAAACAACCCAAAACATGTGTCTACAAATTGTCTGTGTCTGGTTTGCGGCAAGTCTTGATGAAGGGTTTATATTGAATTTCAGGATTGCTACCCCAAATAGGTGGCACTAGAATTCAAATATTCCTTACTGAAGAAGGTATTTGCATCAGGGATGCTTCAAATGCATGTATGCGTTGGAAAGCATGACTTCAGTCAAGAGATGTTGAAAGTATGTGGATGCCTTGAAGGATATGTCCACCTTTGAAAAACACCTTATAGTTGATATATCATTAATCTACAAGGTTAAGCAACCTTATAATAAATGTTTAGCAAAAGTCATAAATTAATTATTCGATTCTCTAAAGACACTGCGCTGTTAGTTTTAATAAATTGATCGGTGACCACTGTGAGGCAGATAACTGCTTTTCTGTGTAAGAATCTTATCATCTCAGCTTTCTGGACTTTAGAATATGATTTGAGAAAAATGAAAGGGTTAAGTGTAGTAGATTCTTTTCTTTTTTTTCTTTGTTTGAATGGACATAGATAAGAAATGCAAGAAATGATTTGGAAATAATTTTAGCCAAATCATACGAGTAACTAGTAGCGAGTAAACAATCAGCAATAGTTCACTTGGTTATCGCTGATCGTAGCCATTAAACTCATTTAAAAATCCGTCTCTGGTCAGCAGTAAATTCACCGACGTAAAAAGGGGTTTTGCTACTGACAACAATGTAATAGGAATTTCCGTGAATGAAGATTGACAGGTATTGTCACACATATATTGAGCAAAATGAGCCTGAATAAGGGAGCAGCCTTAATTTATAACCCCCAACAGCAAACTGGTAGGCGGCACTTGCCTCACTCACCATAAGGCTGGAATCGCTCATTCATTTTAGGTAATTTATGTTCTGATTGTTGATGTAGTCTTTGAGTGAAAGCAAGAATTGGATTCAAAAGCAATGGGAGATATAAAGGGAGGACTTTGGTGGGGCTATGCGACATGTGTCATGTGACAGCAGTTCTCTGACAAGTCGCACAACCAAAAACATCTGTGCAACTTGTCTGTGACTTACTGTCATGCAGCTATTTACAGCTGTGATTTTGTTGTAAAAAATGGTCAAATTTCAAATAAGTTGTATGCAAGTCGCTGTCGCATGTATCACAGTTGCAGGGTGCTATGTAACATACAGGATCATTAGATGCGATATGTCAAAGCAACTCTGCGATTTGTTTCTAGCACAACACATGTCGTTGTGTAGGCCCAGCCTTAAGGTGCTTTCACACTGAGTTTTGGCACTCGTTCAGTGGCTTACATCTGAACCCCCAGCAAAATGGGATTCGGATGTATGCGCCGATAGGGCTATATACTATAATGGTGCCGGCAGAGCAAACGTGCGCTCTGCCGTGCATCATTTTCGAGCATGTAAGCCTGTTGAAAATGGACAACCAGACATTATAGATGGCGGTTATGGGTACCTTATCCGATCTTCTAATGACAGTGTCTTCATCCTGTTTCTGCTCAGGTGCCAGCGAGTCACTACGCAACAGCAGTGACTCACAAGTGCCTGAGCAGAAGATCGATGAAGACACTGTCATTAGAAAGTCGGATAATATACCCATAACTGAGCGAGTGCATGGTGCATGTGCGGGATTAGGTTAGGGTGACATGCATGTTATTGTAATGAAGACATGGATTTCTTTCAGGGACCGCACGCCCCGGAGGATGGAAGAAATCATCAATATAAAAGATTAAAAGTGTATTTCTCAACATCTAGACTGCAGCTATGAGGCATACAGGTAAGACTGGTTTAACGATTATATTACCTGTATGCCCATAGTAATAGCTTAAAAGCATCCCGGGGGTGACAGATTCCCTTTACGGTGCTTTTTACATTATTCGTCTTTGAAGCATTGAACCACAGCTGATTAGTAAACATTTACGTATAATAGCCTTTTACACAGGTAGACTGCGATTCAGATGAGCGATCTGTGTTAAATTATTCAGTGCATATAGGCTCCCATCGTTCTCAGCAGCACAGGTCTTGTTTACATAGGACGATGTGCTGGCGAGAACGATGAGATTTTTGGCAAACCAGAAGATTGTTTCACCTGACGTACAAGCATACAAACAAACAACTTGTTTAGACTGCAGGATTGTCGGGCAATAAGTGGTTCTAGGAGCGCTGGTTCATGATAATTATGCAGTGTAAATGCATATTAAGTGATTCTTATTACAAGTCCTTTAATGTGTACACAGGCAGAATGCAGTCTTAGTTTACGGAAGAGCAGGCTCAGCGATAAGGAGACAGAGAATCCCTGGCTGAGAAAGTCGTCCACCTGCGACTGGTATATTGTCAGTGTCCTTGTAGACTGATTGATTTATAACCAACTAATGCATTGCCACATTTGCTCAGAGTTAATGTTTATCTAAATGAGATACAGCAGTAGGAGATATTTTCTAATACCATTTCATACTAACCACGTTCCTTTAGAGACTTTCAGAATGTATGAAACAGAACAGCTAACATTGTCTTTCAAATTCCATAAAAGAAGAACAAAAGATAGCTTCTGTAAGTTCTAGGATGTATAGAATAAGTTATTTAACAATACATAATCTAAAAAAATACCCTCCACAATGGCTCGTTCTACAAATCTGATACAAAGGCGGTTGCTTTTGTGTAAGACATGTTTCATTTTGAAAACTAAATAAAAAATCTGATTAAGAAAACATTATGTAGATATAGACACCCAAAGCTACAGAAAATTTATTTCTATACAATGGTAACTACACAGTATTTTTGCAATTGACAGTGAGCTTTCTAATGATTGTAGACAAGGTAAATTCAAAGACTATAATGGTCCCGTCACACATAGCGACTCACCAGCGATCCCGACAACGATATGAACTTGTCAGGATCGCTGGTGTGTCGCTGCATGATCGCTGGTGAGCTGCCAAACAGGCAGCTCTCAGCAGCGATCAGGACAGCGACTATGCGGGTAGCGACGCACGTTGCTTAGTTACCCGCAGTGTACCTTAGATACCAGCGCGCTGGTGCAGGGAGCTGGTAACCAAGGTGCACATCGGGTTTTTAGGCGCCGCTCGGCACTCAGTAACCCGCTGTGTACCTTGGTTACCAGCTCCCCTGCACCAGCGTGCTGGTATCTAACGTACACATCAGGTTTCCAGGCGCCGCCCGGCGCCTGGAAACTTTATATGTACCTTGGTTACCTGCTCCAGCTTGCTTATCGCTGGTCTCCCGCCTGTCACACGCAGCGATGCGCGCTGGCCAGTGGGAGACCAGAGATCAAAAAATCGACATTCAGCGACGATCAGCGACACCCAGCAGCGGTGCTGATCGTCGCTGAGTATCACACTAAGCGAGATTGCTGGCTAGGTCGCTGCTACGTCACAAAATCGGTGATGTTCCAGCGATCTCGCTAGCGATCTCGCTATGTGTAACGGGGCCTTTATACTCAAGGATCACACCGATTATCCAATCTCACGCTCTGAATTTTAATTAATTTTGGATTTCTGTTGAAAACAGACAGTAGCGGGAGAGTATTCACACACTAGGACCATGATGTGATACAATTAAAATAAATAAAATAAGAAAAATCATCACGTGTAAAAATTACTAATGAGTTAGGCCCCCTTTACATATGTCCAACTCTCTCCTCATAAATCCCGCCTATGCAGTTGGAAAAAAAACAAAAAGGAATCTGATGATA
Organism: Oophaga sylvatica; assembly: GCA_033576555.1. Classification (NCBI taxonomy): domain Eukaryota; kingdom Metazoa; phylum Chordata; class Amphibia; order Anura; family Dendrobatidae; genus Oophaga; species Oophaga sylvatica. Next base: position 396,404,769 of record JARQOD010000004.1, read on the forward strand.
AAACTGATCCAATAGTTTCCCAAGGGAACAGTTTTGTATCTGGTGGCATCAGTTGCTGGTACCGGACGTCTCCCTATGCCAGACAGATAAACACTGCGTGCAGGATTTTGCATTTTGGCTATAGGTGCTGGACCAGACAGTCTAGACACAACTAATATTTGATCCCAGTCTTGCATATCAATAACTCTATCAATGAACACATTGGAATGTCAAATGTACAAAACAGGCCATTGTGTGTTTATTGTAGTTGATGGGATAGACTGCCTATATATTACTTTTTGCCCAGCGATAATACTTATTGTTTGCAAAGTGTAAATAGCCACAGCAAGCATCAGTTGTTGGCTCCTTAAAGATGGGCGAATGTGTTAGAGTGGAATTAAATTCTACTCAAATTTTCCAAAAAATACAAATTCTACAGATCACAGATTTTGTGTATTTCGCTTCATGCAAATTTAGCATCTTGCTGTGCAGTAGGGGACCAGTAAAAAGGTTATAAAAAAAAACAACATACCTCACTGCTCACCTCTCTGGCTGACCCCGCTTCTCTTTGCCCATTCTTCCGTGCCTTCATCAAATGGCATCTCAGACCTAGTTTTCACGTTAGGCCAAGGCTTCCAGCTGTGAGCAGGCCCCAGAGTTTACTACACATGAGTAATGAATCCCAGTGCCTGCTTGTGGACGGAAGCCCAGGCATAAGGTGAATACAGGGCTGGAGATGTGATGCAACAGAGGTGCAGAGGACAAGACATTGGGAAAAGGGCAGCAAGGATGGCTTGAGAGATAATTGGCTGACAAAAGGTAAAAAAAAAAATCTCACTGCTCACCTTTCCGGCTGTCACAACTGCTTCCTGCCTGATGTCCGGTCCTCTGCATCTCAATCATATCGCATCTCTGTCTGTGGTCACTCTAGGCTGGAACTTCTGGCCACAAGTAGGCCGAGGAGATAACTGTGTACTCAAAGCGACCTGCAGTCGGAAGTCATAGCCAGTGTTCACTCTAGGCTGGGACTTATAGCAATGAGAAGGCCCTGGAGAATTTGCAGTTATCTCTGGAGCCTGATTGAAACCAGAAGCCTCACCTAAAGTGAACAACAGGCTGGATATGCAACGTGACAGAGACCCAAAGAACTGACCAGCATGAAAAAGAAGTGGCAGAGGATGGAAAGGGAAGCAGAGGGGTGATTGTAAGTGGGGATTCTTTTAGTACCTTATTTTAATTATGCTCTGGGGTCTGAAGAGACATGAAAGCTTAACAAGGGCCATAAAAGGGAACCTGTGATGTGAAAAAATGCTATTTACCTGTAGATAATGGGTTAATCTACAGGTTAATAGCATTCTAAAGCCCTGCTGCCATTGCACTAAAAATCCAGCTGCCGGGAGGAAATGAACTTTAATCCTTCCAGCAGCCTCTGGCTTTCAGTCGAGGCACAGTCGGTGTGGCTTCAGTTACCGCTCAGTGCATAGTCAGTGGCAGCTGTAACTATGCCCTGGTATTACCTGCTGCTGACTCCGCAGAGCATCAGTATAGAGCCAGCTGTCAGTCAGTGCCGGGGCTGCTGCTCACTATGCATTGAGCGGTGACTGAAACCCTGCCGGCTGCACCTCTATGACTGAAAGTCCAAGGCTGCCTGGAAGAATAAAGATAATTTCTTCCCAGCAGCCAGGCCTTCTGTGGGGCAGACAAACAGCATCATAACACTATTGACCTGCAAATTAACTTCATATTTGCAGGTTGATAGCATTTTTTCATGATAGGTTCCCTTTAAAGTCACAAAATTACTTTTCCGCAAATCAAATTTCCTGGTAAAATCTGGGTGAACAGGCGAATTTGAATTTTGCCTGATCCACTCATCCTTACCTATAGTGGATTTAATCCAGAGCAATAACAAAGAAATTGTACTTGATGTACAGCATATGTTTTATGTTATAGTACCTGGAATGGCAGCACTACTGTTGTAGTAGCCCTAGGAGCTATGGGTCAGAGACTGAGGCGGCCTGCTCAGGTACACAGACATTCTTGTTATTTATCAGGAAGAAACATGGTGGCTTTTTTTGTGGGTTCTCCTTTGTGAAAAAGATCTGATGTATAACACCAGCATCCATCCTTTGGTTGCTGTTCAAGTGACAATTAATTTTACTGCTGCTTGTATTACTGTACTTATTTCACTGCGAAGCCAGAAGGGGCCATTTATGACTTTAGTACGGGGCCCTACAGATTCTAGTTGCTTAGGCACTTCACTTGCTGTTATAGTGAGGGAGCATGAAAGATCTTACTGTATTACAAATCTCTGAATCCGTATGTGTAATTAGGGGAACGTGATATAGTCTTTTTGTTTGCGATATTCCTATTTATTGCGCTTAATCCTCACTAATCAAGTGGAAGCTGGCACTGTCTGATGATAAAATCTACCATTGGCGTCTTTGAGCTATGGGCACTTGAGAGATTATTTCACACTAGGGAGCGATTTATTCTGAGTCAACAACTTGCACTCTTTCGCGATGGGCGTGTGCTTATCGATGCTCAGATTTTAAATCATTTGCCATAAGTAAATTCAAATTACCATTTGTGTAACAAGGGCAATTTATTGCCCATTATAATTCAAGGCTGTATTTTCCATTAGCATGCAAGGCACTTTGTACATTAACTTAGCATTTATGCCAAACATAATGTTTTACTCATTCCATCTTACAACCCCTTTGGATATGACATTGGTGTTTTTTTATTTCCCTTCTGTGCTAATCTTTCAGTCTTTCGTTATTGACCACCTATTTTCTGCCAGCTTCTCCAGCAACTAATTACGTTTGGTGTTAAGTTTACGCCATGCCTCGGCTTTCTCCTACAAGATTACATTATATAGAGGGCTTACCTATTAAAACTAGTGCAGGTATATAAGCGGACTGGTGCTGCCCATCCGATTCTGTCATTTTGTAGAAAAGAATTGAAAATTTGACATCTTGGTAATGCAAACGACATCAGTGTTCTTTCTGTGCACTAGTTTTATACATGATCCCCTATTATTTGTTTCCATCCATATTCCCTTTTCATTATTCCTTACTTGACATAATTGCATGCCTATCCTTACATTAATGTCATTTCAATTTACTTGTATGGTGAATATTGCATTTACTTTATATAACAAAGTGAATGAGTTGATTTGTTGTAATAAGTGTAGTCTTATCATTTAAATTATCTAATGTCTTTACTAAACTAGCTTTGGTACCAGCCGATCCGGTATTTCAGCACTCTGGACAGTTGCCTGCAGACTCCCTGGTTAAAATCGGTTATCCATCACAAAGCACCCAGTCTAATCACTTGTGTGAGTATATATACTGCATTTCTTCGGGAGATATTCCAAACAGCCTGTTTTTCTTCTTTTTTTTTTTTTCCTTTTTCTCTTTTCACTTCAAAAGAAAATGCATTCATTAATAATATGTGATTACTGTGAAAACCTACAATCTAAGACCATGGTAGGTCCCGCGATAGGTATAAAACTGAAATACATATTTATTTAATTAGCAAATCAGGGATGGAGACTTTACTGCAAAGCATGAATGTGATTGGTTCCCCGTCAGTCAATTTATGGACTTTACATTAAGATCCCTTTCTAAACTATCCATTTAAATTCTATGCAGTTTACAATCTGTACATTAAAAAACATGCAAACAGTAGCAGATATAACTAGTGATGAGCGAACATACTCGTATTAGGTGTTATCCTTGCATGCTCGGGTGCTAACCGAGTGTCATTGGCGTGATCGAATAATATGTGAGTCCCGGTACCTGCATGTCTCATGGCTGTTCGATAGCTGAAACACGTGCAGGGATTACCTAACAAACAGGAAATCCCTGCATGTGTTGTGGCTGTCGAACAGCAGCGGGGACTCAAACATATTTTTCAAGCACGCCGAAGTCACTCAGTTAGCACCCGAGCATGCTCCGATAACACCTTATTTGAGCACATTCGCTCATCACTTGGTAAAACAGATCTGGGATGACAAAAATATAATATAATGTAACGTAAAAGTAAATCATATACACAGCATTAACAAGAATGTTAATATAATTTATGTATGCATAGTTTACATTTAATCCGTTACCCTACTAATGATGTTTTAACTTATTTCAGGAATATCATAACTACTATAACACATGTAATAATAGTGAAAACCACCATACACGAGAAGAATCCCCTGTCTCCAACCGTCACTAAGCACTGGTTTAATACATAACATAAAAATATTTCTAACAAGGAATTTTCATTTATGCAATGATGATGATAATGATAATAATAATAATAATCTATCAACGGACAAGAAGGAATAAAACGCACATTTCTATATGTACTGTAACTGCATTGCATTTGGAATACAGAGATAAAAGTATAACATTTTATTATAATATAGCACTTATATCAGAATTTATTATGTTTACAATAGAGTACATGAAACGGATTTTCTGTCAGTAGCCATCGCACCTTAACACATAATTGTGCATGATAGTTGTGGCATGCTTCTTACATGCCATTTATTTTTAAAATCCAGATAGATGATAGATAGATAGATAGATAGATAGATAGATAGATAGATAGATAGAGAGATAGATAGATAGATAGATAGATAGATAATAGATAGATAGATAATGGAATAGATAGATAGATATAGATAGATAGATAGATAGATAGATAGATAGAAGATAGATAGATAGATAGATAATAGATAGATAGATAGATAATGGATAGATAGATAGATAGATAGATAGATAGATAGATAGATAGTATAGATAGATAGATATGAGATATATAGATACATACTGTACATAATAGATAGATAATAGATAGATAGATAGATAGATAGATAGATAGATAGATAGATAGATAGATAGATAGATATAACAAAAACTGGAGCAGCATAGAAAAATAACATTATCCAAAAAAGATCTGGAAATATATAGCCATGTATCAAACACTTTATTGAAAAATATATAAAAAATTCCATAAACAACTTTTAAAAATGGGATGTATCTCCAATAATTTCCCATTGGTCAATATGTGCGAAAAGGTCTCAGTAATTCTACAAATAATCCAGTCACTCCATGCTCTATAGATAAATAGAACAATGTGTAAAAATAACAACAATATCCTATGGCTAGTGCCTGTAGTTAGTACAGAGCATAGAGTATCAAGATTTAACAGGAGGAGTAATATTACCACATAAATGATACAATATTGTAGTACAAAAAAATGTATACTATAAGCCTACAAGAATGTATATAAGGCCCACTGCAGTGCTATATACATGGTCAAATTAATATAGATTCATGCTTTTAGGAGTTAAAGGGCATCTAGTGCCGCTATCGTGATACTATAAGCCTCAAGTAGGTGACATGAAAGAGTATGGCTAGTGCCATATTGTAAATAAAGAGCATACAATATCAGGAAAATTTTGTCCATGCATATGCAAAACAGTGCTGTAATGTACATATGTAAGCACTGCAAACCATCAAAAAGTATATATCAAATCCCCTGCAATGGGTATATAGTGCAGCTATCTTTCTATTAAACACCTCAAGTGGGTGGTATAGACAAATGTACATACAATTTGATGCAGGGTTAGATGGCTAAAGTGCCAATATACATGCGGCCATAAAAAAGTCTCCCAACTTACATAGTGTGCTAAGGGAGATAGCTACGGTGCTAAGATTATGGCTAAGTCTACAATACAATGGTAAAGACACACATACGACCTTAAGGAGTGACGGAGGTGCCCCGACGCGCGTTTCGTGTTAGCTTCGTCCTGGGGAATATGTTCAAGTGCTCTGGGGGTCAATATACCCCTATATATACCTCTAAAAAGCGTATAATTACCCTCTGAATATGTTGCATGTGGACAGGCAGCTTGCTTCCAGCGTGTGACGCTTCCAAGGTGCGCGCCCGCCGGCTGCGTGGCAACTCCTCCTTTCGATGTGTCAGAGGAGGAGAGGCCACAGCTGAGCAGGCCGGACGCGTCACCCTGACAACGCATTACATCACGATCTAGTGTCATCGGCTGCTGAGCCGCGCCCCTTTACAATATGGCACTAGCCATACTCTTTCATGTCACCTACTTGAGGCTTATAGTATCACGATAGCGGCACTAGATGCCCTTTAACTCCTAAAAGCATGAATCTATATTAATTTGACCATGTATATAGCACTGCAGTGGGCCTTATATACATTCTTGTAGGCTTATAGTATACATTTTTTTGTACTACAATATTGTATCATTTATGTGGTAATATTACTCCTCCTGTTAAATCTTGATACTCTATGCTCTGTACTAACTACAGGCACTAGCCATAGGATATTGTTGTTATTTTTACACATTTTTCTATTTATGTATAGAGCATGGAGTGACAGGATTATTTGTAGAATTACTGAGACCTTTTCGCACATATTGACCAATGGGAAATTATTGGATATACATCCCATTTTTAAAAGTTGTTTATGGAATTTTTTTTATATTTTTCAATAAAGTGTTTGATACATGGCTATATGCTTCCAGATCTTTTTTGGATAATCTGATTAATGGGAAGTGCCATTTCCCTAGGCTCAAATCCTTAGGATATTTTATAGAAAAATAACAGTTGGGTGCAATCCTCCTCGGCAATAACCCAATACTTGCCAACTTCAATATCCAAAAAATAGGCAGCACTCCATAGATAATGCAGATAGTGGATGTTTTATTTAACCCACATATGGCAACATTTCGGCTCCATGAGCCTTTCTCAAGGCTTAAGAAAGGCTCATGGAGCCGAAACGTTGCCATATGTGGGTTAAATAAAACATCCACTATCTGCATTATCTATGGAGTGCTGCCTATTTTTTAGATAGATAGATAGATAGATAATAGAGAGATAGATAGATAGATAGATAGATAGATAGACAGACAGATAGATAATGGATAGATAGATGGATAGATAGATAGATGATAGATGGATAGATAGATAGACAGACAGATAGATAGATAATGGATAGATAGATAATGAATAATCCAATGAAAAAAGGCAGCACTCCATTTTCAAGTCAAAAAAAGTGGACTGGTATTCAATCACCCATAGTTTTATAACAAACTTCCTCATGGCTCAGTATTGTGTTGGGAACCAAAACCTTGCTATAAGACTTGGCGTTAAAAAAAACAACTTTTTACTTGAAGATTGAGTGATGCCTTTTTTCCTTGAATTATATTTATCTGGACAATTGGGTAATTGTCTTGAGACTTGTATATACATTGATTTACACCAGTTCTGCATTAAAGGGGTTTTCCCATAAACAAAGTTCATTTTAATCAATAGATCTTGAAATAAAAATAAGTTCCACAATTGGATGTGTTACAAAAATGTCTGGGCAGTGGAGCAAAAGAGTATACAGGCAGGACAGCATGGGATAACAGCTGATTCTTTCTGTGAGATAAAACATTGTGTTTAAACAGGCAGGGAAATGTTTTACCTCACAGAAATAAACATCTATGATCTTGTGCTGTGCTATCTATATCCTCTCTTTTGCTTCTTCCCCTCCCCAGGAGATGTGGTGTGATCAGACCATGTTCCTGTACAGTGATACACAGCCATTACACAGTACACAGCAAGGACACATTTATAAGATTATTTCAGCACAGAAACAGTTTTTTAATATATCCAATTGTATGACTTAATTGTATTCCAAGATCTGGTGATTACAGTGCATTTTGTTTGTGGGAAACCCCTTTTTTTATTTAATAGGTAGATAGACACAAGGTAAAAACATAGGCAGAATTAAAAGTGGACTTCTAACTATTCTTATTTCTCAGGGACAGTCCAGTATTTCTACTTTAAAAAAGAAAAAAAAACAGGTAAAACATCTCATGCAAATATTGATGGTCACAATTTTTTTCATCAAAGCAATTTAGTGGTAACAATTGGAGTTCCTCTAAAACCACAAAGGGTAAATACTCAAGATGTGGCCGTAAAGATAATTCACTAGTTACTAATTTAAAAAGGAAAAAAAACACAGAACAAAAAATTTTTACATTCCTAACAAAAAATATACAAATATTTTAAAGAGTAACTACAGTATCTATCTAGAAAAAAAAGCAAAAAAAAGGTAGCTTTGCAGCTCAGCAAATATTGAGTTAGAGCACTGCTTTTTTTGCTTCTTTTATATTATCCTGACACGTGGCCAGTGTCTTGAAGGGTTTGTTAGGGACTGAGATATTGAAGACCTGTCTTAAGGTACTGCCACACTAAACAATCCCGCTAGCGATCACGATAACGACGCATACTAATGCGATCGCTAGCGGGATTGTTTCTATATCGCTAAATGCGGCCACATTTAGCGATATAGTTAACGACGCTATCGCCGTTAGCGATCTTCTTAACGACTTTAGCGGTACAAAAGTACCGCTAAATCGCTAAGAAAAGGTGCCACACTAGCGATATATACTTACCCAGCGGGAGCGCCGACGAGAAAATAGGGTCCGGAACGATTCCAGCGACGAGCGAGATCACAGCAGGAAGCTCGTCGTTGGCAGCTGCCGCACTGAACAACATCGCTAACGGGATCGCTAAATAGTGACGTTTTTTAGCGATCCCGTTAGCGATATTGTTCAGTGTGGCATACCCTTTAGAAATAGGTTATCAATATCACCCAACACACTTGGACTCCCCATCGATCAGCAAATATCTGTTGCCACAGCTGTGTGCGGAGCCGTAACGTCGCAGTTCCTTACTCTGTGCATTGGCTATTCTTGGGTGCTGCAGCTCGAGTAACATTCACTTCAGTTAGAGATGAGCTGGATTACTCAGGAAGGGTCACTACACAATGTACTGAGCTGTGCTGTTTTGGTTCCTTACACTATGCACATCCAACTCCTGCAGCACCAGGTATCAGCTGATTGGTCTAATATTGAGCCCCCCCATCAATCTGATACTAATGACCTATCCTCAAGATAACCCCCTTAAGGCTAAAGCCCCCATCACACTAAGCGCTAGTGAGATCGCTGAAGCGTCACCGATTTTGTGACGCAACAGCGACCTAGCGATCTCGCTTAGTGTGACACGCAGCGACGACCAGCCCCCCTGCTGGGTATCGCTGATCGTCGTTGAATGTCCTGTACCATTTTTTCAGCGTTGGTCTCCTGCTGGCCAGCGCGCATCACTGCGTGTGACAGCGGAAGACCAACGATCAGCGAGCTGGGAGCTGGTATCCAATGTACATATCAGGTAACTAAGCACCGCACGGCACCTAGTTACCCGATATGTACCCTGGTTACCGGCTCCCAGCTTCTGCTGTAGAGCGCTGAGAGCTGGTATCTAGGGTACATATCAGGTAACTAGGTGCTGCGCGGTGCTTAGTTACCTGATGTGTACATTGGATACCAGCGTGGTCGCTGGTCCTGATCGCTGGTGAGTCTGCCCATGTGACAGCTCACCAGCGATCAGCTAACGATGTCCCAGCGATCCCATCCACATCGTATCGTTGGTGGGATCGCTGGGACACTGAAAACTGTGACGGGACCCTAACACCCATTCAATTAATTTTTGAAAGATCTATTTCCTTTTATTTATACATTTATCTATCTATCTCTTCAAAGTCTATCTATAAGTCCTATCTATAAGCCTTACTTTATCTGTCTGTCTATCTATCTATCTAAATGTAATATAATGTGTATTCTATCTGTACGTATACTATTGTACTGTATATTACCTTCATGATAGAAATATTTATATTACTTTTATCTTAATGACAATGGTATATTACCTTCATGGTAGAAATATTTATATTACTTTTAATGACAATGGAAAAAAACAATGGCACCGATTTCACCTCTTTTAGATGTATAATTCATGTCTACTGCCCTCCATCCCATCATCGCTTTGTAGACATCAAGGCAGAGTCAGCTTTGCATTGTATATCCACTGATATTACTAGCTTGGATATCTGTTGCCATTCATTCTACTGACTCATTATGGTTTTTAGGTGAGCAGGTTGGTTTTAGAGTTGTGTAATGTGCAAGTGGAAAGTAAGTTGCATGCAAAAAATCAATAGGAGAGTAAGCAGACGGCGCCATATATACGTACCAAGCTGCTGGCCCGGCAGAAGAGGAAGCAATCAGGAAAGTTCAGATCTTGGCACATGAAGCAGATTGTGTATTGTATATGACAAAGGAGAGCTCAGTTCAGCACAAAGAAAAGTGGAGAGCACAAACAAACTATACAGCCATCTGTGATTCTCATAATGATGCAAAATGTTTTATACGGATCCTTCACATAATAATGGATATAATAAATATATGGCTGATATGGTTATTGCTTTTAGGTAGATAAAGCTTGCCCACAGGTTAATGGATTCCATCATTATATATAGTGTCTAAGGAGAGAGTCCATCCTCACCACCACCTCACCTCCACACGTTGAAATGACAGGCACTTTTTAGTAGTAGTGAATGTTCATTTAAAAATGAAATGATCAGCATACGGACAGCGCACAAACCAATGCAAGTCAATTTGATAGTCCACATGAATGATTTTACACGAGTCGATGATCCACATGAAAAGAATTGCATGTGCTACTTTGATCTGTATTTTGGATCAGACTCTTCCAGTATAAGACAATGGGTGTGCAAAAAAATGAATCGCACACAGGTTGCCATCTGTATGACATCCGTTTTTGGTGGATTCATTGCAATTATTAACATAGGAAACTATATTTGGCCTTTTATTATTTATTAAAGCCAAACCCCAGCATTTTTTGGAGTGGTGCTATTAATGTCCCCTGGTCTTGTACTCCCCAACCACTGTCTACAGCTTTTCCCGATACTGCTCTGGTCTTGTGTCATCATCTTGTGACCACAACTTCTGACTGACCAGAAGTCAGAGGTAACAGTCACAGGCTCTCAGTGTAAGTCTATGAGATTCTCATTCTGGCCTTGTTCTGTCTCTCATAGACTTAGATTGAGTTGTGACCTCTGGCTCATCCGGAAAACACTGGAGCCATCCGGCAGGTTACAACCTGCTGCAGACCGACCAGAGCAGCACCGATAACAGATTATGGAGACAGAGGCTGGTAAGTATAATACTAGGGGCAGGGAACTTAAATTAGTGACACCACTCCATCTGTAAAATAAAAAGATAAAATGCTGGAGTGGCGCTGTAAATTGTTCATGTAAAATCAGATGCCATATGGATGAGAACATTATACACACAGATGACATAGGAACTGAATTCGGCTGAAAACATTCATGAAAAATTATCCGTTTGTTTGAGTCGACAAATGGACAATTTTTGCATATGTTCATCTGGGCCTTATTCTTGAAAAGGCTCCATTCTTGTTTATGCGCATTGTCTGGTATTGAAGCTTAGTTCTATTCACTTCTATAATACTAGACACAGCTCAAGGACAGGATTGGCAACGATTCTGATAAAAAAGTGTCAGTTTTATAATCCGGGACAGCCTCTTTAGTGATGAAATCACCGTGTGCCGAACAATCATTTAGCTGACAGCAATTTTCCGCCTGTGCTTTAAGTTATTAAATGAGTTACAATAACTTAGATCTGTATCATTACAAAGAATTCTATTAACAAATGAACTTTGTGCTGCGGAGATAAAGAAAAAACTTCTCTAAATACATTTTACTATCACTCTTTGCGGGCTGATAATATTTATGTAAATACTGGGCCAAAATGAGGATAAATTGCTAGGCTATTATTATATATGAATTATTGGCGTTGTCTATTGATTTGTCGTATTGATTATTCTTAAAGATAACTTGGCAGACATACAGTCTTTAGAGAGCATGACATGTTGTCAGCAAACTATGTCTTATGTTATAGAGTAATATATAGTCACAGACACAGCACTGATAATAGGTAGCTCTTGGACCCAACTGCTACCAGGAATACAATCCAAGAGGCGCCTCCTTATCTCAGATGAGATAGGTCACTATGTGTTTATTAGCTGATTAATCTTACTTAAACAAAAGATACAAGAGGAATGGAACATTATTTCCAGCTATCTGAGTTGACTTTGCTCCAAGTTTAGCCTGTGGCTATTAAAACTATGTTATAGAAATGTACCTGCCATAATTCTATAATATTACTACACAAAAACAGGCTTAAGTGCTACAATGTAAAGATGTGTACTCTGTTGCAAAAGTTGACCACTTGTGTTACAGAGCAAATATCCTAGCAAAGCTTTAGATAAAGGGTAATATAGATGCAGGTTTCCCTCATGTTTGGGTTCCTAATCCAATTTGGAATTTTAATTACTAATCTGAAAGGCGGAAGAAACTTTAACCTTTAGCAATTATCTGAAAGCCCAAGATGTTTCAGTTTTCTATAAGTGCCTATGGTTTTCTTGTATTCTGACTGTTATCATTATCCCATCCTTTTTTGCATTTCTATAATCGTAGGTCAAAGAGAATATTTATGATATTGTAGTAAACTGACTAACTGCATCCCATTTTTACACCTTTTGCAGTAAATGTAACCAGTGAGCAAAGTTTAAAACTGCATGGTATTACCATTATTTATTTTTTGTTAGACACTCTTAAGCCAGCCATACACATTAGGTGGCTGTCAGGTGAACGATGCTTCTGGCTGATTGTTCAGTCAACAGTCATCTCAACCGACTATCTCATACACAGGAGAGCTTGCTCAGCTGAGGAAGCCACCTGCTGACATGTTGGCCGGTCGGCGGCTCATCTCCTTCAGAACGATGCAATCAACATTCCAATAATAGACGTACGCGACCGAAATCTCTCCCAACCGTACTCATTAGAACATCAGCCAAAGCCTTTAGATGTGTGCCAGTTACAAATTTTCTTGTTACTCAGATGCCCTCATGTGTTGACTGTCTCAAATTGGCAAGACTAATATATCTACTTAGGTACCAGCATAAGATGAAGATCTATCACACATTTGTACACCAGGGAAGGACTAATATGATATCTGTATATAATATATGACAATATATGCCTTTATTCACTGTAGTATTGTGCTGTATTTGTAATTTGATGGATGTAATATTTTAACACTAATAGTTATATTTTTTTCTCTCTTTTTCCCATTTTCCTCTCTTCATTTTTTTATTAGCTTGTAAACGAAAAGAACAAGATCATGGTAAAGACAGAGGAAACACACCAAAGAAGCCAAGGTTGGTCTTCACAGATGTCCAACGGAGGACTCTCCATGCAATATTCAAAGAAAATAAGCGTCCATCCAAAGAGTTACAGATCACTATTTCCCAGCAGCTTGGCTTGGAACTCAGCACAGTCAGCAACTTCTTCATGAATGCTCGCAGAAGGAGTCTAGATAAATGGCAAGATGAGGGCAGCTCGGGAAACACATCATCTTCATCAAGCACTTGTACCAAAGCATGAAGAAAAAAAAAAGAAAAACAAAAAAAAAATTAAATAAAAAAAAAATAAAAAAGAAACTACAACCTCGGTGGAAAAGCTTTAATACAAAGGACAAGGACCTCACAATAGCAGGTTTATACTTTCAGAACTATTTCAAACCAAAATTATTTATAAATCCAAAGAAACCAAAGACTCATTTCTCCTGTATGGTGAACTTTTCTTGTTAAGACATTTTTCAGGAGAACGACTTGCAAAAAAAAATACTAATGATGAAGATACAAAATTCCACTGGCCTTACACCTTCAATCATCATTTCCACCTTCACCGTAGTTTGCTGTCTGGTGGTTTGGAGCATCGTGGTCTCTTTTCATTGAAAGGACTTCTTCTGATATGGGTTTTTTCATTTCCACCACACATTTAAACATGAAGGTGTATGGTGTATTAGTACTGTATACAATCCAGTGGTAAGGAACATGGTCATAACTTGTCTACAGGTTGGGATATGGTGTGACCTACAAGTCGTCTTGAGTTCATTTCAACTGAGTGTAATTGTGTTGTTTGAACCTAGCGGTTTTACGACTTGCCGGTAGTGCTCAAATGACTGAATGGCACCTAGACCTGTGCATTCTCTTTGTTTGTTAAGAGTTCTTCAGAACATAGTGATACAACCTCTCCCACAAGTGCAACATACCAAAGAACATGTTTAGAATAGTAGTCCAGGTGTTTTATTCCAGTGATTTTAATATTCCAGTGATATTTTTACATAATGTTGTATGAAGAAATGTAGGTATAAACAATTCTAATTTCTTACTAGATAATAATGAAAATTCACAAACATTCACTATAAACAGGACTGTTATTTATAAGGAAACCAAATAACCATTGTAGTTATCTGAGGCTACGATCTGCTCGAGCACAAATATTTTCAGTTTGTCTGATATTTTTACCCACACGCCACCATCTTACTATTTTGTATATTTACCATTAATCCAGTGTGTGAGAGGGTGTGTGGGGTGGGTGGATGAGATTAGGTGTGTGTACGGGTGTGTGTATGGTAGCGTTTGTGGCCTTCAAAATATTTCCATTTCCTACACCATTATTTTTGATAAGTCTTTGAAACCCACTGTATTATGAATCGTTTACGCCCAACCCATCAGCGCCTATAATCTTACCTGGCACATAATAGCATACATAACAGTAAAAATATTTAAGTTGAGGATTAGTGGGTATTTTTTTCTTCTTTCCTGCTGTAAAACCTAAGCTGACGCATTGTCCTTCAGCAATACAAATCCAAAAATTTGTGCTCTTGTAATCATATGTTTCTGATTTTAATCAAGTTGTAACAATATCCAAACTGCAGTGACAGCAAACCAAAGACTTATATTATATGTTCAAGAGCCATTTTATATTTTTTTATGTGCACTACATAGCAGAATTAAGCCCCCGCATACTCAATAGATAGTTGTTGGATGAACGACGGTTCAGCCGATCATTCGACTGACAACTATTCTTCCCAACTCCTTACACACAAGTGTGCTCGGAGTGCAAAGAAAAGGATCAGCAGTCCAAAATTGCTGTATCCTTAATTCCCCCAACATCATCTGTTATGGGAAAGTCAGGAGGCCCCATACACATTAAACTGTAGGCCAAGCTCTCCGATATTGGTAGGTTCGGCCAGCGCTAGTTTAATCTATGTATGGGACTTTAGACAACCAATGGCTTGAGTTGTAGAATTGTAAATCCTGGTGTTCATAGTTACACAATTTCAGATTACTCAATGGTGGTCTATATCTGCTATACTTTTATTGACAGCCTTTACTTTATTAGGTGAGCAGGTTTTATTAGCTAATGAATCAGCAATGATAACCAGTTCACTGATGTAAGTAAAACCTATAGTCTTTTTGTCCATTTTGGTCAATAGAATGTCAAGAGGCCTTTCTCCAATTGTTATTTGTCATCATCACGGTATCATAATATTGCTTTATGCTATGTACTTTAATGATTCATAAGCCTAGATTTCAGACTACAGAGCTGGACTACCGTCCCATCTACATTGACATGACATTTAACTACTAATTTAGCTTCAGTTACAAATTACCATCATATTTAATTCCAAAGACAGCTAGAGTTGCACATTTATACCATAATAGACTTTAAAAACTAAATTCATTGATATATTTTTGCAGTTTTATAACAATGGCCAAGTTAGTAGGGTACTGTAAATGTCTTGTTATGTAACCAGTAAATCCAGTGCTGATAGTAATGATGTTCTACTGGTATACAAAGAAGACGTACAACTACAACTGTAACTATGCCATGCTGTACTATAATGTATCCTTCTTATGTACTCCATACACAAGAAATATTCCTTAAAGGGGTTGTCCAGGACCTAGTAGGTAACATAGAATGCAAAGCAATCAGAAAGAATAAAATTAAAAATATTGTATTCTAGATCGGCAATGGTTCTTCCCATTGAGGCTACTTCAGATGTAAACTATGCTGTAGACAGATGTCAAAGGGATCTGTCCATGTCTGTTTATGGACAGATACACACCAACTTGTTCCGCACAAATAACGGCTCTAACTTATATATATATATATATATATATATACGTATATATATATATACGTATATATATATATCTATGTGTAAATATATATACATATATGTATACAAATATATCTATATATTTATATATAAATGTATATATATTTATAGATATACCGTATGTAGATTTTTTTAAAACTTTTTTTTACATTGCAGATACCTATATGCTCCACAAGTTGTGTTACATGTGTGCATGTTTTTGCCAAGGATAAAAATCATTTAAAAATTGCAGCTCAACTGCAATGTGCAAACAAGGTCTATATTTTTATTATAATATTTAATTGAAAACAAAATAATCATTTTTTTAGTGACAATCTACAGCTCAGCACTGTAACCAATGAAGGCTACGCTATCGAGCGGACAGAGTAAAACATTTTTTTTTTTTCCACAAGCATAGTTGTCCTTATTTTGGCATAGTATACATTTTATACTCCTCTAGAGCCGTAGTTTAGCTTGCCAGACTCTAATTATAATGAATAATCATATTAAGAATTGCTCTCCATATTCATAAGGTACAAATACTGTATGTACAGGTTTTCTGCAGCATTTTTCCCCATGACCAAAACTTTGATAATTATTTATTAATTTATTATTCCCATTTGCACATTGTATTTTTTACAGGTGTGATTTTGAGTTCATTTTGGGCCATACAGCATTAATTAAATTGGGCCTTTTAATAATGTTATTCCAGAGCAGTTTCCACCTGCGGTACTACATTTTTAAATGTATCTCGAATTTCTAGAAATGCCCTCTTGTCATGTCTGGTTCTGTGGCTCAGTCTCTTTTTATTAAAAAGGGTTAAATTACAATACTAGACACATCCCAAAGACAAGAATGGCGCTATTTCTGGAAAAGAAGGAGGCCCTTTTTATTAATCTCAGACAAGACAATATCTGGGTTGTCCCACAAAAAAAAATACTCTCTTAAATCTTGTAAAACATAGAAATTTTATTTTGATTAGATCGGAGAACTTTATTGCTCAAAGTTCTGAAGGCTCCACAACAGTTACAATACTATCTAGCACATATGTTACTTGTGTCTTTTTCTAAAATAACCAAAACCAAGAAAATGCACTTAGCACAGATTTCACATTTTCATTTAGAATATTTTTTTTACAAAGTTTCCTGTGTCCAGCTTTTCCTTTTGTCTATTTGGTATAGCAGCCTCTGGTGTTATTATTCCCCCCCCAGGATGTCCTCCTAATGTGTGAGCTACTGGGCATGTGCGACCACCAAAACAGTGGTCGCACATGCCCAGTAGCTCCGTACCATCACCCTAATCTTCTTGTACACTAGAAGCAGATGCTTGTGACAAGCACTGGGACCATTAATTGTATGTTTTGATACTTAATGAAAAGTACAGCGGGGAGCATTATAAGAGCGAAACACATATCTAGACATAAGAATTATTTTTTTTTTAATAAAACAATTTTTTTTTTGTTCAGTACATGTGCCGTTAAGAATCAGCAAACTATTGCATAGTGCAATGGAGGCCTAACTATGGTCACACAACCTAAAATACATTCTTCTATAAAATATTATGTAGTCCTCATGGCTTCTAAAGTTATAAAGTTTTTGGTGAAATACAAGAATGGTTCATATGAGGTAACACACATACTTATAGCCAATTCCTCTGTAATGTTACAACACATGTTACATATTGCATTTATGAAAACCAAGCTATACACAGTCAAATCTACTAGTTTCTACTTCTAACTTGCCAACACGTTTCAGGGGCCTGAATGTTTTTTGTTTTTTTCATCATGTATTTTTTTTGTCTGTACTGCTTAAATTTGCATTCTTTTGTATACCAAAGAGTCTTAGGACAAGTCCACTCACTAGAGCTGGGAAAAGCAGTAACCCAATAAATTTTTGTTTTCACACCAGAACAATGTCAAAAAGGAAGAAAAAAGAAAAAAAACTATGCATTTAGCAAACAAAGAGAAAGTACTTTGGCTGTGTTGCCTAATTAGTGTTTATGGTGCGTTCAATTTCCTATCACAGAGGTCAGGCTGATTTCATTGTACTGACCTTCTGGTCTATTGTGGTGTGGTTAGCTTTACAATACGTTTGGTAACAATTTCCTAAAAGGACAAAGAAGCAAAGAAAAAGCTGCTTCCGTGTGTAAAAAAAAAAATGAAAAAAATGTAAAGATCGACTATTTATAGTGTGAACCAAAGATGCTACCTCACTCAATTTCCATTTTCGTGATTTTAATCACACTGATGATACCAAAGAATACCAAAGATTTTTTTCTTGCACGGCCTTCCTCTGCCAAAGGCACTCGGCGACCTTTCTTTGACTCCTGACCCACGACCCTTGACCTTTGAGAAATATAACTCTTTTATTTTTCATAAATATAATTAACCCCTTCAGGGTCAGAGGTGCTGTAAAGCACCCTTGAGACTGATGGACTCAATAGCAGAGAGACCAGATGGCTTATCATGATCATGGTCTGGCTCATCAATTTTCCCTAAAAAAAAAAAAAAAATCACTAAGTTATTTGGAAATTGACTTTTTTTTAAAATGTCCAAAAACGAACATAATCATGTCTCTGGTTTCCCTATCTGGTACCTAGAAAATAAACTTTTTCTTAATTTAATGTTTAGGTTCTGTCCATTTTCATTCTTAAAATGTCCATTCCTTTCCCTTTCCGAGGCAATCATCAGCCCTCCTGCTGTTGTGGGCCTACAGGTCTCATAAATCAAACTCATCCAAACGTGCTCTAGTTTCCCTATGGTTGATGGTTGACCTTCTGTAAGCCAGACCATGGTCATTGCTTGTCACTGGTCATCTGATGCCCTCTAAAAGAACAAAAGACACACAAAATTCATTACCAATGCTAGGAAAAAAAATAAAGCTTTAGGCAAAATTGTTGAAGACTTTGTAAACTCATAGGACGAGTGCCTTGCTTATACCAAAGTGTTAAACCGCTGTTGACCTCTTCTATCTCACCTTATATGTCTTTGAATACCTCAGCCTCTAAGAAAGGCCACTAATTAAATAATAATAATAATACTCATAAAGGAATAATTATTCACCGTGGTGCTTTTGCAGTGCAACCATGCAATGAACATTTCTTTGATACCAAAGGATTTTTATTTTTCGCTCTTTTAGCTGATGAACCAAAGTTTTAGCTAGTCTTAGCTGTTGGCAGTCTCTTTTTATGCTCTCTCACTCTCTTGCCTGCGCCTGGCCAATCGCTTTGAGTACCTATTGCCTGGATGTAGGCCGTGCAGTCCTCTTACCAATTCCTTCAAATACCTCATAGTATAAGAAATCTTTAGGGTAATGTATAGAAAGTCTATGTGATAAGACAGAACTTACTAGTTTGGTAAATGTTAACCTTCATTCAAATGCTTTATAATCCATATTTATTTTATACCTGTTTTACGTTATTATTAAATCTTTTTGATTTTTTTTTTTTTCCGCTATTTCTTTTTTTTTTTCAAAATAAATTATTTTACCCATAGAATAGGAAGGGGTTGGGTCAGGACAGGTTGCAATTTAACGCAATGAAGGTTTAATTTTTGAACAAGGACGCTTTGTGTTTAATATTGAATTTTTTTTTTTTACAGGGTAAAACAAAATGAAATCAATGTAATAATACGCATTCTTTATGTTCCTGTTCAATGAGCTGTAAATTGAATCTTTCATTTTGATTTTGGTTATATTTGCCTAATTTATGATGACATTTTAATAATGCCTGTATATAGTCCGTTTCAAAACAACCAAAGTTTCATGTTACAACCTTTTTATTTGTCTGCCGAGATAAAACGATGGAGAGATGTTTTTGTTGTTTTTTTTTTTAATCTCTTGACTGTGCAGGGTGTATAAAGAATAATCTTTGCAGACATTGTCGTGTGTTTTAAACACTGCCAGATCCCTATACCTTGTACTGACGAAGGTATTGTTATCAAACCAAAAAGAAGTCATTTGTATGTATGTATGTACATTTTATGGGTTTTTGTTGTTAATTTATTTCTTAAGGGGTTACTTTGTGGGTATGACCTGCACATCCAAAGAATATTTCTGATGTTGTTCAATGTTAATCAAGCACTGGCATTTGTGACTCTTTTCTTTTGAGTTGATTTGTTTATGTGTATATAAATATGTATAATTTGCCATAAGCACGGGTATAGAAAGAGGAGGGCGTTAAATGTTGGACGACAAGCAAACTTGTATTTGGATATTTGCTCAACTTTATAAATAAAATGGTCATACTAAATTGATTTACAGAGGAGGAGGGAAACATGTTATGAACCGGATCATTCCTTTTTGGTTGCTTTGTGGATACCAAAGCAGTTACTAAGAGCAGCTGGACTGCTACCTAAGTAAAAAGAAAAAAAAAACGCTGTGTAAATAATTAAAATAAAACATTGGTGGAAAAAATAAAGTGAAAATAAAAATAATAAAAAATGCATCTGAAAATGTGATACTTTCAATGCCCACGATCTATGAAATATATTGATAGTACATTGCTATCTCTGCCCTGTTTTTTTTAATGTAGGATGAAGAAAACTTAAAACTGTATACCAATCTTTAATTCACTAAACAAAGGCTTCATTAGGCTATATGACAACAGAGGACATCATGTGTCTAAGGCTTGGGACAAACTATCAGGTGCATACGCTGAGGAGGGATATGAATGGTAGGGGTCATTGTTAGGGTTGTTGCCAATAAAGGAGTATTGCCGTCTCCAAAATCCTATCCCAATATGTGATAGGTGTAAAAATAATAATAATAGTATTAGCAAATATCTCCAAATAGAAATTTAGTCTAGTCCTTCTGATTTGCAATGTCTCTTACCCCATGTGCAGGGTATTACAGTAGTTTAAGTATTCATAGTTACGACCACCATATAGTGACAGTTAGTTGTTAGTTTTCGTAACCATGGATAACTAAGCTACTGCTATGCCCTGCACATGGGGTAAGCGACATAGCTAATCAGAAGAACTATACTACATTTCTAATTGGAGGTATTTGCTAGTCTTATTATTACTACACCCACTACATATTAGGATAGTATCTTGGCGATTGAATGCCCCTTTAATCCATCTATTATAAGTCCCCATTGTAAAAAACGTATGGTATCCATTTTCCATGCTGCCTCTACGTCTAGGAAAGTGCATAAAGAATGAAAGTGATGCATCACAACATGTACACATATATACTATAGTGAAACAGCGGGCTAACAATTGGTATGGACCAGATCTCTGCAGTAGTATAGGATGTCCGGTGTTCAGGCATACTTTCACATGTTTCAAAAACAGGATTCCAGAAATGGCATTCGGCTGCAACCCACAACACAACCTACACCATGCATCCATTTTGGCAGTGAAGAGAGGAACATTTTGAGTGGAGCTGGTACTTCATATGTTTGGTCAGGGGAAAGACAAAAGATTGTGAATGCATGTTGCAGTTAGGGCACTGACCTCTCCTCTCCATCTCCTTTTTGCCTTGTGATCCTTTTTCCATGGCGTATCCCATACACTACGCAGTACATTATTTAAAATGAATTTTTTTTTTTTACTAAAAAACTGTTAATGCCATGTAACCTTGACCTGCCAAACATGCGCGATAGATGGCGTGAAGTCCTGGTTGCACACGAGTCTAGTTGACGTAATAGAAGCCCGCCAAACCTCTATTGTCAAATGTAACCACAATTTTGGGCTATAGTAAATTGTCGGAGGATTTTATGCAGCTAGCTATGTACTATCCAAATTATTTCACATGAGTGGGTTGTAATACTGTTTTCAGATGCATGATTTTTCTACAGTTTTTCTACAGCTTTACTTCACATTTAAACTCTAGATTTGTGTTTTTGTGTTTTATTTCATTTTATTTTATTTTTTTACCATTATTCCCATATTACTGAAATGCAGATGTGATGTGTCATTAACTCTTGTAAAATAATGTGCATTGATTTACTGTGCGACAAAGTCTTGTGTTTTGGAAACTGTTCTGACGTCTACAAGGCACATTTAAAAGTCTGCATCATTTTGCAGTGACAATTATTTTGATGTCAGAAAATGAAATAAATTTCATCAATGTAGCCGCGCCCTTTACCCTTCTTCTTTCTTCGCATTCATTATTTTATTGTCTGTACACTCCACTAAAATTGGACATATTTCTTACAATTAGTAGCATTGCAGCCCTTAAGAAATTACTGTCTGCAGCTATCATCCAGCATCGAAAGATATCCATCACTGCACACGACTGAAAAAAATCTTACAAAAGAGCTGAAATGGCCTTTCCAGAGTGTATTTAATTCTGACATAAAGATTTATTTGTTAGGCTGAGATAGTGCTGATCTGAGACGATACAGAATTAGATCTGCCATCTAGTTTCTTTTTTCCTTGAAAAGAAAATTCTTGTTCTGCATCAGTTCTCCGGTTTAGAGAAAATATCTAATTGCCACAGTAGAATATAGTAAATGTATCTAACACACAGCTGGAGCAATGTATTAAATGGAGAAACACTAATGGGGACATTCACATTGGAAAAATGTGAGAGCAGCTTCCCAAGGTGTCCAAAAAATTAATTCTCAAGAGTAGAGTTGAGTAAAACAGGTCGGTCAGATTCATAAGTCGCCGACTTTCGCCAAAGTCGGGTTTCGTTGACCGAAACCCGACCATAGCGTGCAGTTGGCCATGCGGTCGCAAAATGAGCGCCAAAGTTGTTTTTCCCAGAATGCTTTCAGGCGCCTTTTTTCAGCCAATGAGCAAGGACGTACACTGTTGGCAACGAGATGACATGGGCAGCGTCCACCACCATCTTAGAGAAGGGCATTGCAGTGATTGGCTTGCTTTGGGGGGCGTCATACTGTGTACAAAAGCCCTGACCGCCGACCTCAATTTTACTTCTGCCAATCTTAACAGTAGGGAGAGGTTGCTGACTGTTTATCAGTAGGGAGAGAGGACTGGAAAGAGAAGTTCTTCTGTGCTTGTGCTGATAGCAATTGTGCTGTACAGTTAGTGTGCAGTGACAGGGGAGGATTTTCTTGTGTGCAGCAGCGCTGGTTATTAGGCTGCCTGATAGCTGTATTGCTGTGTGTACCCTGCTGTGCAGACTGCTTTTTAAACAGCACTAATACTTTTATTCTTTTTTTCTGCAGAGTTACCGACCGTTAATTTTTTCCCACACTGTATAGAGCTGTACGCTCCTCACATACTACCATGTACCAGCTGGTATCACGGACAAATACATGCTGACTATCTGTGTGTGACTCCGGAAATAAATACGGAGATTTACATTTTTCCCTACACCGTATACAGCTGTCAGCTTCTGATACAGTACCGTATATCTGCTCTTTGTATTACGGTCAAATGCAT
The DNA here is from genome assembly GCA_033576555.1 of Oophaga sylvatica. Lineage (NCBI taxonomy): Eukaryota > Metazoa > Chordata > Amphibia > Anura > Dendrobatidae > Oophaga > Oophaga sylvatica. The sequence goes on from JARQOD010000004.1 coordinate 396,428,078, forward strand.
ACTGAGTGAGCGTCTGTGTGTGACTCCGGAAATATATACGGAGATTGAAATTTTCCCCTACACCGTATACAGCTGTCCGCTTCTGATATTGTACCGTATATCTTCTCTTTGTATTACGGTCAAATCCATACTGAGTGAGCGTCTGTGTGTGACTCTGGAAATATATACGGAGATTGAAATTTTCCCCTACACTGTATACAGCTATCCGCTTGTGATACAGTACCGTATATCTGCTCTTTGTATTACGGTCAAATCCATACTGAGTGAGCGTCTGTGTGTGACTCTGGAAATATATACAGAGATTGAAATTTTCCCCTACACCGTTTACAGCTATCCGCTTGTGATACAGTACTGTATATCTGCTCTTTGTATTACGGTCAAATCCATACTGAGTGAGCGTCTGTGTGTGACTCTGGAAATATATACAGAGATTGAAATTTTCCCCTACACCGTATATAGCTGTCCGCTTCTGATACAGTACCGTATATCTGCTCTTTGTATTACGGTCAAATCCATACCGTCAATGTTCTCCCTCACAGTTCATTCCCCTTTGACTACTTGGCCTGTAAACTGGACACCTGGCCTGATTTGGCACAATATGCCTTACAGGAGCTCGCTTGCCCTGCTGGTAGTGTGCTATCAGAAAGAGTCTTCAGTGCTGCTGGATCAATCCTGACAGAAAGAAGGACTCGGCTGTCGACCCAAAATGTTGGTGATCTCACCTTCATTAAAATGAACCATGCCTGGGTTTCAAAGGATTTTGTACCACCTTCTCCTGATAACACATAGGTTGCCAGCAAAATGGCTCGCTTTGTCCTCCTCTTCCTCCGACTTCTCCAATTCCTCCATTTGCAGCTGCTGAACGTCCAGCCTACACCTCAACATATGCCAGTTTTTCCACCTCCCTAACATGGCTTTACCCCCCCAGGGCCGGCGTCAGCAGCTGGTGCACCCGGGCAAGTGACCGGGCCCTGAGCAGGTGGGTGGGGAGACACCGGCGCACTATGAGGGGCCCTGTGCCAGTGCCGGCACCTACGAGTGGGCCCCCCTGCTTGTTCAGGGCCCCAGAACTTACAATACTTACCTCTCCCTGCTCCACCGCTGTGATGCCTTCCACGTTTCCTGACAGTGACATTCAGGTCAGAGAGCGCGATGACATCACGTCTGTGCGCCCTCTGCCTGAACAGTCACAGTGCAGAGAGCTGGAAGATGGCGACGCTGAGGAGTCCAGAGTAGAGCAGTGCCCAGAGAGGAGAGGTATTTAATTTTTTTAATGTTTGGAGCAATATATGGGGCCCATCATACACTTGAGCATCATAGATAGGGCCCATAATACACTGGAGCATTATAAATGGGGTCCATCATACACTGGAGCATCATATATGGGGCCCATTATACACTGGAGCATCATATATTGGGCCCATTATACACTGGAACATGATATATGGGGCCCATTATATACTGGAGCATCATATGGGGCCAATTATCTATGGAGCATTATATAGGCCCATCATACACTGGAGCATCATATATGGGGCCCATCATATACTAGAGCATCATATGGGGTTCATTATTTATGGGGCATCATATAGGGCCCTTTATGTATGGAGCATCATATGGAGCACATATGGGGCTTATTCTGTACGGAGCATTATATGGAGCCCATTCTGTATAGAGCAATATATGGGGCTCATTATTCTGTATGGAGCAATATATGTGGCTCATTACACTGTATGAAGCATTATATTGGGCCCATTATTCTGAATGGAGCATCATATATGGGACTCATTATTCTGTATGGAGCAATATATGGGGCTTACTATTCTGTATAGAGCAATATATGGGGCTCATTATTCTGTATGGCGCACTATGTGGTGCCCATAATACTGTATGGCGGACTATACTGTCCGGTTTTTGAGCTATTGTAGAATTTACAATTGATATCTCTCATGTAATCTAAGAAGTGAAGTATTTGGCATTATACTATACCTATATTTCTCTGCCGTATCGGAGCATCATGAATTGTGGTATGTATTAAAGGGGCCCATTGAGACTCTTTCGCCCGGGGCCCACGAAAGCCTGGAGCCAGCCCTGCCCCCCCCACAACTTTAGCCAAATAACCCCCAGTTTTGAATGCATTACTATTATTATAAAGTAAATTAAGGTTGACAAGCTTAAGTAATAAGAATTGATGTCGTTGGCATTGAAATGGGCACTGTAGGTGTGTTTACTGTCCTCCACTCATTGGCGACTGTTATTCCCCATTGACTTGCATTGGGGTCGGGTTTTGTTTTTGGCCGAACTTCGACTTTTGCCGTGAGCTAGTCGGCCGATTTCGTTCGACTCGACTTTTGGTAAAGTCGGATGTTCCGAAACCCGACTCGACCTCCCGGAGGCAAAGTTGCTCATCTCTACTTATGAGTATTGAATAAATTACTTAATATTTAATAAAGAACTTCAATCATTGGAACAACTACCAAGGTAATCAAAAGACGAAACAGGAATTATGGCCTGCTCACCCAAATATAATTAACTCTAATGATCGGTTGAGTGAGGTAACTTAATTAACCTACAGACTCAGGGCCAGTAAAGTGGACAGTCGCATATACACATAGCAAAAAAACAAGAAAACAGAAAAACGACCATATGTCCAATAAAAGGTATATATTTTATTCAATAACATAACATATCAATTTAAGAAGTTAAAAAATTTATGTATACATAAATATGCATAAAAAGTATATACAAATTACATAAAAATTAACAAGAACGATAACATGCGGGTCACTGAGCATGCAAAAGAAAATCCACTGCTAAGAAATGTCACACTGAATGTATATGAAAGATGAACCAAAAATCAAAAAATTAAAAACCGTGACAAAAAAAATCAGTATAAATATTACATATTGTATCAAATAGTGCAAAAAGGTTAAAGCCACGGATAGCGTGATCCGGCCCTTCATCATGATTGGTTACATTTTAGACATGCCCTTTAGGCTTATTGGCTACAAGTGCTTTAAATACCTTGTGATCTCCCATGTACGTCACCCCCTGACGAAGGCTACGTGCCGAAACGCGCGTTGGGGAGGACGTACATGCGGGTCCACAGGAGTACTGCTAGCCGTAAGTAATTATTAGGACTCACCTTTGATTGTTTATCATATTTCCTTGGCAGCAATATAGTGGATATCCTGGGTCCATGTAAATCAGTCCACTGACTGAGACTTGATATATGTCTTCACTGACACCTAGTGGTGTTTTTTCACATATCTAGCACATATGCACTTTATATGAAAACATATATTATTTTTGCACTTTTTTGATATAAAAACCTTTTTGCACTATTTGATACAATATGTAATATTTATACTGAATTTTTTTGTCACGGTTTTTAATTTTTTGATTTTCGGTTCATCTTTTATATACTTTCAGTGTGACATTTCTTAGCAGTGGAATTTTTTTTGCATGCTCAGTGACCCGCATGTTATCGTCCTTGTTGTTAATTTTTATGTAATTTGTATATACTTTTTATGCATAATTATGTATACATACATTTTTTAACTCCGTAAATTGATATGTTATGTTATTGAATAAAATATATACCTTTTATTGGACATATGTTCGTTTTTCTGTTTTCTTGTTTTTTTACCCAGGTAATCAGCTTACCAGCTAATAACAGGACCCATCATCACTCAATGATATGGTACAGTCAGTGATGGCTAATACTAAGAGCCTGTAGAAAAGTAAATGGGCCCCATTCAAAGTTTTGTTATTGAGGTCACGGTTACTTATCGTGCCCTAATGGCCCTTTACTTTTACAAGACATTTTCTTGTGTTCTGACCCCACTCCACGATCCCTATGCTGAGACATTGTATACCTCCGTTGTAACATCATTATGCACTTGGCAACATTTTGTTTGTAATACCCCTGTACTGGTACACGACTGTGTGCATTATCTCTATACCCTGACATTACTGTGTGCATTATCCCCCTAGTGTGACATTAATGTGGGCACATTACATTTCCTGTTGCCAGTTAAAGGGCACACAGTGACATTTTTACAAATGGAAATGTATAGGTGCTTGTTCTCTAATAAAAATGATTTATTTTTTTTGTTGAGATTTGATTTACTAGTCATGAGAAATCTAGTGTAGAAGCCACAAGCAAATCAGGCTTGAAGTGCACGGGGGGACATCAGTGCACTTGGACTCCTTCTTGCCAAGTGCATTGACAGTGAACTTCAAGCCTAATTTGCATGTGACTTCTACAATAGATCTCCCTGTGCTTTAAGGAAAGACCCTAGGCACAAGGAAAGCTCCTGTCATACATGCTAAACAAAAGAGCTCTATTGCCAGACAAAGGCTAAATAAGTATCCTAATGGCCTTCATGGGGTCTGGACAGTAAAGGTACTGCCACACTACTCGATCCCGCTAGCGATCTCGTTAGCGTTGCATACTAATGAGATCGCTAGCGGGATTGTTTCTATATCGCTAAATGCTGCCGCATTTAGCGATATAGTTAACGACGCTATCGCCGTTAGCGATCTTCTTAACGACTTTAGCGGTACAAAAGTACCGCTAAATCGCTAAGAAAAGGTGCCACACAGCGATTAGATACTTACCCAGCGGGAGCGCCAGCGATGAAATAGGGTCCGGAGCGATTCCAGCGACGAGCGAGATCACAGCAGGAAGCTTGTCGCTGGAAGCTGCCGCACTGAACAATATCGCTAACGGGATCGCTAAATAGTGACGTTTTTTAGCGATCCCGTTAGCGATATTGTTTAGTGTGGCATACCCTTAAATGTCTGCGCTGTAATGAAAGCATTGAAAATAGAAGAGATTAAAGCTTGGTAATTCCCTTTTGTCTAGCTCTCTTCTGTCTTCTGTGTGGCTATTCTGCCTCTAGTGAATGTCATTTATTGGGACATAGTTGTGTTTAAAAGGTTCAATAAATGACACATGCAAACCAAACAAAGGTGATTTCCAGCAAAAACATTTTCAAAAAGTGTTGTCACTAGTCAGAATAAAAGGTGATATTTTTTAGAGGGCCAGTTTAATTAGACTATAATGTAGCTACAAATTGGTCACAGAAAAACCTGATCTTTATGGGCAGTGCTCCCAGGAGGTTCCACTGTGCCTACTTTAGAAATATTTTCACATTAGGCTAGATTTCTATTTAACTGTGCATAAGGATCGGTTTTCCTGTCCCTCAACTGATTACAAGTGATTTCATAATGATATCAGCTGTCACCTGGCTTTGCTATTAATTTCCACTACAAAACTGGAGAACCAGATTGCACTGCATCCACTTCCATGTTCTTCCCTTTTGTTTCTGTTTCTGCTACCAGGCCGCACCATGCCTGGTTTTTCTAGGATTAGTGGTGCATGCCAGCAGGGCCGGGATGAAACATAGGCAGGGTAGGCACCTGCCTAAAACACTACTTCCTGTCCCCAAGGGGGGCGCACTTTGAAGGAAAATTGCTGAATGTCTGCAGAAGCCCGACATCTTGCAGCCACAGACATTCAGCACAGTGATGGTTGGGACGCAGGCACAGAGGTGAGCGATGTCAGTCACTGAGACCTTTCATCCCTCTGTCTGCGTCCCAGATTTTTCTCCCTCCCTGCACTCAATTGTATTTGTGTCTGTCAGATGCGAATATCATTGCTGTGTACGCCGCCCGGGACAGGAGTAGAGGAGCTGTAATCTCCCCTGCTTCGCCAGGAACTCCTGCAAGATGCAGGCCTGTGACTTGTTGGAGAAGGTACAGGCAGGGTGTAACGAATGGAAGCGGAGGCACAGGTATTGCAGTGCACATTCATTTATTGCTACTTTTGTGGGACCACAGACCGGGGGCTCCAAAGGGGGCGTGACTATGCGAGCCCCAGACACCCGTAGTAAGACCCCTTGAACAGCGTCAGAATGGAACGCCCAGGGTACGCAGGTACTACCTCCAGTTAAACCCCGGACATGTGGAAGCTGGCCCAGCGGAACAGGTGATCAGGCAGGGATAACAGATAGAGTAGAACGTGACTGGCGGTATGCGGCTGGATGGAACGGAGCTGGCACAGGTAGTACTGATGTCATCATAGGTTACGAAGTGAGCAGGAAGGAACTTGCGCTGGCAGCACTTGTATCGTCCTGCATACAGAGTAGTAATCCGTAGGTAGTCTGAGAAGACAAACAGTATAAGCAGGGTACTGGCAGAACGCTGGTGGTGCACAACAGAACACAGAGCACAACGGAACACAGAACCGGAAACTAGCAACAGGAAACACTTGTTGCTCCAGCACTCTCTCTATGGCAGAAGGGCCAGAAGTAGTGCACACAAAGAAATCATTGGTTAATCATATTTTGAAAAAATGAGTGCTGTCTCTTTAAGAGACCGAGAGAGAGCGCGCGCGACCTTAATCTCATACCTGGTGATGTGCTAGCCACGCGCTAGGAAGCAGAGGCAGGAGCAGGGCAGCAAGCAACGGACTGAAAGTGGCCACAGGTGTAACAGTATCCCCCTCCTTATGCCCCCTCTTTTTCAAGCCTGCATAAAATCTCTTCAATTGAAGAGGAGCCTGGATGTTCTCATTGGGCTCCCAAGACCTCTCCTCAGGACCAAAGCCCTTCCAATCCACCAAGAAGTAGGTCTTACTCCTTACTCTCTTTGTGGCCAAGATGTTTTTTACCTCAAAGACATCCACCTCACTGACGGGATCGGGAATGGTACCCGGGTCCTTAAAGAAGGAGCTCAATACTACTGGTTTGAGGAGGGAAACATGGAAAGAGTTAGGCACATGTAGAGAAGCAGGCAATTTCAATTTATACGAGACTGCATTAATTTGTTTCAAGACTTCAAAGGGACCGATGAAGCGGGGACCCAATTTGTAGGAGGGCATCTTCAGACGGATGTACTTAGAAGAGAGCCACACATTATCTCCGGGCCGAAAGATTGGAGCATCCAGGGGTCTTTTGTCCGCATGTCTCTGCATACATTGAGACCCGTTTTCCAGGGTGGACCTGGTATCACTCCATATTTTAGAGAATTCCTCTGCAAAGGTGTCAGCTGCAGGGACGCCTGAAGGCCCAGAGACGGGAAGAAGAATTCCAGTTTGCAGTCCAAATACAATATGGAAAGGAGACCTGCCAGAGGATTCACTTACTTGATTATTATACGAAAATTCGGCCCAGGGCAGTAACTTGACCCAGTTATCATGATGCGCATTGACAAAGTGACGCAGGAAGCTGGACAAGATCTGATTGGTTCTCTCCACTTGCTCATTGGATTGAGAATGGTAAGCAGAAGAAGAATCCAGATCTACCTTCATTAGTTTGCAGACCGCTCTCCAGAACTTTGAAGTGAACTGGACGACTCTGTCAGACACAATGTGGAGAGGAAACCCATGAAGACGGAAGATGTGCTGTATGAAGTAGTCAGCAAGCTCAGGAGGAAGACCTGGAAGAGGAACGAAGTGAGCCATCTTTGGAAAACGATCTACCACGACTCAAACAATAGAACAGCCAGAAGAGATGGGAAGATCTGTAATAAAGGCCATCACGATGTGCTGCCAGAGAGCAGATGGAATTGGAAGTGTCAGAAGCTGCCCAGACGGCAAGCGCTTTGCGGTTTTGTTGCGGGCACACGAAGGACAGGCTGCGACAGACTCCAGGATATCTTTGCCCATGGTAGGCCACAAGTAGTAACGGGAGATGAGTTGGAAAGTCTTTTTCTGACCTGTATAACCGCCCAACTTGGAAGAGTGACCAGACCGTAGAACACAACCTTCGTCCGAGGCATTCACAAGAGTTTTTCCAGGGGAAGCCGAGAAAGATTGACAGTCTATTGGCACTAACCTGGATAGCTCGATGATATGTTGAGGTTCTTCCTCCGAGTCGGGGGGCAGGAAAGCTCTAGAAAGTGCGTCGGCCTTGACATTTTTGTCAGCTGGATGAAAAAGAATCAGAAAATTAAAATCGAGCAAAAAAAACAAAGGCCCACCTGGCCGGCGGGGATTCAGTCTGTGCAGACTGGAGATAAGCGAGGTTTTTATGTTCGGTGAATATGACAACCTGATAAACTGCTCCTTCGAGGAGGTGCCGCCACTCTTGCAAAGCCAACTTGATTGCCAATAGTTCCCAAACTCCAACAAAATAGTTTCTTTTAGAAGTGGAAAAAACCTTAGAGAAAAAACCACAAGAGACCATACGACCAGTAGACGATTTTTGAGAGAGCACCACTCCAGCGCCTATAGAGGAAGCATCCACCTCGAGAAAAAATTGTTTATCAGAGTCTGGTCGATGGAGAATGGGCGTGGAAGAGAAGGCTTTCTTCAATTAAGTAAAGGCCTCCTCCGTCTCTGTAGTCCAATCCTTGGGATTAACGCCTTTCCAAGTTAAAGCTGAGATGGATGCCACTTGGGTAGAGAAGTGTGGAATAAATTGGCAAAATAGTTGGCGAATCCCAGGAACCGTTGTATCGCTTTAAGCCCGGACGGGCGAGGCCACTTGAGGATAGCGGATAACTTCTCCGGATCCATCTTTAGACCTGTGGACAAGACTATGTAACCAAGAAAAGGCAGGGAAGATTGCTCGAAGATGCATTTTTCAAACTTAGCATATAGTCTGTTCTCCCTGAGCCTTTGTAGGGCCTGACAGACATGCTTCCGATGAGTAGCTAGGTCTACTGAGTAAATCAGGATGTCATCCAAGTAGACAACAACACATGAATAGAGGAGATCTCTAAAAATGTTGTTTACAAACTCTTGGAAGACCGCGGGTGCGTTACTGAGGCCAAATGGCTTTACCAGGTATTCCTAACGACCATCTCAAGTGTTGAAGGCTATTTTCCATTCGTTTCCTTCATGCATCCGAATTAGGTTGTAGACCCCTCGGAGATCAAGTTTGGTGAAGATCTTGGCCCCTCAGAGACGATCAAACAGCTCTGAAATTAGCAGTAACGGGTATCAATTTTTTACCGTGATCTGGTTTAACCCCCTGTAATCGATACAGAGCCGTAATGATCCGTCCTTTTACTTTTTCCTGCCCCTGCCAGAGAAGATGATTTTTGGATAAATCCTCTGGTCAGGTTCTCCTGGATGTAATCCGACATGGCCTGAGTCTCTGCATGGGAAAGAGGATAGATTCGCCCTCGAGGGGGAGATGTTCCAGGAAGCAGATCAATGGAACAGTCATATGACCTGTGTGGAGGTAGTCTCTCAGCTTCCTTTTTTCCAAAGACATCAGAGAAGGCCCAGTAAGAAGATGGTAACCCCGGTAGGGCAGCTGGCTGAACTGAAGGAGCAACTGGACGGATGGAAGAGTTTTATCGAATGGAGCAAGGATCTCCCCAGAGCAGAATTTCTCCAGTCCTCCAATTTAGAAAGGGGTTAATGGGTTTGAAACCCGGGTAAACCTAGAAGCAAAGGGTGAAACAAACCGGGCAAAACATAAAAACAGATTCTTTCAGAATGCGTTAGACCTACCCGAAGTTCCACTGGCACGGTCTGGAACCGTACGGGCTCGGTCAAGGGTTTGCCATCCACAAAACTCACTCGCAGCGGATTTGGAAGGTTCTGAACCGGAATCTGATAACGGTCCACAACCGTTTGCTGGATGAGATTCCTGGTGGCTCCGGAATCCAAGTGACACAGTTCTGAAAATTTAACTGTGCCGAAGGACACTGAGACAGTCATTTGCAGAGATGGAGAGAGACGATCCTTACCCAGGGTAGCCTCTCCTACTGACCCTACGCTCTGGGGTTTTCCGACCTCTCTGGACTGAAGCGTATCCGATGCTCAGAGCTGCCGCAGTAGAAACATCTCCCCTCCACGCAGTGTGGCTCCTGGTGCTGCCTGGCCAAGCACCAGGCTTGACCCACTTGCATCAGTTCAGGAAGAGAGGCTGGAGACGGATACACAGACGGTTTCTGGAAGCTAGGATCCATACGATAAGGTTTCCTCTCCCACTTGGATTCCCTAGAATGTTCTTGAAACTGAAGATCAATCCATGTTGCCAAGGATATCAGGTCATTCAGAGTTGCAGGAGTATCCAGACTCACCAGCTCATCCTTTATTTTCCCTGATAAACCCTCCAAGTAGGTAGCCACCAATTCCTCATCATTCCAGGATAACTCTGAGGAAAGGGTTCGGAAACGCACTGCATACTGAGCCACTGTGAGACCCTCCTGGTGCAGCCAGAGAAGCGAAAAAGCTGTCGAGGTAGTAAGGCCAGGCTCGTGGAAGGTCCTGTGGAAGGCCTCTAGAAAAGACTGGAGGTTATTAACCAGAGGATCCCCTCTCTCCCACAATGGATTTAGCCAGACGAGGGCTTCTCCAGCGAGGTATGACATAATGAAGCCCACTTTGGCTCGTTCAGAAGAAAACATATGCCCCAATAGTTCAAAGTGCAGTGTGCATTGATTTATGAACCCTGACACTGTGCGGGATCGCCATTAAACTGAGGCGGAGCTGCCAGACAGAGACCTTTACCTGCCGTACAACAGGGAACCTGGAAGCCGATGGTCGACACGGGAGTAGCCGAGGATATCACTGAGTCCATACGTGCAGAAAAGCTGCGCAGATAGGTTGTGATCTTGTCCTGCTGATCATTCAAGTGAGTAACCTCTTGACACAACTCTGCAGCTGGAGGTGCATGGGACCCAGCGGGTTCCATGGCTGGAGCAATCTGTAACAAATGGAAGCGGAGGCACAGGTGTTACAGTTTATTGCTATTTTTGTGGAACCACGGGACCATGGACCAGGGGGCTCCAAAGGGAGTGTGACTATGCGAGCCCCAGACACCCGTAGTAAGACCCCTTGAACAGGGTCAGAATGGAACGCCCAGGGGACGCAGGTGCTACCTTCAGTTAGACCCCAGACACGTGGAAGCTGGCCCAGCGGAACAGGTGATCAGGTAGGGATAACAGATAGAGTAGAACTTGACTTGCGGGATGCGGCTGGACGGAATGGAGCTGGCACATGCAGAACTGACATCGTCGTAGGTAACGAAGTGTGTTATGTTTTGGTAACTGAGGAGAGCAGGCAAAAACGGCAATACACCAGAGAGGTTGGAATCTACTGGATTGCAGTACCCTGACTAACCACCACAACTAAAGGCAGCCGTGGAGCATTCCTACGTTGGTCCTAGATGCCTCGTCACAGCCTGAGAGGTTAACTACACCTAAAGATAGAAAGAGGAAAACTTTCTGCCCCGGAGCAGATCCCCAAAGAACATAGGAAGCCCCCAAACATGTAATGGCGGTTAGACAAGAGGAAATACAGACACAGACTGAAAATAGTATGAGCAAACGCTGGGGCCCAATCTGCCTAGACAGAAAAGGATAGGAAGGATACTTACTGCAATCCAAAAAAACCCTAAAAAAACCCAATACTACTAATTGCAAAAACACCTGAGATCACACGACTTCTACCACCTAAATTAGTTCTCTGGTGTAACAAAACTAAGCCGCAGCCACTGAAAAAACTGGAAAAGGCAAATGAACAAACACCAGTGGCTCCAGAGGAACCGAGAGGAGACCAAGCCCCCCGTGGAGGGGAACCTGGCCAACCTCACAGAAATGCAGAGAAATATGCAAATGGCAAGCACAAAAAAAGAACAATTGATCACCGACAACCATGATGGGAGGGAACCTCCCTTATATCCAGCCAGTCCGTGATTCCTGATTGCCAATCCTCATTGAATGGTTCAGTACTGTTTGCAACCACCAGAGGGAGCCTCTGCTCAGAATTCATTTCTAAAACATTCACAACAGAAGTGACAGACAGCTGCGCAGGATGGAACTTGCGCTGGCAGCACTGGTATCGTCCCGGGTACAGAGTAGTAATCCGTAGGTAGTCTGAGAAGACAAACAGTATAAGCTGGGTACTGGCAGAATGCTGATGGAGCACAACAGAACACAGAGCACAACAGAACACAGAACCGGAAACTAGCAACAGGAAACACTTGTTGCTCTGGCGCCCTCTCTGTGGCAGAGGGGCCAGAAGTAGTGCACACAATGAAATCATTGGTTAATCACATTTTGAAAAATGCGCGCTGTCTCTTTAAGAGACCGAGAGAGTGCGCGTGTGCGACCTTAATCTCATATCTGGGGATGTGCTGGCTTCGTGCCAGGAAGCAGGGGCAGGAGCAGGGCAGCAAGCAACGGACTGAGAGCGGGAACCCCACCGGAGGTCCCACAGAGGTACGGGTGTCACAGCATGAGGACGGGGACCCCGGAAGGGGCCCCTCGTGGCCACAGGTGTAACACAAGGGACGTTGGTTGGTGCGCCCCGCGGTGCAGTGAGGTCATCGCACTATGCAGCATCCACTGCTGAGCTTGTATTATGTGATTATGAGCTTTTTTTTTTATTATTCTTATATTACTGTGCAGGGGGGCATAAAATGAAGCTTTGTGCAGATGGAAGGATAAAATGAGGGGATAGGCTCTGCTACAAAGGGAAATAAAATGAGTGAGGGGCTGTGCTGATAGGGGAAACAAAATGAGGGGCTGTGCATATTGGGGGAATAAACTGAGGGGCTGTGCTGATGGGGCAATCGGAAACTGAGGAGCTGCTGATGGGAGGAATTAACTGAGAGGCTGTGCAGGTGAGGAACAAAACGAGAGGCTGTTCAGAGGAGGGGTAATAAAATGAGAGGCTGTGCAGATGGGGATAAAATGAGGGATTCTGCAGATGAGGGCAATAAATTAGGATCTGTGCATATGGGTGTGAATAAACAGAGGGGCTGTGCAGGTGGAGATAAACTGATAGGTTGTGCAGATAGGGGAGGAATAAACTGACAGGCTGGGCAGATGGGGCGGAATAAGCTGAGGGGCTGTGCATAGGGGGTAAAATGAGGGGCTGTTCAGATGGATGGGCATAAACAGAAGGGTGGTACAGATGGGGGGAATAAACTGAGGGCCTGTGCAAATATTGGAAATAAACTGAGGGGCAGTGTGGAAGGGGGGATAAAATGTTGAGCTGTGGAGATGGAAGGATAAACTGACAGACTGTGCAGAGAGAGGAATAGCTGAGGGGCTGTGCAGTGGGGCATACAATGAGGGGTTTTGTAGGGGGAATGAAATGAGAGGCAGTGTGGGGGGAAATGAAATGAGGTGCTGTACGGGGGGCATGAAATGAGGCTATGTGTGTTTTGGCCATGAAATGAGGCTCTGTGAAGGGGGGACAGTAAAGTATATGAGAAACTGTGGTGACCATACTGTATATGAGGCTGTGAAGGTCATTATACTGGTGGCTGTGGTGACCATACTGGATAGGGGCTGTGGTGAATATCTAAATGTTTGAGGTGTTGTTTTTGCGCCATAATACTGTATGGGGTGTTGTGGGGACCATCATAATATAGCCATGGTATAGGTCGTGGTTTATAAAGGCAGATGGTGTGGCAGTTATAGCTGATAATGATAGACAGTGTGGAGGCCACATACCATAGGAGGCTTATTTAAGGTCATAACATGGACAGATATTTTTATGCAGAGGGCATTTTAATAACTCTCTTATTTTTAAGGGCACTTTGTTGGGGTGTGCTGTAAAACACCAGAGAAGAGGGAGGTCTGCAGAGAACAGCTCTGGATATGAAAAGTCATCATGGCATCTAGACAACATGGAGATGAAAAAAAAGAGGCGACTCCAGAGAAGATGTTATCAATAAGGTACCTGGATGTAAATGTTTATTTGTGAATTGTGATACTAAATCTCATCAGTACTGTGGTTCATGTGTGTAGCCCTGGTATTTAAGGTACACAATACCAGGAGGATGAGTGGAGAGGTAATGGTTAAGGGCTCTACATGACATCACATACACTTAGACACACCCACAGGGAGTGTTCAGAGTCAGTCAGTGAGTCTAGCCTGGACCTGTGAGAAGGAAGGAGCAGAGTCTAGCTCGGGTGGCTCAGGACTGAGTCATCCCACTGTTGTGCAGTTCACAGAAGTGGAGGCCAGTAAAGGTGAGCCAGATTACCTCAGCCTGGTCAGAGCTGTGCCCCACTGATAGACGGACTGAGACAGCTATTGAGAGTGTGAGCAAGTCGAAAGGCACAGTGGAAGGAATTGAGAAGTGCTTTAGGATTGAAGTATCCTGCACATTGTCACCGGTCACTGGAGACCGAAGCATCACCATAGCTTCACGCATGGTGGTAGAAAACCCAGAGGCTTACTGAACCTTAGGTAACAGCAAGCAGCCCCTGGAGTGTCAGTACGTAACTGGGGTCAGGTGGAATGAGCTAGGCCAAGCAGAGAAGAACCTAGTTTCATCACAGGAAGGCTCCGACCACAACACTGACCGGGCAGTACAGCTTGGAGATAGCTGGAGTTTATAGAGGGAACTACGCTTTATGCTGGTTGGACTCATCATCATTTTGAAAGTAAAGGAGGCCCCTGCCTTGCTCAACCATTGCCTCAAAACTCATCCTCCGTCAACCCCATCAGCCTCCCTGGACCTGCCTTACCATCTAACAAGTAAAAAGGTATGGAAAGACGCTGACGGTGTGAGACTGAGTTATTTAATTGTATGCCTGCACAACCCCACCATAACCATCGACCTGAGGGAAGAGTCCCACCTGTAGGGGACCCGACATCTAGCTGCCTCACCATCCCCTCAGAGCTCTACAGCAGCGCTGGTACAAATTACCAGAGAACTACAGGTGGCGTCACGAACTGTAAATATATCTATCCCCTGTAAATATACCCCCCAACATACGCCAGACCGCCAGGGCCACAGACCAAGTCACCGCTACCTGTGACATCCCCATAGACTTCCATGGGCTCGGCTCTGAGTACCCCATTGCCCTGGTAACCCACAATTGTGGTGGCGGGTCGACACAAAACTTTGGCGTCACGAACAGGATACGAAACTTGCAGCATTGCGAGCCCTGTGTGCCTGTGGAGTGTTTTGATGAAAAAGACTGTTGCTATTGTTTGGCGCCAAATACCGCCATATTTGCCGCCAGATTCGCGCCCTAAGGCGCTGGAGAAGAAGGTGGGCGTACCTGAAAGAGCGCACAGAGTCTTGGACACGCCCCCGGCTCTGACTCATCGGCAGGTCCTGCGACAGGAAGTGGACGCTCTGACATCAGAGCGCCTTCGACGAAGGTCCTGTTCCCACTGCTGTGCCTGTGAAGTAGCAGCATCTGAAACCGGTAGGCTCCGTTTAACCAAGGGGGCGCTAAGATGTCACAACAACCGGCCGACAGTGCAGCCCCAGCCGGAGGCCCCAATCCCGCACCGCCTGGTATTGTAGCGCCAGATGGGGGTGCAGGTCCAGCACCCAGTCCGGTAGTCCCGATCATGCCACTAACGCTCCCATATATGCCTGGGGCGAAATGGCTTCCCCAGTACAGCGGTGAGCCAGGCACATTAGCAGGCTTCAAGCGGAAGTTATGCAGCATCCTAGAAATGTACTCCATGCCTGAGAGACAAAAAGCTGCTGTGCTAATAGGGCAGCTAACTGGCGCTGCTGAGAGGGAAGTGGAGACTTGGGATACCGTTGATCAGGAGTCGGTACCTGCGATCTTCCTTAAGCTGCATGCCATATTTGAAGACCGCACAGAAACGGATCTCCGGATGGCCTTCTATCACTGTTCACAACAGCCAGGTGACAGCATCCGGGACTACGCTTGCCGACTACAAGGAGCCCTGAGAGCTCTTAAGCAGATTAATAATTTAAATGCTATCGATGAGAATAAAATGCTGAAAGAACAATTTATCCAGGGATTGAGATCCCAAGAGGAATGCAGAACTGTAAACTGGTGGTCCTTAGATCATCCGGATGCTACCTTTGATGCCCTAAAAGACATGGCAATAAAAGGGCTGCGGCCCCTGGGCAAACCTGAGGTGGCAACCCAACATCATCAGGGTGAAGTCCCTCTGGAACCGGCTGTAAACCCCTTTTCCCCGCTAGTGGCCGAAACCAAAACGCAGGTGACACCTCCCAGTGAATTGGATTGTCTGCGCTCAGAGGTGCGCCAGCTGACTAAAAATCTGGCTGCTGTAATGAGTGCCCTGCAGCTGCGGAAAGAGGAGGAAGGAAAAATCTTGTTAGCTGACTGCCCAGAAGACGTCCCGTGGATGCACCGGAGAAGAAAGAAGACGTCGCCCCCCCGGAGGAGGACAACGCCACCCCCAGGAGCGACCTCTGATCAACACCCTCCTCGTCGAGAGATCATCTGTTATCGATGCAACCGGAAAGGTCATATGTCTTCACAGTGTCCTTTAAACGGGCAGAACCTGGGTCCAAGGGCCAACACCCAGGAGAATACCCGTCAGGCCCCTTAGACTGGAACCGCAGGTATGTGGGTGGGCGACCCTACCTGTCCATCATCTTAGATGGTATTGCAGTTCCGGCATTGTTAGACACTGGGTCCCAAGTGACCCTAATACCTGATGCCCTATATACTAAGTACTGGTCAATGGACAGTCTTAATCCCCCGAGCCCTGACTTTACCGTATATGCTTCTAATGGTCTTCCTGTAGAAGTACTCGGGACAAAATGTGTAGATGTAAAGGTGGGCAGAGAGGAGTTGAAAGACCAGGGGCTTCTGGTAGTAAAGACTGCAAATGAGGAGAACGGGTTAAATATAATTTTGGGTACTAACATTACCGGTAATTGTTTGGGAGAAGTTGTGTTCTTGCTCCAACAGCTCGCTGAGATTGCCCGACCAAGGCAGAAAGGAGTAATCCAAAGAGAGATCCGAGCCCTGGTGTGTCAGCAGCAAGCGAAGCTTACAGACGGCGAAATTGGTAATGTACGGGTCACTGACTCGGATCCTATTGTGATACCCCCAATGAGTGAAATGATCATCTGGTGCAGGGCAGCCATAGGTCTGAGAGGACAGAATTACCAAGCTGTAGTAGAACCCCACCATTCAGAACATAGACCTACACTTATGACTGCTAGGGGAGTAGTAGAAGTGGTGAATGGAAGAGTACCGGTACGGCTTCTCAATTGGGGAGATGATGAGGTAAACTTACCCCGTTATGCAACCATTGCTAAACTACATGCTGTCGACAATAATTCTATTCTCCCGGCTGAGTCCTTAGACTCCTGTCAAATAGCGGAGGACAATGACCCAGCAACTCAGGTGGCGGAATGGTGTCAGCAACTCCATGTTGGGACGGACACCACTCCCGCTCACCAGAAGCAAGGGGTATTACGGGTGGTGCAAGAGTATGCCCAAGTGTTTAGCAAGCACCCACTTGATTTTGGGGTAATTAAGGGAGTCCAACATCATATCCCTACAGGCAGTCATCCTCCCATCAAGGAGCGGTATAGGCCTATACCCCCAGCCCATTATCAGAAGGCTAAAGAAATGTTGCATGATATGAAGAAGGCCGGGGTGATAAGGGATAGTTGTAGCCCCTGGGCAGCCCCTCTAGTTCTGGTTAAAAAGAAAGATGGTAGTATGAGAATGTGTGTGGATTACAGGCAGGTGAACCGCATAACACACAAGGATGCATACCCGTTACCACGCATAGAGGAATCATTAGCTGCTCTGAAAACGGCTAACTACTTTTCTACCCTTGATCTGACTAGTG
Source organism: Oophaga sylvatica (assembly GCA_033576555.1). NCBI lineage: Eukaryota > Metazoa > Chordata > Amphibia > Anura > Dendrobatidae > Oophaga > Oophaga sylvatica. Next base: position 396,445,617 of record JARQOD010000004.1, read on the forward strand.
GTTACTGGCAAGTGGCTGTGGCTGAGGAGGATCATGAGAAAACGGCTTTCACCACCCCAATGGGGCTCTGTGAGTTCTACAGGATGCCATTTGGGCTCAGTAGTGCCCCAGGAACATTTCAGAGAGTGATGGAGAACTGCCTGGGACATCTCAATTTTGAAACCGTGCTGCTATACCTAGACGACGTCATCGTGTATTCCAAGACTTATGAGGATCATCTGAAGCACCTGGCAGAAGTATTCGAGTCCCTGTCTAGGTACGGGATGAAGTTGAAACCCTCAAAATGCCATCTACTCAAACAGAAGGTACAATACTTGGGGCACATCGTCAGTTCGGAAGGAGTAGCGCCGGACCCAGAGAAAGTCACTGCCATCCAGAAGTGGCCGGAGCCGAAGAACCTTAAGGAAGTGCGACAGTTCCTGGGACTAACGGGTTACTACAGAAGGTTCGTGAAAGATTACACGAAGAAGGCAGCCCCTTTACAGGACCTCCTAGTAGGACAATCCCTGAAGAGCAGAAACCCTCCCTTTAATTGGGGTAAGGAACAGGCTGAAGCATTCCAAAAGATGAAAGAGATCCTTACAGGTGATGAGATCTTAACCTATCCTGATTACAGCCAACCGTTCCTGTTGTACACCGACGCCAGTAATGAAGGGTTGGGAGCAGTTCTCAGTCAGAAGCAGAATGGCCAAGAAAAAGTAATCGCATATGCCAGCAGAAAACTCAGGCCAACTGAAAGGAATCCGGAAAATTATAGCAGCTTCAAGCTGGAGTTTCTGGCGCTGGTCTGGGCCATTACTGAAAGATTTAAGCATTATCTGGCCTCCAATCGGTTCACTGCGTTTACAGATAACAACCCCTTAACGCACCTGGAAACCGCCAAGCTGGGTGCCATGGAGCAGCGATGGATGGCTCGGTTGTCCAATTACCAGTTTACTATCAAGTACCGGGCAGGTCGAAAGAATGCTAATGCTGACGCATTGTCCCGAATGCCGCATGACTCTGATACAGAAGAAGAATCGGACGACCTGGAAGAAATTGAGCTACCTGCGTTCCATCGAAATGGGGTAGTCCACGAGCATCGAGTCAACAGAAAGCAGTATGGTGCAACATTAAATCCTTTACCCCATCACAGCTGGAAAGAGACTCAGGACAGTGATCCAGTGGTCAGCCGCATCAAGGAGTTGTTAAGACAGGAAGGCTCCTCTTTGGAAAAGGATGCACCTATGTCTGCCAAGCTCCTGTGGAACGAGAAAAGCAGGTTGTTCCTATACCGTGAGAAGTTGTGCAGGAGATACGTCAACCCCAGAACCCATGAGATGGTCTGGCAAATCGTGGTCCCCAAGGCAGACGTCCCAATGGTGTTGGAAGCATACCACGATCAAGCAGGACACTTTGGCTGGAGAAAGCTGGAGACCCTGTTGAGATGCCGGTTCTACTGGGTAGGGATGCGCAGCTCCATTGAGAGGTGGTGTCGGAACTGTGGACCCTGTGGTCTCAGAAGGAAGGACTACGGTAGTCAGAAGGCACCTCTGCAACCTATCCGGACGACTCGCCCCCTGGAGATTGTGGCCCTGGACCACGTCAAACTGTCGCCAAGTAGATCTGGATACTCATACGCCCTGACCATGGTGGACCATTACTCCAGATTTCTGGTGGTTGTTCCAGTTAAGGATCAGACCGCAGTGACGGCCGCGAAAACCTTTCAAGCAAGCTTCTGCAGACCGCATGGGTATCCGGAGCAAGTATTAACCGATCAAGGACCTGCTTTCGAAGCTGATTTATTCAAGGAATTCTGTCACATGTACGGGTGCAAGAAAATTAGAACAACGCCATACCACCCTCAAACCAACGGTCTTTGCGAAAAAATGAACCATATTGTCCTTGACTTGTTGAGATCCATACCGTTGGAAGACAGAAATCGATGGCCGGACTTACTACCTGATTTGGTTGACTTGTATAACCATATACCTGTAAGTTCCACTAACTGCACTCCAGCCTATCTTATGAGAGCAAGGCCCGGAAGACTACCAATGGATTTAGAACTTGGAGTGGTAGAACCGGAGGCAGACGACGCCATTGAAAACTGGGACATCAATCGGCAAGAGCAGTACAGACGAGTGCAAATCTGTGTAGAAGAAAGTCTCAACAAGGCACGGGAGAAACAGGAAGATATTTACAACAGAAATGCTCCTGCCAAGCCTCTGATGCCTGGAGAAGTGGTGTTAAAAAGAAAAAGGAAAATGCACAAATTGGATAACCAGTGGGAACAAGAACCCTACGTTGTACAAGATTCTAAATATGACAACAGAAAAGTTTGTATCATCAGTAAGGACGGAGGAAGAACAATAACCACTGTGTCCAGAGACCATTTGAAATTGTGTCCAGAACCCTTAAAGCTTTGTGAAAAGAACCCTGTCATCAATCAAGAGGAAGGAAAGGAAGAGGTCATACACACGGATCTGGGAGATTTTACTGCGGATTGGCCTCGACTGGGAGATGCTGTAATAGTTCCGGTGTTGCAGTTTTATCAGCCACAAGAGGAAGTTCTACCTCCAGTTGTGCCCGTGGTGCCAGTTGAGTCCGTTCAGGAGTTACCCATTCCAGCAACACCTCAACCTACGGAATCTCAAGAAGGATCATCAGAAGCAGCGCCCCATACTATGGGATCCCCTGGTGAAGCTGACTCACACCGCCCAGCCATCAGTACGCTTGCCCATTCCAGCAACACCTCAACCTACGGAATCTCAAGAAGGATCATCAGAAGCAGCGCCCCATACTATGGGATCCCCTGGTGAAGCTGACTCACACCGCCCAGCCATCAGTACGCTTGCCAGATCCATAGAAAGATTGAGGCAGTTCTATAGTTTGCCGTTACGCAGTGCAGACAGATCACAACTTAATATACCTGAAGCTACTCCACGTAGATCAGAGCGAATCACAAAAGGGAAGATACCCATTCGATACCAGCAGTAATTATAACAAATTAATGTGAATATTGTAAAAAGTATATATATATGTGTGTCTTTTCCTTATGTGTCTTATAATGGACTGAGAGGCTGAGGACTGTGCCAGCCCAGAACTTATCTTGTAAATAGTTGCACTAAGGTGCCTTATAATGGTTTCACACGAAGCCTTGACTTACCTCTGAACATAAAACCCGTGTGGTGTGGCACTGAGTGAGGTCTGCATTCATATGTCCTGCAGCCCACCCAGGACCCACGTTGAAGGTTTGGTGCGGGTCCTTCACAAGAATATTGCCGTTTATTTATATGAACATGTCTATTTAATATTTTGTATTTTTCTATATTTAATGTTTTGTTTGCAACGTTCAAGAAATCCTTACCTCCCGGATGGGACGAGTTAATGTTAATGTTTAATGCATAAACAAAATTGTCTCTTTGTATTTCACAGCCCGGGAGTGCTGTCGTTTACCATGGGGGAATGTGTAGCCCTGGTATTTAAGGTACACAATACCAGGAGGATGAGTGGAGAGGTAATGGTTAAGGGCTCTACATGACATCACATACACTTAGACACACCACAGGGAGTGTTCAGAGTCAGTCAGTGAGTCTAGCCTGGACCTGTGAGAAGGAAGGAGCAGAGTCTAGCTCGGGTGGCTCAGGACTGTGTCATCCCACTGTTGTGCAGTTCACAGAAGTGGAGGCCAGTAAAGGTGAGCCAGATTACCTCAGCCTGGTCAGAGCTGTGCCCCACTGATAGACGGACTGAGACAGCTATTGAGAGTGTGAGCAAGTCGAAAGGCACAGTGGAAGGAATTGAGAAGTGCTTTAGGATTGAAGTATCCTGCACATTGTCACCGGTCACTGGAGACCGAAGCATCACCATAGCTTCACGCATGGTGGTAGAAAACCCAGAGGCTTACTGAACCTTAGGTAACAGCAAGCAGCCCCTGGAGTGTCAGTACGTAACTGGGGTCAGGTGGAATAGGAACTTTGAGCTAGGCCAAGCAGAGAAGAACCTAGTTTCATCACAGGAAGGCTCCGACCACAACACTGACCGGGCAGTACAGCTTGGAGATAGATGGAGTTTATAGAGGGAACTACGCTTTATGCTGGTTGGACTCATCATCATTTTGAAAGTAAAGGAGGCCCCTGCCTTGCTCAACCATTGCCTCAAAACTCATCCTCCGTCAACCCCATCAGCCTCCCTGGGACCTGCCTTACCATCTAACAAGTAAAAAGGTATGGAAAGACGCTGACGGTGTGAGACTGAGTTATTTAATTGTATGCCTGCACAACCCCACCATAACCATCGACCTGAGGGAAGAGTCCCACCTGTAGGGGACCCGACATCTAGCTGCCTCACCATCCCCTCAGAGCTCTACAGCAGCGCTGGTACAAATTACCAGAGAACTACAGGTGGCGTCACGAACTGTAAATATATCTATCCCCTGTAAATATACCCCCCAACATACGCCAGACCGCCAGGGCCACAGACCGAGTCACCGCTACCTGTGACATCCCCATAGACTTCCATGGGCTCGGCTCTGAGTACCCCATTGCCCTGGTAACCCACAATTGTGGTGGCGGGTCGACACACATGTATGGTCCGCATTCTGAGGATAGCTGTTAATAACAACTCCTAGTATCTCCTTACCATTGCTAAGTACATACTGGGAGTTGTAGGGTTGTAGTTTCATGCGATACAATTGTTTATGGGGCTGACTTCATATTACAATTGATTATTTTACTAAGCTTGGTTCTTGTATTCAAGTACTCTTGGTTCTGGTCATGTTTCATGTACTTATGACGTTTCTGGTGACGTATTAATTTACTGATGGTGGTTCTGGTGATGTATTTGATTACTGGTAATGTTTCTGGTTCCATGTTCATGTTCAATTGATGGCTCTGGTGCTCTAATGGACTGATGATGATTTTGGTTTCATAATCATGTACTGATGATGGTTCTGGTGATGAATATATCACCAGAATCATCATCACTACAGGAATATAGTACCAGAACAACTACTACTACACAAATATGTCACCAGAACCGGAATACATCTAGAGAACCACCATCAGTTTTGTTCAAGCTCTATTTGTTGCATGACGGACGCAAAAAACCATCAGACCTTTATTTATAATTGAGGTCTGTTTATTTTCTGTTAGGGTATTTGCCAAATGCTGAACACTTTAATTGAAATCAAACAGCCCCATTTATAATTACACTTTATTATTTTACATAACTATTCTTGGGCTTTACATTTAAAATATTGGATGTCAAGGATGAATATCTCTATTTTTTTCTTCTGTACTGTATAAATAGTCCCCAAAAAATGATTGATCCTGCATCTAACTTTAAAATTGCTCACCCTGTTAAGTCATATCCCTAAAGTACACCACTATTTTTTACTTTTGATGACTATTTCATGTCAAAAAAGTAACAATTCTAATGGAAGTTGTCATCAGAGCTTGCTACCTAACCCATCAGAGGGGAAGGGGAGATGTGCATTAGGGGTCCTATTACCTTTGTCTCTTAGCCATTACTTTGCTTTGGGATGGGGCAGGGCTGCCACTAGGAATTTCAGTGCCCCATATTGGCAAAATTTTGGGCTCCCTTGAGACTCAGGCTCCACCCCCGCTCTGCCTCCACTCCTCGAACCTTCCACAGTCCCACCACCCACTCTTGGAAAAACTCCTCTTCTGTTCCATGTCCTCACCAATCTGATATTAACAGTTCCCATCAATCACCAGATCACATACATAGCCAGGAGCTTTTGTTTTGGCCAAAAGAATTTTTAAGCCGCCACCACCACCACGGCAAAGTAGACTCTTTTGGCTGGGCTTTACTCTACTCTAACCTATTAAACATTTCTTAAACTATCCAATACTCTTTAGGTATATATTTTTTTTAATTTTCTTTAAGAGGATGAGTAACATATATTTTTTAGAATGACCAGTAATACCACATACAAGGGACAAATACGTCACACCATGACTAGACCACATATTACCACCACATAGTGACCGAATACTACCCCATACAAGGAAGAAATACCTCCACACCATGACCATACCACATATTACCATGGCATAGTGAACTAATAATACCACATATAGGGAACAAATACCACCACACCATGACCAGAAAACATATTACCGCCACATAGTGACCGAATACTACAATACTGATCATAAATGAAAAAAATACTATACTAATGCCATTATATACAGTAAATAGTGCTTAGTGTACAGGTAATACAGTGATATCCAGTGACATTATACACAGGAGCTCTGTATTTAGTGTATAGTGTACAGGTAATACAGGACCAACAGTGACATTATACACAGGAGCTCTGTATATAGTGTCAGTGTACAGGTAATACAGTGATCACCAGTGACATTATACACAGGAGCTCTATATATAGTGTATAGTGTACAGGTTATACAGTCATCACCAGTAATATTATACACAGGAGCTCTGTATATAATGTCAGTGTACAGATAATACAGTGATCACCAGTGACATTATACACAGGAGCTCTGTATATAGTGTATAGTGTACAGGTAATACAGTGATCACCAGTGACATTATACACAGGAGCTCTGCATATAGTGTCAGTGTACAGGTAATACAGTGATCACTAGTGACATGTTACACGGAGCTCTATATATAGTATACAGCGCATTTTGTCAGTGTACAGGCAGCACATTGACTCACCAGTGACGTCTCTAGCTGAAGTCCTTCATCTTTGCTTTTCTTTTCCATACAGCGCAGACCGCCATCACTTCTTCCAGCCCGGACTCGTCTCTGCATAAAATAACATATAGCTAATTAGAACACCCCTTCCAGTGCACAACCCCACTTTTTCCCTTTCTACTACACAGCTGAATACAGAGGTTCACCCACCATCAACATATAATTAGTTTTTATGCAATCTACCATTCGAAATATATATTATAATGCACCACTGCACCCCAACCAACTATAAATAGCCATTTTCCCACCTAATAAATATATATATATTAATTAGAACCTGTACTCTTTCTCGCAATTCATTACCAGTCACTGCATCATCAACGTCCCCCACTATATGCCTCCCGCTCCACCCATTCATTACATTTATATGTCCCTTCCCCCCCAATTCATTGTCATGTCTTCTCTCTCTCCCACCCTCTATTCATTATCAACTGCTCTCCCTTCACATTCAATACATCATTTACTCCCAACACCCTCAAAATTCATCATTATTTGCTCTCTCCAGGTCCTCATTTCATAGAATGATAGATTGGTAGAGTTGGAATGGACCTCCTGGGTCATCTGGTCCAACCCCCTGCTCAAAGCAGGATTCACTAAATCATCCCAGACAGATGTCTGTCCAGCCTCTGTTTGAAGACTTCCAATGAAGGAGAACTCACCACCTCTCGTGGCAGCCTGTTCCGCTCATTGATCACTCTAACTGTCAAAAATTTTTTTCTAATATCTAATCTGTGTCTCCTCCCATTCAGTTTTATCCCATTGTTTCTAGTATTTCCTTGTGCAAATGAGAATAAAGATAATCCTTCTACAATGTGACAGCCCTTGAGATATTTGTAGACAGCTATTAAGTCTCCTCTCAGTCTTCATTTTTGCAAGCTAAACATTCCCAAATCCTGTAACCGTTCCTCATAAGACATGGTTTGCAGACCGGACACCATTCTGGTCGCTCTTCTCTGAACTTGCTCCAGTTTGTTCATGTCTTTTTTTAAATGTGGTGCCCAAAACTGGACACAGTATTCCAGATGAGGTCTGACCAAAGAGGAATAGAGGACAATAATGACTTCATGTGATCTAGACTGTATGCTTCTGTTAATACATCCCAGAATTGTATTTGCCTTTTTTGCTGCTGAATCACACTGTAGACTCATGTTCAGTCTGTGATCTATTGGTATACCCAAGTCTTTTTCACATGTGCTGTTGCTTAACCCTATTCCTCCCATTCTGTATATGCTTTTTTCATTTTTATTGCCCAGATGTAGTACTTTGCATTTTTCCCTGTTAAAAACCATTCTGTTATTTGCTGCCCACTCCTCCAGTTTATTTATATCTTTTTGAATCCTCTCTCTCTCTTCTCTAGTATTAGCTATCCCTCCTAGCTTTGTGTCATCAGCAAATTTAATCAGTTTACCCTCAATTCCTTCATCTAAATCATTGATAAAGATGTTGAACAATACATGGCCAAAGACAGAGCCCTGTGGTACCCCACTTGATACATTCTTCCAACTGGATGTGCAGCCATTTACTACCACTCTTTGGGTCCGATCACTAAGCCAGTTATGAATCCACCTAATAGTTGCCTTGTCCATTCCATACTTAGTCATTTTTTCAATAAGGATTGTGTGAGATACTTTGTCAAATGCTTTGCTGAAGTCAAGATATACTATATCTACAGCATTTCCCTGATCCACCCAGTCAGTGATTCTGTCATAGAAGGAATTTAAATTAGTCTTACATGACTTATTAGTTACAAACCCATGCTGACTCTGGTTAAGCACTTCATTCTTGTCCAGGTACTTACATACATGTTGTTTAATAATTTGTTCAAAGATCTTTCCTGGTATATATGTCAGACTCACCGGCCTATAGTTCCCTGGGTCCACCTTCTTCGCCTTTTTGAAGATAGGAACAGCATTTGCTTTTCTCCAGTCTTCTGGGACTTCTCCTGTTCTCCAAGAATTTTCAAAGATTATGGAGAGTGGTTCAAAAATTTCTTCTGCTATCTCCTTCAGTACTCTGGGGTGTAATTCATCTGGACCTGGAGATTTGAATTCATTTATGTTAGCTGTTTCCTCACTATTTTTCTGTTTATAGATATCCTTGATTCTTCTATTCCCTTAATAGGACAATGAAGATCAGTTGATGTTAAATTTCCTTTCTGAGAGAAAACAGATGCAAAATAGGAATTGAAAGTTCGGCCTTCTCAACATCCTTTCTTACCATTTAATAATTTTCATCCTGTAAAAATCCTATAGCATCATTGACTTTTCTTTTACTTTTGACATATCCCCAAAATCCTTTTTTATTGCTTTTGACGTCTCTTGCAAGCCTTAATTCATTGTCAGCTTTAGATAATCTGATTCGTGCCCTGCAGGTTCTGCAGACAGCATTATATTCTTCTTTAGCTATGCCTCCCTCTTTCCATTTGATAAACATTTCTTTCTTCCTTTTTAGCATGTGTTTAAGTTCTTTGTTCATCAATCCTGATTTCCTTAAATGCTTCCTATTCTTCCCTCTTTTCGGAATTGTTATTGTTTGTGCTTTGAGAATCTCATTTTTTAAGATTTGCCATCCTTCCTGGACATTTTTGTCCTGAAGGATATCCAGCCATTTGATCCCTCTGATTCTCTTTTTGAGTCCCTTAAAATCTGCCTTTCTGAAATCTAACCTTGAAGTCTGAGTCTTCACAGGTCTTCCTCCTCTAGTTATCCAAAATTCTAAAATAGCATGGTCGCTACCTCCTAGGGTCCCAGCCAATCTTACTTCCTCAACCATTTCCTCCCTGTTTATAAGGATTAGATCCAAGGTAGCAGATCCCCTTGTTTTCTCCCCTACCTTTTGGAAGATAAAGTTGTCAGCAAGAGAGGATAAGAATTTGCTTGACCTGTTAGTTTTGCCTGAGAGAGATTCCCAGCAAATATCTGGATAGTTGAAATCTCCCATGACCACTATGTCATATTTTTCGGAGAACTTGGCCATTTGATGCATAAAGAGTTCATCCATATCTTCAGCTTGCATAGGTGGCCTGTAGTAAATGCCTACAATAGTGTCTTTTCCATTGTTCGCTCCTTGTATTCGTACCCAAACAGTTTCCACAGAAGTCCCAGTCTCTGAAGCTTCAGGCTAAGTTCACACGTTGCGGAATTGCCGCGGAAATTTCCGCGGCAATCCCGCACTTCTCTGCCGCGGGATATACGCATTTTTTTGTATGCGTATTCCCGCGGAAACTAGCGTTTTGCAAGCGTAATTAGCTTGCAGAATGCTAGCGTTTTCCTAGCGATCTGTAGCATCGCTTGGAAAACTGATTGACAGGTTGGTCACACGAGTCACACATAGTGTTTGACACGTGTGACCAACTTTTTACTATTGATGCCGCCTATGCCGCATCAATAGTGAAAAGATCTAATGTAAAAATAATAAAAAAAATAATAAATAATGATATTCTCACCTTCCGGCGGCCCCCGCAGCTTTCCCGCCTCTCAGCGACGCTCCCGGCAACTCCCGTTCCCAGGAGTCCTTTGCGACAGACCCCAGATGACGTAGCATCACGCGAGACCGCTACGTCATCTGGGTGATTCTCGCAAAGGACTCTTGGGAACGGAAGCGTCGCTGAGAGGCGGGAAGGCTGCGGGGGCCGCCGGAAGGTGAGAATATCATTATTTATTATTTTAATTATTGTTTTACCAGGGATATGGTACCCAGGGCCTGGAGGAGAGTCTCCTCTCCTCCAGACCCTGGGTACCATCGCACATGAACCGCTTACATTCCGCATAGCCACATGCGGAAAGTAAGCGGTTCAATTCATTCCTATGGCGGCGATTCCGCTGAGATTCCGCAAAATTAATGAACATGTTGCTATTTTTTCCGCAAAGCATGTGGCCAAAACATGCGAAATCCATTAACATGTATAGGATGCTTAATGCTTGCGTTTTTTTCGCGTTTTTACCACGGAAAATCGCAGAAAAAACGCGTAAAAAAACGCAAATATTCCTGAACGTGTGAACTTAGCCTCAATCTCTGTGCAGTTATACACATTTCTAAATACAATGCGACACCTCCTCATCGTTTATCAAGTCTGTTTCTTGCAAATAAGTTGTATCCTTCTAGCCTTGTATTCCAATCGTGTATCGTCCCACCAAGTTTCAGTGATTCCAATGACATCATATTTCTTTTCCTGTGTTAGTAGTTCCAATTCTCCTTGTTTGTTGCCTATGCTTTGTGCATTTGTATAGAAACATTTTGGTTTGTGATTGGTTTCACTTCCTCCAATATTTTTATTATTTAGATTTTTTTGTTTTCATTCTTCCTTTTCACTTCTAATAGCAGAATTCTCAATAGTATTTGTCAGGTGTATGGCTTTTTCTGGCCTTTTGCTTCCCTTCCCACATTGATCTAGTTTAAACCTCTCCTGATGAGTATAGCAAGGCGACTTCCAAATACATGTTTTCCAGTCTTCGTAAGGTGCACCCCATCTCTAGCAAGTAGTCCATCGTATAAGTAATTCATTCACTCTCCCCATCCCCCACCTTCAATTCAATTGCTGTCCCCGTCCCTCACCTTCAATTCATCATGTGCAGTCACCATCCACTCCTCACTTAAACATTTGAAGTCCTCCTCCCCCTCACTTCATCATTCGCTGTCCCTGTCCCCCTCACTTCATCATTTGCAGTCATCCATTCTCCCCCCACTTCAACATGTGCAGTCCCCTGTTCTCCTCCCACTTCATCATGTGCAGTCCCCTCCCGTTCATCATGTGCAGTCCCTCTCCATTCATCATGTGCAATCCTCTTCCATTCATGTGCAGCCCCCCTCCCCCACTTCATCATGTGCAATCCCCCATCCTCTCCCTCACAACATCATTTGCAGCCCCCTACATCATTTGCAGCACCCCTCCATCATTTGCAACCCCTTCCATCATTTGCACCCTCCATCATTTGCAGCCCCCTTCATCATGTGCAGCCCCCCTCATCATGTGCAGTCCCCCTTCATCATGTGCAGCCCCCCTCATCTTCTCTTCACCTATTTAATTCCTTTTATAAAGAAAAAGAACGTTTTACATACTTACCTCATAAGCGATCCCCAGCAGGCACAGCTCTGCTTCTGTTCACAGAGTCCTCGTACATGACGGCACATAGACGCTGACACCTGACCAGAAGTCCAAAGAGGGCGGAGGGAGTCGGAGCTGCGCAGCCATCAATGTTAGGCGGCCGTGCACAGCTCCAAGAAAGCTCCCGGACACAGCACTGATGTGTGCACCACAGGCCCGCAGTGCACCGCATGTTAAGGTACTGTCACACTAAGCGAGATCGCTAACGAGATCGCTACTGTGTCACCGATTTTATAAAGCAGTAGCGATCTCGTTAGCGACTTAGCTGTGTGTGACATGTAGCGGCGATGTGGCCCCTGCTGAGATGTCGTTGATCGCTTATGAACGTTCTGAGCCGTTTTTTGGTCGTTGGTGTCCTGCTGGTGAGCCTGAATCGCTGAGTGTGACACCCTTTATGAACGACTTTACCAGCGTCGCAGGTGGGACTAGGTTTTCCCAACGACCGCAGAGGTCGTTATACAGATCGCTGATGAGATGTGTTTGGAAGCTAACTAGCGACCACATAGCGATCGCACTAGCGATCTCGCCAGGTTGTTAGAGCAGAATGGGGCCCGTTGAGCAGAAGCACAAGAGGCAGGACCCTGTGGGCCCCCCTGTGTGACGCTGCTCATTGGGCCCCATACAGCAGTAAGGGTAGTAATGCCCTAATAGCGGCCCTGGGATGGGGGGCCCATTGGCTTCATCTGTCTGTGGCTTCAAAATACATTGTCCCGATTCTGTACGCCAGAATGGGAGCTTGGCGGTTAACTCTTAAGCTTGTTACCTAGTTGCTACCTTCCATGAGCCTGGGCTCACACTATTTAATCATTTGACTTTCACCACTTAGAAAAGGGCTGATGTGGTTAAATGGAAACCTGAGGCAATGATAAAGGAACACTGCTGATCTTACCCTATATTGATTCAGCCTGATCTAGAATTTATTTTAATGGTCGAGGTGGAGGTAGGTGCCTCTGAAATTGGAGTTGGAGCGGTGTTACAGGGTACATCATCTCTCTCTAAACTTTGTCCGTGTGTCTTATTTTCGCAAGTCTTCATCCGCTGAAAAGAATATTGTGAATTATTGTCAATCAAGTGGGTCTTCAAAGAAATTGCACCCCTTTCCTTGAACATGCCAAACATAAAGGCACTTATCATAGGCCGAAAAAAATCTTGCGTATGTCTATTAAATCAAATTAATAAAATGCTAGGCAAGTTACATGGACTTTATTCTTCTCTAGATTTGATTTTGTGGTGACATTTTAAGCCAGTACTAAGAATGCTAACGCCAATACTCTACTTAGTAGTTTCTGTCCATCACAAAACAAAAATTTCCAACTATTTCCCATTGTAGTGGAGAGTATGGTTGTGTCTTCTGTGTTCCTAGAACTGATGAAGTAGATTCATAGATCCCAAAATTTAACACCTCCCACTACTAGTACCAAAAAAATAATTTGTTATATCCCAATTTCATATGCAAATTTTCCAGGAATCCCATGATTCAATGGTCGATGGTCAACCTTGGATTAATAATACTTTTCGACTAATATCCAGAAATCTTTGGTTGTCTACCATTGTTTGGGATTATAAGTAAAATATTATTACATGTGAAGTCTGCACCCGACCCAAACTGCACCTAAGCTGTCCTGATGGACTTCAGCAGTTCTTACCTACACCTAAAGGTACTTGGACTTTATCACTGACCTCCCATTCTCTGAAGGGAAGACTGTTATTTGGGTGGTGGTGGACAGATTCAGTAAACAGTGTCATTTTCTACTTCTGTCTAGGTTGCCTAACTCCCAAACCTTAAGTAAATTAAATAAGGTTAATTAATCAATTGGCCTTTATTCATCAAAATCACTTTCACGCTACTTTCAATCAGTTGTTCCAAACTGGGCAGAGTTGAGGTGGGACAGGTGCATGACGCCACAGCTCATCTAATTCATGACAAGATGTGGCATTTCTTACTCAAAAAATCTTATTCCTTTTCCTTGGGATTATATGGGATTTTGTTTCCAACTTGGGGACCTAGCTCATTTCTGAATTTTGTAGGACATTCTGTAATAAGATCAATATTGATTTGCCCTTTTCATACGCTTACCACGCATAGACCAATGGTCAAACTGAACATGCCAACCAAACTCTAGAGCCATCTCTCAACTGTTATGTCTCTGGTCATCAATCTGACTGGATTTAATATCTTCCTTTAGACGAGTTTGCTATAAATCTGATCAAGAGTCCGTTAAAACCTCTCCATGCTTCTGTAATATCGGCTTTCACCCTCTCTTTGGTTATTTTTCGTTCTTTGAATTAGATAATACACAGGCTGGCAAATCTGTGGACAAGTTGAAATTTATCTGGCATGACTTTAGTAAAAACCTGAGAAGGGCACAGGGCAGACAGACCTCTTCTGTTAATAAGAGACAAACAGATGGGATAATCTTTAATGTTGGTGGGCAAGGTGTGGTTATTCACTAAATTCAAGATCACTTTCACTAAGTTAGGGCCTAGGTTCATTGGTCCATATGAAATTACTGAGGTCATTAATCGTGTAGCTTTTCATTTGAATTCTCCACCTTCCTTCAGGATGCCCAATGTGTTCCATAAATACTTGCTTAAAAACACCATCCCTCATTCAATAAGTAACCCTCAAGCATACAAAAAATCATTGAGTTGACTCACGGGTCATGAGAGAGTCCCTGCAATATCTTCTACATTGGATGGGTTATTAGCCAGAGCAAAGATTTTAGGTGTTGACTAGTAAAATCAATGTTGACATCTTAATAAGGGGATTTCACCTATCCTTTCTTGATAAGCCTGGTTCTAAGGATCTGGAGATGAGGGTAAGGCCGGGATCACACATGCGAGGAATACGGCAGAGTCTCGTATGTTAATACCCGGCCTCTAGAGTGGAGCTGCACGCTCCGCTCCCGTGATCCCGGCCTTACTGTTGCATACTGTCTCGCCATTGTTGATGCTGGTGGGCAACAGTGCAGCAGTTTGGATGATTTGGGGACTAGTGGTACCTGCCAGACTGGGAGCTTGGTGGTTAACTCCTAACTTGTTACCTAGATGCTCTCTTCTGTGATCCTGGCTGGAAATCGCACTATTTAAACCCATGACCTTTACTAGTGGTTGCCAATTATATTATAAGCCTAGCTTCCTGGTTGCTTGTGTTATAGCCTCTGCTCTGCTTATTTGATTCCTTTTCTTTCACATTAGCGCATATTTTGTCAAGCCATCTCCCTGCTCCTGCTTGTTTTGACCTTCCAATATTGACGCAGCCTCCCAACCATCCTATAACAGACTTCTCCAGCCATTTGTCCACAGAAGCTCTTTTTAGAGCTCCCTGGCTTCCACGAGTAGAACATCTAAGCCAGATTGAAACATAAAATGCATACCATTTTCTGATCTGTCTGTTGAAGGTTTCAGAACAACACCTGATGCATGTCAGTAATCTCATAGAAAACTATGGGATCAATTCCCACAGCAGTTTTCCTTCAGCATTTTTGTAGGATGCTACAGGCAAAAAAATTGGATAGGTTGGATACTTCTGTTTTAAATAATGTATTCAGCTAACTAGAATATTCAATTCAGAACCTGTCACTTGATTCATGCTGTCCAAAGAACTAGCAGCATGAATGAGAGCCTGTCTACATGATTGCAGCCTGGTATGTTTTTCCTTTAAATGCTCCAGCACATCAGAGAAATCATGGTTTAAAGATCCAGCCGGGGATCATAGGGAGAGACAAGACTAGTCCTGCGCCGACCCCAGCCAAATTCTACCCATACAGTTGTAGGATGATTGTCAAATCTATCCAATGTATGTGAGTTGCACACACCGAGTGGTGTGGGTACCAGGGTTATGGGGTACTCGGCACCGAGCCCATGGAAGTCTATGGGAATGTCACTGGCAGCAGAGCTCGGTCCGTAGCCCTGGGCGGTCATGCAATGGGGGATATTTACAGGGGATTATAAAGATAGTTTGTGACGCCACCTGTGGTTTCTGATCAATTTGACCAGCGCTGCAAGGTGAATCTTCTGAGGGGATGTTATGGGGCAGCAAGATGTTAAGTCTCCCACAGGTGAGACTTTTCCCTCGAAGTCTATGGTGTCGCAGGGTGCGGATAAGAAGTCAGTCACACACAATGCAGTCTCTTTCCATACCTTTACTTGTAGATGTTGCAGGTATGTCCCGGGAAGCTGGTCAGGTTGGAGAATGCACATTCAGGGAATTGCTGAGCAGGTTTAAGGCCTCCTTTCTCCTTGAAGTGTATGTGAGTCCTAACTTGCATGAAGTCAAGTTTAACTCTATGTATAACAGCTACGCCCGGTCGACATTGTGGTAGAGCCTTTTCTGTCTCTGATAATCAGATGTTGGCAAGAACGAAGTCCTTACTTTTGCAGCGTCCCGCTCAAAGTCCCTGTTCTCCCTGACTCAAGTTACGTATCGGCACTTAGGGCTACCTTCTGCGACTTGAAGTCCAGCAAGGCCTCCGGTGTTTCTTATTACTAGGCGTGAAGCACTAGCAACGCTTCGGACCCCGGTGTCCGGTTTACTAAGTGAAGGTGATCTGTCACCTAGGTCACTTGTCCTTCTTTTACCACTCGCCTGTCGCCCTGCTCTTGCCCTTAACATAAGCACAGGTAGCAGTGGTTGTAGTCATAAGCTTTCCTTCCAGAGCTCACTGACCTGTTCTCAGTTGCCTCGTTGTTATAACTGCAGTAGTTCCCTTCCTTCTCTCCTTCCAGACCCTGTCCAGAGCAGCTCACAGAACGTTCCGTCAGACTGTATATACGCTGTAGCTCCGAGAGTCACTTTCCACGTTCTAGAGAACACAGGCAGCTTGTTCTGAGATAACAGATTCAGTCTTTCTCTGTCTGTCTCTGACAGGAATCCTCTCACTCTGGTGTCCTGAGGAGATCTCATCTGTCCCTCACAGCTTGTCTGAGGTAACTGCTGTTCTGATCTGTCTGAGGTACAACCAACAACTAGACTAGCTGTCTGGCTAGAATGCCTACTGCTGCATTTCTCCACGCCCCTAAATACCTGAATCTAAGTTGCCCTCTGGTGGCAGTGTTGGGAAATGTGTGATGTGAATGAATATCAGGCTTTACAATTACCTTTCCTGTGCATTTTCCAGGAGACATGTGTGCCACGCGCAGCTGGGCCACACATATGTACATCAGGACAGACCTGTCAATCAATTGTAGCAGTGTGGGGAGTAGGATTTTTAAAGTGCGGGGAGGATATTCAAAGTATATTTTCTCTGAAAGGTCAGAGCATTTTAGGGAAAAACATACCTGGCTGCAATTGTATAGAACAAAAAACCTGACCAGCACCTCCATATAGTGTGAACAGGTGCCTACTGCAATGAATACAAAACTTGCAAAAAGGAGGAACGCAGCAGTACTCTGTAAAGACAAATATATAAGCTAACACAAAATCTATCATAATTGCTGAGTAAACTGTAATAAAAAGTAAAAAAATAAATAAAAAATTACTTACAAAAGTGAAGGTTCTCAGTGCATAAATTGACCAATTCATGTGAGCCCATCAACCGTGACAAGGTGACTCTTCTCTGATGGGTCCTATCATCTAAAACATGCCTCTCTTGTGCTATAAGTCTACAAAGTGAATGGGCAAACAAGCCTCTCCTGAGTTACAAACACCTGCACATTTAAGTAAGCTGGT
Organism: Oophaga sylvatica; assembly: GCA_033576555.1. NCBI lineage: Eukaryota > Metazoa > Chordata > Amphibia > Anura > Dendrobatidae > Oophaga > Oophaga sylvatica. The sequence continues at coordinate 396,463,115 of JARQOD010000004.1, forward strand.
AGGAACCAGAGTTGATTCTAAACACCCTTGGACTGATGGGTGGGGTGTAGAGTCGGAAAGGAGTCAGTAGCAACCTCTAATGGATAACTGCAGAGAACAAAAAACCTGACCAGCACCTCCATATTGTGTGAACAGGTGCAATTGTGTAGCCATACTCTTATTCATGCTGCCCATGGTTTGGACAACATGAATTGAGGTTTCCTGACACATACCTCCCCGATTTATAACAAAAGGACATACTTTGAGGCTGCTTTCACATTTTGTATCTTTATCGGCTTGCCCATCTTTCCCCTAAACTTTTCTTACACTAAAAATGCCAAATTAATCCAGTAATGAACAAACATTGTGCGGTGCGTATTACATAGTATACATAGTGTAATCTACAAACTGCAAGAAAGAAACAAGCAATAGGATTTACTGAGTCACTTGCTTGTAGCACCCAAGCACAGAAATGTCAGGGAACAGCGCCACCAAGTGGCCCAATGAAAAAACTGACAAAACTGTGAATATCATTTACTAACAGCAAATTTTATTCTTTAACGTTATATGCAATAACACAAAAGGACATTTGCAAAACTCAAATTGATGTTACAAGCAAGTCCAACCTATTACCTTTTCGCTTTTTCCATGGTTACTTTTTTTTATTAACTGCTTTGTGCACTCTTAGGACTTCTTTATGGGTTGCACGTCCACGCTGATCTTTCCTACCACCTCTCATCTAACTTGCTCTTTGACACTCTACAATCTGGTTTCCGCCCCCATCACTCCACTGAGACAGCCCTGACCAAAATTACTAACGACCTACTTACAGCCAAAGCGAACGGACAATACTCTATACTCCTGCTTCTTGACCTGTCTTCTGCTTTTGACACAGTTGACCACTGCCTTCTACTACAGATTCTCTCCTCCTTTGGCGTCAAGGACCTCGCCCTATCCTGGATCTCCTCATACCTTTCCAACTGCACATTCAGCATCTCCCACTCCCACACTACCTCCTCGTCCCACCCTCTCTCTGTTGGAGTCCCCAAGGCTCTTTTCTAGGACCCCTACTCTTCTCAATCTATACACTTGGCCTGGGGCAACTCATAAAGTCCCTCAGATTCCAGTACCACCTTTATGCTGATGACACTCAGATCTACCTCTCTGGCCCAGACATCACCTCTCTGCTGTCCAGAATCCCAGAGTGTCTATCAGCCATATCCTCCTTCTTCTCCTCCCGCTTCCTCAAACTCAATGTGGACAAATCTGAACTCATCATCTTTCCCCCATCTCACAGATCTTCCTTACCTGACCCATCTACCACAATTAGTGACATCACGCTTTCCCTTGTACCGAAAGTCCGCTGCCTCGGAGTAACCCTTGACTCTGCACTGTCCTTCAAACCGCACATCCAAGCTCTTTCTACCTCCTGTCGCCTTCAGCTCAAAAATATTTCCTGAATCCGTCCTTTCCTCAACCCTCAATCTACTAAAATGGTTGTGCACGCCCTCATCATCTCCCGCCTCGACTACTGCAACATCCTTTTCTGTGGCCTCCCTGCTAACACTCTCGCACCTCTCCAGTCCATCCTTAACTCTGCTGCCCGACTAATTCATCCCTCTCCTCACTACTCCTCCGCTTCTCCCCTCTGCAAATCTCTTCACTGGCTCCCATTCCCTCAGCATATCCAGTTCAAATTACTAATACTGACCTACAAGGCCATCTATAACCTGTCCCCTCCATATATCTCTGAACTAATCTCCCGATACCTTCCCTCACGTAATCTCCGGTTCTCCCAAGACCTCCTTCTCTCCTCCACACTTATTCGCTCCTCATCCAATCGCCTCCAAGACTTCTCCCGAATATCCCCCATCCTCTGGAATTCTTTGCCACAACACGTCCGACTATCAACCACATTCTGATCCTTCAGACGGAACCTGAAAACCCACCTCTTCAGGAAAGCTTACAGCCTGTAATGATCCCTGCTGCCTCCTCACCACTACCGGAGATATCGCCTCAACCAACACCGGAACTGCTGCAACCCCCCAACCTGCTGTCTCCGTCCCCCATCTTGTAGAATGTAAGCCGGAAAGGGCAGGGTCCTCTTTCCCCCCTATATCAGTCTGTGATTGTTAGTTTGTTTACTGTAAGTGATACCTGTAATTTGTATGTAACCCCTTCTCATGTGCAGCACCATGGAATCAATGGTGCTATAGATATAAATAATAATAATAATAATAATAATAATAATAATAATATGCTGCATTTTTAAGATGTTTTTTCCACTTGCGGTTTTATAGTACCAGCAAAGCAAAGATACTGAGATTTCTGAAATCTCATGCACATGCTACTTATTTTTTCCTTGCAGATTTTAACCATCAAAGCGTTTTCAAATCTGCAGCATGTCAATTCTGTTAGCACTTTTGCAATGTTTTCATCAATTTAAGAGCAGGTGCAGACAAGTGTATTTTTTGCCAAACGAGAAAATCAGATTAATTATGGAAATGACTCTCTGATCAAACTCTAATCAAACTTTTGTTCAGAGTATCTGCATAGTGTGATCTGATTCTCTCGGATGAGAACATAGAGAAAAGAAATGTCTCCGTCTTCCCCATTCTGTGAATTTGCAGAAATCGGACTGCACTTATATGTCATCCAAGTGCAGTCTGATATTTCCCATGCGTTTATTGATTGGATGGCTGAGTGCGATCCGAAAATCAAGCTTGGACATGCAGACAAAACAGTTTGTGTCCAAGGAAAAGATCTTGACATTTTGGTGCTCCTGATGAAGAAGTCTTGTACTGTGAAACGCGTTGAGAATAAATCCACATTTACAGGAAAAGATCTGACATGTGCACGGCCCAAAAGACTAACATTGATCTGACTGCGATCCGATGTTTTGTCGAATCACACTCAGACAGCAAATACTCTTGTCTGCAGCTGCCCGAAAAGAATAGGAAAAAACACAAGTAAAAACACTTCAAAAAGGGCATATTTTACTCAGCATTTTTCGTGTCCACACTCTGCTTTTTGCTGCAGAAAAATCTGCACATACCCTTATTCCGTCACCCCAAGCAGCGTCATGACGTGGCCACATGGAAGGCTTTTCCAATAGTGTTGCAGGTGTTCCTGTGTAGGCTAAGAATTTGTTGGCCGATTTTCTCTCCCTTCTGGGGTATATCATCCGAAAACCATTTATTTGACTACAGGGGCCGAGTAATCCCAAGCAGTCCTCCTTTACTCTCATCCTTTCCCAGATAGCCCTGACATGGCCTCCTACAACCAGATGCCGTAGTGTCTCCGCACTAAATCTCCTTTCTATAATTTGAGGTGAGAACAACATATCCATTCATCATCATACATTGCCGTAGGCAATATTATAATGTCTGGATATCTGGCTCTCATCTCACAAAGTTTTTGATTAGTCTAAGGCGTCGTTCACACGGTCAGTATTTGGTCAGTATTTTACCTCAGTATCTGTAAGCTAAAACCAAGAGTGGAACAATAAGAAGTGGTAACGTGTTTCCATTATACTTTTCTTCTGACTGTTCCACTCCTGGATTTGGCTTATAAATACTGAGGTAAAATACTGACTAAACACTGAATGTGGCCGTACGTTCCCAGTTTGTCTTTTCTCCCTATTTTTCTCTTCTGTCGTGGATCCCTGCAGCAATTCTACCATGAAGCTCTGGATCTTTGCGCTCCCTGAGCAGCTGATGATGAGATGTATCTTCTGCTTGAACTCCGTGAACCATTTATTTCTGCTAATAGGCAATTTCTGACTTTAATAAACTTAGGCTCCCTGCACTCCATGTTTGGCCCCTACAATTATTATATATCAAGCAACTTTGTAACCAATATTGCCTAAATTATCACAGCATTTTGTAACAGCTCCTATGCGAATTTGTGTCTCCATGGTAACAACAAAGAAACTCTTTGCAGTCGTGACTTTTCCGCTTATGCCTTACTTCTTGCTGATCTTGTAAATGTTAGCAATAGTTTCTCTATGTATAATTAATAGACCAGGTTTCAGAATTTACGACACCTAAACATAACTAGATCAAATAGCTTAAAAGCAGAAATTGACCTATAAATGCCGCTCTCCATGACAGATTACATTGCTGAAGTTCAGAAGAATTTTTAACCCATTAACGCCAGGTCCATTTTTAATTTTTTTTGTTTTTCCCTCCAAAAGCCATGACTTTTTTATATTGCCTCCAATATAGCCGCATGAGGGCTTGATTTTTGCGGGATGAGTTGTACTGCACCATTGATTTCCCCATATAGTGAACTAGAAATGGGAAAGAAATTCCAAGTACGTTGAAATTGCAAAAAAAGCACAATTCCATCATTATTTTTTTTTTTATTTACTATGTTCACTATATGGTAAAACTGACTTGGCAATATGATTCTTCAGGTCAGTATGAGTACACAAATACCAAATATGTGTAGCTTTATTTAAATGGTGAAAAAATACCGAAATTTGTACGAAAAAAGTTTATGCTTTTGTCGCCATTTTCTGAGACCCATAACGTTTTAGTTATGAGTTATAGGTGATGGATTCTTTCTTGTCGTATATGAACTGTATGAAGCCATGTCTGCAGGGGGAACATATCACCCTCAAAATGAACATATTGGATTAATTATAACTGGCAAAGTGACCAAAAGCTTGCACTGCAATCCTTATTGAACTAGGACCTCCTGCAGTGAACAGGTAATTACAGCAGGCTATCTACTGAGAGCCAGCCACCAAGTCTAGGATTCGTATACTCAGATGCGAAAAAGTACACCTTTAGAGGCAGAGGCTTCCTTTGTACAAAAGGATTATCTCAGGCATTCTGGAGTCAGTGTCCAGTTATGAATATTGGGGTTTACATAGATCACATTTATAGGAGATATATTTTCAGCGTCGCGACTAAATGAGGAACGTAATGCACTCACTCATATCACTGTGAGGCTGGCCTAGCACCTCCAAATTGATATCAGCCAGATAGATGATTATATATTTGCCATATTTCCTATCTGTGGAAAGCTAACATCACAATAGGAAATATGGGAATAATAGCTCACAACTGTGACCTCCAGTGACAAAGATATACTGCAAGTTGGGGATCTCATAACTTTCTAAAGACCTAGCCACATCCCATGACCAGCCCCCACATGAGCTCACCAAGGGAAGGTATGTGGGGTAACCTTGGTCTAATAAAATCAGAGTTTGGGTTTTAGTCATTTGTCAGTCCTGGAAGACACAATGCGCGGCGGTTCTGTCCGCTGCTCCAAGGAGAGCTTCCCTCCTCTAAGCTCTGAGCCATAACCGTGACACAGGTTTAGTACATTTCTTTTGCTTATCCTTTTTATTTTATGTGATTGTATATATTGTATTGCTTTGTTCTCATTTTGTAACATCTTTTGTATATTTTTTATAAGCACTGCCTTATTTTGTGGATTAAATATATAAAATTGAATAGCTTTGTTCCTCTTGCTCTATAAACCTCACCACTGAAGTTATACGCTATCTTCCGGGTGTCCAATCGGCCTGTATAAATGATTGGTGGTGACTGCTAGTTTTTCATGGGTTATTGGGAAGCTTGGCAGTGACTGTAATGAAGTATATATATATATATATATTACATGCATTGGAATCAGATGTGTATATAGTATACGTTCCCTATTAGCTCTCAAATATCATATATGTTAGTGAAAGCAGCAGTGGCCTCTTCCTTCAATAATCAGCAATTGCATAATGCCTAGTTCACCGATGATCTCTACTCCTCCTGATCGATCCCTTGCTCCTGGTCGCTTCCTGATGCTGTGATGACATCCCATCACATAGACATTTGACAGGTACAGCTAATGAGCTGTTGTACATACTAGGTCCAGGAAGTGACCAGGAGCAGTAAGGATTGGTAAGGTGGCTTCTTCTACTTTCCTAGTCTGCCTGGTCTCCTGTTACTCACATGATCAGAGACATTTGACTGCTGCAGCCAATCACTAGCAGCAGAGGTAATTCACTAAGCAGTTGATTGGTTTCAGGGTTGTACCTGGCAGCAGGGAGTATATATAAGTAGTGGAATAAGATGCTTGGGGACAGGAGAGGCAGGGGATTGGTGAGGTGGGTATGTCTTCTTTTGCTTATTTTTTTACAAATCTACATTTTCTGTGTCAAAGGGCAATTCATTTAGTATCTAGACTAAATATGTATTTAGCACAATTCTGCAGATATGACCTTTTTAGTAATGAGCTAGGAGAATTAAGGTTACAGGAAGCCTTGGGCCAAGTATAGATTGGAAACTGCCAATTATTTTACCCACGTAATTGTCACATTCCCCACGAGTGCATTAATCTTCTTTAATTTCAGTTGTCTGATGCATTTTGCTTTTTAATACATGGCTATTTAACTATTTTGTCGCATAAAAACTTGTTTGTTTAAAAAACTACAAATAAATGTGTTGTAAACTAAAAACTACGTATAGTAACTTTTAACTACAGTGGCTTGTGAAAGTATTCAACCCCTTGGCGTTTTACCTATTGTGTTCCATTACAACCTGTGTTTGAATATTGAAATATAGGCATAAATTAAATTTATAGGATCAAATAACTAAAAATTGGCATTTGCATATGTATGCATCCCTTTTACTATGAAGCCCCTAAAATTTTCTGGTGTAAGCAATTACCTTCATAAGTCACATGCTTAGTGAAAGGAAGTTCACCTGTGTGCAATCTAAGTGTCACATCATCTGTCAGTATATACATACCTTTCTGAAAGACCACAGAGGCTGCAACACCATTAAGCAAGAGGCACCACTAACCAAACAACACCAAGAAGACCAAGGAGATCGCCAAACACGTCAGGGACAAAGTTGTTGAAAAGTACAAGTCAGGGTTGGGTTATAAAAAAAATATCCCAGTCTCTAATGATCCCTCAAAACACCATCAAATCCATTATCATCAAAATGGAAAGGACATGGCAACAAAACAAACCTGCCAAGAAAGGGCCCGAACACCAAAACTCTCAGCCGGGGCAAGGAGGGCATTAATCAGAGAGGCAGCACAGAGACCAAAGGTAACACTGAAGGAGCTGCACAGAGTTCTCAAGCAGAGACTGGAGTACAGTATCTATCCGTACAACCACAATAAGCCGTTTACTCCATAAATGTTGCCTTTATGGAAGAGTGGGCACAAAATAGCCTTAACTTACACATAAAAATTGTTAGGCTCATTTTGAATTTGCTAAAAGACACGTGGGAGACTCCCAAATGTATGAAGGAAGGTGCTGTGGTCACACAAGAGTAAAACGCTTTTTCTGGATCCAAATCAACACAGCTCATCACCCCAAGAACACCATTCCCACATTGAAACATGGTGGTGGCAGCATCATGCTGTGAGGATGGAAAAATGGTTCGAGTCAAGGGGAAGATGGATGGTGTGAAATACAGGGATATTCTTGAGCAAAACCTGTTTCAGTCTGTCAGTGATTTGAGACTGGGATGGAGCTTCACCAAGACAATGACACAAACCATACTACTAAAGCAACACGAGTGGTTTAAGGGGAAATGTGTAAACGGAGTGGCCTAGTCAAAGATCAGACCTTAATCCAACTAAGAATCTGTAGCCAGACTTGAAGATTGCTGTTCACCAGAGGAAACCATCTAACTTGAAGGAGCTGGAGCAGTTTTGCCTTGAGGAATCTGAAAAAAATTCTAGTGGCAAGATGTGGAAAGCTCCTAAATACTTATTCAAAGCGACTTGTAGTTGCCACAAAAGTAGGCTCTGCAAAATACTGATTTTTAGAGGGGGTGAATAGTTATGCACACTGAAGTTTTCAGCTATTTTGTCCTATTTGTTGTTTGCTTCACATTAAAAGAAAACCAAATGTTTACAGTTGTCGAGATGTTCTTGAACATGAACTGATGCAAACCCTCAAAAAACTGCAATTCCAGATTGTAAGGTAACAAAATGCAAAAAATGCCAAGGTGGGTGTATACTTCTGCAAGCCACTGTATATTTTACAGCGTTTAAAGCATTTGAAATGTATTTTTAGCAAAATCCCTTGTTTTTGCCACCAGGCTAGCCTGATTAAGTAGGCACCACAGTGCTTACTAACCACTTATACCACAGTGGAATGTACTCAACTACGCAGCCTTCCGGTAGGTGAGATCTTCATTTATTCATGCAATGTTTCAGATCTATAACCAGAACCCTTCTTAACCCCTTAATCCCATGGGACGTACTATTCCATCCATGTGACCTAGTACTTAATTCCCAGGGACGGAATAGTACGTCCCATGCGATCAGCTGCGCTCCCAGGGGGAGCGCAGCTAATCGCAGCCGGGTGTCAGCTGATTATCACAGCTGACACCCGGCACTATGTGTCAGGAGCGGTCACGGACCGCTCCCGGCACATTAACCCCTGGAACATCGCAATCAAACATGATCGCGGTGTACGGGGGGCACAGGGAAGCATCGCGCAGGGAGGGGCTCCCTGCGCGCTCCTCTAAGACCCTCAGAACAGCGCGATGTGTCACGCTGTTCCGAGGGACTCTCCTCACTGCAGGACCCCGGATCCAAGATGGCCGCCGGGTCCTGCAGGGAGGCGGCTTCCTCAGTGCCTGCTGAGAGCAGGCGCTGAGGAAGCCTGCAGCAGTGCCTGTGCGATCGCTGGTGTGACAGAGTGCTGTGCACACTTTCACACCAGCGATTTGACCCTACACAGTGATGTCCCATCCTGGGACAAAGTAAAAAAGTTAAAAAAATGAAAATAGACATTTGTAAAAAAAATTCCTAAATAATGAAAAAAAAAAAAAATATTCCCCAATAAATTCATTTCTTTAATGTAAAAAAAAAAACAACAATAAAAGTACACATATTTAGTATCGCCGCGTCCGTAACGACCCGTACTATAAAACTGTCCCATTAGTTAACCTCTTTAGTAAACCCGTTAAAAAAAAAAAACAAGGCTAAAAAACAATGATTTATTGTAACGCTGGTATTGTCTGTACTTTGTTTTCCAGCGTTACTCAGCATGTCTCTGCTTTAACCCTTTTGCTCCTTTCCCCCTAACCAGCTGGGATACTGTTGTCTGTTACCTGTATGGATGCTGCTCAGTTCCCAGCTCTGCTGCGTAGCCGTACTTGCGTGAGTGTCTCCGCTGCGTTGCATGACCACCCGCATGTGCGGTCCCTGACCTGCTGTAAAAGCCATCCGTAGCTTGCAAAGTCCTCTGCAGTGGTGCATGACTTACTACGTGTGTGGCAGCAGCTTCTGTCAGGTGCCTGGCCTGCTGTAGAGACCATCCGTAGGTGGCAAAGTCCTCTGCACTGGTGCATGACTTACTACGTGTGTGGCAGCAGCCACTGTCAGGTTCCCTCTGTGTTGAGCTGTCTGGCTCTGCATAGGGGGCGCGGCCCACACCTGTCCTGCTTTTATGAGGATTGGGTGTGTACTAGAATTACTGCTCCAGCCTATCGCTGTGAAGCAGCTCATATATAAAGTTCCCCAGCCCTAGTGGGCGTTGCCAGAGCTTTGCACTGACTTTGCATTGAGTTCCTGAACCTAGCTGTGTGTGGTTGTGTGTTCAGCTCATGCTCTGAGTTCAATCAGCTCTGGAGAGCTGATTCCCCTTGTCCTGTCTTGTGTTGCTGCCTATGCCTGGGGCTGAGTACCCAGATCGCCATTCCTGGAGGCTGTATATCCAGGCCTGTTCCTGTTGTATCTTGTTTCCTGAATCCCTGATCCTGGATCTATCCCGGTACCTGAATGTCTGAACTGTGTCTTGTGTTTTCGCCTATGCTGGGGGCTGACTACCCAGATCGCCTTTCCTGGAGGCTGTATATCCAGGCCTGTTCCTGTTGTATCTTGTTCCCTGAATCCCTGACCCTGGATCTATCCCGGTACCTGAATGTCTGAACTGTGTCTTGTGTTTTCGCCTATGCTGGGGGCTGACTACCCAGAATGCCCTTCCTGGAGCCTGCATATCCAGGCCTGTTCCTGCTGTGTCTTATTACCCGAATCCCTGATCCTGGATCTGACCCTGTACCTGACTGTCTGAACTGTGTCCTCTGTGTTATGTTCCTGAAGTCCTTCTGTGTCCTGAACCCTGTACCAGTGACTGTGATTCCTTGCTATATAACCTGAGTTCATCGTGGAAGGAGGAGTCCGGTGGGTGTGCTGAGTTTCTGTTACTCTGTGCTCAGCTTCTGTGCAATCCCCGGCCAGCTCCCGTTGAGCCTGGCGGGGCTTGCACCAGACCGCTGGGGTTCCTTTTCAGATCGATACTAGATGTCCGGACTCTGAGGACCGTGTCCTCCCTGATGACCACTGCCTGATATCCGATGTCCGATGACCACTTCCAGATGTCTGGATCCTATCCTTCTCTGCCTGATGTCCGGAGCCTGCCGTTCGTTGCCAGATGTCCGGAGCCTGCCGATCGTTGCCAGATGTCCGGAGTCCGATACCAGTGTTCTGATGTTCCTGTGTTCCAATCCGTGTTCCTGTGTTCCTGTCTGTGTTCCTGACTCCCTGAGATCCAATCCGTGTTCCTGATGTTCCAGTCCGTGTTCCTGACTCCCTGAGATCCAATCCGTGTTCCTGATGTCCTGTCCGTGTTCCTGTGTCCCTGAGATCCAATCCGTGTTCCTGATGTCCTGTCTGTGTTCCTGTGTCCCTGAGATCCAGTCCGTGTTCCTGATGTTCCGATGTCCTGCCGGTTCCTCCTTGGTCTACCCTGTGATGACGTCTGTCCTGGGTCGGTGTCTGATGTTAGAAAAAAAAAAAGGGGGGGGAAGCCAGCGCAACACATAGTCAGCATGAAATAATTTAAGTGCATCTGCACATAATTCTAACTGTTTTTTAAAAATAGAGACATTTAGCAAACAATTGATCAATTCTTTGAGCTACCCTGCCACGACAAGGCATTCTCATATGGGGCAGTACCTACTCTAAGTTTATCATATCACTGTGCCATAGCGGCCTCCTGAATAATTAAAAGCATAACTGCAAAAAACTGTAAAGCAGGACTGCATAAACTGCAAGGGTACCTTAAGCATAACTGAATCACCCCCGGGTGCCAGTCAGACAGATGCAGGTAAAAGGCCGACCAGGTCCAAGAATGGACATGTCAGATCTGACCTCCACATCCGCCAAACCAGCAACCACAGATAAAGAGTGAAACAGGCACAGGCACAGGTGCACAATTATATATAGCCTGGGGCAGGGCAGGGCTGCTGTATATGTGTATAGCAGCCTAAGTCAATTATAAGAAAGAAAAAAAAACAGATAAAATAGCATGCATGACCCAGCGCGCACGGCAACCAGTGGTGGCAGCCACTTACCAATACAAGAAAAAAAAAAGGGGGGGGAAGCCAGCGCAACACATGGTCAGCATGAAATAATTTAAGTGCATCTGCACATAATTCTAACTGTTTTTTTAAAAATAGAGACATTTAGCAAACAATTGATCAATTCTTTGAGCTACCCCGCCACGACAAGGCATTCTCATATGGGGCAGTACCTACTCTAAGTTTATCATATCACTGTGCCATAGCGGCCTCCTGAATAATTAAAAGCATAACTGCAAAAAACTGTAAAGCAGGACTGCATAAACTGCAAGGGTACCTTAAGCATAACTGAATCACCCCCGGGTGCCACCACTGGTTGCCGTGCGCGCTGGGTCATGCATGCTATTTTATCTGTTTTTTTTTCTTTCTTATAATTGACTTAGGCTGCTATACACATATACAGCAGCCCTGCCCTGCCCCAGGCTATATATAACAGTGATATGATAAACTTAGAGTAGGTACTGCCCCATATGAGAATGCCTTGTCGTGGCGGGGTAGCTCAAAGAATTGATCAATTGTTTGCTAAATGTCTCTATTTTTAAAAAAACAGTTAGAATTATGTGCAGATGCACTTAAATTATTTCATGCTGACCATGTGTTGCGCTGGCTTCCCCCCCCCTTTTTTTTTCTTGTATTGGTAAGTGGCTGCCACCACTGGTTGCCGTGCGCGCTGGGTCATGCATGCTATTTTATCTGTTTTTTTTTCTTTCTTATAATTGACTTAGGCTGCTATACACATATACAGCAGCCCTGCCCTGCCCCAGGCTATATATAATTGTGCACATGTGCCTGTGCCTGTTTCACTCTTTATCTGTGGTTGCTGGTTTGGCGGATGTGGAGGTCAGATCTGACATGTCCATTCTTGGACCTGGTCGGCCTTTTACCTGCATCTGTCTGACTGGCACCCGGGGGTGATTCAGTTATGCTTAAGGTACCCTTGCAGTTTATGCAGTCCTGCTTTACAGTTTTTTGCAGTTATGCTTTTAATTATTCAGGAGGCCGCTATGGCACAGTGATATGATAAACTTAGAGTAGGTACTGCCCCATATGAGAATGCCTTGTCGTGGCGGGGTAGCTCAAAGAATTGATCAATTGTTTGCTAAATGTCTCTATTTTTAAAAAAACAGTTAGAATTATGTGCAGATGCACTTAAATTATTTCATGCTGACCATGTGTTGCGCTGGCTTCCCCCCCCCTTTTTTTTTTTTTGGTGTCTGATGTTCTCCTGCTGAGCCTGTGCTACGCCTGAGGCCTGAGAGTGAGGCCATACTAGTATGCCCGTGCCAGATGATCCTGGACTGCATCTACCCGTGATGACCCCGCCATCGTCTGAAGTCTGTCTGAGGTCGGTGTCTGATGTTCTCCTGCTGAGCCTGTGCTACGCCTGAGGCCTGAGAGAGAGGCCGCCCAAGTATGCCCGTGCCAGATAACCCTGGACTGCATCTACCCGTGATGTCCTCCTGCACTCGTCTGTGATCCTGAGTCGTGTACCCTTCTCTGATGTGCGGAATCGGGAGCCCGGTCTTATGTTCTGTTTATGTACTGTGTTTCTTTAAGTAAACTTTATGTTTCTTCATACCTGAAGCTGTGCGGTGTTGTCTAGTCCTGCAGGTCGCCATCTTGCCCACATGCTCAGCTGCCACGGATCCCGGTCGCTGCCCTTCCCTAGTCCGGGCAGGCCCGGGTCTCCCTCCGTGGTCCAGTGGGTCCACATTCTCTTACCATCTGGGACGCATGCCTCACGTCGTCGTGGACTGGCGGCGTGGGAGCATTGGCTAGTTAGGCAAGCTATGCCATGTCCCGACGCCCCGCAGCCGTGGGAAGCGTTACATTTATCATCATACCGCCGAACAAAAAGTGGAATAACACGCAATCAAAAAGACGGATATAAACAAACATGGTACCGCTGAAAACGTCATCTTGTCCCGCAAAAAAAAAAGCCGCCATACAGCATCATCAGCGAAACAATAAAAAAGTTATAGCTCGCAGAATTAAGCGATGCAAAAATAATTATTTTTTATATATAATCGTTTTTATTGTATAAAAGTGCCAAAACATAAAAAATTGATATAAATGAGGTATCACTGTAAACGTACTGACCCGAAGAATAAAAATGCATTATCAATTTTACCACACGCGGAACGCTATAAACGCCCCTCCCCCAAAAGAAACTCATGAATTGCTGGTTTTTGTTCATTTTGCCTCCAAAAAATCATAATAAAAAGCGATCAAAAAATGTCATGTGCCCAAAAATGGTACCAATAAAAACGTCACCTTGTCCCGCAAAAAATAAGACCTCACATGACTCTGTGGGCCAAAATATAGAAAAACTATAGCTCTCATAATTTTTGCAATAAAAAGCGTCTTTTAGCGTGTGACAGCTGCCAATCATAAAAACCCGCTATAAATAGTAAATCAAACCACCCTTTATGACCCCCTTAGGGAAAAATAATAAAATTTAAAAAATGTATTTATTTCCATTTTCCCATTAGGGTTAGGGTTGGGGTTAAAGTTAGGGTTAGAGTTGGGGCTAAAGTTAGGGTTAGGGTTGGGACTAGGTTACGGGTGTGTTAGGGTTAGGTTTGTGGTTAGGGTTATGATTAGGAATGGGATTAGTGTTAGGGGTGTGTTGGGGTTAGGGTTGGAGTTAGAATTGGGGGGTTTCCACTGTTTAGGCACATCAGGGGCTCTCCAAATGTGACATGGCGTCTGATCTCAATTCCAGCCAATTTGGCGTTGAAAAAGTCAAACGGTGCTCCTTCCCTTCTGAGCTCTGCCATGCGCCCAAACAGTAGTTTACCCCCACATATGGGGTATCAGCATACTCAGGACAAATTGCACAATAACTCTTGGGGTGTCACGGGTGTGTCGCTGCGAAGATCGTCGCGATTGCACACCCTGACTTCGAACAGCTGAGTTTCTGGTGCTGGGTGTTTTTCGGCACTGAGGGAGTTAATTCTTTCTCTCTCTGTGCTGGACTGACCAGCCTCGCTCAGCTGCAATTAATGTTTTGTTAATGTTTTTGTTTCCTTTAAATACCTGCCTGTCTGCTGGGGAAGTGTTGGTGAAAGCATTCATGCAGACCAGCAGAGCGGATCGTATTGAGAAGTCTAAGCTAAGAATACCTGTTGTGGTTTTCTCCTCTCCTCGCTTTATTAGTTATCTCCCTACCCTTTTGTGTTCCCTCTGTATTGGTAGTTTTGTATGCAAGGTGTTCTTTTATTTACCCCTTGTACTGTCTCGTTTGTCTTATACTGTGTGTGAAGGCAGATACCTTCCTTATCCCTGTGGTGGTAATCAGGGTCCTTCTCAGGACTGGATTACAGTGGTTAGGGATTCACAGGAGATAGGGTTACGCTGGCGGCCTGGACCTCTGTACCATCAACAGTACCTCCAGGTAGAGGGATTAGTCAGGCCCCAGCTTAGGGTCAGCATAGACCCCGGTTCTCCTGTATACAGAGACAGCGTGACATTTTCACCGACCACATTAAAGATTCTCCCCAGCCACTATGGATCCAGTAGCCAGTCTAGCTCAGCAGTTGCAGAGTTTGTCCATGGAGCTGAGGGATGTTAAGTCCAAGGTTTTGTACCCCCCGGAGCATGCCAGACCTGAACCTAAAGTAGCTCTCCCGGACAGGTTTACTGGAGGGCGGGACAAGTTTTTTGCTTTCCGGGAGGCATGTAAATTGTACTTTCGGCTGCGACCTCGGTCATCTGGGAGTGAAGATCAAAGGGTGGGAATTGTCATCTCGCTCCTACAGGGGGACCCCAGTCCTGGGCGTTCTCTCTTCCCCCGGACTCCCCGGCTCTCCAGTCAGTGGATAGATTTTTCGCAGCACTGGGTCTTGTATATGATGACCCGGATCGAGTCTCCCTTGCTGAAAATAAGTTACGTAAGATACAGCAGGGAGATCGTCCGGCAGAGGAATTTTCTTCGGAGTTCCGTAGGTGGGCCACGGACACCCAGTGGAATGACCCGGCTCTTAGGAGCCAGTTTTGTCAAGGTTTATCTGACAAATTAAAGGATGTGCTGTAGACTGTGAGCCCTCGCGGGCAGGGTCCTCTCTCCTTCTGTACTTGTGTGTCCCTTGTCTAGCACATGTTTATTGTATCTGTCTATATTTTTCCTTTTTCATATGTAAAGCGCCATGGAATAAATGGCGCTATATAAATGTATAATAATAATAATAATAATGTGCTGGCACAGTATGACCCTCCCACGTCACTGGAAGCCCCAGGCCCCAGCTTAGGGTCAGCATAGACCCCGGTTCTCCTGTATACAGAGACAGCGTGACATTGGGTCCAATTTCTTTGTTACCCTTGGGAAAATAAAAAATTGGTGGCGAAAATATCGTTTTTGTGGAAAAAAATATGATTTATTATTTTTATGGCTCTACGTTATAAACTTCTGTGAAGCACTTAGGGGTTCAAAGTTCTCACCACACATCTAAATAAGTTCCTTTGGGGGTCTAGTTTCCAAAATGGGGTCATTTGTGGGGGGTTTCCACTGTTTAGGCACATCAGGGGCTCTCCAAACGCGACATGACACCCTCAGACCATTCCATCAAAGTCTGCAATGAAAAACGTCACTACTTCACTTCCGAGCCCCGACGTGTGCCCATACAGTAGTTTTCTCCCACATATAGGCTATCAGCATACTCAGGATAAATTGGAAAACAACTTTTTGGGTCCAATTTCTCCTGTTACCCTTGGGAACATAAAAAATTGGGGGCTAAAAGATCATGTTTGTGGAAAAAATATGATTTTTTTTATTTTCACGCCCCGGCATTATAAACTTCTGTGAAGCACTTGGGGGTTCAAAGCGCTCACCACGCATCTAGATAAGTTCCTAAGGGGGTCTAGTTTACAAAATGGGGTCACTTGTGGGGAGTTTCCACTGTTTAAGCACATCAGGGCTCTCCAAACGCGACATGACACCCGCAGACCATTCCATCAAAGTCTGCATTACTAAACGTCACTACTTATATTCCGAGCCCCGACGTGCGCCCACACAGTAGTTTGCTCCCACATATAGGGTATCAGCGTACTCAGGACAAATTGGACAACAACTTTTGGGGTCCAATTTCTCCCCTTACCCTTGGGAAAATAAAAAATTGGTGACTATAAGATCATTTTTGTGGGAAAAAATAGGATTTTTTATTTTCATGCCTGGGCATTATAAACTTGTGTGAAGCACTTGGGGGTTTAAAGTGCTCACCACAGATCTAGATAAGATTCTTAGGGGGTCTAGTTTCCAAAATGGGGTCACTTGTGGGGGTTTCCACTGTTTAGGCACATCAGGGACTCTGCAAACGTGACATGGCATACAGCCAATTCTGCGCTGAAAAAGTCAAACTGTGCTCCTTCCCTTCCGAGCTCTGCCGTGCGCCCAAACAGTATTTCCCCCCACATATGGGGTATCAGCGTACTCAAGACAAATTTGACAACAACTTTTGGGGTCCAATTTCCTTGTGAAAAATCAAAAATTGGGGACTAAAAAATCATTTTATGTGGCATTTTTTTTCACTCCCAGGCATAATAAACTTTAGTGAAACATTTGGGGGTTGAACGTGCTCCCAACAGATCTAGATAAGTTCCTTAAGGGGTCTAGTTTCCAAAATGGTGTCACTTGTGGGGGGTTTCCACTGTTTAGGCACACCAGGGGCTCTCCAAACGCGACATGGCATACAGCCAATTCTGCGTTGAAAAAGTCAAACTGCGCTCCTTCCCTGCCGAGCTCTGCCATGCACCCAAACAGTGGTTTACCCCCACATTTTGGGTATCAGCGTACTCAGGACAAATTGCGCAATAACTTTTGAGGTGTTGTTACCCTTGGGAAAATAAAAATTGGGGTGAAAAGATCATTTTTGTGGAAAAAATATGATTTTTTAATTTTACAGCTCTACGTTATAAACTTGTGTGAAGCACTTGGGGGTTCAAAGTGCTCATCACAGATCTAGATAAGATCCTTATGGGGTCTAGTTTCTAAAATGGGGTCACTTGTGGCGGATTCCCACTGTTTACGCACATCAGGGGCTATCCAAATGCGACATGGCGTCCAATCTCGATTCGAGCCAATTTTGGTTTGAAAAAGTCAAATGGCTCTCTTTCCCTTCCGAGCTCTGCCGTGCGCCCAAACAGTGGTCCCCCCCCACATATGGGGTATCAGCGTACTCAGGAAAAATTGGACAACAACTTTTATAGTCCAATTCTCATGTTAACCTTGGGAAAATAAAAAATTGGTGACTTAAATATTACTTTTGTGGGAAAAAAATAGGATTTTTTATTTTCATGCCCGGGCATTATAAATTTGTGTGAAGCACTTGGGGGTTCAAAGTGCTCACCACAGATCTAGATAAGTTCCTTAGGGGGTCTAGTTTCCAAAATGGGGACACTTGTGGAGGGTTTCCACTGTTTAGGCACATCAGGGACTCTGCAAACTGAACATGACACCCATCAAAGTCTGCATTCCAAAATGTCATTACTTCCTTTCCGAGCCCTGCGGTGCGCCCAAACAGTATTTCTCCCCACATATAGGGTATCAGCGTACTCAGAACAAATTGGACAACAACTTTTGGGGTCCAATTTCCTTGGGAAAAATTAAAAATTGGGGACTAAAAAATCATTTTTGTGGAAATTTTTTTTTTTCACACCCAGGCATTATAAACTTTAGGGAAACACTTGGGGGTTCAAAGTGCTCTCAACAGATCTAGATAAGTTCCTTAGGGGGTCTAGTTTCCAAAGTGGTGTCACATGTGGGGAATTTCCACTGTTTAGTCACATCAGGGGCTCTCCAAACGCGACATGGCGTCCAATCTCAATTCCCGCCAATTTTGATTGGAAAACGGCGCTCCTTCCCTTCCAAGCCCTGCCGTGCGTCCAGACAGTGGTTTTCCCCCACATATGGGGTATCGGCGTACTCAGGAGAAATTGCACAACAACTTTTTCTGTCCATTTTCTCCTTTTACCCTTGCTAAAATAAAAAAATTGTTTGCAAAAGATCATTTTTGTGACTAAAAAGTTAAATGTTCATTTTTTCCTTCCAAGTTGCTTCAGCTCCTGTGAAGCACCTGAAGGGTTAATAAACTTCTTGAATATGGCTTTGAATACCTTGAGGGGTGCAGTTTTTAGAATGGTGTCACTTTTGGGTATTTTCTGCCATATAGACCCCTCAAAGTGACTTCAAATGTGAGGTGGTCCCTAAAAAAAATTTGTTGTAAAAATTAGAAATCGCTGGTCAACTTTTAACCCTTATAACTTCGTAACAAAAAAAGATTTGGTTTCAAAATTGTGCTGATGTAAAGTAGACATGTGTGAAATGTTATTTAGTAACTATTTTGTGTGACATATTTCTCTGTTTTAAGGGAATAAAAATTCAAAGTTTGAAAATTGCAAAATTTTCAAAATTTTCGCCATATTTCCATTTTTTTCATAAATAGCCGCAAATTATATCGAAGAAATTTTACCACTATCATGAAGTACAATATGTCATGAGAAAACAGAATTGTGAAGATCCGTTGAAGCGTTCCAGAGTTATAACCTCATAAAGAGACAGTGGTCAGAATTGTAAAAATTGGCGCGGTCATTAACGTGCAAACCACACTTGGAGGTTAAGGGGTTAAAGTTAATGGATATAAGATCATTGTATAAATGTCACACTAAACTAGGGATAAAATATCAATGAAACAATATAATAAAAAGTTCACAAAAATAAAGATATGCCGTTACATGTAAAGTAGTTTCTGTTTTAATAAATTATTGTATTCTTCAAGAAACAACACTTCTGTGGGCATCCACATCTACTCTTAGAAGTTTGCATTGTTCCATTCCTATTTTATTCTTATGTTAAATTTACAAATAAAAGGAACAACTGGGTGCCACCAGTTTAACAAGTGGAATGGTGGTGTCCAGTTTTAATATATCCGTGATATTCATGAGGAATAAAAGTGCTATAATAATAATTCTGGATCATTATTTATTTCATGGGAATGCAAGTATTTAGTCAAACATCCATTTGTGAAGTAATATAAGAATAAGGGCTAATGGCATATCTAAGGGCTAGCTCACACAAGCGTAGATATCGGACGAGCACTATCCGATGTTTTATCGTACAGCACTTGCACCAATATTATACTATAGGGCAGTAATAAAATTCGGCATGATAAAAGATTCACAGCATGCTGCGATTTGCTGCGTAAATCAGATCGCATCCACCCGTTCAAGACTATGGGTGCATGTAAAACTTCCTATTTTCGCGCACCCACGCAATGGTGAAGATGAAGAAATCTTCATCTTCTACAGGAAGACTAAAGCTAAACAAATGCTAGTACATCTGTAGTACTAAAGTAATACGCACAGGAGCACATATATATGCTGTGGCCATTATCAAACAAATAGAATCACATTAAAAACGCCGCCATAAATGAATACTAACATACTTGTTTTGAGTACATTGGGGGTGTGCTCCCCCTTCTATGCTGTGCACTTTATCCATCCAGCTTTCTCCAAACAGGTTTTAATTACGGTCAAACATGGATCATATCTTTGCCCTTGTCTTTTTGAAGCATTGATAGGCACAAAGACGTGAGTCACTAGAGCTATGGACTCTCTAAATTGGTGTACACCTTGTTGTGGTGGAATTAGTGTTGAGCATTCCGATACTATCGGGTATATCGGGTATCGGCCGGCATTACCCTGCAATTGAATCAGAGGCTATTTTACTATGTAGAAGTGTATGAACTATAAATATATGTATATATATAATATATATATATATGTCACAATTACATGTATAATATATATATATGTATTCTGTGTGTGCATATTTAGTGTTTACAAGGAAAGAAATGTTTTTTTTTAGTTCCGATATTTCTGTCCCATAGACTTGCATTGGATTTCCGGTATCGGAATCGGGTATCGCAGACACTTTTTGGGTATCGGCGATACCCATTCCGATCCGATACTTCTTGATATCGGGAAGTATCGCTCAACTCTTGGTGGAATGGCTTTTACGCTTTTTGATCAAAAATGTTAAATAAGTACCCTATTTTTCATGTGCATACTATTGCATATATTTATTGCATTGTTTTTATTGTGTTTATATTTGATTTTTTGTATGGGAAAAGGCATGCTGAAACCAATTGCCGTGCTCAATCTTCCTTCCCCCCAACATGTGCAATCAGGAGAGAGTCAGGTAAGGTTATCTTATATATGGCCACCTAAATTAGGGCCCTTGTCTTCTACTAATTACTGTTCTGCTTCTATAATCCTCAGATATAAAGTGGATTTTTCTTTATCTAACGTCCATTCTATGATTCTGTATTTTTACAGAAATAGGTAACATTTTGTTGTAAAGACGTATATTTACATCCAGTACATGGCCACAGTTCTGGCTTGAAAATTACATCAATGCCAAATAAACTGTGCAAAAAATGGCTGCAATATTGCCATGTATGAGCGCTCTTCACCGGTATTTCGCCCTACTGGTTGATTAGATTGCAAATAGATTATAAGACCATTACTTTTCAACAGGCGCTGGCACAGACCATAGAAACAATATATGGAGCCTTTGCAGTCCAATAGCTTTTCATCATGCACAATTCCACCTGCTTTGAAGGTGAAAGTGGCCCCTACTTCTTGTGCCCTTGAACGGCTGCATGGGTTGCACCAATCCTTTCAATCCCTAACATCCTCCATTTCGTTTTCAAGTCTTTATTCTACTGGTAATGGCAAATATGGTTAATTTTAATGATACAACCTTTGCTTTACCAGTGTGATTCTGTTCCTGTTTATAACTTATGTCAAGAAGTTTCTACTTTCTATTCCTACATTAATACTTTGAAGTTAGAAATATTATGTAAGTGCTAAACTATCGATCAATACCAGAAGAAGCTTTATCCTCAGCTACATTGTTGCCTGTGTGCTGCTTTATCTATTTCTTTGTAAAGTCCACTTCTTTATTTTTTACTTCTTTCGTTCAGTAAAGTGCATTTTCTTAGCACAGTACTCACATCTAGAGCTGTTAGCTTTAAACCTTGCCATAAACAGCTGCACACAGATAGGCTCAAAATGAACTCTTATTTCTGACACTCAAAATACCTGAAAAGGCTTGCTGTGAGATTGCTGTGCAGCAGGGGAACACACGCAATAATCTTGAAAGTACTGCCATATATTTTCTGCAATCTCCACATGGCACATTCTATCTTTCTCTACAATCTGTCCCTATGACTTTTTCCCTTGTAACTATTGTATTAGGCTTTCTCTCTTTCAATCCACTGTCTGACCTCCTAAACTGTTTCCTTTTACGTCTGTTTCTTTAGATGACAACTCATTCTCTTTACTTTCTCAATAACGTGTCTTTTCTTCATTTTCACATATAACCTTTCAGACTTTTCAATAGGATTTCTGGAAGACTCTGCTTCCAGGGCAGCGAAAGTTCAAGTAGTTTTAACTTCTGACATCAAACTGAGTATTCATTACAATTTTTTTGCACCAGACTGACAAAAACAAGACCTTCATTTTATGCATAAGCAGGAGTCCCAATATTTTTAACATAATAAGATTTAAACTTAGCACATGTTCTGCATCAGTGACCAAGAAATGGAACAAGAAATTTGATGCTGGATACTATATATATATATATATATATATATATATATATATACAGTGCCTACAAGTAGTATTCAACCCCCTGCAGATTTAGCTGGTTTGATAAGATGCAAATAAGTTAGAGCCTTCAAACTGCAAATGAGAGTAGGATTTATTAACAGAAGCATAAATCTTACAAAACAAAAAGTTATGTTGCTCATTGAATTTTAATAAATTTTAAATATAAAAGTGTGGGTCAATTATTATACAACCCCTATGTTTAATATTTCGTGGAATAACCCTTGTTTGCAATTATAGCTAATAATCGTCTTTTATAAGACCTGATCAGGCCGGCACAGGTCTGTGGAGTTATCTTGGCCCACTCCTCCATGCAGATCTTCTCCAAGTTATCTAGGTTCTTTGGGTGTCTCATGTGGACTTTAATCTTGAGCTCCTTCCACAAGTTTTCAATTGGGTTAAGGTCAGGAGACTGACTAGGCCACTCCAACACCTTGACTTTTCCCTCTTGAACCAGGCCTTGGTTTTCTTGGCTGTGTGCTTTGGGTTGTTGTCTTGTTGGAAGATGAAATTATGACCCATCTTAAGATCCTTGATGGAGGCGCGGAGGTTCTTGGCCAAAATCTCCAGGTAGGCCGTGCTATCCATCCTCCCATGGATGCGGACCAGATGGCCAGGCCCCTTGGCTGAGAAACAGCCCCACAGCATGATGCTGCCACCACCATGCTTGACTGTAGGGATGGTATTCTTGGGGTCGTATGCAGTGCCATCCAGTCTCCAAACGTCACGTGTGTGGTTGGCACCAAAGATCTCGATCTTGGTCTCATCAGACCATAGAACCTTGAACCAGTCTGTCTCAGAGTCCTCCAAGGGATCATGAGCAAACTGTAGACGAGCCTTGACATGACGCTTTGAAAGTAAAGGTACCTTACGGGCTCGTCTGGAACGGAGACCATTGCGGTGGAGTACGTTACTTATGGTATTGACTGAAACCAATGTCCCCACTGCCATGAGATCTTTCCGGAGCTCCTTCCTTGTTGTCCTTGGGTTAGCCTTGACTCTTCGGACAAGCCTGGCCTCGGCACGGGAGGAAACTTTCAAAGGCTGTCCAGGCCGTGGAAGGCTAACAGTAGTTCCATAAGCCTTCCACTTACGGATGATGCTCCCAACAGTGGAGACAGGTAGGGCCAACTCCTTGGAAAGGGTTTTGTACCCCTTGCCAGCCTTGTGACCCTCCACGATCTTGTCTCTGATGGCCTTGGAATGCTCCTTTGTCTTTCCCATGTTGACCATGTATGAGTGCTGTTCACAAGTTTGGGGAGGGTCTTAAATAGTCAGAAAAGGCTGGCAAAAGAGATCATTAATCCACACATGTGAAGCTCATTATTCTTGGTGCCTGAACTACTTCTTAATACTTTAGGGGGACCAAACAGAATTCTTGTGGTTTGAGGGGTTGAATAATAAATGACACTCTGAATTAACTTTTAACGTTTTTAAAAAAAAAAAAAAAAAAATTAAAACAAAAATTTTTGCAGCAGTGCATTTCCCACTTCCAGGCTGATCTACAGTACAAATGTCACAATGCCAAGTTAATTCCGCATGTGTCAACCAGCTAAATCTGCAGGGGGTTGAATACTACTTGTAGGCACTGTAATTACCAATAAGCTCTGTCACAACTTCCGGCGCTTGTGTCGCTTCCACAATGCACCGCGGCCATAAGTACGCCGACCGCCATATTGGAACACCCAAGTTATGGGTATTCTGATATGGATTCATATCCCCCGCCAAAGCCGTGCGTGCACCGCTCATTGGCTGAACTGCCTGCCGGCAGAGCCGATGAGCGGTGCCGCGCGGTATTCAAATCCCCCACCAAAGCCGTGCGGCACCGCTCATTGGCTGAGCCACCTGCCGGCTCAACCAATAAGCGGCGCGTGTGTGTCATTACCTATTTATGTACCATTCTATCAATCATCTATCTATTATCTATCTATCTATTATCTATCTATCTCTATCTGTGTGTGTGTAATGGAGTGTGGGTTGGACAAATGTAAAAGAGGAGGTTGGACAAGAAATGACATCACAAACCTTTTTTTTGTTAAATAACATATCTTTATTTAGCTAAAAAAAATGCATACAAATCCGCATGAATAACGTATCAAAAACGCATCAAAAAAGCACCTGCATTTTCTGCCAAGAGGTGCAGATTCTGTGCAGAAAATTCAGCAGTCAAATCTGCAACGTGTGCACATACCCTCAAATCCCCGGCCAAAGCTGCACGGCACCGCTCATTGGCTGAGCCGCCCTTGGCTGCGTGGCTTTGGCGGGGGTATTCAAATCCCGTGTGGCACCGCTCATTGGCTCAGCTGGCAGGGCGGGGGATTTGAATCAAGCGCCGCTCATTGGCTAAACCGTCAGCAGCTCAGCCAATGAGCGGTGCCGCGCGGTATTTGAATCCCCCGCCAAGGCTGGTGACTAATAAGCTGGTAGCGGTATTGGCGCCAGATTTGAATACCGCTAGCAGCTGATGTGATTGGTCACCCGCCACCGGGTTGCCGATCTATCAGCTGTTAGCGGTATTGCCGATCTCCTGGCGGTGTTAGCACCACTAAGGATACACAGATGTTTATTTCACCGCATCGGGCCTATTTCTAGTATATATATATATATATGGACATACCATCAGCGCAACCTGTGCATCAGCACAGGGGCCCAAGAGATAATGAGCTAATGGACTACAAAGGGCTCATATAATGTCCTTGCACAAGGGCCCTCTTCTGTCTGTGTCAGCCGCTATATATATCACGGGTGAAATAAGTATTGAAAATGTCACCAATTTTCTGACAAAATATATTTTTAAAAGTGCCATTGACATGAAATTCTCACCAGATGTAGGTAACAAATTCATCCAATTCGCACAGGCAAGAAATCAAACCATAGATGTCCATAAATTAAGTTATGCGTAATAATGAGAAATGACAGGGAAAAAGTATTGAACACAGGGAGAAAGAGATGTGCAAAAAGCTATGGTAAGTCTTGACACCAGCTGAAATCTATCAGTAATTAGAAAGCAATCCGGTCACATAGTGAAAAATAATATCAGCTGGTTCAACTAATGGCCTATAAAAAGGTGTCTCATTACCAAGGTGCCACACATCTCATGATGGGTAAAACCAATGAGCTGTTTCAAGACCTTTGCAACCTCATTGTTGCAAAACATACTGATGGCATTAGTTACAGAGGAATTTCTAAACTACTGAAAGATCCAGTGAGCACTGTTAGGGACACAATGCAGAAGTGGAAAGCACATAATTTCACCCCAAACTGGCCACGATCAGATACTCATCGCAAGATTTCAGACAAAGGAGTGAAAAGAATTATCAGTAGAAAAGTCCAAAAGCCAAAGACCATCTGTGGAGAGCTATATAAAGATCTGAAATCAGCAGAAGCAATTGTTTCAAAGAAAACAGTAAATAATATACTCAACCTCCATGGTCTGTATGCATACTCAGCACGCAAATGCTCCATTGCTGAACAAAAAGCTTGTTCAAGCACTTTTAAATTTTGCTCAACAACATTTAGACAAGCCTGTGAAATACTGGGAGTCAGACCCAGACAACCTTCTGACTTAAATTCAATGGAAAATGTATGGAAGGAATTAAACCTCGGAGCTTATAGATGGAGCCTACGGAGCCTTCAAGATTCTAACATCTTTATGTATCGTACAGTTGTGGAGCTTTTCTATTCAAAGTTCAGCTATAACAGAACTGCAGCTCAACAGGAATGATGCAGGATGGAAAAACATGGGAGTTGTGTGCTGCTGTCTTATTACTATCTATTGCTTCATGCTGAATGTTATTATAAAGTGGCAATGTAAGATAGATCCCTGTGTAATATGAAGCAGCAGAAGGAGGGGAGGGTTAAAACAGCAACTGAGGTAAATCCTGTCACTGCTTCATGTGGTTTTCTATGTACAGTCTGTAGCATGAAACTCAGTTTAATCCTTTATGGGCAGCTGATTCCTTCTTGCAAAATAACCCTTTCAAGCAGTCTTTCTTGCAGATTAAAGGTGCAGCTATATTCTCTTCCTTGCACATGTTAGAACCCTCTTGTTAGATTTTGTTTCAGTTTGCTGGTCAGATGACCTTTTTTCCCTATTTAATCTGGCTCCGCCCTTCTGGCTTTGCTGGACTTCATTGTATTATCTACTCTTAAGCTAGCCGGGTGCTTAGGTGCCTTACTCAGTCAGTTTTGCTTGATCTTAGGATCTCGTAGTAATTTGTTTTCTGTTTAATTATCCCAGCTACAATTTCTGTTAGGAGGTGTCCACCTTTTCTCCCAGTCCCTAGATCTTGTAGGGGTTCCTCCCTCGCAACTATAGGTCTTCGTTCAGACTAGCTGAGGACTTTAGCGGGTCTGGTCGCAGGATCAGGTTCCCCGTTACATCGTAGGGATCCAGCTCAGTTCTATTGTAGGGACAGAATTCCCTTCTTTCCTTAGTGCTTGTAGCAGATCATAACAGTAAGTCCAGCCTGAAAGAAAAAAAAAAAAAAAATCTCTAAGGAAAGATTTTCTGTTTCCATCATGGTGTCGGTTCAGGATTTGGCTCAACACCTGCAGGGTCTCTCTCTGGAGGTGGCTGAAATCCAGCAACATGTGAGTAGTTGTTCTGGAGCACATTTCGTGGAGCCAAAGGTACGTTTGCCTGATTTATTTTTTGGTGAACAACAAGATTTTTTTTCTTTTAAAAATGCTTGCTTGTTGTATTTTCGTTTGAGACCCAGATCCTCTGGTGATGAATCACAGCGTATAGGGTTCATAATGTCACTTTTGCGCAAGGAACCTCAGGACTGGGCCTTTTCTCTGCAGCCTAGTGATCCATGCTTTAGATCAGTGGATAGTTTTTTTTCTGCTTTGGGGTTATTGTATGACGATCCTGATCGTGTTTCATCAGCTGAGACAGAATTGAGACGTTTGAGACAGGGATCAGGTAATGTGGAAAAATATTGTACTCACTTCCGAAGGTGGTCCACTCAGGTGGGGTGGAACGATTCAGCTTTGAAAAGTTTATTTCTTGCAGGGTTAAGTGAAAGGGTTAAAGATTTTCTGATTGCTTATCCTATACCTGGTAACTTGCAAGAGGCTATGCAATTAACCATACGGGTGGATAGGAGACTGCGTGCAAGGGTTAATGAGAGTAAATCTGCCTTGTCAGCTCCAAGTCTGGAGAGGGACTGTACTGACATTGCAGAGCCGATGGAAATTGGAGCAATGGCACCTCACTCTCGGGAAAAAGAACGCAGATTTGCTGAAGGTTTGTGTTTCTATTGTGGCAAATCTAAGCATTTTATTAAGAACTGTGCGCTTCGAATGAATAAAGAGAGAAAAAAAATGAGGTCAGTTTCGCCCGTATAGCTTGTTTAAACAATAAAGGTGTCTTTCTTTCTGCCACTACTGCTGTTGAGGAGGAATTAATGGAGTTTCGGGTATTTGTGGATTGTGGTTCAACTCTCAATGTGATTGATGGGAAATTTTTGGAAAAACTAAAATAAAACCCAAACTTCTGTCTTCCCCTATTAATGTGGTGTCTGTGGATGGTTCTCCCTTGAAAAATTTTACTCACCATATCTGTGAATTTCCTCTTACTATTAATGGTGTTCATCAAGAGAATTTGGATTTGGTAGTTTTGAATAATTTGCCCTCACCGGTGATATTGGGGTTACCCTGGTTAAAATTGCACAATATGGTACTGGATTGGTCTACCAATGAAATTAAGTCCAGGAGTCCTAATTGTTATGACAAGTGTTGTAACGGGCGTATTGCTGCTGTAGTTAAAGGGGAATTACCTGTACCTATTCAGGATTTTTGGAAAGTTTTTTCTGATAAGGAATCGCAGGTATTGCCTCCTCATAGAGAATATGATTGTGCAATTGAATTTGTCCCTGGAGCTACTCTTCCTAAAAGTCGTTTATTTAATTTGACTATTCCTGAGAGAAAGGCTTTGGAGGAATACATACAGACAAGCTTGGCCGCCGGTCACATTAGGCCTTCCAAATCTCCTGTGGCGGTTGGATTTTTTTTTTGTTAAAAAAAATGACGGCAGTTTACGGCCTTGTCTAGACTTTCGTGAGATTAATAAAATCACTGTACGCAATCCTTACCCACTGCCATTGATTCCTGATTTGTTTAATCAGTTAGTGGGGGCCAAGTGGTTCTCGAAAATTGATCTTCAAGGGGCATACAATTTGTTGCGCATGAAGAAGGGGGATGAATGGAAGACTGCGTTTAACACTCCACTGGGTCATTTTGAGAATCTGGTCATGCCTTTTGGGCTTTCTAGTGCTCCAGCATTTTTTCAGAATCTTATTAATGACATCCTTAGACCTTTGATCGGCAGAAGTGTGGTTGTGTATTTGGATGACATTTTGATTTATTCACCGGATTTGGAGTCTCATTGGAGGAGTGTGCGTGAAGTATTACAGTTACTGAGTGATAATTCACTTTTTGCCAAACTAGAAAAATGTGAGTTTGCTGTACAGAGACTTAGTTTTTTGGGCTACATTGTCTCCAGGTGAAGGTTTTGAGATGGACCCGGTGAAGGTGCAAGCTGTGCAGGATTGGCCTAGACCTATTGGTGTGAAATCAATACAGAGGTTTTTGGGGTTCGCCAATTATTATAGTAAATTAATTAGAAAAATTTTCTGTGATTGCCAAACCTCTGACCGATCTCACCAGGAAAGGTGCTGATGCGGTTCAGTGGACTACTGAGGCCATTGAGGCTTTTGTGTTGCTAAAGGAGAGGTTCAGCTCTGCTCCCATCCTTACGCAGCCTGATGTGACTAAACCATTTTTGGTTGAGGTTGATGCTTCTTCTGTGGTGGTCGACGCAGTGTTGTCTCAGGAAAAGACGGATGGAGTACATCTCTGTGCTTTTTTTTCAAAGAAATTTTCTGAGTCTGAACTAAATTATGATATCGGTAATCGGGAATTGTTGGCAATTAAACTCGCATTTGAACACTGGAGTAATTTTTTGGAGGGAGCGGAATTTCCCGTTCAAGTCTTCACCGATCATAAAAATCTGATCTACCTTGATGCTGCCAAACGCTTGAATGCCCGTCAGGCTAGGTGGGCACTGTTTTTCTCACGGTTTAATTTTACCGTTACTTACATCCCAGGTACTAAAAATGTTAAAGCTGATGCTTTGTCTCGCAGCTTTTCTCCTATGGTGGGTACTGAGGAGGAGGAAAACATTTTGCAAGAGGGGGTTGTTATTGCTGTTTTGGACTCCGTGTTGGAAGATGAGATTTTCAAAGCACAGGAGAATGCCCCATCTAACACGCCGCATGGGAGGTTGTTTGTGCCTGGTACCCTGAGGAGAGATTTGTTTGTTGAATGTCATGACTCTCGGTTGGCAGGTCATCCTGGAATCTCTGAGACCAAGAGACTTGTGGGTCACAGCTTTTGGTGGCCTGGATGGCAGAAGGAAGTCATTAAGTGGGTGCATCAATGCACTGTGTTTGCTAGATCTAAGTCTTCTCATACTCCTGCTGCGGGGTTGCTTTGCCCTCTGGAGGTTCCTAGTGCACCTTGGACACATTTGGCTATGGACTTTATTACTGACCTTCCCCCCTCTGAGGGTTTCACTGTCATCTGGGTGGTCGTGGACCGTTTTAGCAAGATGTGTCACTTGGTTCCTTTCGTCAAACTGCCCTGCGCTAAGACTCTCGCTAAGGCCTTTGTCAAGGAAATTGTCAGACTACATGGCGTTCCTACTGACATTGTTTCTGATAAGGGACCTCAGTTTGTGGCTCGTTTTTGGCGCGCCTTTTGTGACAGGTTGGGAGTTCATTTGTCGTTTTCATCCGGATATCATCCTGAGTCTAATGGCCAGACAGAAAGGAAAAACCAGGATGTTGAGCAGTTCTTGCGTTGTTTTGTGACTGATAATCAAGAGGGGTGGTCTGAGTTTCTGCCGCTTGCTGAGTTTGCTCTTAACAACCATACATCAGCTTCTGTTGGTTGTTCGCCTTTTTTGTTGTTGTACTGGGAGACATCCGTCTTTTGGGTCATTTTCCAAGTTGGGATCGGCTGTACCTGAAGAGGAGAATTTTTCTGGTGTTTTGGAGAGAGTTTGGACTGATGTGCGTGGTAATCTTCAGGAGGCTAACAAAAGATCCAAAGTGTATTTTGATAGAAAACGACAAGAGGTTTTGTTTGCTATTGGTGACATGGTTTGGTTGTCCTCTAAGAATCTGCGCTTGAGGATTCCGTCTAAGAAATTGGGTCCCAAGTTTGTAGGGCCCTTTAAGGTGCTTCAGGTTATTAACCAATCTGCTGTTAAGTTGGAGCTTCCTACCTTCTGGAAGATTAATCCGGTGTTTCATGTTTCTCTCTTGAAAAAAGCTGAGGTCTCAGATGGAGACGTCTCGGCCACTGTTCCCCTGGTGGTGGAGGACGGGCAATATGAGATTTCCCGCATCCTAAATTCTAGACGGTATAGAGGGAGTTTGCAGTACCTCGTCGCTTAGAAGGGTTATGGACCCGAGGATAACTCATAGGTGAGGGCGGATGATGTTTCTGCGTCTAGACTTGTCAGAGCGTTTCACAAGAGGTTTCCGGATAAGCCTAAGTCCTAGGGGATCCGGAGGATCCTCTTAGAAGGGAGGGTACTGTTAGAACCCTCTTGTTAGATTTTGTTTCAGTTTGCTGGTCACATGACCTTTTTTCCCTATTTAGTTTGGCTCCGCCCTTCTGGCTTTGCTGGACTTCATTGTATTATCTACTCTTAAGCTAGCCGGGTGCTTAGGTGCCTTACTCAGTCAGTTTTGCTTGATCTTAGGATCTCGTAGTAATTTGTTTTCTGTTTAATTATCCCTGCTACAATTTCTGTTAGGAGGTGTCCACCTTTTCTCCCAGTCCCTAGATCTTGTAGGGATTCCTCCCTCGCAACTATAGGTCTTCGTTCAGACTAGCTGAGGACTTTAGCGAGTCTGGTCGCAGGATCAGGTTCCCCGTTACATCGTAGGGATCCAGCTCAGTTCTATTGTAGGGACAGAATTCCCTTCTTTCCTTAGTGCTTGTAGCAGATCATAACAGCACATTAGCCTATTAGAAGCAGCGTTATCTTCTTCCTTTATCTGGGATGCAAATTTCAAGCTCCTAGATGAACATGATAGAAACTTTTCTCATGATTTGCATTTTGCAGAGTCAACAAAATGGCAGAACAGGCCAAATCCCGCTCCATTTTGGCACTCTTTAACCGTAGACTTCAAATTTCAATGGCCACACTGAGGAGTATAATAATTGGATTAATGTAAATGGACTACATGATCTAAAAAATATAGGTACACTGGGGACTCCACTCAGCTATGTGCTGGACAACATACAGTGGGTATGGAAAGTATTCAGACCCCTTTAAATTTTTCACTCTTTGTTTCATTGGAGCCATTTGGTAAATTCAAAAAAGTTAATTTTTTCTCATTAATGTACACTGTTGTGAATAGGCTGGAAATGAGTTCTGAGCAGCAGCTCCCTCTGGTGGTTACAAACGGTACTGGACTGTCCAGTGAAGATTGTGAGGATTGGGAATCAGGTGTTACTGACTGGTCTTATATAAGGGAGTCGCCTTCCCATCAGAGTTGCCGGTGATCAATTGTTCTGGTCTCAATCCTTGATTCCTGTTTCCTTGGTGGTCTGCTGTGTCGTGTCTGAATCTCCTGCTAACAGATAAGACATTTTCTTCTTTTTGTTTTTGTGCTTGATTTTTGCATTTTGTCCTGCACTTCTGTGGGGGCCTTCAGGGTCCCCTCCGGGGGCTTTTGCCCTCTCAGTTTAGTTCAGCCACTGATGTTTGTACATTTGCTTTTTCCAGTTTTTTCAGTGGCTGCTGTTTTGATTTTGTTACACCAGAGAACTAATTTAGGTGGTAGAGGTCGTGTGATCTCAGGTGTTTTTGAAATTAGTAGAGTTGGTGCTTTTCAGGGTTTTTTGGGATTGCAGTAAGTGCCCTTCCTATCCTTTTCTATTTAGGTAGTTTGGGCCCCAACGTTTGCTCATACTATTTTCTGTCTGTGTCAGTATTTCTTCTTGTCTAACCGCCATTACATGTTTGGGGGCTTTCTATGTTCTTTGGGGATCTGCTCCGGGGCAGATAGCTTTCCTCTTTCTATCTTTAGGTGTAGTTAGTTTCTCAGGCTGTGACGAGGCGTCTAGGACCAACGTAGGAACGCTCCACGGCTGCCTCTAGTTGTGGTGGTTAGTCAGGGTACTGCAATCTCATAGTTTCCAACTGCTCTGGTGTATTTCCTTTTTTGCCTGCTCTCCTCAGCTACCAAATCATAACAGTACACTCTTCACCCTATCTTGACGGAAAAAAAAACAGAAATGTTGAAAGTTTTGCAAATTTATTAAAAAAGAAAAACCGAAATATCACATGGTCATAAGTATTCAGACCCTTTGCTCAGACACTCATATTTAAGCCACATGCTGTCCATTTCCTTGTGATCCTCCTTGATATGATTCTACTCCTTCATTGGAGTCCAGCTGTGTTTAATTAACCTGATAGGACTTGATTTGTAAAGGCACACATCTGTCTATATAAGACCTCACAGTGCATGTCAGACCAAATGAGAATCATGAAGTCAAAGGAACTGGCCAAGGAGCTCAGAGACAGAATTGTGGCAAGGCACACATCTGGCCCAGGTTACAAAAGAATTTCTGCAGTACTCAAGGTTCCTAAGAGCACAGTGGCCTCCATAATCCTTAAATGGAAGAAGTTTGGGACCACCAGAAGTCTTCCTAGACCTGGCCGTCAAGCTAAACTGAGCAATCATGGGAGAAGAGCCTTGATGAGAGAGGTAAAGTCGAACCCCATGATCACTGTGGCTGAGCTCCACAGATGCAGTAGGGAGATGGGAAAAAGTTCCACAAAGTCAACTATCACTGCAGCCCTCCACCAGTTATGGCAGAGTGGCCTGACGAAAACCTCTCCTCAGTGCAAGACATATGAAAGCCCTCAGAGAGTTTGCTAAAAAACACATGAAGGACTCCCAGACAATGAGAAATAAGATTCTTAGCGGTATGTGTGGAGAAAACCAGGCACTGCTCATCACCTGCCCAATACAATCCCAACAGTGGAGCATGGTGGTGACAGCATCATGCTATTGGGTGTTTTTCAGTTGCAGGGACAGGACGACTGGTTGCCATTGAAGGAAACATGAATGCAGCCAAGTACAGAGATATCCTGGATGAAAACCTCTTCCAGAGTGCTCTGGACCTCAGACTTGGCCGAAGGTTCATCTTCCAACAAGACAATGACTCTAAGCACCCAGCTAAAATAACAAAGGAGTGGCTTCGGAACATCTCTGTGACCATTCTTGACTGGCCCAGCCAGAGCCCTGACCTAAACCCAATTGAGCATCTCTGGAGAGACCTGAAAATGGCTGTCCACCAACTTTCACCATCCAACCTGACGTAACTGGAGAGGGTCTGCAAGGAAGAATGGCAGAGGATCCCCAAATCCAGATGTGAAAAACTTGTTGCATCATTCCCAGGAAGACTCATGGCTGTACTAGCTCAAAATGGTGCTTCTACTCAATACTGAGCAAAGGGTCTGAACACTTATGACCATGTAATATTTCAGTTTTTCTTTTTTAATAAATTAGCAAAAAATTTCTACATTTCTATTTTTTTCAGTCAAGATGGGGTGCAGAGTGTACATTAATGAGAAAAAAATGAACTTTTTTAAATTTACCAAATGGCTGCAATGAAACAAAGAGTGAACAATTTAAAGGGGTCTGAATACTTTCAGTATCCACTGTTTATTGTGTGGCCATTGTTGTTTCTGCACCTGCAATCCTGCCACAATCATTGCTGTATTCATCGATTCAAAATATCATTGTTAGCTTGGTGGTTTTTTTATCCATCAGAGTCTACGGAAGTCATCACTTCTTGACAAAAAAAACAATCCATTTGTTACCTTCTCATAATAAAACCACTCTGCTATCGGATTGCTTCACAACTTATTGCAAGATGTGTTCATTTATTTTTGCCCATGGACAGAAAGCATTACACGCAGCTCTTTTTAAAAGGGGATTTTTCTTTTTAAATTTCGATGTGAAAGTTTACTGTAAATCCTTAGAAGGGCCTATATGTTTTGACAGTCTCTACAATTTGTGGGATGTCCTCCACTAGGCTGGAGACATAGTGCGGTATATCATTCGCACAGATAGTTCAATTTCCTCCTAGCCTGTCCACCCTCCTTCATATGATGCTTAATGTTTTCCAACAAGACTAAGGGTTCTTAACACCATGATGTATAGCTTGGAGTTAAAGGACAACCTTGGATTTTGCTTGTTGCCAGGCCTAATGGCTTGGAACAAAATCCTTTTGTCACTATCATGGTCAGGGGTGATTGGTATGGTATTTTAAAATATTTACGTGGTGACTTTTAACTGTTTATGTGTCATTGACTCCCATGAACAGAATCACGGGTCAAATGATATAGAAGCAAAGGAGTTGTATAATAAATAATAATAATAGATGGTTATATTATGTTAAATAATCAATTAAAAATATGTGGTTAAATATAGAGCTCCGAAAAACAATCCCCACAATGAAATTCTCCATCAGTATGAAACTCATTGAAAAGAGAAGAGTTCTGACACACGGCAAAGAAACAAATCTCTGAGTGGGCTCATGACAAGAATACCAAAAGCTTCATAGCGCAAGCTGAAATGGTGCTTAAGAGACAGAAGGGGCATCCTGGGATACATTTGTTAAAAGAAAAGACAACATTGTGATTGGGTTCAAGTGAATGTGAATGTATAAACTTCTTTCAGGCACAATGAATTGCTGCAATAGAACCATAATTATAGGACAAAGGGTCTCTGCTATGAGCACAATGTAAACCTCGGAAAATAATGATGCACACAAGCAAAAATTCTGCCAATCCTATAAATCTGTTTATAAGAAGAAGTTACATTTCATCAATAATGTATTAATCAATTTATCTATCAGTTTGCATGTGGAACTATTAATAATAGTAATATTCATAATACAAAAAAAATTTTTATTTAATATTTTTGCTCTCTAATTTAAAGAGAATCTATCAAGTTATTTATGCTGTACTAACAATGAGTAGCATGAATCCGTCACCGAGTCTGTTATTTCAGGCATTTATGGTTTACTCTTATCAGTGATCTGGGTGGCTTCTCCCTATGGAGCTCAGCGTGATGTCTCCATATTGGTGTATAGGGAGTAACTTGGCAATGTAGCCAAGCAGGGCGGAGAGAAGCTAATGGGGACTAGCCCACCCTGGCCTTCCTGCTTCTAGACCCTGTTGAAATTATGCAGCATTTCGGATTAAAACATATATTTCATCAATGGGAGAGCTAATCCCTGGTTTAAGCAGAGGGAATCACTTTGACAGGTTACCGTTAAGACTTTTTTTAATTGTTCTGCTATGAGCGCCTGCATTGTACTGAAACAAACATTCATCGATATTACCTATAGAAACTGAAACATCACACAACCTCCAAAAATAATGAATATAGGAAAAATTTTACACAATTGATTTGCTTTAACGTAGAGTGCCTTACGTTTTATCTGGGTAAGATTATCATGTCTTGCAAAATTAGGAATATTTTTAAAATCATCTATAACAAGTCTAGTGAAAATTTCCATGTGTTCCCTCACTAGTCCCTCAAGGGCCAACAATAGAGATGAGCGACTTTGCCTCCGGGAGGGTCAAGTCGGGTTTCGGACCACCTGACTTTCTCAAAAGTCGAGTCGAACGAAATCGGCAAACTATTGGGAAAAGTCGGAGGTCCGCCTGAAACACGAAACCCAATGCAAGTCAATGGGGAAGCAAAGTCGGCAGGGAGTGGAGGACAGTAAACACACCTACAGTGCCCATTTCAATGTCAACGACATCAATTCTTATTACTTAAGCTTGTCAACCTTAATTTACTTTATAATAATAGTTATGCATTGAAAACTGGGAATATTTGGCTTAAGTTGTGGGGGGGCAGGGCTGGCTCCAGATTTTCGTGGGCCCCGGGCGAAAGAGTCTCAGTGGGCCCCTTTAACACATACCACAATTCATGATGCTCCGATACGGCACAGAAATATAGGTATAGTACAATGATAAATACTTCACTTCTTACATTATATGACTGATATCTATTTTAACCCCTTAACGACCAAGCCATTTTGTAGGTTAAAGACCAGGCCAATTTTTACATTTCTGACCACTGTCTCTTTATGAGGTTATAACTCTGGAACGCTTCAACGGATCTTGGCGATTCTGAGATTGTTTTCTCGAGACATATTGTACTTCATGATAGTGGTAAAATTTCTTCAATATAACTTGCGTTTATGAAAAAAACGGAAATATGGCAAAAATTTTGAAAATTTTGCAATTTTCAAACTTTTAATTTTTATGCCATTAAATCAGAGAGATATGTCACAAAAATTAGTTAATAAATAACATTTCCCACATGTCTACTTTACATCAGCACAATTTTGGAACCAAAATTTTTTTTGTTAGGAAGTTATAAGTGTTAAAAGTTGACCAGCAATTTCTCATTTTTCCAACAAAATTTACAAAATCATTTTTTTTAGGGGCCACCTCACATTTGAAGTGAATTTGAGGGGTCAATATGACAGAAAATACCCAAAAGTGACACCATTCTAAAAACTGCACCCCTCAACGTGTTCAAAGCCACATTCAAGAAGTTTATTAACCCTTTAGGTACTTCACAAGAATTGAAGCAATGTGGAAGGAAAAAATTAACATTTAACTTTTTTTCCCAAAATTTTTCTTTCGACACAATTTTTTAAAATTTTGTCAAGGGTATCAGTAGAAAATGAACCACAATATTTGTTGTACAATTTCTCCTGAGTACATCGATACCCCATGTGTGGGGGTAAACCACTATTTGGGCGCATGGCAGAGCTCGGAAGGGAAGCAGCGCCATTTGACTTTTTTGGCTGGAATTGAGATTGGACGCCATGTCGCATTTGGAGAGACCCTGTGTGCCTAAACAGTGGAAACCCCCCACAAGTGACCCCATTTTGGAAACTAGACCCCCCAAGTAACTTATCTAAATGTGTTGTGAGAGCTTTTAACCCCCAAGGGCTTCACAGAAGGTTATAACGTAGAGCTGTAAAATTAAAAAATCATGTTTTTTCCACAAAAATGATCTTTTCATCCCAATTTTTATTTTCCAAAGGATAAAAGGACCCCAAAAGTTATTGTGCAATTAGTCCTGAGTACGCTGATACCCCATATGTGGGGGTAAACCACTATTTGGGTGCATGGCAGAGCTCGGAAGGGAAGCAGCGCCATTTGACTTTTTTGGCTGGAATTGAGATTGGACGCCATGTCGTATTTAGAGAGCCCCTGTGTGCCTAAACAGTGGATACCCCCACAAGTAACCCCATTTTGGAAACTAGACCCCCCAAGGAACTTATCTAGATGTGTGGTGAGAGCTTTGAACCCCAAGGGCTTCACAGAAGGTTATAACGTAGAGCTGTAAAATTAAAAAATCATATCTTTTCCACTAAAATGATCTTTCCACCCCCAATTATTATTTCCCAAAGGGTAAAAGGACCCCAAAAGTTATTGTGCAATTTGTCCTGAGTATGCTGATACCCCATATGTGGGGGTAAACCACTATTTGGGCGCATGGCAGAGCTTGGAAGGGAAGCAGCGCCATTTGACTTTTTTGGCTGGAATTGAGATTGGACGCCATGTCGCATTTGGAGAGTCCCTGTGTGCCTAAACAGTGGAAACCCCCACAAGTGACCCCATTTTGGATACTAGACCCCCCAAGGAACTTATCTAGATGTGTGGTGAAAGCTTTGAAACCCCAAGGGCTTCACAGAAGGTTATAACGTAGAGCAGTAAAATTAAAAAATCATATCTTTTCCACAAAAATGATCTTTCCACCCCCAATTGTTATTTTCCAAAGGGTAACAGGACCCCAAAAGTTATTGTGCAATTTGTCCTGAGTATGCTGATACCCCATATGTGGGGGTAAACCACTATTTTGACGCATGGCAGAGCTGGAAAGGGAAGGAGCGACTTTTTCAAATGCAGATTTTGATGGAATGGTCTGCGGGTGTCATGTCACGTTTGGAGAGCCCCTGATGTGCCTAAACAGTAGAAACCCCCCACAAATGACTCCATTTTGGAAACTAGACCCCCAAGGAACTTATCTAGATGTGTGGTGAGCACTTTGAACCCCCAAGTGCTTCACAGAAGTTTATAACGTAGAGCCGTGAAAATAAAAATATCATATTTTTTTCCACAAAAATAATCTTTTTGCCCCCAAATTTTTATTTTTATAAGGGTAACAGGAGAAATAGGACCCCAAAAGCTATTGTGCAATTTGTCCTGAGTACGCTGATATCCCATATGTGGGGGGGAACCACTATTTTGACGCATGGCAGAGCTCGGAAGGGAAGGAGCACCGTTTTTAAATGCAGACTTTGATGGAATGGTCTGCGGGTGTCATGTCGCGCTTGGAGAGCCCCTGATGTGCCTAAACAGTAGAAACCCCCACAAATGACCCCATTTTGCAAACTAGACCCCCAAAGGAACTTATCTAGATGTGTGGTGAGCACTTTGAACCCCAAGGGCTTCACAGAAGTTTATAATGTAGAGCCGTGAAAATAAAAAAAATCATATTTTTTTCCACAAAAATTACCTTTTTGCCCCAAATTTTTATTTTTCTAAGGGTAACAGGAGAAATAGGACCCCAAAAGCTATTGTGCATTTTGTCCTGAGTACGCTGATACCCCATATGTGGGGGGGAACCACTGTGATCGCCTTACTGCGATCTTTGGGAGGCACAATGAACAAATCCACAAAAGGTGAAGAATTGGTTTTCTTTTTTACGCCGTTCCTCGTGCGGTATTAGTGATTAGGCGACTTTATTCCTCGGATCGGTGCGATTACAGCGATACCAGATTTACACCCTTTTTTCATGTTTAGCTTCTGTCACACACTAAAAGATGCTTTTTCTTGGAATAATTTTTTGTAAGAAATTTTTGCATCGCCGTATTTTGAGAGCTATAATTTTTCCATATTTCGGCCGACAGAGTTATCTGTGGGCTTATTTTTTGCGGGACGAGCTGACATTTTTATTGGTACCATATTCAGGCACATAACATTTTTTGATCGTTTCCTATTCCGATTTTTGTGGAATCAGAATGAACAAAAACCAGCAATTCAGGAATTGTTTTTTTTTTTTTTTTTTTCCTCCGTTCCGTGTGTGGTAAAATTGATAAAGCAGCTTTATTCTTCGGGTCACTACGGTTACGGCGATTCCTCATTTATATATTTTTTTTATGTTTTGGCGTTTTTTACACAATAAAAAATTTTATAGAAAAAATAATTATTTTTGCATCAGTTTATTCCGCGAGCTATAACTTTTTTATTTTTTCGCTGATGATGCTGTATAGCAGCTTGTTTTTTGCGGGACAAGATGACGTTTTCAGCGGTACCATGATTATTTATATCTGACTTTTTGATCGCGTGTTATTGCACTTTTTCCAAGCGGTGTAATGATACCGCTTGGAAAAAGTATAATTTACTACTTTTTTGTGTTTTTTTTTTACGGATTTCACTGAAGGGGTTAACTAGGGTTACGCTTTTATAGATGGGATTTTTACGGACGTGGCGATACCTAACATGTGTATGTTTTTTGTTTTTTATTTTTTTTATTACATAAAAATGTGTATTTTTTAGGGGATTTTTTTAAAATTATTTTTTAATATTTTTTTTACAATTTTTTTTTAAAAATGATTTATTTTTAACTTGTCCCTTTATGGGACTTTCACTTTTTTTACTTTTTATTGCAGTTACAATGCATTGCAATGCTCTGGCATTGCAATGCATTGCAACTATAGTGGAAGCTGCTGTGACAATGATCACAGCAGCTTCCCGTAGCTAAATGACCCGGAGGTTGTCATGACAACCCCCGGGTCATCAAGGCAGAGATCGGCCCCTGCAAATACATTGCAGGGTGCCGATCTGAGGCAGAGGGAGCTCCCGACCCTCTGCCTCCCCCCTGAGCTCTGCGATCGCGCTCGATCGCAGCAGTCAGGGGGTTAACAGCCAGGGGCGGTGGGGGCTCCGCTCCTGGCTGTCAGTGCAGGAAGCCTGGCCACTGCAGCGCCGGCTCCTGCACTGATCGCGCTGGGGAAGCTGAAATTTCAGCTTCTCCTGCACGATCGCTGCTGTGTTTGGTCAGTCAGATTGACTGACCAAGCACAGCGCTGTAGGTGCGGGGACCGACGGCAAAGGTCCCCGCACCGCTTGCCGTGCCTGTCAGCTGTCTGTGACAGCTGTCGGCACTGATCTGCCACTGCGTGTTTACACGCAGTGGTAGATCAAAGCCATGACGTGCAGAGTCCGTCCTGGTGCCGGAACTGACACCTTGCCATGACGGACTCTGCACGTCAGTGGACATTAAGGGGTTAAATTCTACAATAGCTCAAAAAACGGATAGTATATTGCTCCATACAGTATTATGGCCACCACATAGTGCGCTGTTATGTTTCGGTAACTGAGGAGAAATAGCAAAAAATAGCAAAAGCGGTAATACACCAGAGAGGCTGGAACCTATTGGATTGCAGTAACCTGAACTAACCACACAACTAGAAGTAGCCGTGGAGCGTTCCTACGGTGATCCTAGACGCCTCGTCACAGCCTGAGAGATAACTACCCCTAAAGGCAGAAAGATGAAAGCTATCTGCCCCGGAGCAGATCCCCAAAGAAAATAGGAAGCCCCAAAACATGTAATGGCGGTTAGACAAGAAGAAAGCACGGACACAGACAGAAAATAGAATGAGCAAACGCTGGGGCCCAATCTGTCTAGACAGAAAAGTACAGGAAAGAATTCTGACTGCAATCCAACAAAAACCCTAACAAAAATACCAACACTTCTGATTGCCAAAAAACCTGAGATCACACGATCTCATCCATCTAAATCAGATCTCTGGTGTAACAAAACGCTATTCAGTAAATAAAAGTAACAAAGGAGCAAAGCAAAAGTGCAGACACAAACGGAGCACAATTGCAGCGCCAGACCCCAAAAGGGGACAGGCTGCAGTCCACTGCAAGCAGCAAACCAGCAGAGAAAATCAAACAGAGGAAAAAAAAACAGCAAACACTTATCTGAGGGAGAGCAGGAAACTAGCAGTGCTTCAAGCAAGACCAGAAGGAACAATTGATAACCGGCAAGGCTGCGGGAACTCAGGCCACTTATATCCTACCATTCAGCGCCAGCTGAAGGCCGTTCATTAATCAGTTCATTACCCTCAGCAACCACCGGAGGGAGCCCCAGCTCAGAAGCCGCCTCCAGCCTTCACAACAGTACCCCCCTTGAGAAGGGGTCACCGAATCCTCACCTGCACAACCAGGCCGATCAGGATGGGCTCGATGATAGGCACGGATAAGTCTCCCAGCATGAATGTCCGAAGCAAACACCCAAGAATTGTCCTCCTGACCATAACCTCTCCACTTAACCAAATACTGGAGTTTCCGTCTAGCAAAACGAGAATCGAATATCTTCTCAACCACATACTCCAAATTGCCCTCAACCAAAACAGGGTCGGGAGGCACAGCCATAGGAACCACTGGTTCGACAAACCTCTTCAATAAGGACTTGTGGAACACGTTATGGATCTAAAATGTCCCTGGAAGAAGCAAACGGAAGGAAACCGGATTAATAATTTCCATGATCTTATAAGGTCCAATGAACCTTGGCTTAAATTTTGGAGATGTAACCTTCATAGGGATATTCCTTGAGGACAACCAAACCAAGTCCCCCACTTTAAAATGAGGACCATCAGTCCTATGCCGGTTGGCAAACCGCTGGGCCTTCTCCTGGGAGAGAGACAACCTCTCCATCACCTGGTCCCAAATCTGCTGCATACGCTGCACAATAGTCAACCCCCTGACAGACAGAAGCCTCCGTCTGTCCTGAAGAAAATCGAGGGTGAAACCCAGAACTGCAGAAAAATGGAGACATCAAGGTGGCAGAGCTATCCCTATTATTAAGAGCAAACTCAGCCAAAGGCAAAAAAGAGACCCAGTCATCTTGATCAGCAGACACAAAACATCTCAAATAAGTCTCCAAGGTCTGGTTTGTTCTCTCAGTTTGTCCATTGGTCTGAGAGTGAAATGCAGAGGAGAAAGACAACTGAACACCAAGTTTAGAACAAAATGTCCTCCAAAATCTGGAAACAAACTGGACTCCTCTGTCAGGCACAATGCAGGGGTGGGATTCAGCCGGTTCTCCCCAGTTCGATGGAACCGGTTGTTCAAAAAGCAGCCGGTTCCCCGAACCGGGGAGAATCAGAGCGGCGATCTGGTACCATGGGAGTAATGTGGGCAGTGCACGGAGCTGCTGTCTCACCAGAGAGGAGCTTCTTCCTTCCTTCCTGGTCGGCAGCAGCTGTAGTTTCACTTTCTGCTGTGCACGTGCAGGCTCTGGTTCTCTCAGCCACACTGGGTCCTAGTGCCCTCTGTGTGCAGACACTGGACACTTCCTGCTCCTGCCTCAGCCACTGCCTGCAGCTTCATAGTAAGAGGGGACGGAATTTATTAAATTCATTCTGCTCAGGCATGTCATGGTCACTGTGGGGGGATGTGAGAGGATGGGGGTACAGTGGGGCAGGGGTACAGGGCACTGGGGTGAATGTAAGAGGATGGGGGTATTGTGGGGCTAGGGCACTGGGGGGTTAATGTGAGAGGATGGGGTATTGTGGGGGAGGGGTACAGGGCACTGGGGTGAATAAGAGGATGGTGGTATTGTGGGGGCTAGGGCACTGGGGGGTTAATGTGAGAGGATGGGGGTATTATGGGGGAGGGGTACAGGGCACTGGGGTGAATAAGAGGATGGGGGTATTGTGGGGGCTAGGGCACTGGGGGGGTTAATGTGAGAGGATGGGGGTATTGTGGGGGAGGGGTACAGGGCACTGGGGTGAATAAGAGGATGGGGTTATTGTGGGGGCTAGGGCACTGGGGGGTTAATGTGAGAGGATGGGGTATTGTGGGGGAGGGGTACAGGGCACTGGGGTGAATGTAAGAGTATGGGGTATTGTGGGGGCTAGGGCACGGGGGGTTAATGTGAGAGGATGGGGATATTGTGGGGGCTGGCGCACAGGGGTTGATGTGAGAGGATGGGGTATTGTGAGGGAGGGTGGACAGGTCACTGGGGTTGAATGTAAGAGGATGG
Organism: Oophaga sylvatica; assembly: GCA_033576555.1. NCBI lineage: Eukaryota > Metazoa > Chordata > Amphibia > Anura > Dendrobatidae > Oophaga > Oophaga sylvatica. The sequence continues at coordinate 396,506,283 of JARQOD010000004.1, forward strand.
GGGTATTGTGGGGTCAGTGGGACAGAACACTAAGGGGTGCATGTGAGACGATGGGCTGTTGGGGTGGGGTGGGGGACAGGGGAGGTAAGGGGCTTTTTTTTACTTGTGAGCTCCTTAATACTTTAATAATAGATTAATATTTCAGTATTATTATAACAAGGGCCTAGACAGACGGCCGTATAACTCATGCGAGGATCGCACTGCAATCCTCGGACTTGCTGGTACCGTTCCTGCCATGTATAATATATGGTATATACAGCGTAGTGTCGCATACACTGCTGTATTATACAATATACAACAGTTCTAATGCTCCATACCTAATATGCAGGATAATGTACAGTGTATATGATGTAACGTGTATAAGATGCGATATTGCCTTGCCCCCCCTAGTTTTGATCCTGGGTACGCCCATGTCCGGTACTATTTTGCAGCCAGCTTGCAGCGCCGCAACACACCGCCAGCCCCGGCCCCCGCGGACTGATCTCTGCAGTGCGGTGATTGGGTAGCGGCGCGGCTGCGGCCATTCTTTTTGTCACGAGGCGGAGCCGGAGAGGAGAGAGGTACTGTGTGAGCTGAGCTGTGGGCCTGCCTGAGCCCTGGAGTGGAGCTGGAGGAGTGTGTCTGTGTGGACTGAGGTGGTCTATGATAGATAGACGCCGGTCAGAGTAGTAAGGCCTCCATGGAAGAGCAGTTCTTCTAGCCCCCTGCGTTGTCTTCTTCTCTGGAGAGCTTGAGGTCTATGCTCAGAGCTGTCTGTAGGGCACAGCTGTAGAAACCCCCCCAGCTGGAGACAGACCACCAGCTCCCAGATCCTGGCGCCTTCTTAGACATTATTACCGAGAAGCTTGCAATCCACTTGTATGTACCCAGGTGTATAAAGTCACATTTACATCCTGCGGCTTTTTATATGGTCTACTTTATAAAGATGACAGTAATACCTATATCGTACCTTAGGTACTGTACATGCAGTGGTGGTGGGGGAACTGTAAGTCCCAGCATTGCATATTGGCATCTGATCTATAGAGATTACTGCAGGTAATACAATAAATATGTTCTATTATTACAATCACTAGTATAAGTCCCAGCATCTCCCCATTTGTCTAGATATTAGACACACGTTTATTATTCAGATATTATGTAGTATCGACTTTAGGCTGATCCAAACAATCGTATTTTTGGTCAGAAGAAAAAATGGCAGCACGCACGAGTTGCATCCGATTATGGGATCGCACTCAGCCAGGCAAATCAGTGAGTCCGTGAAAAAAAAAATCAGACTGCACTCGGATGACATCTGAATGCAGTCTGATTTTCACAGCTTTACAGAATGAAGAAGATGGGGAACTTTTTATTTCCACCTTCTCCACATCCGCAAAAATCGGAGAACGCTGTGAGCACACTCTGATCAAACTCCGATCAGAGTGTGATTAGCTTAATCGGAACGATTTTCTCGGATGAGACAAAATACGGTCGTGTGACCCTATCCTTAGAGAAATAAATACATTATTATTATTATTGATGAGCAAATGTGCTTGTTTGTTAGGCAATCCCTGCATGTGTTGCGGGTGTCGAACAGCCATGAGACATGCAACCGCGGGGACTGGAACATATTTTTCGAGCATGCAGAAGACATTCGGTTAGAACCCGAGCATGCTCAGATAACACCTTATCTGAGTACGTTCACTCATCACTAATTATTGTATATTGTATTTCTGGATAGAAGGTAGAACTGTAAAGGCTGGGTCTCACATAGCGATACACCAGCGATCCCGACAACGATCAGGATCGCTGGTGTATCGCTATATTATCGCTGCTGAGCTGCCAAACAGGCAGCTCAGGCAGCGATCAGCACAAGGACACTGCGGGTAAACATCGCTAGTTACCCGCAGTGTACCTTGGTTACCAGCGGATCGCTGGTCTCCCGCCTGTCACACGCAGCGATGCGTGCCTGTCAGCGGGAGACCAGCAATCAAAACAATGTCCAGACATTTCAGCGACGATCAGCGATACCCGGCAGGGGGGCTGATCGCCCCTGAATGTCACACACAGCGATATCGCTGGTGAGCTCGCTGCTGCATCACAAAACTAGTGACTCAGCAGCGATCTCGCTAGCGATATCGCTATGTGAGACGGGGGCTTTAGTCCCAGCTACATAATACTATAGTTTAATCTTCAGTTCAGTATGAGACTAGAAAGAGACTTCTTAATCAGAATGTAGTGCACAGCCTGGCCAGCCGGTCAGTCAAGTGAGACAGCTGCATAGAAATTTATATATAGAAATATATGCAGCTGTCACACTCGGGTCAGGAGAGCCGCTGGCCAGAATGTGCACTGTTCTGATCCCATTCCAATTTATTGTTTTTCAACTGACTGCGCCCCTACTTTTTTTTTGAGGAAAAGGTGTGTGTGTGAATGGGTGTGGCTTTAAAAATGGGCGTGGCTTAAAATGGATGTGACTTAAAATGGGTGTGGTTTTCCGACACACAAACACAGAACCTGTTGTTAAAAATTTGAATCCCACCCCTGGCACAATGTTCTCCGGAATGCCATGTAACCGAACCACATGCTGAAAGAACAAAGGCACCAACTCGGAGGAGGAAGGCAACTTAGGTAATGGCACAAGATGTATCATCTTGGAAAACCTATCACAGATTACCCAGATAACGGTCATTCTCTGAGAGACAGGAAGGTCAGAAATAAAATCCATAGAAATATGGGTCCATGGCCTCTTGGGTACAGTAATGGCATTAACAAACCACTAGAACGAGAGCAAGGCTTGGAACGAGAGCAAGTCCCACAGGACTGCACAAAGTCCCTGACGTCACGAGACAAAGTAGTCCACCAAAAGGAGCGACTCACCAAGTTTCTGGTACCAAAAATCCTGGGATGACCAGCCAACGCGGAACAATGAATCTCAGACATCACACTCTTTTTCCACTGGTCTGGAACAAACAACTTCCCAACAGGGCAGCGCTCAGGTTTATCCTCCTGACACCCTTCCAGAGCCAGTCTCAAATTGGGCGAAATGGCAGAAAGAACCACACCCTCTTTCAAAATAACAGCAGGATCAGATAACTCAGGAGAATCTGCAAAGACATTCTTAGTGCCAGGAAGAAAAGAAACCACAAAATTAAAATGTGTGAAAAACAAGGCCCACCTGGCCTGTCTAGGATTAAGTCGCTTGGCTGATTCGAGATAAACCAGGCTCTTATGGTCCATGAGGACCATCACCTGATGTTTGGCTCCTTCCAGCCAATGTCTCCACTCTTCAAAGGCCCACTTCATGGCCAATAACTCCCGATTACGCACGTCATAATTACGTTCAGTTGGAGAAAATTTTCGAGAGAAAAAGGCACAAGGGTTAATCTTACAGGTCTCTGGATCCCTTTGGCACAAAACGGCACCTGCCCCAATCTCAGAGTCATCAACCTCCACCTGAAACGGCAGAGAAACCTCAGGCTGCCGTAGAACAGGAGCAGAAATGAATCTCTGCTTAAGTTCCTGAAATGCAGAAACTGCTTCAGGAGGCCAATTCACCACGTCAGAACCCTTTTTGGTCAAATCAGTCAATGGTTTAACAATACCAGAGAAATTACCAATAAATTTACGATAAAAATTGGCAAAACCCAAAAATCTCTGAAGAGCCTTCAATGAAGTAGGTTGAACCCAATCACAGATGGCCTGAACCTTGACCGGGTCCATTTCAATAACAGACGGAGACAAAATGAATCCCAGAAATTAGATCTTCTGTACGCCAAAAGACACTTTGATCCCTTCACATACAGTGCATTCTCTCTCAAAATCTGGAACACAGTCTGAACTTGTTTCACATGAGAGTCCCAGTCATTGGAAAAAATCAAGATATCATCCAAATAAACAATCAGAAATTTATCCACAAAATCCTTGAAAATATCATTCATGAAGGATTGGAATACGGAAGGGGCTTTAGTAAGCCCAAAAGGCATCACTAGGTACTCAAAATGCCCCTCTGGAGTATTAAACGCCGTCTTCCATTCATCCCCGTGCTTAATGCGAATAAGGTTATACGCCCCCCTGAGGTCAAGCTTGGCAAACCAACTAACACTTTTCACTCTGGAAAATAGGTCAGAAATCAAAGGTAACGGATATTGATATTTAACAGTGATCTTATTCAGGAGGCGATAATCAATACACGGCCTCAATGAACCATCCTTTTTGGCCACAAAGAAAATACCGGCGCCCAAGGGTGAAGAGGATGGTCTGATATGACCCTTCTCCAATGACTCCTTGATATAAGATCGCATAGCATCGTGTTCAGGCACAGATAAATTAAAAAGGCGACCTTAAGGAAATTTACCACCAGGCACTAAAGGCACTGTCCCACTTAACGATCGCGCGCGATCACGACAACGACACGACCTGGCGAGATCGCTGGTGTGATCGCTATGTGATCGCTAGTTAGATTCCAAACACAACTCATCAGCGATCTGTATAACGACCTCTGCGGTCGTTGGGAAAACCTAGTCCCACCTGCGACGCTGGTAAAGTCGTTCATAAAGGGTGTCACACTCAGCGATTCAGGCTCACCAGCGGGACACCAATGACCAAAAAATGGCTCAGAACGTTCATAAGCGATCAGTGACATCTCAGCAGGGGCCACATCGCTGCTACATGTCACACACAGCTAAGTCGCTAACGAGATCGCTACTGCGTCATAAACTCATAAAGAGTTGTCTCAGGAGATTAGAAAGAAAATTATAGACAAACATGTTCAAGGTAAAAGTTATAAGACCATCTCCAAGCAGCTGGATGTTCCTGTGACTACAGTTGCATATATTATTTAGAAATTTAAGCTCCATGGGACTGTAGCCAACCTCCCTGGACGTGGCCACAAGAGGAAAATTGATGACAAATCAAAGAGACGGATAATACAAATGGTAAAAGAGCCCAGAAAAACTTCTAAACAGATTAAAGGTGAACTTCAAGCTCAAGGAACATCAGTGTCAGATAGCACCATTCGTCATTGTATGAGCCAAAGTGGACTTCATGGGAGACAACCAAGGAGGACATCAAAGTTGAAAAAAATCATAAAAAAGCCAGACTGGAATTTGCCAAACTGCATGTTGACAAGACACAAAGCTTCTGGGAGAATGTCCTATGGACAGATGAGACAAAAATGGATCTTTTTAGCAAGGCACATCAGTGCTATGTTCACAGATGGAAAAATTAAGCATATCAAGAAAAGAACACTGTCCCTACTGTGAAACATGGAGGAGGCTCTGTTGTGTTCTGGGGCTGCTTTGCTGCATCTGGCACAGTGTGCCTAGAATCTGAGCAGGGTACAATGAAATCTCAAAACTATCAAGGGATTTTAGAGAGAATTGTTCTGGCCAATGTCAGAAAGCTTGGTCTCAGTCGCAGGTTATGGGTCTTGCAAGAGGATAATGACACAAAACACACAGCTAAAAACACCCAAGAATGGCTAAGAGGAGAACATTGGACTGTTGGACTAAATCCTATTGAGCATCTTTGGAAAGAGCTGAAACATGCTGTCTGGAAAAGGTAACCTTCTAAAACGAGACAACTGGAGCAGTTTGCTCTTGAGGAGTGGTCCAAACTATCTGTTGAGAGGCGCAGAGGTCTCATTGACAGTTACAGGAATCGTTTGATTGCAGTGATTGCCTCAAAAGGTTGTGCAACAAAATATTAAGCTAATGGTACCATCATTTCTGTCCAGGCCTATTTCATGAGTTTTATTATTTTTTAAATTATGTGGAAGCATGGTTAAAACGTAATGTGTGACTTTCATTTGTTCGTTTTCATAGATTTTTGATTTATTATTACTTTTGTCAGATTCAAGTTATTTCTGTGACCATTGTGGGTTTTTCTGTCATTAAACGAGGGGTACCAACAATTTTGAGCACGTGTGTATACATCTCCTAACCATGCAGCATGAAGCTAGCCCTGGCAATGATATGTAGAAGATGGGAGTGGTTAATAGTGAACAGCTGAGAGCCTTAATACAGGAAAACTTCAAAGAGCTCTCAACTGAATGGATTTATCCCTGCGCTACTAAAAGAAACCTGCACCTTTAATATGAAGGTGAAGTACTTCTAATCAGTGCAGGAATAGGAGAAATCAGACACTGCGGTCTTCTGGCTCCTCTCTGTGGTGGTAAACCCCTTCTATGAGTGAGTTTTGGAACCTCAGAACCGTGTTTATTATGGTGTGCCATGTGATAAGACCAGATTGTCACGCTGCAGGACTACAGGTAAATGCAGAGTAATGCAAAACTCCACTAGATGGCAGCGGAGTGGAGAGAGAGATAAAATTCTGCTCAGAGCAGACCAGCAGAACTGCAGGTGACAGCAGAATAGTCAGCAAGCCGGGTCGATACCAGAGAGTAACGTAGTACAGAGGGAAATTCCAAACACACAGTCAGAGAAGAGCCAAAAGGTCAGTGCCAGTAAGTAGCAGAGGTATCAGAGGGAAGCAACAGAATCAGGTCAGAGCCAAAGCAGAGTCGAGTACCGGGGAGTCCAAACACACAGTGACACACAGAGACGAGACGGGTAGGAAAGGAGTATACAGACACGGGCAAAGTCAGCTAAACGCAGCAGGACAAACCACAAGTTCACCAGAACCAGCTACACACGCCGTAGGCAGGAAATATAACTGGCACTGCCTGCAGGATGCAGCACAGAGATATAGCAGACCTGACACAGGAACAAGGCAGAGAAAGTTAACATCTGACATGACCAGACTGGGAAAGGAGAGACAAGACCAAAACCCAGTCTGGATCATGACACAGATCAACCTGGTCGCATGGATGTCAGATGCTCATACCCACATACTCTCTTCAGGACTGTAGGCTTTCCAGTGTGCTAGATACTGATGCAACCGACGAACTAATCGAGAACCAACAATCTTAACTATTTGAAATTCCAAATTTCCACAATGACCAGAGGTGATGGTAGCGGTGATTGTACAGAGGACACAATGTGTTTATTGATATTGAGAGTTTGGCCAAGAATAATCATGGGAAGAGGAGTGGAAATTTGTCATTTAAGGAAAGGAAGGCTTTGGAAGAATTATCAAGTTGGAATGATGTCGTTTTCAAAATGGCCGATAAAGGGGTAATATTGTGATCTGGCCAAATGAAATGTACGAGGCCCAGGCCTATAAATTATTGCGTAACAAAACTGAATATAAGGCCTTAACTTTTAACCCCCTCACCAAATTCCAAGCTGAATTGATCAGCATTCTTACTATGGCCTTTGAAAACGGCATCATTCCTAAAAGACTTCTTGATGTACATCTCAAAATGTGCCCGAGGTTGGCTACATTTTATTTGATTCCCAAGATCCATAAGGATCCTGTGGACCCACCAGGTAGACCAATTGTGTCAGCTAATGAAGGTCTTTGTGAGGTGATCTGCAAGATCATCGAGCATTACCTTCATCCATTAGTTTTACAACTTCCGGCATTCATTAAAGACACTACAGCAGTCTTGAGACATCTTGAGGGTCTCCAATTATCTGATAATATGGTATTTGTCACTGCGGATGTAGAGGCACTCTACTCATCTATCAGACATAGAGATGGCCTAAGAGCAGTGTCTAGATATCTGTCGGCTAGTGGTGTCGATAAAGGAATGTCTGAACTAATTGTGATTCTGCTGGAATTTGTTCTAACCCATAACATCTTCTTTAATGGCCAGATATTTCTCCAGTTACAAGGTAAGGCGATGGGGGCGGCTTGTGCCCCCTCATACGCCAACCTGTTTATGGGGGCATGGGAATGGAACATCTTCCAGGAAGCTGAGGTGTCAGGTATTGAACATGTCCAAAATTGGATTAGATTCATTGATGACATCATGTTCATCTGGGAAGGACCTATTGAGGGGCTACAAGAATTCATGACAAAACTTAATGAAAACGAATTAAATATTCGGCTATCATACAAATTTGGTAGGAGTATTGAATTCCTTGATTTATTGATTACAGCATCTCCAGTTGGTGACATTAATACTACCTTATATAGGAAACCAACGGCTACTAATTCCCTTTTGCATGCCGCGTCATCACATCCTAAAGCCACTATAAAGGGCATACCTGTTGGTCAATTTTTGCGGATCAAAAGAATTTGTTCAGAGGAATTTCAATTTGAGGAACAATCTAAAGATCTGAAAAGAAGATTTAAGGAACGGGGTTACAATCACGATGCTATTTATCGTGGATACCACAGAGCCAAGAATACCCCAGAAATCAATTGCTGCAGGATAAATCTTCTTCCGGTACCTTTCCAGTTAAAGACCATCAGGTAAGGTTTATTACCAATTACTCCAATAATTGGTACGACCTAAAAAGAATCATGCAAAAGCATTGGCAGATTCTTTTCACAGATCATTCTCTCAAAAGGATCTTACCATCACAACCCTTATTGGTAGCCAAACGTTCACCAAACTTACGTGACATTCTCACCCATAGCACCTATGATCCTAAGAGAATGGGAAATCGGGCTAAATCCAGAGGGAGGGATGGTTTCTTTCCCTGTGGGTTATGTAAAGGGTGTGCTAACATGAAGAGGTCTTTTTCTTTTGAAAACTTTGATGGCAGCAGGTCCTTTCATATTAGGGCCCATATTACTTGCTCTAGCAAGGGAGTCATCTACTATGCAGAGTGTCCATGTAAAAAATTTTATATTGGCCTCACAAGTCGTGAATTAAAGATCCGGGTACGAGAACATTGCATAGATATAGAAAAAGCTAAAATGGTTCAAGATGTCACCACATTGAAGACATTACCTAGACATTTTAGGACATTTCATTCATGCAATGCCAATCTATTGGCGGTCAAAGGGATTGATTTGGTAGACCTAGGGTTTCGAGGTGGAGATATCCAGAAGAGATTGGCCAAAAAAGAAAGCCAGTGGATATATAGATTGGGGACTTTGACCCCTCAAGGTCTAAATGAGAGTTTTGGGTTTGGAGCATTCCTTTAAAAAGTGTTGTACCGGGGCAGCACGGTGGCTCAGTGGATAGCACTGCAGCCTTGCAGCGCTGGAGTCCTGGGTTCGAATCCCACCAAGGACAACATCTGCAAGGAGTTTGTATGTTCTCCCCGTGTTTGCGTGGGTTTCCTCCGGGTACTCCGGTTTCCTCCCACACTCCAAAAAAACATACTGATAGGGAATCTAGATTGTGAGCCCCATCGGGGACAGCGACAATGTGTGCAAACTGTAAAGCGCTGCGCAATATGTTAGCGCTATATAAAAATAAAGATTATTATTATTATTATTATGTTGTAGATTGAATCGGCACATTTTGCCTTGATTCTCCATTTAAATTGAGTACATTGGTAGTGACAGGGGTAGGGGATTTTTAAGGTGTTTTATTTATTGTTGTCGTATGCATGATTTATTAATTTTCTCTTTTTTTAGTTCTTTAGTTTATTCCTCATCAGTTCGTTTAATTTTTGGTGGCGATTGCGGTGGCATTTGCATATATGAAGAAGGAAGATTTATTGCCATTGTGAGGATCAACTCATTTCTTTCTGGAAGATATTTCCACTATCAGGAGAATGTCAATATGGACACAGACTTATTAGGACTAATTTCCTCCAGTCTATTTATGAAAAATGAAGCAAATTGTCTTCCTTTTTGGCTAAATATAACTATTAGTGCCATTGTAATGCCATTTGTTCTGAATTAAGATAATATGTTAATAACTGTGTAGTTGAGGATTTGAACTTGGTACCCTCTTATCCATGCCAATACAGCGCCGCATGAGTTGCACGCATCCGCTGGAGACGTCGCCTGTTTGGGATTAGATGTGCGGTATTCTGGTTTAGGAGGAGACGCGCCCTCTGTGACATTGTCTTCCTCCTCCCACGACCGCGCTTCTTGTCCTCCATTGGCTATACAGGCTGACGCATGTGCATGTGCATGTGCATGCGCCAGAGAAACTCCATTACGGCACTTGTATTCTACACCTGATTAGCCGCATCATCGTGATTGATGGTTCTGATCACCAATGGGCAGACCTGTATGGGCGGTACTACGAAGTAAGCTCCATGATACGATGGAAATTTAAGCTATTTGATACGGTGGCAAATTTAATTCCAGGAACGGCATTGGATATTGGGGGTATTTAAACCTGGTGTGTCCTCTACCCCGACACGCCTCCCGAAGAAGGATTGCGAAACGCGCGTCGGTGTAGCAGGGACGCCAGGAATTCCACGTGCAGACTCCAGGTTGCCATTCATTTTTCTGACAACAAGATTTTGTTTACATATGTCTTATATAATAGATATTGTGAGTTTGGGATTGTGCAATAGAGTATTTGTTTACATACTGGGCACTAGATACCTGTAATTACCCATGCATATTCTACTGTGTTAACACTTTCAATATTGGCATATTAAGCTTCATCTTCATTGGCTATAACGGGCTGCTTATTTAGCGTGGTTCTATGGTAATATGTCCCTGGTTTGTTGTGTGATTCAGATGTGTTTCTAAGATTTTATTCCATTTGATTAATAAAAAACACTTTTTGCATATTCAGCATTCTGATTTATTGCCATTAATTAGGCAATGTGGTTTTCGTGATTTATTATCTATATAAGGATGCTATTCCCCCAAGAAATAGGGGTTATTTAACTATTTTGGGCAATGTTGTGATCACAATGTGTTTTTTGAGTAGCGATCAATGAAGCACATTATGAATAATAAAGGTGGGCAGCAAAGCAAGGCAGAATGCTGCAGGACTGACTGCGGTCACAATATAACATTGTGTGTTATTAAATTTGAGTTTGAATAGACAAAGGAGAGTTTAAATCCTTGGCGGGAAGAACTGCTTTCAACTAGTCAGGGCCCTCAAAGGACCATGTGTTGAACGGAAGAAGAAGGGATAGTGTCTCACAGAGCAGAGAGAGGGAGGGAGTAAGCTGCGAGGGGGATCGTTTGTGAAAAATGTCATTCACAAACCAAGGAGATGCAACAGGAGGCTCTCGATGGGTGCTACAGTTATTTATGCAATAAGTTATATTTTCCTGACTTTTTTTTAGAAAAGTATGCACATGGATGCCAGTGACATCAGGCTGTATGAAAATTAGCACAGATGCAAAACACTCCTTCAAGGTATCGAATAACTGGACCATTTGTAAAAGTATGTCCTTTTCCTGATCATATCCGTCAGAGGTTTGGCCACTACCGAAAAGTTTTTGATGAACTTACAGTAGTAATTGGTGAAACCCAAAAACCTTTGTAACACCTTCAAATCCTCAGGATGATCCCATTCCAGTACTGCCTGGATTATTGCCAGATCCATGTGAAAACCGGTGGATGATAAAACATATCCTGGAAAAAGGATCTCCTCAACCGAAAACATACATTTCTCTGGTTTGACAAATATTTTATTGTCTCTGAGTATCTGTAAGACCGACCTGCCTGACAAGTACCTGATGTGACTCAAGGTCAGGTGAATAAATTAATGTCATCAAGACAGATTACAACAATTCTATCTACCAGGTGACTAAAGATTTCATTTACAAAGTGCTGAAAGACAGCGGGAGCATTGGTCAACCCAAATGGCATCACAAGGTTCTCATAGTGTCTCTCAGGCATATTGAAAGCCATTTTCCACTCATCCCTCTCTTTAATATGAATGAGCTTATATGCCCCCTGAGATCCAGTTTAGAAAACCATTTTGCTCCAACAATCTGATTAAAGAGGTCTGGGATGGGAGGGAACGAATACGGACCCCTGACCGTAATCTGATTGAGTTTGTGGAAATCTAGGCAGAGGCATAAACCCCCGGTCTTTCTTCTTTACAAAGAAAAACCCTGCAGCAGTGGGTGATGAGGATGGTCTGATATGACCCTTTGCCAGACTTTCCTCGATTTAGTCCTTTATAGCCTGCCTCTCTGAACCAGAGATATTATATAGTCTGCTCTTTGGCAGCTTGGCCCCAGGGACAAGATTAACGGCGCAATCATAAGGATGATGGGGAGGAAGTTCTTGGCACCCCTGCTCTGAAAACAAATCCAAAAGTCAGACAGGTATTTAAGCACTGACTGGGTATTCACCCTTGTAAGCTGGGTGCACAAGCAGTGTCTTTTACAATTCTCACTCCACTTTACCACATCTCAAGTCTGCCAATCTACTACAGGGTTGTGTAGAGTGAGCCAAGGTAGTCCAAGAACCACAGGACAGGGCAGACCCTCTAGTGTTATGATTTGGTAGCTGAGGAGAGCAATACACCAGAGAGGTTGGAATCTACTGGATTGCAGTACCCTGACTAACCACCACAACTAAAGGCAGCCGTGGGGCGTTCCTACGTTGGTCCTAGACGCCTCGTCACAGCCTGAGAGGTTAACTACACCTAAAGATAGAAAGAGGAAAGCTATCTGCCCGGAGCAGATCCCCAAAGAACAAAGGAAGCCCCCAAACATGTAATGGCAGTTAGACAAGAGGTAATACAGACACAGACAGAAAATAGTATGAGCAAACGTTGGGGCCCAATCTTCCTAGACAGAAAAGGATAGGAAGGACACTTACTGCAATCCAAAAAACCCTAAAAAATATCAACTCTACTAATTGCAAAAACACCTGAGATCACACGACCTCTACCACCTAAATTAGTTCTCTGGTGTAACAAAACTAAGCCGCAGCCACTGAAAAAACTGGAAAAGGAAAATGAACAAATAACAGTGGCTCCAGAAGAACTGAGAGGAGCCTAAGCCCCCCGGGGGGGGGGGGGGGAGACCTGGCTAACCTCACAGAAATGCAGAGAAATATGCAAATGGTAAGCAAAAAAACAAAAAACAGAAAATATCTTATCTGAGAGCAGGAGAAGAGGCAAGACTCAGCAAGCTTCCAAGTGAACCAGGAACCACAGTTGAGACAAGAACAATTGATCACCGGCAACCATGATGGGAGGGAACCTCCCTTATATACTTATATAAGACCAGTCTGTAACTCCTGATTGCCAATCCTCATTGAATGGTTCAGTACTGTTTGTAACCACCAGAGGGAGCTTCTGCTCAGAATTCATTTCTAACACATTCACAACACTCTAGCATATAACAGTCAATAAATTCTGAGTGCATGGCCCCACTTGTAGATGTAACCCTCGGACGACTTCAGTAAAATACCAGTCTCAAAGGTGCGGAGTCGATGGGTATTATGCGTATATGTCTGGACAGCGTATGTGGTTTGAGTCCCTGGACCTGTATGAATGAACAAACCTGTCACGCCCCCAGAGAAAATGTCAGGCAAAGTGATCTTGGGCTCCACTAAGAGTTGCCTGTGAGTCATGGTCTCCAAACCTGATGTGTTAGGGTACTGCAAAACGACAGTCCGTACATCTGCCACCTCCAAGCTGAGTTGCTGCAGTTGCCCTCTCAAAGCAGTGATAGGATTCATAATGGATTAAAAAACTGTTTTGGCCAGACCTAATGTCACAACTATGTTGTCAGGTGTACTGGAAGCAGGGGCTCCTTCCCTGTCCCTAATGCTATGGGCGCCCTAGCTCGCCCTGTTCCCTGGATTACTTCTGACGGTGAAGATGCCGGGGCCACGTACCGTTCCTTAGCTCCTGAATCCGTCCTCAGTCTGTACCCTTCCCCTATCCATGGAAGAGGGGAGTAGTAGTGTACCGTAATACACCAACTAGACTAACAAGATAATACAAACAGGGATAAAGGAATATACCAATCATATAAATATACTCACACAAATAACAGAGGTAAACACCGCGGATTGGAGAATGGGGTAAAATCAAAGTAGGAGAAGGAGAGGCATTAGCACACACCCAAAACTTAACAACAGTCTCAGATAAATCTATCAAACGCCTTCTCAAACAACAACCATAAACCACCATCTCCTAACCATGCAGTATGAAGCTATCTCTGGCAATGAGTGCTTACCAGGACCCAAATCATATAGGAAATGGAAGTGGCTATCAGTGAACAGCTAATGCAGGAAAGCTTCTGTAGAGCCCAGCTGCGCTTGGAATCTCATTTCCCAGAGGGATGCACCGAAGGTAATGACCACTAGAGGACCCAATATGCATACACACATCTTCACCAATCCCTAGAGCCACCAGAGGGAGCCTTTTTAGAGTATATAAGGATGGTGAAGCCACTGAGAGCAGATTAGTTCTCCCTGAGGAGAGCAGAGTAGTCTGAGGGCTGTAGCCTGCAGTGACACCTCAGAAAGTTAAGAAGAGAGTTGTTAGTTCTCTTGGAGTGAAGCAAGTAGAGAGTTAGTGTTAGAACCCTCTTGTTAGGTTTTGTTTCAGTTTGCTGGTCACATGACCTTTTTTCCCTATTTAGTCTGGCTCCGCCCTTCTGGCTTTGCTGGACTTCATTGTATTATCTACTCTTAAGCTAGCCGGGTGCTTAGGTGCCTTACTCAGTCAGTTTTGCTTGATCTTAGGATCTCTAAGTAATTTGTTTTCTGTTTAATTATTCCTGCTACAATTTCTGTTAGGAGGTGTCCACCTTTTCTCCCAGTCCCTAGATCTTGAAGGGATTCCTCCCTCGCAACTATAGGTCTTCGTTCAGACTAGCTGAGGACTTTAGCGGGTCTGGTCGCAGGATCAGGTTACCCGTTACATCGTAGGGATCCAGCTTAGTTCTATTGTAGGGACAGAATTCCCATCTTTCCTTAGTGCTTGTAGCAGATCATAACAGTAAGTCCAGCCAAGAAAAAAAAAAAAATCTCTAAGGAAAGATTTTCTGTTTCCATCATGGTGTCGGTTCAGGATTTGGCTCAACGCCTGCAGGGACTCTCTCTGGAGGTGGCTGAGATCCAGCAACACGTGAGTAGTTGTTCTGGAGCACATTTCGTGGAGCCAAAGGTACGTTTGCCTGATTTATTTTTTGGTGAACAACAAGATTTTTTTTCTTTTAAAAATGCTTGCTTGTTGTATTTCCGTTTGAGACCCAGATCCTCTGGTGATGAATCACAGCGCATAGGGTTCATAATGTCACTTTTGCACAAAGAACCTCAGGACTGGGCCTTTTCTCTGCAGCCTAGTGATCCATGCTTTAGATCAGTGGATAGTTTTTTTTCTGCTTTGGGGTTTTTGTATGACGATCCTGATCGTGTTTCATTAGCTGATACAGAATTGAGACGTTTGAGACAGGGATCAGGTAATGTGGAAAAATATTGTACTCACTTCCGAAGGTGGTCCACTCAGGTGGGGTGGAACGATTCAGCTTTGAAAAGTTTATTTCTTGCAGGGTTAAGTGAAAGGCTTAAAGATTTGCTGATTGCTTATCCTATACCAGGTAACTTGCAAGAGTCTATGCAATTAGCCATACGGGTGGATAGGAGACTGCGTGCAAGGGTTAATGAGAGTAAATCTGCCTTGTCAGCTCCAAGTCTGGAGAGGGACTGTACTGACATTGGAGAGCCGATGGAAATTGGAGCAATGGCACCTCACTCTCGGGAAAAAGACCGCAGATTTGCTGAAGGTTTGTGTTTCTATTGTGGCAAATCTAAGCATTTTATTAAGAACTGTGCGCTTCGAATGAATAAAGAGAAAAAAAAAATGAGGTCAGTTTCGCCGTATAGCTTGTTTAAACAATAAAGGTGTCTTTCTTTCTGCTACCACTGCTGTTGAGGAGGAATTAATGTGAGTTTCGGGTATTTGTGGATTGTGGTTCAACTCTCAATGTGATTGGTGGGAAATTTTTGGAAAAACTAAAATTAAAACCCAAACTTCTGTCTTCCCCTATTAATGTGGTTTCTGTGGATGGTTCTCCCTTGAAAAATGTTACTCACCATATCTGTGAATTTCCTCTTACTATTAGTGGTGTTCATGAAGAGAATTTGGATTTGGTAGTTTTGAATAATTTGCCCTCATCGGTGATTTTGGGGTTACCTTGGTTAAAATTGCACAATCCGGTACTGGATTGGTCTACCAATGAAATTAAGTCCTGGAGTCCTAATTGTTATGACAAGTGTTGTAACAGGCGTACTGCTGCTGTAGTTAAGGGGGAGTTACCTGTACCTATTCAGGATTTTTGGAAAGTTTTTTCTGATAAGGAATCGCAGGTATTGCCTCCTCATAGAGATTATGATTGTGCAATTGAATTTGTCCCTGGAGCAACTCTTCCTAAAAGCCGTTTATTTAATTTGACTATTCCTGAGAGAAAGGCTTTGGAGGAATACATACAGACAAGCTTGGCCGCCGGTCACATTAGGCCTTCTAAGTCTCCTGTGGCTGTTGGATTTTTTTTTGTTAAAAAAAAGGACGGCGGTTTACGGCCTTGTCTAGACTTTCGTGAGATTAATAAGATTACTGTACGCAATCCTTACCCACTGCCATTGATTCCTGATTTGTTTAACCAGTTAGTGGGGGCCAAGTGGTTCTCGAAAATTGATCTTCGAGGGGCATACAATTTGTTGCGCATGAAGGAGGGAGATGAATGGAAGACTGCGTTTAACACTCCACTGGGTCATTTTGAGAATCTGGTTATGCCTTTTGGGCTTTCCAGTGCTCCGACATTTTTTCAGAATCTTATTAATGACATCCTTAGACCTTTGATCGGCAGAAGTGTGGTTGTGTATTTGGATGACATTTTGATTTATTCACAGGATTTGGAGTCTCATTGGAGGAGTGTGCGTGAAGTATTACAGTTACTGAGTCATAATTCACTTTTTGCCAAGCTAGAAAAATGTGAGTTTGCTGTACAGAGACTTAGTTTTTTGGGCTACATTGTCTCCAGTGAAGGTTTTGAGATGACCCGGTGAAAGTGCAAGCTGTGCAGGATTGGCCTAGACCTATTGGTGTGAAATCAATACAGAGGTTTTTGGGGTTCGCCAATTATTATAGAAAATTCATTAAAAAATTTTCTGTGATTGCCAAACCTCTGACCGATCTCACCAGGAAAGGTGCTGATGCGGTTCAGTGGACTACTGAGGCCATTGAGGCTTTTGTGTTGCTAAAGGAGAAGTTCAGCTCTGCTCCCATCCTTACGCAGCCTGATGTGACTAAACCATTTTTGGTTGAGGTTGATGCTTCTTCTGTGGGGGTCGGGGCGGTGTTGTCTCAGGAAAAGACGGATGGAGTACATCCCTGTGCTTTTTTTTCAAAGAAATTTTCTGAGTCTGAACTAAATTATGATATTGGTAATCGGGAATTGTTGGCAATTAAACTCGCATTTGAACACTGGCGTCATTTTTTGGAGGGAGCGGAATTTCCCGTTCAAGTCTTCACCGATCATAAAAATCTGGTCTACCTTGATGCTGCCAAACGCTTGAATGCCCGTCAGGCTAGGTGGGCACTGTTTTTCTCGCGGTTTAATTTTACCGTTACTTACATCCCAGGTACTAAAAATGTTAAAGCTGATGCTTTGTCTCGCAGCTTTTCTCCTATGGTGGGTACTGAGGAGGAGGAAAACATTTTGCAAGAGGGGGTTGTTATTGCTGTTTTGGACTCTGTGTTGGAAGATGAGATTCTTAAAGCACAGGAGAATGCCCCATCTAATACGCCGCATGGGAGGTTGTTTGTGCCTGGTACCCTGAGGAGAGATTTGTTTGTTGAATGTCATGACTCTCGGTTGGCAGGTCATACTGGAATCTCTGAGACCAAGAGACTTGTGGGTCGCAGCTTTTGGTGGCCTGGATGGCAGAAGGAAGTCATTAAGTGGGTGCGTCAATGCACGGTGTGTGCTAGATCTAAGTCTTCTCATACTCCTGCTGAGGGGTTGCTTTGCCCTCTGGAGGTCCCTAGTGCACCTTGGACACATTTGGCTATGGACTTTATTACTGACCTTCTCCCCTCTGAGGGTTTCACTGTCATCTGGGTTGTCGTGGACCGTTTTAGCAAGATGTGTCACTTGGTTCCTTTCATCAAACTGCCCTGCGCTAAGACTCTCGCTAAAGCCTTTGTCAAGGAAATTGTCAGACTACATGGCGTTCCTACTGACATTGTTTCTGATAGGGGACCTCAGTTTGTGGCTCGTTTTTGGCGCGCCTTTTGTGACAGGTTGGGAGTTCATTTGTCGTTTTCATCCGGATATCATCCTGAGTCTAATGGCCAGACAGAAAGGAAAAACCAGGATGTTGAGCAGTTCTTGCGATGTTTTGTGACTGATAATCAAGAGGGGTGGTCTGAGTTTCTGCCACTTGCTGAGTTTGCTCTTAACAACCATACATCCGCTTCTGCTGGTTGTTCGCCTTTTTTTGTTGTACTGGGAGACATCCGTCGTTTGGGTCATTTTCCAAGTTGGGATAGGCTGTACCTGAAGAGGAGAATTTTTCTGGTGTTTTGGAGAGAGTTTGGACTGATGTGCGTGGTAATCTTCAGGAGGCTAACAAAAGATCCAAAGTGTATTTTGATAGAAAACGACAAGAGGTTTTGTTTGCTATTGGTGACATGGTTTGGTTGTCCTCTAAGAATCTGCGCTTGAGGATTCCATCTAAGAAATTGGGTCCCAAGTTTGTAGGGCCCTTTAAGGTGCTTCAGGTTATTAACCAATCTGCTGTTAAGTTGGAGCTTCCTACCTCCTGGAAGATTAATCCGGTGTTTCATGTTTCTCTCTTGAAAAAAGCTGAGGTCTCAGATGGAGACGTCTCGGCCACTGTTCCCTGGTGGTGGAGGACGGGCAATATGAGATTTCCCGCATCCTAAATTCTAGACAGTATAGAGGGAGTTTGCAGTACCTCGTCGCTTGGAAGGGTTATGGACCCGAGGATAACTCATGGGTGAGGGCGGATGATGTTTCTGCGTCTAGACTTGTCAGAGCGTTTCACAAGAGGTTTCCGGATAAGCCTAAGGCCTAGGGGATCCGGAGGATCCTCTTAGAAGGGAGGGTACTGTTAGAACCCTCTTGTTAGGTTTTGTTTCAGTTTGCTGGTCACATGACCTTTTTTCCCTATTTAGTCTGGCTCCGCCCTTCTGGCTTTGCTGGACTTCATTGTATTATCTACTCTTAAGCTAGCCGGGTGCTTAGGTGCCTTACTCAGTCAGTTTTGCTTGATCTTAAGATCTCTAAGTAATTTGTTTTCTGTTTAATTATTCCTGCTACAATTTCTGTTAGGAGGTGTCCACCTTTTCTCCCAGTCCCTAGATCTTGTAGGGATTCCTCCCTCGCAACTATAGGTCTTCGTTCAGACTAGCTGAGGACTTTAGCGGGTCTGGTCGCAGGATCAGGTTCTCCGTTACATCGTAGGGATCCAGCTTAGTTCTATTGTAGGGACAGAATTCCCATCTTTCCTTAGTGCTTGTAGCAGATCATAACAGTTAGCTCTAGGAGCGAGCACAGATCAGTTAGTCTGCAAAGCCAGGTGCAGGACAGACGGAGAAGACTGATAGCAGCTCCAGGCAGAGCTTGGAGGTAAGAAGAGAGAGAGAGAGAACAGCAGTTGTGGAAAGAACCTGAAGTCTGCAGCTCTAAGCTTAGTTCAACGTGTGGAGGCTAGTACAAGTGGAAAGATAGCCACTCCAGCCTAGTCAGAACTGAGTCAACCGAGTGCAGTTCAGTGTGCAAGCATGCCGACGCTTTGAGAGCAGTGAAGAAAGAGAAGAAGCAGCAACCTACAGCCAGAGTGTGCTTATGTGAGGGTCGAGTAGGACGAAAGGCGAGTGGAAGAGAATAAGAGAGTGACAGAAGTGGAAATAGCTTTGTTAGCTTACCTCAACTCAGATAACCGGACACCGGGTCCGAGCTTGCTAGAATCTACACGACTAGTAGGAGATACCGGAGATCCTGGAGTACTTCAAGTTCCAGGAGCCCAGGAGTGCTGATACGTAACCGGGGTCAGGAAGACGGAGTCTAGCAGGGCCCTGCAAACAGAGACACTGTTCTATCCAAGAGAGGGCCCTACCACAAAGTCAGCCGGGTGTGTAAAGTTGAAGACAGAGTTAGGCCTCGTTTCATACAGGTCAGAGACTCACATTATAGAAGTAAGGAGGCCCTACACCTACTCAGTGGGAAGAACTGGACGTGCATCCTTCACCCTGCCAGCACCCCGGGACGTGCCTGCCATTCCATCAGTAAAGGTACAGAAAGAGACTTTTGTGTGTGTCTACCTTATTACTCTGGCTGCTGAACTCCCTCCTCCATCCTGCACCCTTACACTCCGTTTACCCTGAGGGACCCCAGCCTTGCCTGTGGAAGGCTTAACACCTTGCTGCCCAACACCAACCCTTCAGCGGATCTGCATAGCAGCGCTGGTCACCCTGACCAGGCACCACAGGTGGCGTCACGAACATTTCTACAAACCTTATAATCCCCTGTAAATATCCCCTTTTCAGTGAGTGCCCAGGGCCACGGACCGAACTGTGTGGCCGTGACATCCCCATAGAAGTGAATGGGCTCGGTGCCGAGTACCCCACAGGCCCTGGCGGGCGACTCACTTCCAAGAGTTTTCAACTGAGCGGATTAACCGATGCACTGCTAAAAGAAACCTGAACAGTTTAATATGAAGGTAAAGTGCTTCTAATCGGTGCAGCAGTAGGATAAATCAGACGCTGCAGTCTTCTGGCTCCTCTCTGTCGCAGTAAACCCATGACAAATAGTGGAGATTTCCCATCTATGTCAAAGTGCAGAGTAACTAAAAACAGCATCTCTCGTAGAAAGTTTTGGCATGTCCACGCATTGCACATACAACCTGTTGACTTTTCATTTTGTTGACACATCTCCTCTGGTGGTGCTGTAGGAGAATTTGACTCTGCTGGAGATTTTAGTAGTAGAATATTTTGTTAAAAACAAGATTGCAATTTTTTGTGCTTCTGATTTCTTCACCTTTATTAAAGGGAACATGACAGCTGATACATGCTGACCAAACCGTGGGCAGCATGTATCAGCCACTGACTGTGCGATTACAGCCATGTACTGTATGTTTGTCTCTGAAACGCTGCGGCATTTCTGAGAAAAACATACTTGTAATAGTTGCCAGTGACAGAGCCGCATAGTGCACTGGTCATACAGGCGGGTTCCTGGAAGCTTCTCCACACCCGCTGACAGTGACTGACAAACCTCTGCGGCTGGTAACCTGTTAAATCCCGCTGTCAATCTCTGATGGTGGCACTTAACATGCACTGATGGGTTGTCATGACAGTCGGGAGTCTGCAGATGACCCCTGTGCCTGTTATTAGTTTTCTCCTGATGAACCCCCAAATGAGCAATGAAAACTAAAAATATAAACATAAAGAAATAAAATGAAAAAGCATACAGAAAATGCTTATTAGAAAAAATAACAGAGTCCCAGCAATGTAAAACAAAAAAGTGCATGTGCATCTGAAGTAAACAAAAGGTGAGCAGATGATCCAAGTATTGGCCTAATGGAAGACCTATGTGAAGGAAAGAAAAAACGTTATTAAAAAAGCAAAACTGTAACATGGAAAATGTATAACCCACCAGTACAGAAGATGAAAGAAGAGGGGTTATTTACTATATTTCTTTTTCTTTTTTATAGAAACCTGTGAAGAGTAGTTCTTCACTAAGGCCATTTGGTGCCAATATCCTAAGATTAAAAGTCCATCTTGCTTCCCGCCTTATTGATTCCTCTGTAATTAATCCACCTCTAATAGTTGGATTTAATTTGTCCACTATCATAACGCACAATTGTTTAGATGAACCATTATGATATTCCAAAAAATGAGCTGCCAATGTAGTAATGGCCTTACCTTTTGCCTTGTACTTAAGGGCTCTTGAGATGTTTGAAATATGTTGTTGGATTCTATGCAGGACCTCATGGGTAGTTTGTCCAATATAGATCCTTGGGCAACTATCAATAAGAACATAGACCACATTTCTAGTATGACAATTGGAATAACATTTTGTGTGGACATATTTGAGAAAAATAGAGATGCTAACACTTTTGTCCGAGATGACAAATGGACAAATGGTACATCCACCACAAGGATATAATAATAATATCTTTATTTATATAGCGCCAACATATTCAGTTATCACTATATACACATGGTTCCTAGCAATGACTATGCAGGGAGGAAATGAGAAGAGCACGTTATCAGTGAGCACACCGGAGGTCACTGGAGCAGAAGTCGCCGGCGCTTGCACAGAAGATCCCTGAATGCAGTTTCCACAGAAGGAAGGTGTCACGAACCGACTCAGTTAAGTCCAATGGACGACATAACGAACACCAACAACGGGATGGAAAAAGGGGAAGGAAGGCACTCACAATAGGGAACGAGGGATGGGGCACCTCCTAACTCAGCCTGTGCTTATCCCTAAGCTCCCCTAAAGCCCTATGAGGTTCCTTCCCCCCGCCGCCATCACGAACCTCGTCCCTAGCTGTCACCTCACTATACCCTGGCTAGTGCACCTGCCAGCAATGACGCTAGCCTCACCACTGCAGATGGTGAAAACACAGGGGTAGTGACAAGCACGAGACAGGCAAAGACAGGGAATAAGAAAACTTATCTTCCAAGCTGCTGCTGCAAACTCCACTCAGCAGAGGATACGGAACCAGGACCTCACACAGCTGATACACGCTGACGCCAGAGAGCTCACTCATCGGCAGGTCTCCAGAGAAACTTTATCACCAACAGTCAGCTGATGCGTCAGGTGACTATTTAAAGGATGGTTGGAGTGGTCACCACCCACATCAGCTGACCTAGCAACTCAGCAGCTGCAGTAAGCTGCCAGCAAGGAATACTAACATTAACCCCTGCTGGCCTGAAAAGAAAAAAATTTAAATTATAGTGGAACCAGAGCTGCCATGAATTCAAAAATGGATCTTGACAGAAGGAAGAGGTACATATTTTGGAGGGAATACAGGGCGCAGGTGCGGGATTCCGGGGCCATAACTGACATGCATGGGAGGGGGTAATATTATAATGAATACAGGAGGCGGGAATTTCTACCAGGGACTGAACACCCTGGAGTCTGGAAGAAATCATTAGCGTAAAGACAGAATACATTTCTCAAGAACAAGACTGGTAATATGAGGCATACAAGTAGGACTAGTGTAATATTTCTATTATCTGTATGCCAATTTTAATAGGTCATATACACACGTGGCCAAAATTGTTAGTACCTTTTGTTTAATGACAGAAAAACCTACAATGGTGACAGAAATAACTTGAATCTGACAACAGTAATAATAAATAAAAAATATATGATAATGAACAAATGAAAGTCAGATATCGCTTTTCAACCATGCTTCCACAGAATTTTTAAAATAATAAAACTCATGAAATGGGCCTGGACAGAAATGATGGTACCCTTAACTAAATATTTGGTTGAAAAGCAATGTCTGACTTTCATTTGTTCATTTTCATAGATTTTTGATTTATTATTACTTTTGTCAGATTCAAGTTATTTCTGTGATCACTGTGGGTTTTTCTGTCATTAAACAAGGGGTACCAACAATTTTGACCACATGTGTATGTCCCAGGGGGTGACATTCTCCCTTTAAAGATGATCTACAGTGGGGAAAATAAGTGTTTGATACACTGCCGATTTTGCAAGTTTACCACCTACTCACACACTCACACACTCACACACTCACACAGCCTCCTGCGTGGTACCAACAGCGGAATACCGTCGCACTTCACCTGCGTGAATTCCCGCCAGGCGCAGTGAATCATTCGGCTGATCCCGACGGCAGATGCGCGACATGTCTACAGGCAGAGGAAGCCGGTCACATTAAAGGGGTTTTCCCACGAACGAAAGTTCATTTTAAAAACTGTCTGTGTCTGACCGTGTACAGAGCATACCACATCTCCTGGACAGGGGAGGAAGGAAAAGACAATACTGACATTACTGTTACGGATCTGCAACTCAGGACTAGGGAAGAAAGGGGAGAAGCTGACCCTGTACTAGGACTAGGCTGAAGCCCTACGATGGAGCGGGCGACCTATTCCTTGTGAATAGACCCTCTGACATTTCCTAGGTTAAACTCAAAAGACCTAAAGGTAGGGGGACGGGTATCCCTGAAAGGTCTGGGGACTGACAACAAAACAGGTAATCTCCTAGCAGGAAAATAGAGGAAGCTGCAGAAACAAAAGGAGAACCAAAAAACAAAGCAAGCAGAACTAGAGATCACAGAACAGCACAATATCAAACACAGAAAGCTATCAAAGCACCTAGCCAAAACTCTAGCGGATTAACACTGTTGTCCAGCAAGGACTATGAGGCAGGTGCTGGGTAATAAAGGGTGATACCATCACCTGACCTTAGACAAACCCAGCACCAGGGGAAAAAGACCAGCAACCAGAAAACCACAATAATATGGCAGATGGTCAAAGCTAAATAGATTCTAACAGTACCTCCCCTTTTACGAGGATCCTCCGGATCCTCTTGGCCGAGCCTTATTCGGAAATCTCCTGTGAAACGCCTTAATCAGCCTTGAGGCCAAGACGTTCTCAGCTTTCACCAGGAATTATCCTCGGGACCGAAACCCTTCCAGGACACAAGATACTGCAACCCTCCTCTGTGCCACCTTGAATCTAAAATGCGTGAAATCTCAAACTCGCCGTCCTCATCAACTGGAGGAACAGTCGGCATTGCCTCCTTATCTGGCATGTCAACTTTCTTCAGTAAAGATACATGAAAAACTGAATTAATTCTCCAGGATGAGGGGATGTCTAATTTCACCGCTGCCGAGTTGAAAACCTGAACCACTTTGAAGGGTCCTACAAACTTAGGCCTCAGTTTCTTAGAAGGGATCTTCAAACGCAGATTCCTAGAGGACAACCAGGCCATGTCCCCAACTGCAAACCACACCTCCCATCTTTTCTTGTCCAAATATTTCTTTGACCTCCTATTCGCCTCTTTCAGATTATGGCGTACACTGGTCCAAACCCTTTCCAAATTTCCAGAAAAACTCTCCTCCTCAGGCACCGCCACCCCAATCTTTGAAAATGGACCGAAAGATGGATGCCTCCCAGTACAGCAAAAAAAAAAAGAACACCCAGCCGAGGAAGACGTACGATTATTAAGAGCAAACTCAGCTAGTGGTAGATATTCCAACCACATCTCCTGATTGTCTGCTACAAAACATCTCAAAAACTGCTCGACATCCTGGTTCTCCCTTTCGGTCTGTCCATTGGACTCTGGATGATACCCTGACAAAAATGACAAATGAACCTTTAATCTGTCACAAAAAGCACGCCAAAAGCGAGACACAAACTGTGGTCCTCTATCGGAAACAATGTCCGTGGGAACACCATGGAGCCTGACAATCTCTTTCACAAATGCCTTAGCTAGAGTCTTGGCGCAGGGTAATTTATTGAACTGGACCAGATGACACATCTTACTAAAGTGGTCCACAACAACCCAGATGACAGAAAAACCCCCAGAGACCGGCAGATTGGTGATAAAATCCATAGCAAGATGCGTCCATGGTGAACTAGGAAACTCCAAAGGGCACATCAACCCTGCAGCCGGGGCATGTGAGGCCTTCGACCTAGCGCACATAGTACACTGACGCACCCACTTGATGATTTCTCTTTGCCACCCTGGCCACCTGAAACTTCGACCGATCGACTTTCTAGTTTCCGAAATTCCTGTATGACCCACCAACCGAGACTCATGACATTCAGCAAACAAAGCTCTCCTCAAGGCTCTAGGCACAAATAATTTACCATACGGAGTGTTTGTTGGTGCAGCATTCTGGGCCTCTAGGATGCTATTCTCCAACTCAGAACCCAATGCTACCACCACCACCCCTCTCTGCAAAATACAGTCCTCCTTCTCAGTATTAACTGCTGGAGAGAAACAACGAGACAAAGTATCTGCTTTAACATTCTTTGTCCCAGGGATATATGTTACAGAGAAATGGAACAGTGCAAAAAACAGTGCCTACCTAGCTTGACGGGCATTCAAACGATTAGCAGCATCCAGATATATCAGATTCTTATGATCAGTAAAAACCTGTATTGGATGTCTAGCCCCCTCCAAAAAATGTCGCCAATGCTCAAACGCGAGTTTAATAGCCAGTAACTCTCAGTTCCCAACATCATAGTTGAGCTCAGGCTTCGAAAAATTTTTAGAAAAGAAAGCACAGGGATGCACCCCATCCTCTCCCTCCTGGGACAGAGCTGCCCCCACCCCCACTGATGAGGTATCAACCTCTACCAGAAATGGCTTGATTTCATCTGTCTGGATCAAAACAGGAGCATAGCTAAACCTCTCCTTGAGATGCTCAAAAGCCTTAACAGCCTCAGTGGACCATTGGACAGTATTAGAACCCTTCTTGGTGAGATCAGTTATACTGTAGGTTTAGTGATAACAGAAACATTCTTTATAAATTTTCTATAATAATTAGCAAACCCTAAATATCTTTGAACCGACTTTAAACATTCAGGCCTAGGCCACTCCAGTATGCCTGAACCTTCCCC
The DNA here is from genome assembly GCA_033576555.1 of Oophaga sylvatica. Classification (NCBI taxonomy): domain Eukaryota; kingdom Metazoa; phylum Chordata; class Amphibia; order Anura; family Dendrobatidae; genus Oophaga; species Oophaga sylvatica. Next base: position 396,532,588 of record JARQOD010000004.1, read on the forward strand.
GGGTCCATCTCAAACCCCTCACTGGAGACAAAGTACCCCCAAAAACTCATTTTCTGCACCGCAAACTTGCACTTCTCCAATTTAGCAGTGTGTTTTCTCTCAAAATTTGTAGTATTTCGCAGACTCTCTGCCAATGCGACTCCACATCATGTGAATAGATCAAAATATCATCCAAATAAACACTCCTACCGATCAACGGCCTCAGAATGTAATTGATGAAATTTTAAAAAAACGCGGGCGCATTAGTAAGGCCAAAAGGCACCACCAGACACTCAAAATGACCTTCCGGGGTATTAAAGGCTGTCTTCCATTCATCGCCCTCCTTCACCCGCAGCAAATGATATGCCCCACGAAGGTCAATCTTAAAGAACCACTTAACTCCGGTTATTTGGTTAAAAAAATCCAGAATAAGCGGCAACAGGTAAGGATTGCGCACAGTGATCTTATTAATCTCCCGAAAATCCAGACACGGCCCAAGGCCCCCATTCTTTTTTAAAAAAAAAAATCCTACAGCCACAGGGGACTTAGAGGGTCTTATATGACCTGCAGCTAGACTAGTCTGTAGGTATTCCTTTAAGGCCTCCCTCTCGGGAACCGTCAGATTAAATAAACGACTCTTAGGGAGTGTGGCACCTGGGACGAACTCAATAGCACAATCGTAATCTCTATGGGGTGGTAGAGCTTGCGACTCAACTTCTGAAAAAAACTTCCAGAAATCCTGAATGGCTTCAGGTAGCTCCCTCTTCACAACCGCAGCAATGTGAACATTACAACATTTACCATAACACCCCTGACCCCAGGACCTTATAGTACTAGACGATCAGTCCAGCAAAGTATTGTGCATTTTTAACCAGGGTAAATCCAGGACGACTGGAAAAGGCAAATTAGCAAGTACAAACAAGTCTATACACTCCTGATGTTGCATATTCACAATAAGTGGGAACCCGGTGACCTTTCAAGAAACGCACCCATGCTCCAGGGGAGTATTATCAATCACCACAACAGGAAAAGGAGATGACAATGGTTCAGAATCAAACTTATATTTTTCTAGAAATTGTTGATCAATCAAATTAAGTGCAGAACCACAATCCACCATGACCTGAAAATCAATGGAATGACCATGATAGGTGGTATTACCAGAAAAAAATACTCCTGCGGACCGTAAAAATGCAATACGAACGGGAGTGTTGCTCCTACTGACCTTTTTTTTCTTTTCGTTCCTTCATAGAATCATAGAATAGTAGAGTTGGAAGGGACCTCCTGGGCCATCTGGTCCAACCCCCTGCTCAAAGCAGGATTCTCTAAATCATCCCAGACAGATGTCTGTCCAGCCTCTGTTTGAAGACTTCCATTGAAGGAGAACTCACCACCTCTCGTGGCAGCCTGTTACACTCATTGATCACCCTAACTGTCAAAAAGTTTTTTCTAATATCTAATCTGTGTCTCCTCCCATTCAGTTTCATCCCATTGCTTCTAGTGTTTCCTTGTGCAAATGAGAATAAAGATGATCCTTCTACAATGTGACAGCCCTTGAGATATTTGTAGACAGCTATTAAGTCTCCTCTCAGTCTTCTTTTTTGCAAGCTAAACATTCCCAAATCCTGCAACCGTTCCTCATAGGACATGGTTTGCAGACCAGTCACCATTCTTGTGGCTCTTCTCTGAACTTGCTCCAGTTTCTTGATGTCTTTTTTAAAATGTGGTGCCCAAAACTGGACACAGTATTCCAGATGAGGTCTGACCAAAGAGAAGTAGAGGGCAATAATGACCTCACGTGACCTAGACTGTATGCTTCTGTTGATACATCCTAGAATTGCATTTGCCTTTTTTGCTGCTGCATCACACTGTTGACTCATGTTCAGTCTGTCATCAATTAGTATACCCAAGTCTTTTTCACATGTGCTGTTACTTAGCCCTATTCCTCCCATTTTGTATATGCTTTTTTCATTTTTATTGCCCAGATGTAGTACTTTGCATTTTTCCCTGTTAAAATCCATTCTGTTAGTTGCTGCCCACTGCTCCAGTTTATTTATATCTTTTTAAATCCTCTCTCTCTTCTCTAGTATTAGCTACCCCTCCTAGCTTTGTGTCATCAGCAAATTTGATCAGTTTACCCTCAATTCCTTCATCTAAATCATTGATAAAGATGTTGAACAATACAGGGCCCAAAACAGAGCCTTGTGGTACCCCACTTGATACATTCTTCCAACTGGATGTGCAGCCATTTACGACCACTCTTTGGGTCCGATCACTAAGCCAGTTATGAATCCACCTAACAGTTGCCTTGTCCATTCCATACTTAGTCATTTTTTCAATAAGGATTGTGTGAGATACTTTGTCAAATGCTTTGCTGAAGTCAAGATATACTATATCTACAGCATTTCCCTGATCCACCCAGTCAGTGATTCTGTCATAGAAGGAAATTAAGTTAGTCTGACATGACTTATTAGTTACAAACCCATGCTGACTCTGTTTAATCACTTCATTCTTATCCAGGTACTTGCATACATGTTCTTTAATAATTTGTTCATAGACCTTTCCTGGTATAGAAGTCAGACTCACCGGCCTGTAGTTCCCTGGGTCCACCTTCTTCCCCTATTTGAAGATAGGAACAACATTTGCTCTTCTCCAGTCTTCTGGACTTCTCCTGTTCTCCAAGAATTTTCAAAGATTATGGACAGTGGTTCAAGAATTTCTTCTGCTATCTCCTTCAGTACTTCAGTCCTTATGCGAACCTCGTATTGCTTAATAAAATGGTCCGCCTTACCACAATACCAGCATAGCCCCTGAGAGAAACTCCTCTCCCTCTTCTAGGAAGGAGAGGACATTGCACCAAGTTCCATTGTTTCCCCGCTGATGACAGGGCCATCCTGAGAGACTGGGTCCAGCATTGCAAGAGCCTTCTCTTCATTCTGCCTGTCTCTCAATCTTCTATCCAGACGGATAGCTAACTGCATAGCAGTTTCCAAAGTGGCAGGTGCAGGATATATGCAATGAGCAAATCTTTAACCCTTTCACTCAAACCTGCTAAAAACTGACTCTTGAGCGCTGGGTCATTCCACCTGACCTCTGCGGACCATCGTCTGAACAGGGTGCAATACCTCTCAGCATCACTAGAACCCTGTTTAAGCCGTCTGAGTTCTGCCTCAGCTGATGTGAACCGATCAGGATCATCATATAACAACCCCATAGCAGTAAAAAATGCTTCTACTGACATCAAACAAGGATCATCAGGATGTAATGAAAATGCCCAGATTTGGGGTTCACTTCGCAATAAAGACATAATCCCCACATGCTGTAATTCACTCCCTGAAGATCCAGGTCTAAGCTGAAAATTTAGTAAACATGCATTTTTAAACATAAAAAATTCCTGCCGTTTACCAGAAAAAAACTCAGGTAATCCTATCTTTGGTTCTTCAGAGGGTGCTCCCTGGTAATTACTCACGTGCTGTTGCAGTCTGGCTACTTTCAAAGTTAACCCTTGCAAGCGTTGAGCAAGTTCTTGGACGCTGTTCATATTGAAGGAATGAAGGAATCCGGGAGAGGATATATATATATATATATATATATATATATACTGTCATGGAAATATATATTGAATAAGGAGCCTTGTACAGGGAAAAAACGCTCCCCGCCTCTCTCCACAGGGAGAAGGCATTTTTGTTTCAACGGTCCCCTCTCAAGAATCACAGGAGGGACACCCTCTCCTCTTTCTTCTCTCAGTCCCTTTCTCCTTCTTCAGACTTTTCTCCTCTTTCCTCGCTGCCATCCCTCTCTATCCTTCTTTCCCTATCATTCTTTCTTTCCCCTCCCTCACATCTCTGACACATCCATTTTCTTCCTCTTCCTCTTCTTCTATCTCTTCCTCTCCAACTCTCAAATCTTCTTCATCTTCTTCTACTTCTCCCCCTCCATCTTTCTCCTCTTTCTCTCCTCCATCTTTCTCTCCTTTTCCCCTTTCACTCTTCTCTCCCTCCCCTCCTTCATTTTCTCCTCTCTCCCCTCCACCTCTCTCCCCTCCATCTCTCCCCCCTCCTCTTTCCCTCTCTCCTCCCACACCACACCCTTCTGATCTTTCTCCTCCTTCCTTTTCCTCCCTTTGTCCTCCCACACCACACCCACCTGCTCGTGCTCGCTCTCCTCCTTCCTCCTCCTCTCAGGCACATCCCACCGCTTCTCACTCACACCTCCCTTCTCTTCCTCTTTTTTCTACTTCGTTATCAACTGGGTCAACGCCCAATCAAAGCAATGTGGTGTCCCTGTATTCAGTGCCTCCAGCACAGGGCACCCTGTCTATCCCAAGCACAGTACAAACATTGCCAGTCATTATATCAGGAGAAGAAAGTGCAAATCTCCCTACACAAAACGCTGCAGGTAGCCCCAGACACAACAGCAAGCAGAGCCCACAGCCATGGCTTCACAGGGGGGAAGTGTAGCTGCAGACTTCAGACACAAATGAGGAACCTCAGTGCCAAGCAGAGCTGCCAGCATGGAACCATGACACTGATCCACCGCAGCCTCAGCAAGGAAGAGGGAAATCCCCATGCAGCAAGACAACTTTTAAGCCCAAATCTCACCCAGTATATGCACCAAGCACACCATGTCACTTCTCATCTGATGAAGATGAAGACACAACGTCATACATGCTGCCCAATACTAGGGAAGAAAACCCACAACACCAAGAGAGCAGGGACAGGTAGAGGCACCATCCTATGAGCCCTTCATCCCAAGCCAGGTGATCAGTATGCTGCCAGACCCAGGGATACACCCCATGCCATTTTGCCAAAAAATGCAGCAGATCTAGCGAACGTATGCAGCAGCCTGGATTGATCTCTGGACCGTAATGGAAATAAAAGCAGGTGATGCATTCTGGCCAATTATGAGAGAACACTTCAAGCTTCCAGCAGAGTTAGATGTGTATGCCTGGGAGACAGGACCAAAGCTAATTGAGCAGCTCAGAGAATGGGCCAAAAGCAGACTGACAGGACAAACTCTCAGCCTACATGACATGAGTCAAGACAAGACAGAGTCTGTGGAGAAGTTCCATGACAGAGTGATGCAAGTGTTTCAAGATTTGGGCCTCATTACCCATGATCAGACACACAGACGGATGTTGGCACAGGCTTTTGTGCATGGACTGAGAGAACCAATCAGGAAACCACTGGTAGTAGCCAGGCCTGAGTACACGTCAATAGTAATGGATACCCTGCTCGCAGTAGCAAAAAGGATTGAGTCCCGCCGGGACAGAAGGGATGTCCAGTGTTACAACTGTGGCGAGTTTGGTCATTTCTGGAACCGGTGCAGAACACCGACTTTGCCCAGAAGAAGAAGAAACACAGAAAGCAGTGAAGAACCCCGTCCATAGGACAGGAGCACACGAAGTCCACAGGGAACCCCACCAGTGGGACCAATTTCCTGAGAGTGGATGGCTTAGTCAGATCTTTTCTTGTGGAACTCCGCAACCTCACCTATCTATCAGAATCTTCTGCGTCCTGCATGGGAATTGATGGTCAAGTCAGACATTTCCAGATTATGAAGCCCCTGAGCGTGTGGATTCAGCCAGAACACTCCATCATGTCCCAGTTTGTTGTGTCAAAGACCTGCACCCTCAACCTATTGGGAGTGGACCTACTGCAGAAGCTGAAAGCGACCAGAGTGTTCCAGGAAGATGAGACCATGACACTTTCTTCACCCCTGACCCAAGAAGAAACAGGAACAACCACACTGCAGACCTATCACAGGAGGTGCTGGACATAGTACCAGAAAAGCCACTCCATTACCCAGAGTCAAGATGTCTCTGACCAACTGAAGATCTAAGTGAACTCGCCTAAGAAGGCAGCCTGAGAACTTTGACATTGGCCAGGATATTCAACTCAAGAAGGACCCTACTCGCTTCATGGAATGGCAACACCTCATCCGGCTCCAACGCCAGAGGTTCATCTTTTGCAAACACCAGGAGGTGCCCCCTGCAATCAACCAGTTCACCCAGGCCCTAGACCGGCAAAAGGCCACTCAGCTCTTCAAACTTGTGCACAAATACTGACCTGAGACCGAGCTGGAGAAAAAGAAACTACTGATGGCACGTGCTGAGAAAAAAGTAGCCTGTGAAGGAGACGTCCCACCAAGAAGACCCCCTGTGACCAGAGCAGGTGCTAACACAGTGACTGCCTTGGTGGAGAACAAGAAAGCCAGCTGGTCATCATCTCTCATGATGTGGATCCTAGTAGGCAGCTTGTTTTCCCGCCAGCTCTGTGTCGGGAGATGGGAGTCCCCTGCCGCATAGTGAAGGACAAGGCCAAACTGGGCTGCCACGCCCATCGGAATCAATCCCAGATTTCCACAGTGAAGAAAAAGACTGTAAACCCCACTGAGTTCAGAATGGTGCAAGGCCTGGAGGCTGTGAAAGAGGCTACGGTATTTGAAACCCCAACAGTGCTGAACCATCACACTCTGCTCTCAAAAGTCCCAGTCACCGCAACGGTATTCACGGTGATCAACCTGGCCAGTGCCTTCTTCAGTGTTTCCCCTCCACCTGGAGGCCTGCCTTCACGCACCAGTGCAGTGCATATGGACAGTGTTGCCTCAAGGTGCTCAGAACAAGCCCTTCAAGTTTCACCAAGACAATGTCCTCCATCCTCGTCAACTGGATTGCAGAATATGCAAGAGTCACTCTTCTACAACACGTGGATGACCTTCTCTTTTGTGTGGTTGACATCGATACCTGCACAGTCCATTCCTTGTCTCTCCTACTCTACCTGGAAGAACAGCAACGCAAGGTCTGGAAGAACAAAGTCCAGTGATGTCAGAAGCAAGTTACATCCCTGGGACACTGTATTGCCCACCAGACAAAACACCTGTCAAATGACTGAAGACAGCTGTGGAGAAGATGGCTTCCCCAACAACTCCGAAAATGCTGCAGGCCTTCCCTGGTCTAGTGTCGTATTGCAGAACCTGGATCCCTGATGCCTCAGTCCTAATGCAGCCTCTGTGCATCAACGCAACCCCGCTCCTTCTATCGGACGCAACCTTCAACTCATTCAGGAGATTGGAAGAACTCCACAGTCTCAGCGCCAATACCAGGCCTACCTGACTACGAGAAGTCTTTCCGTCTACCTGATGGAAGAAAGAAGGTCATGCTACTGGAGTCCTGGCACGGATTCACGGGGGAAAACAGAGACTTTTAGGCTGCCTCTCAGCCCGCTTGGATCCAGTTGCAAGAGGAGCACCCTCCTGCCTGATGGCAGTATCTGCAGCACACACCTTCCTGGACAAGGTAGCTGGCATCACTCTTGGACAGCCACTGGAAACTCTCACTCCACACGACATCTTGGCAATCCTCAATCAAGCTCAACCAACAATAATCTCCCCACTGCCAGGCATCTTTGTGGCGCCTCTATCGCCTTTGTCTCATAATGACCTACAGTCCTCATCCCGGCCACTCTACTCCCACTCCCAAGGGGGGTACAATATGGACTTTCCAGAACAAAATTTACAGAATTTATCCTCTACTTGGATGGCTCCAGATTTGCAGATGATGAAGAAGTTTCCACACAGGAAGTGCAGTGACCAGCAATCAAGAAATCCTGTGGTCCAGAAGTCTGTCACCTAGCCTGTCAGCCCAGGAAGCAGAACTGATAGCGCTGACGAAGGCCTGCCAGATGGCAGAAGGCAAGACTGCAAACATCTACACCGACTACAGGTACTCGCATGGCATAGCACACGACTTTGGGCCCATCTGGGCTACAGGGGACTTCATCACAGCAAACGGGACAACCGTGAAGCATCATGAGCCTTCAGGGACTTGCTGGGTGTACTCCAACTTCCAAAATGGTGGCAATTTGAAAAAATCAAAAGCGCATGGAAAACTGAGAACAGAAGAGGCGTGAGGCAATAACATGGCGGACATGGCAGCCAAAGAAGCGGCCAAAGGAAGACAACATGGAGAAGTGGGAGAGGTCGTGGAGCCGGACGGCTACTACATGACGACTGAAGACAAGAAACCTGACAAAAAGACGTTCTGGGATCTGCTCAAGAAGTTGCAAGACGAAGCTCCAAAAGGAGAAGAGCTGAATGCGAAAAAAGCAACACGTGAAGAAGGAAGGCTATCTACAATGGACTTTTAAACCCTGCCTGCCGCGAAGTATGTACCCTGTGGTGGTTCAATGGGCGCATGGACCCACCCACAGATCAAAGACACAGATGAATGATCTGATTGGTGCTTACTGGTTCGCTTCAGGGATCTCCACCCTAACAGCCAAATTCACCAGCAGCTATCTTACCTGCGGCAAATGCAAGCCTTGCCTTATGGAAGAAAGTCCCCCTCACCTCATCTGGCAAGACCACTCTACCAGCTTCAGAGGATCCAGATAGACCACATCCAGATATCGCCAAGTGAAGGATTCAAATACGCCATTGTGGTTAAAGAAGTGTTTTCAAGATGGACAGAAGCCTTCCAAGTCAGCAAAGACTACTGCAAAGAAGCTACTTTCGGAAAATAGTGTGCAGATACGGAGTTCCAGAAATGATAGAAAGTGATCAGGACCCGCATTCACAGCAAATCTGACACAAGAGATCTGGTTAGCAGTAGGATCAGATTTAGGCCTACACACTCCTTACCACCCCCAGAGCAGCAGGAAGGTAGAAAGACTGAACGAAACACTTAAGAATAGGATGCTTTGAAAATTGCCCAAGAGACACGCAAACCATGGCATGAGACACACCCCCAATTGCACTGTTTAGCTTAAGGCACACTCCCAGAGACCCAGAAAAGCTGTCACCATGCGAAATTTTGTTTGGGTCTAATCCCAAGTTAGGTGCATTCTTCCCTCAGCAGCAGAATATGCAAAATGATATCTTGTTTGCTTATGTAATTGAATTGGTCAAAAACTAATGTCCATTCTCGAGTTTTTCTCTTCACTGCCAGATCTGATGGTCCTGTCCAAGAGCCCCAGATGACACCAACCTCTGTGTAACTAGAGGGAAAGCCTGCTTGGATCCATGTATCGCATTGCAAGGAAGCTCCCGTACCAGGAGAGACACCTAAGCCATGAAGGATGTCGTGGATGCTCTGACTGACCAGACAGATGACCTACCTGATGAAGAATACACACGTTTTTCTGAACATGCAGTTGAATAAAGAGACTATGATTGCAAACACATGAACCCCTGCTAGGGACAGTCCTCCTGACCGCCCATTTGCGAAAAGTCTGTATCGGTAGGGGAGGCATGTACTAGGCATATCTCAACCTGCCGGCAGCACAAAAGAGTTGCAGCGCTTTGGGACAGGAGCAGGTTTTTAGGGCAAGTGGTATCTAAGGGGGGACTGTCATGGAAATATATATGTATTCCATATATTCAATGTATATTCATATATATGCATTCACAGTTAGATAGATCTCACTTGCTAAAAATCCTGTGCTCACACATCTATGCAAAAGCTGATGCCAGCTATAATCAGTCGTTTTAAACGACCCTGGCCTTCATAAGAAACAAGAACAGAAAGTCTTAATAGATATCTATTGTTTTCTTTACTAGTCATGCAAGAAAGCTAGGGCAAAGAACAAAAACAATAAATCTGCAACTTCAGCCCTTTTATCATAATTATCATAATTATCATACTTACACTAGAACAGCCAATAATCTAGCAGCTTTTAATTGTATGTTAATTGACTAACCAGCCCCTTTTTGTAAACGTACAAAACCTTGAATGAATAAACTGGGGTTTTGACGAACTGTTATACTTACACTTCCTTGTGGACAGTCCTCATTTCGTTCTGAGCGCTCAAAAAGACATTTAATAGAAAATTGAGAACAGCAACAGCAAATACCGTATTTTTTGGACCATAAGACGCACTTTTTTCCCCCCAAAATTTGGGGGAAAATGGGGGTGCGCCTTATGGTCCCAACATACCAAAAAATCCGGTGGTGGCGGCGGTCCCGGTGGCGGCGGCAGCCTTCCTGTGGTGTCTGGCCAGCAGCGGGGATCTGTGCTGCGTGGGGGGCTCCGCCGGCATTTCCCTCTTAGCCGAACAGCCCCCCGCAGCTCCGCTGCTGCGGCCTCCTGATACATGGCCACCAGGGGCCTCCGGTGGCGGTCCCGACGAAGTCTTCCGTGCGGTGGTTCCGGGGCAGAAGCCGGCTCTGTGCTGCAGGGGGGCTCCGCCGGCATTTCGGTCTTAGCCGGAAAGCCCCCCGCAGCTCCGCTCCCTCCTGCATCTCGGTGGCGTCCTCAAACATGGCCGCCAGGGGACTCCGGTAAGATGGCCGCCGAATCTCATTCAAGTCTCGGCAACGAGATCTCTTCTCCCGAGATCTCAGGACAAGATCTCGAGAGAAGAGATCTCGTTGCCGAGACTTGAATGAGATTCGGCGGCCATCTTACCGGAGTCCCCTGGCGGCCATGTTTGAGGACGCCACCGAGATGCAGGAGGGAGCGGAGCTGCAGGGGGCTTTCCGGCTAAGACCGAAATGTCGGCGGAGCCCCCCTGCAGCACAGAGCCGGCTGCTGCCCGGAACCACCGCACGGAAGACTTCGTCGGGACCGCCACCGGAGGCCCCTGGCGGCCATGTATCAGGAGGCCGCAGCAGCGGAGCTGCGGGGGGCTGTCCGGCTAAGAGGGAAATGACGGCGGAGCCCCCCACGCAGCACAGAGCCCCGCTGCTGGCCAGACACCACAGAGCACAGGAGGCTGCATTGGGACCACCGCTATGGGATGTGAGTACCATATATTGCACAGCGACCCCACAGAGCACAGCGACCCCACAGAGCACAGCCACCCCACAGAGCGTAGCCACCCCACACAGCACAGCCACCCCACACAGCACAGCCACCCCACAGAGCACCCCTGCAACACAGAGCACTTCGGACTGTAAGACGGACCCCCATTTGACACATTATTTTTTTTTCCCTGTTTTCCTTCTGAAAATTTGGGGTGCGTCTTATGGTCCGGTGCGTCTTATAGTCCGAAAATACGGTACTTCAGGATAGATTTATCCTAATTAAATTTCCATAACAGCACTGAATATATATATTTATTTTTCTTTATATATGTGTGGCTGGATAAACTGTTATGGATCTGCAACTCAGGACTAGGGAAGAAAGGGGAGAAGCTGACCCTGTACTAGGACTAGGCTGAAGCCCTACGATGGAGCGGGCGAGCTATTCCTTGCGAATAGACCCACCAATGTTTCCTAGGCTAAGCTCAAACTAAGACATAAAGGTAGGGGGACGGGTATCCCTGAACGGTCTGGGGACTGGGAACTAAAACAAGTAACCTCCTAGCAGGAAAATAGAGGAATAGAGGCATCTGCAGACGTGAAAAGAGAAACAAAATACAAAGCAAGCAGAACAAGAGATCCCAGAACTGCACAATATCAAACACAGAAAGCTATCAAAGCACCTAGCTAGAACTCTAGCGGATTAACACTGTTGTCCAGCAAGGACTGGGAGGCAGGTGCTGGGTAGTAAAGGGTGATACCATCACCTGACCTTAGACAAACCTAGCACCAGGGGGAAAAAGACCAGCAACTGGAAAACCACAACAAGATGGTCAAAACTAAATAGATTCTTACAATTACAGCAGGGGATCACAGAGGATTCATTTTCTGAGGTAAAATATTTCACTGACTGTTTTTAAACAATATTTAACCTCACAAAATGTATCCTCTGCGATCTCCTGCTGTAATGTCAGTATTGTCTTTTGCCTCCTCCCCTGCCCAGGAGCTGTGGTATGTTCTTTATACGGTCAGATACAGGGGTGAGAGAGACAGAGCACAGGGGGGAGACAGCTCACGAAGGGAGAACACAGCACAGGAAGGAGAGAGACAACAGACAAGGGAGATAGCACATGGGGTAGACAGGTCAAAGAAGAGAGCACAGACGGGAGAAGTCAGCACATGGGGAAAGAGAGAGTGGATAGGTGGGTGAGAACATGGGGGGAGAGATTCTCAACACTGCAAAGCCTGCCCCCATCGTGACATTACATGCCATAGCTGGGCAACATTGAGTTTCAGCTCCCTCCAAAGATTTTCTATTAGATTCAGTTCTGGAGACTGGCTAGGCTACTGCAGGACCTTGAAATGCTTCTTACGGAGCCGCTCCTTAGTTTCCCTGTCTATGTGTTTCGGGTCATTGTCATGCTGGAAGACCCAGCCACGACTCTTCTTCAATGTGCTTACTGAGGGAAGGAGGTTGTTGGCCAAAATCTTGCGTTACATGACCCCATCCATCCTCCCTTCAATACGGTACAGTCGTCTTGTCCCCTTTGCAGAAAAGCATCCCCAAAGTATAATGTTTCCCAACCATGCTTCATGATTGGGACGATTGTTGTGAATGGACTTGAAATGAGTTCTGAGCAGAGGCTCCCTCTGGTGGTTACAAGCGGTACTGGACTGTCCAGTGAAGATTGTGAGGATTGGGAATCAGGTGTTACTGACTGGTCTTATATAAGGGAGTCGCCTTCCCATCAGGGTTGCCGGTGATCAATTGTTCTGGTCTCAATCCTTGATTCCTGTTTCCTTTGTAGCCTGCTGTGTCGCGTCTGCATCTCCTGCTTACAGATAAGACATTTTCTTCTTTTTGTTTTTGTGCTTGATTTTTGCATTTTGTCCTGCACTTCTGTGGGGGCCTTCAGGGTCCCCCGGGGGCTTTTGCCCTCTCAGTTTAGTTCAGCCACTGATGTTTGTACATTTGCTTTTTCCAGTTTTTTCAGTGGCTGCTGTTTTGATTTTGTTACACCAGAGAACTAATTTAGGTGGTAGAGGTCGTGTGATCTCAGGTGTTTTTGAAATTAGTAGAGTTGGTGCTTTTCAGGGTTTTTTGGGATTGCAGTAAGTGCCCTTCCTATCCTTTTCTATTTAGGTAGTTTGGGCCCCAACGTTTGCTCATACTATTTTCTGTCTGTGTCAGTATTTCTTCTTGTCTAACCGCCATTACATGTTTGGGGGCTTTCTATGTTCTTTGGGGATCTGCTCCGGGGCAGATAGCTTTCCTCTTTCTATCTTTAGGTGTAGTTAGTTTCTCAGGCTGTGACGAGGCGTCTAGGACCAACGTAGGAACGCTCCACGGCTGCCTCTAGTTGTGGTGGTTAGTCAGGGTACTGCAATCTCATAGATTCCAACTGCTCTGGTGTATTGCCTTTTTTACCTGCACTCCTCAGCTACCGAAACATAACAGTATCACCGGCCAAAAAATTGAAAATTGTATGGTACTCACAGAAGGGAAAAATATTGTGAAAGAAAAAAGGTTGTCAGAGTTGTCAGAGATATTTTTCTGTTTGTTGCATTTTTTTTTTTTTTTTCCCTCTGTATCTCTGGGTGCTGGGGAGGATTTTTTCTCTCAATGGAGTTTGCACAGCTGTCTGGCCGTGTGGATCAGCTTGCCACTGAGGTTCGGAGTATTGCTACCTATCTTGCTAGGTTGCCTGTTGTGGAACCTAGGATTCCCATGCCAGATTTGTTTTTGGGGGATCGAGCCAAGTTTCTGAATTTCAAAAATAATTGTAAATTGTTTTTTGCCTTAAAATCTAAGTCCTCATGGAACGCAGCGCAGCAGGTTCAAATTGTCATCTCTCTCCTGCGCAGCGATCCTCAGGATTGGGCTTTTTCCCTGACACCTGGGGATCCTGTTTTGAGTGATGTTGATGCATTTTTTCAGGCCTTGGGGTTATTGTACGATGAGCCTAATGTCACTGATCAAGCTGAAAAAGCCTTGTTGGCATTAAATCAGGGGCTTGATGACGCTGAGTTATACTGTCAGAGATTCCGTAGGTGGGCACTCCTGACCAAATGGAATGACGACGCTTTGGCAGCCCTTTTTCGGAAGGGTCTGTCAGATAATGTAAAGGATGTTATGGTGGGATTCCCTGTCCCCTCTGGTCTCAATGATTCTATGTCATTAGCGATTCAAATTGACAGACGTTTGCGTGAGCGGAGAAGTATGCGTGGAGTGGTGTTGCCTTGTGAGCCAGCTTCTGAGCCCATGCAGTGTGATGGAGTGGTGTCTGGGGCACAGCGTCATGAGTTTCGAAAGCGCAATGGGTTATGTTTCTACTGTGGTGATGCCTCTCATGCTATTTCAGTCTGCCCTAAGCGGGGAAGACGTTTTGCACGCTCAGTTGTCTTGGGTAGTGTTCAGACTAAGTTTTTATTAACTGTTACTCTGAAATGCTCTCTGTCCTCATTTCTGCTCAGGCTTTCGTTGATTGGGAGCGCTATTAACCTGTGGATTTGATTTTGTAACGTTGGGGGTTTCCCCTTGTCCCCCAGGGAAAGTCTTTTCCCCCTATGGGGTCGATTCTACCCTTTGCGGAATAACCTCAGTTCTTTTCAGGGGGTAATGGGTTTTGAACCTGTCTCGGGAGTGAAAATTTTTGGTTTTTTAAATTGCATGACATTATCGACGGGTTTTCCCCTTGGTTTTCAGTTCATAATCCTGTTTTGGATTGGAAATCTGGTCTGTCCCGTTGGGGTCCCAAATGTGTTAAATCCAACACTCCTGTTTTTTTGCCCCCCGGCTCAGGATGTTCCTGCTTTTTGATGATTTTTCTGAGTGTTTTGGAAAGTAAATCTGCACCCTTTGCCCCCATGGAGCTATGACTGCGTATTAAATTTTGTGCGGGTAGAAAATTCCCCTAAGGTCGCCTTTTCAAAATTGTCTGTCCGGGAACATGCGTATGCGGTCTTTATAAAGGAGTCATTGGGGAGAAGGGGTATATAGACCATCTCTTCCCCTTAGGTGCCGGTTTTTTCTTTGGGCCCAAAAAAGGTGGTTATTAAGCGTGTTTGATTATCGTTTTTTAACAAAATATTATGTAAAAATTTTTCTTTTTCCGTTACCTTGATTTTTTCTTTTTTCCAGGGTGAAAAAGTATTGGGTTTAAAGCTTGACCTCGGGGGGGGGCATAAACATTATTGCTTTAAACCCCGGGGTGAATGGAAGACGGATTTAATCCCCCGGGGGATTTTGAGTACCTTGTGATGCCCTTTGGGGTCATAATGCTTTCTGTTTCCCGTCCCTTTATGAATGACATTTTCAGGGATTTTGTGGATAAATTTGTTGTTTATTTGGATGATATCTTGATTTTTTCCAAAAATGGGACTCGTGAAACATGTTCGAACTGATTCCAGATTTTGGAAGGAAAGCTCTGTTTTGGGGTTTAAGTGTCTTTTTGGGTACAGGGTTCTTTTTGGGATTCATTTTGTCCCCATCTGTTATTGAAATGGACCGGTCAAGGTTCAGGCCATTGTGATTGGGTCCAACCCACTTCATTAAGGCCCTTTAAAGATTTTTGGGTTTTGCAATTTTTATGTAAAATTTTTTTGGTTTTTTCTCGGTTTTTTTAAACCCTTAAGATTTTACCCAAAAAGGGGTTTGATGTGGTGTATTTGGGCCCCCTGAGGGAGTCTCGCATTTTAGGAATTAAGCAGAGTTCACTTTGCTCCTGTTCTACGGCGCCGATGTTTCTTGCCCCTTTCAGGTGGAGGTTGATGCCTTGAAATTGGGCCCGGTGCGTTTTGTCCCCAAAAGATCCAGAGACCTCTAAAAATAACCCCTTTTGCCTTTTTCTTCGAAAATTTTCTCCTCTGAACTTAACTGGGTATTTATTTTTTTCCATAATTCTTTTAAAAACTTTTTAACCAAAATTTTTTTTTCCCTTTC
>JARQOD010000004.1:396548345-396664219 GCA_033576555.1 Oophaga sylvatica
ATTTCTGCAGCAGGAAACATGAAATATTAAATTAATAGTCTGTTGACATTAAAACAAAATTTCCAAAACCACAATAACATGTGGTTAACAATGTGATACTTATCTCTGAAACAGGGATGACAATTTGACTTTTTTTTTTTTCTGGACAGCTTACCAAAAACTCATGGACAGACAATATTTTTAATAGACACAATGGAAAATCAGAATAAATCACTGATTATAATTGATACAAGTCTACAGCCCATAATTCTGATATGAAGACATCAGCTGCATTCATTGTAAACTATAAAATAATGATGATTACAGTCAAAATAATCTGTAAAGGTTTTTTCAAATCTCAAAAAGTCATGGCCACCTTAGATTATTTTATGGACAGGGCAAAAAAAATGTCTTGTCTTTATGGACTTTCCTGGAATTTCTGGACAGTTTGCAACCCAGCTCTGAACTTACTTTTAGTCCCCTGCAGTAAGCCTGAAAATGGCCTGTGCACTACATGCTAATAGAGAATCTGGGTGTCCTGCTGTTCTGTGTATCATCGCTTAAGGGTTTGGGGGATGCATAACTATGAAGACTAAGGGCTGTTTGTCAGATTACTGCAAGGTAGTAAAAGTGAGTTCAGAAATATTCAGAAATAAGAATTAAATGCATGGAATTTTTGTTTCTTCAGATATCCACATGTTAGCATAGTTCATGATGTTTTCTAACGATAACAGATCATCCTTAATTATTTGTAGTAAGCAGTTACATACAATAAATGTAAAAAGACAGTAAACTGTAAAAAAAAAACACATTTATTGCTAAAAACTGAATGAAGTTGACAGAGATCAGCCTAGAAATGGCAGGAGAACACATGATTATTCTAATGAAATGTCCATTGATTTCTATAGATTAATGTGAGAAGCAAGACAACTGCTGAGCCTAACACCTCCCTAAGTCAGCAGCTTATAGCTCCACTGTAGCTGGTCATTGAAGACTAAGGTGGAAAGCAGCAGAAGGGATGAATGGTAGGTTTCAATGCATGGGGCGGACACAGATCAGACACTGGTTTCTGAGTGCTATTGTGCAGAGTGCTATCTCTTCTATTTGACTTTGCTGTGAGGCAGACACAGCGCTTACAGGTCATCTGTTTTTGTTAGATTAATTTGATTCAGCATTTAGAAAGAGAAAGCTGATGCTGTGCACGCTAATGGCTCTCTGCAGGTGACATTGCAGTTGGTCAATGCCTACTCCCACCCCTCCATTAAAAATAAAATAAAAACCCGGGCCTTCATCTTGTTTTAAAATAATATCCACTCTTCTACATGCTACTCTGATTCCCTGTGTGAGGAAGTCACCAGGGCTCCCCGGTAAAAAAAAATACTGTTATAATAATAGGACATTTCACATAATTTAATTGCAACCTACCGCTTACAGCAAGGTCAGGGTGACAAGACAATGCTATGCTAAGTCACTTACATTTCCACCAAATACAAGGTTTGCTGTATGAGCACTAGGTAAAAGAAGTAGCCTCAGTAAAGGGATACAAATAGGACTTACATTATGTAGCACATTTTGTATCATATGGTATAATCATTCATGTTGGATGCTGTATTTTCATTTTTTACATTTTTACTACTAGAGAAATGTATTCTATAACAGAACCATATCAATTATTTAGTTTGGAAGCATTATTTATATTGCTAAGAGGTGTTACTTTTCTACAGGCTTTTTTATGTTTGACAGCTTTAGCTTTTCTCAAATGCTAATGATGATAATCAATATGATTATGATTCTAAAATGTATAAGTGGGTTAGAAATTGTGACTAATTATATCAGATAAGTCTTCGAAAGAATGCAAACCAATTATTGTATCCTTTTAAAAAAAAAATATATATATATATATATACATATATATATAAATATATGTATAGTACAAAAAATGATGGCTTTAATTTACTGTTTATTAGTAATCTTCTGTAGCATTACTGCACAAAGAAAGCTAAAGCAATACATAGAAAATCACGACTAACTAATGTAAAACATTTTATCACTCCTCTATTTAAAAATGAAAAATATAATATACATGAAAAGTATAAATGGGTAAAAACAAATGTGATTCCCTATTCATATCACAAGCAATAAATGCAGTGTAATGTTATTATTATTATTGCATTAATTTTATCACAGTCATCTGCAAAATATTAAATGTTGACGTGAGCATATATACAGTTTCTTCTGACAATGCATTTATATAGCCACTGGTAGTGTGAAATAATCCTCCAAACCATGTTCCCGCTACTTTATGAACTGTATAACTCATTAACACTGTGGTATAGAAAAAGATTGCAATATAAGTATTAGGAGGTCATTTTAATAATCCGCAGATCGTTGCTTTAATAACAATTTGCTGATGCTATATGACTAATATTACGAATGCGGGAGCTGTCCAAAAATTCAGCATGACAGCCATAGACATTTTAATTTTTTATTATGATAATGAATATCATTATTATTGTTATTATTATTATTGGGGATTTTATTACATTTTATTGATTCCACCTAACTCAATTTTTTTATCCCACTTGTGAACTAGACACAGTGATCTTTTGATCGCGTCTATACTGCTTTGGACAAGCAATCTATTAAGCCATGCCTGTGGATTTTCACCCAAGACAGATCTCATGGATTTTATTTGGCCCCTAAACATTATAACAACCCATTAACACCTCACAATCACATTATGAGGTACTAATTGGCCAATAGAGGAAGTTTTCGTCTTCTGTCAAATGCCTTAGATGACATGGTTGTTTTTAACTATGGGATTTAAAGAGTTTAACTGCTGGGATCAAAGTTACATCTGATCCAAGCAGTTGCAGTAAGGGGCCAGCTCTTTAGAACAGCCTTATTCCTGCTGATTTGGTGACTACATCATTGTGACACAGGGCTGGACTGGCCATCTGGCATTCCTGGCAAATTCCAGAAAGGCCTGTCTGGTCATGGACCACCTTGTCTGCTATGTTGTTAACAGAATCGGTGTTCTCAAGACACCCATACTGTTAAGAGTTGTGATCTAGCACAAAGTCGCTGACTCCGTTATCTTGTAGTAAATCTTGCTTTCTTCCATCCAGGGTAATGTTAGTAACATATCCAATCTGGTGCTTGGGGACGGGGACAGCATGGGCCTGTGTGATTTCTAATGTCAAGGCTGAATTTCAGCCCCCGTCTGTACCTGTTGTGACATATATCCATCAATTAGTGGTGACTATCTCTTACCTGTGCTGGATATGTATATTATAGAATATTAAGGGGCTAATTAATCAAATGTTGATGGTGAGTATACATTGCAAAAGGGATTAACCAAGAAAAGCCATATGCAGGTTCACTTTAGAGGGTCTCTGTAAAGAAAATATTGATATAGACTCAGAAAATAGTATAGATTCTGACGGAAGCACATGGACATTACTCCCAATTGTTTAAATGCCCTCCAAGCTTTAGATTTCCATGTGTAATTGTGAGCTTTTATTAGCCCAAAGCAGTGTCCTCCACCGTGCCATGCTATTGCTGAGCAGTCAATTTCTTCCCCCTGCCATTTCCCTTGCTCACACCGTGCTGACCATGTTGGCTCAGACTGCCTGAGGTTTAGTGCAGCATTGATTTTTTTTCCTCTTTCACAATACTGACAAAGCCATATATCCCAGGCAAATACAGAGGCACATTCAGCAGTGATAAAATATCTTTCACTTATGTTGAACTGCATCAAAGATCACCTCCCTGCTCCCACATGCCGGCAGAATCCCAGATGCTTAAAAATGAATTTCAATTTTCTTAGAACTAATTTGACGTCCAAAAATGATCCCTTGAAGAGGAACGAGATGCATAAAAAATGTATATCCATATGAGGATGTGGAATGCTTGACCATCAAAGCATAAGTAAAAAAAAAGTCATATCTGAATCGCCTGATACTACATTTTACAATCGAGTCAAATCTTACTGATGGACAAGCATCTCCAGAACTAATCAGTCTTATTGATTTTGTGTGTATATGTGTATGTGTGATTGATTGTGTCTGTGCGCATTTGCTTATGTCTGTGTCTGTGCATCTGTATATGCCTGTGCCTGTGTGTGTTGATTTGTGTATATGTACCCATGTGCTGAATGTCTGCGTGCTTCTTCTATTCTGATTTTACAATCAGATTTGAAATCTTTACATTTAAAGTATTTTAAAAATACAGTATTCTGTCAGTGATATAATCACAGATTTCTCCTTTTTAACTTAAGATAATATAATATAGAAAATAATACATAAAAATGTACATGAAATATTTATGGGTTATTATGGGTTAATGGAAATAGCATTTCTTCCTGCAATCTCAGTTTTAGTAATGGCTAACAATGGCAATAATACAATATTAAACATATATATGGATAGATATGTATATTGTATATTCTATTCTAGAATTCCTGTATAACCAATATTCTGTGCCTATTGTTAGTTAACTGACAAATGTGCCCACACAGGGAATTAGACTGCAGTCTATATTTCTTTAATTGTTATTAACTGCATGCTGCTTAATTGATGCCATGTTGATCACAGTAAATTTGTTTGTTATATAATCTTTTTCTCAATAAAAAAAACGTTGAAAAGAAAGATATGTAGATGTGTATTGTATATATATATGTATATATATACATATATATAACGTAATGATATATCAATTTGTGAATCACTATATCTTATTTATTATTCCAAATGTAATCTTGCCTGAAGAAGGAGCCTTTGAGCTCTGAAAGCTAGCGAACATATAATTTTCTGGTTAGCCAATAAAGGTATCACCTTAAGAATGCTTTTGTCATAATTGGACGGAAAAGTATTCATATCCTATTTATATAAATTTACAGGTTCATGGAAATACCATTTTCCACCTACAATCTCAGTTTTAGCAATGGGTCACAATGGCAGTAATACAAAATTTTATATACCGGTATATGTTCCATATATATATGTACACGTATATGTATATTTATAGATGGATAGATATATATCTATGCATCTATCTATCTATCTATCCATCCATCTATATTGAGATAGAGAAAGATATATATATAATGGAAATAATATATATATATGTATATATATTATATATATATATATATACATATATACATACATATACTGTATATAATATATATATATATATATATATATATATATATAAAATGTTGTATTATTGCTATTGCTAGCCATTCATAAACTAAAACTAACATTACAGGTGAAAAATGCTGTTTCCATTAATCCATAAATTCCTATAAATTCACATAAATAGGATATAGTCTAATACCCAGATTTACAGATTTAACGACCATATAATCTTGTTGTATTGTCAGGGTTTTATACATGCTGTTCGATGTTGTGAAACCCATTCTTCAATAGAGCAGCAGCCAGACAAATGGATTGAAATATTTACCTGCCAAAACAATTGTACCGCACAGCCATACACACACTATTGGATATGTTTTACATTTGTTGTGTTCAGTGTATAAATTGTATTGTGTCTAATGTCTTTTACTCAAGATCATTATTCCACTGCAAACACAATGGAGGCTGCTGGAAGGAAATCACTGCAAACCTTTAACCATGAGTTTGACTTTGTGCAAATCAAGACTTTTTAAGCACAAATAATAATTAACTACTTTCATAGCTGCGAAAAAAAAAGTCTTAAATGTCTATTTACCTAATAGTCCCCAAGGGTGTCTTTGTTTTGAATAGACTAAAAATCTTAGCAGCAAAATAAGCGGGCAATTTCAATCAATAGACCTTGAGGACTATATTGATTATGAGAACTCCATTCTTTAGTTATTAACTCTATGTTTTCTAAAGTAAAATAGTTTAAGACAGATCCAGAGCAGTAAGGAGAAGGATTGAGCATGTTACTAGACAATGTACAGACCAATGCTTTGTGCCGTAGAAAAGAACTTACGAGTTATGAGCATTCAAGATATTTTGAGACATACAAAAAATAAAACAAAATCCATGCAATGCTTTGTCTCTGGGATTTCTGAGAATTATCTTTATAATCTATAATTATAGATTGTGTGCTTGTACGAGTTAAGATCTCGTTTGTAGCACAGATCATAGATTATATTTACATTTTTTTTCTATACTATTTTCTGTATGGTACAAAGCTGCTATTTTTATATATATATATTTTTTATCCAGGTGTTCACAACGACTAATAATAATGCCATAACAGCCGAAAAAAAAAATTCCTTTTACTAAGCATAGAAAAGGTTTCTTTACGTAAATGCATCATAATACTATAGGGAAAAAAATCACAATTTTTCTATGCAACGTTTTATCTATTCAATGAGGAAATACTGTAGCAAGTGTTTGTAACAAAGCCAGAGTGCTTATGGCTTGCTGTGGATCCTTTTTAGTCAGATTTGCTGGCTGCATAGTGTGAATAGGATTTCAAAAGAAATCCACTAGGATATTGCTTGTAAAATCTGATAAGTGTAGCTGCTTGATTAGTGTTAAGCAATATGAGTGCTCCGACCCTTTGTGTGTTCCTGAAATCTGAATGTAATGGTGAAGTGAGTTCAGATACAACAGTACTGCAGAATTTTTATACATATTCATTTATTTTCTATATTTCTCTTCATTGATTTTGGATGAAAAAAATACTAAAATTAACATAGCCATAAAAACACTTTGCTTTGTTGCACTGAATCATTTTAGGCTGATGTACAATATATCCCTGTGATGGGAGCTGGCTGTAATCATGTCTATAGATATGCACAAACCTTATTTATTTTTCATTCTGACTCCATTGTCACATCTTGATTTTGCTTTTCAGCTCTATTTTTTTTTTCATCTAATAGTACCGATAATTTGAATAGTAAAAATGTAAATCTGTTAGCTAATAGAAGTGGTCTGATTTATATTAGCCGTTGGGCTCAATAGAATGTATCATTATATCACCAACATAAGCAGCCACCGCCATGCTTCACTGATGGACACAGACAGAAAATAGCCCCTGTGCAAGAACACTATATGGGCCTTTTGCATTCCAATAGCTAATCATAATGCACAATTTTACCTAATTTGGAGGTAGAAATTGGACCTCTTACCTTTTGGGCCCCTGTGCGGCTGCATACGTTGCACCAATGATATGTTCGCCCCTGCCAGAAGTATAACACTGTTAATATTATTTCACATGAAAACAAAGACTTCTGCCACATCAATCTACAGGGCAAGGTTGGCAAAAAAGGAAAAATAATTTCAAATATACCTAAAAAGTAGACCTTTTGCTCAGGAAACCTTGTGCACTTACAAAAAAACTGTTATAATACTTTGGCTTTGAATGTTTCCTGCATGGAATCCATTAGTCTCTGGACCCCTGTCTAGAATGATGTTTTGAAATACAAATAAAAGTAAACACCAACATTTCCCATTTATAGATCAATATAGTAAAGGCTTCCCCACCAACATTTAAATAATGACTGATCAACCAAACTAGCGGGTCAGCCAACAGTCTATTGTGTGTGGTGGCCATCAAACTGTTACAGGAGAGGAAGGTTGGCACATTGGATTTTCAGTGGCTGTTCCTTACGATGTAACATGGTAACATAGTTAGCAAGGCAGGAAAAGACTTTTGTCCATCCAGTTCAGCCTATATTCTGTCAGAATAAATCCCCAGATCTACATCCTTCTAAAGAACCTAATAACTGTAAGATACAATATTGTCATGCTCCAGGAAGACATCCAGGCCTCTCTTGAACTCCTCGACTGAGTTCGCCATCACCATCTCCTCAGACGAGGAATTCCAGATTCTCACTACCCTAACAGTAAAGAATCCTCTTCTATGTTGGTAGAAAAACCTTATCTCCTCAAGACGTAGAGAATGCCTCCTTGTGACCGTCACTTTCCTTGGTATAAACAGATCCTCGGAGAGATATTTGTATTGTCCCCTTATATACTTATACATGGTTATTAGATCGCCCCTCAGTCATCTTTTTTTCTAGACTAAATAATCCTAATTTTGCTAATCTTTCTGAGTATTGTAGTTCCCCCATCCACTTTATTAATTTTGTAGCCCTCATTTGTACTCGCTCTAGTTTCATTATATCCTTCCTGAGCACCGGTGTCCAAAACTGTACACAGTACTCCATGTGCAGTCTAACCAGGGATTTGTACAGAGGCAGTATAATGTTCTCATCATGTGTATCCAGACCTCTTTTAATACACCACGTGATCCTGTTTGCCTTGGTAGCCGCTGCCTGGCACTGGCTGCTCCAGGTAAGTTTATCATTAACTAGGATCCCCAAGCCTTTCTCCATGTCAGATTTACCCAGTGGTTCCCCATTCAGTGTGTAATGGTGATATTGATTCCTTCTTCCCATGTGTATAAGCTTACATTTATTATTGTTAAAGCGCATCTGTCACCTTTCGGCCCAACTTATCCAGATCTATCTGTAGCAGAATACTATCTTCTCTTGCATTGACCGCTTTACATAGTTTTGTATTATCTGCAAATATCGATATTTTACTGTGTAAACCTTCTACCAGATCGTTAATAAATATGTTGAAGAGAATAGGTCCCGACACCGACCTCTGCGTTACCCCACTGGTCACAGTGACCCAGTTAGAGAATATAGCATTTATAACCACCCTCTGCTTTCTATCACTAAGCCAGTTACTTACCCATTTACACACATTTTCCCCAGACCCAGCATTCTCAATTTGAGTATCAACCTCTTGTGTGGCACTGTACCGGGACATAAACCGTTATCACATCAGTCTCACATTTACTCTCTAGTGCAGAAAGGAGAAGTATTCAGCTGAACTGAGTATTCGTGTGTTTGACCGATAGCTATCTAATATGTAGAAGTCTGTTTACATCTACCGACAGGCAGCACTAAACGACCGCCAATCAGTTACTTGTTTGCTGTTTGGCAGTTGTTTAACCCTCAACTGGTGAGGCGGGGCTTGCCACACCCCAGGGAATTTTTGTACAGCTGCCATTCATTCATAATGCCCTCAGATTGAATAATCAAAGTATTACATTTTCTGATACTTGTGGGTGTTAAAAATTTGTTATACTCATGTGTAATCAATCGCCAATAAGAAAACGATTAAAACATTTGTGATCTTTGCATTTTCTGTAAAAATAAGAGATCACTGGGGTATAGGAAACCTCACATCTCCAGTTGCGTGACAAAAACCACACTTCACCAGTTGAGGGTTAATAGCTTGTGACTTGGCTTCAGATATGCACTGAACGATCTGTAATACATCGTTCTATGCACATAGGCTGCCATTGTTCTCGGTAAAGAAAGATATTGTTTACACAGACCAATAATCTGGTGAGAATGATTATTTTTTTGTACAGCCCAAAATATCATTTCAACCAACGAATGAGTGTTCTGATTGGCAGCATGTTTAGTCTGCATGATTTTCATGAATGATCATTCCTAAGAGTACCAGTTCATGATAATCATGCAGTGTAAATGGACCTTATGGAGGCCTTGACAATTTGTCACCAATGTCAACATTTTATAAGAGACGGAAAGTCCATTTAGCCAATTGTATTCATTTGGAGCTTTTGTATAGGTTTTAATTTTATAAAATTTTGTTTGGAAATGCAAATTGAGAAACACCTTATGGTAAAAGTAGAATGTAACATACTGAGCAATAGAGCTCTGTTTATCCTTCAGTAAACAAATTAGGCTGATTAGATCAATATCTGTTCAGTAGAAAACTTAAGAGCTTGACATAAAAGTGTTTATCACTGTGATCAGGCAGGTTTTGTTAATCAACTCTATCCTTAACCCATTATAATTTTTCTTATAAAATATTTCTTATAAAATATATATATTTTTTATTATAACATTATAATATGATGCATAAAGTATGTTACAATAAATAATATTTATAGTATGTCAATGAAAGGTCTTTCAGAACAAAAGGGATGCTCCACTACTATGATATTGATGACCTATCAGGTCATGGATATTAGATCTGTGAAGGTCTGACACCCAGAACAGCCTCAGATCGGCTGTTACCAGCTCTGGCAGCCAATCTAATTGAGCACAGAAGCTATAATATGTCTGAAACTCCCAAAGACAATATTAAATACCTGACCAAGCAAACTAGTGTACACTTAAGAGAGACTTGTGTTTTGATCTTATTCCAGATCATTTATTGAACTGCTGTTCAGTTAGCAATGTCTGTGCCTAGTGGTCATCACTCAATACACATAATATACTTGCGGTTCACTATCATAACTCCTTCAACTTTACACACACCTAGTCATTATATATGCTAGATAAATAATGGGAAACATTTAGGAAACATACAAATTTGCTCTGTGTTATACGTTTAGTTGAATTCACTTGTAAGGCACTTCTGCTGTACAGCATAGAGCTAGGAAAATAGTTGCCTACTACATTGAAAATAGTCTGAACTGCTGAAAAAGTAATCATTGCCATTTTTATTTGGCTATTCCATTTTATTGACTTCTGCAATTTTTTTCAAAGAATTAATGGATACTTCCACTAATACACAGCATTTTAAAATTTAGACCAAAATACAATGTATTTGTTAAATACATGACGTCTTATTCTTCATAAAACTAAATTAAAAACTCTAGAATCTGATAACAGTATGGGAATTCAGCTAAGGATTACCTAGTTAATTTAACCCCTTAACCCTCAAGGCTGGTTTGCACGTTAATGACCGGGCCAATTTTTACAATTCTGACCACTGTCCCTTTATGAGGTTATAACTATGGAACGCTTCAACGAATCTTCACGATTCTGAGAATGTTTTCTCGTGACATATTGTACTTCATGATAGCGGTAAAATTTCTTCACTATAACTTGCATTTATTTATTAAAAAAATGGAAATATGGCAAAAAATTAGAAAATTTTGCAATTTTCAAATTTTGAATTTTTATGCCTTTAAAACAGAGAAATATGTCACACAAAATAGTTACTAAATAGCATTTCCCACATGTCTACTTTACATCAGCATAATTTTTGAAACAAACTTTTCTTTTGTTAAGAAGTTATAAGGGTTAAAATTTGACGAGTGATTTTTCATTTTTACAACACCATTTTTTTTAGGGACCACCTCACATTTGAAGTCACTTTGGGGGGTCTATATGATAGAAAATACCCAAAGGAGACACCATTCTAAAAACTACACCCCTCACGGTGTTCAAAACCACATTCAAGAAGTTTATTAACCCTTCAGGTGCTTCACAGGAATTTTTGGAATGTTTAAAAAAAATGAACATTTAACTTTTTTTCACAAAATATTAACTTCAGATCCAATTTTTTTTATTTCACCAAGGGTAACAGGAGAAATTGGACCAAAATAGTTGTTGTGCAATTTGTCCTGAGTACGCTGTTACCCCATATGTGGGGAGGAACCACTGTTTGGGTGCAAGGCAGAGCTCGGAAGGGAAGGAGCGTCGCTTGACTTTTAAATGCAAAATTAGCTGGAATTGGAGATGATGCCAAGTTGCGTTTGAAGAGCCCCTGATGCGTATGCATATTTTAGACCCCAATTTTTTATTTTCCCAAGGGTAACGGGAGAAATTGGACCCCAAAAGTTGTTGTCCAATTTGTCCTGAGTAGGCTGATACCCCATATGTGGGAGAAAACTACTGTATGGGCACACGTCGGAACTCGGAAGCTAAGTAGTTGACGTTTTGGAATGCAGACTTTGATGGAATGGTCTGTGGGCATCATGTCGCGTTTGGGGAGCCCTTGATATGCCTAAACAGTGGAAACCCCCCACAAGTGACCCAATTTTGGAAACCAGACCCCACAAGGAACTTATCTAGATGTGTGGTGAGCACTTTGAAATCCCAAGTGCTTCACAGAAGTTTATAATGCCCAGGCGTGAAAATAAAAAAATCATATTTTTTCCACAAACATGATCTTTTAGACCCCAATTTTTTATTTTCCCAAGGGTATCAGGAGAAATTGGACCCCAAAAGTTGTTGTCCAATTTGTCCTAAGTACACTGATACCCCATATGTTGGAGAAAACTGCTATATGGGCACATGTCAGGGCTCGGAAGGGAAGTAGTGACGTTTTGGAATGCAGACTTTGAGCGAATGGCCTGTGGGCATCATGTCGCGTTTGGAGAGCCGCTGATGTGCCTAAACAGTGGAAACCCCCACAAGTGCCTCCATTTTGGAAACTGGACCCCCCCACTGAACTTATCTAGATATTTGGGGAGAACTTTGAACCCCCAAGTGCTTCACAGAAGTTTATAACGTAGAGCCATAAAAATAAAAAAATCAATTTTTTTTCCACAAAAATTATATTTTCGCCACCAAATTTTTATTTTTCCAAGGGTAACAGAAGAAATTGGACCCCAAGAGTTATTGTGCAATTGGTCCTGAGTACGCCGATACCCCATATGCAGGGGTAAACCACTGTTTGGGCGCATGGCAGAGCTCGGAAGGGAAAGAGCACCATTTGACTTTTTCAACACAGAATTGGCTGGAATTGAGATCAGACTCCATGTCACGTTTGGAGAGCCCCTGATGTGCCTAAACAGTGGAAAACCCCAATTCTAACTCCAGCCCTAACCCTAAAACACTTCTAATACTAATCCCAACCCTAACCATAACCCTAACTACAAACCTAACCCTAACACACCCCTAACCCTAATCCCAACCCTAACCCTAATCCTAACCCTTTTCTAACCCTAGCGGAAAAATGGAAATAAATACATTTTTTTACTTTATTATTTTTCCCTAACTAAGGGGGTGATGAAGTGGTGTTTGATTTACTATTTGTAGCAGGCTTTTATGATTGGCAGCTGTCACACGCTAAAAGATGCTTTTTATTGAAAAAAATAGTTTTTTGCATCACCACATTTTGAGAGCTATAATTTTTCCATATTTTGGCCCACAGAGTCATGTGAGGTCTTATTTTTTGCGGGACGAGTTGTCGTTTTTATTGATACCATTTTAGGGCACATGACATTTTTTGATCGCTTTTTATTACGATTTTTATGAGAATGAACAAAAACCAGCAATTCATGAATTTCTTTGAGGGGGCGTTTATACCGTTCTGCATGTGGTAACATTGATAAAGTAGTTTAATTCATCGGATCAGTACGATTACAGCGATACCTCATTTGTATCATTTTTTTATGCTTTGGCGCTTTTATACAATAAAAACTATTTAATATAAAAAATAATTATTTTTGCATCGCTTCATTCTGTGAGCTATAACTTTTTTATTTTTTCGCTGATGATGCTCGTTTTTTGTGGGACAAGATGACGTTTACAGCGGTACCATGTTTATTTATATCCGTCGTTTTGATCGCGTGTTAGTCCACTTTTTGTCCGGCGGTATCATTATAAAGCATTGTTTTTTTGCCTTGTTTTTTTTTTTTAAGGGGTTCACTAAAGGGGTTTACTAGTGGGACAGTTTTATAGGGCAGGTCGTTACGGACGCAGCGATACTACATATGTGTACTTTTATTGTTTATTTAATCTAAATAACAATGTGTTTATTGGGGAAATATATTTTTTATTTAGGGATTTTTTAAATATTTTTACATAAGTTGTTTTTTTTTTACATTTTTACATTGTCCCAGGGTGGGACATCACTTTATAATGTCAGATCGCTGATCTGACAGTTTGCAGAGCACTCTGTCAGATCAGCGATCTGACAGACAGTGCAGGATGCTTGCCAGCGCCTGCTATCAGCATCTTGGATCCATGGGCCAACAGGTGGCCCTCGGAACAACGCGATCACATCTCGTTGCTCTGAGGGTTTCAGGGAAGCACGCAGGGAGCCCCCTCCCTGCGCGATGCTTCTCTATGCCACCAGAATGCTGCGATCATCTTTGATCGCAGTGTGCCGGGGTTAAAGTGCCGAGAGCGGTCCGTGACCACTCTTGGCACTTAGTGCCGGGTGTCAGCTGTGAGAATTAGCTGACACCCGGCCGCGATCAGCCGCGCTCCCCACGTGAGTGCGGCTGATCGCATATGACATACTATCCCGTCCTTGGGAATTAAGCCCCAGGGCACATGAACGGGATAGTATGTCAGATGACAGAAAGGGGTTAAAGCAGTTATCTCACATGAATGTATTAAACTTGGATACATCTCACCCCATAGAAATCTGCATAATTTAATTTTTCACTCTAAGTGTGAATGTTTAAGAAAAGATCAAATAACTAAAAAGTAATACTATATAAATGAAATTATTTATAAAGATAATGCCATAATTGGTTTATATGAACTTTTACAATTTAAAGACTATAAGTATCCTATCGAATTGGTTTCAGTGTACATCTATGAGAAAAATATGTCCCTTAGTCTTCAAAGAATTAAGCCTTTGGTGCAAAATTATATAAATGTATGTTAGTGCTTTGGTCACCATATGTAGAGGGAGCTTAACAGTTTATTAAAAAAACACATATTTTACATAGCTGTGTCTTTAAAAATCCGCTCTTTCAAAATTTAAAATTAATCAACATATTTATAGTAAATACCGTAAAGAGAAAAAAATCAAAATGATAAAACGACTCCAATCCTCAATGTGTCTTGAATGCTATTGACAGCTCAGTCATCCAGTCTGGTGCAAGGGTGTGCT
Source organism: Oophaga sylvatica (assembly GCA_033576555.1). Taxonomy (NCBI): domain Eukaryota; kingdom Metazoa; phylum Chordata; class Amphibia; order Anura; family Dendrobatidae; genus Oophaga; species Oophaga sylvatica. The sequence goes on from JARQOD010000004.1 coordinate 396,562,955, forward strand.
TAGCTGTCTGTGTTTTGATTGACAGCTGGCCATCCAATCTGAGATTGAAAGATACTGAGCTTCCATCAGGTGTTCCCTGTTACTAATTATTACTCAGCTGCTTTACTTGGCTGGCAGCCCCAGGTAGCTGTCATTTGTAGCTTCAGATCAGTGTGGTTAGCTTCTCTAGATCTATTGCTGCCAGACCTTGTACCTTGTTCTGACCATCCGTTTGCCTAGCCCCTTTGCTCTGATCCACTATCTTTCTGGTATTGTGAATTTGGACCATTACCTCACTATGCCTTTGTCTTTTTCCTCTGTTGATGACATACCCTCCTGGCTCTGGACCACAGACTCCTTGACTTCCCTGACTCACAGCTAGTCCATGAGAATTGACTCATCATCACAAATTGTGTTTTTTTTGGTCACCAGTAGAGTTGAGCGATACTTTCCGATATCCTAAAGTATCAGAATCGGAATGGTATCGCCGATATCACTAAAATATCGGCGATACCCGATACCGATACCGGAAGTCCCATGTAAGTCTATGGGAACAAAATATCGCAACTAAAAAAAACCCATTCTTTCCTTGTAAACACTAAATATACACACATAGAATACATATATATATATATATATATATATATACATGTCATTGTGACATATATATATACATATATGTATAGTTTATACACTTCTACATAGTAAAATATCCTCTGATTTAATTGCCGGGTAAAGCCGGCTTCAGTGAAAAGACAGAAGCACCCGACATGAAATGACACTTGGTGTACATAGGGTTAACCATGTCTTTTCATGTCCTTTGCTATCTAATTTGCACAAACAATTAAATCAGACTATGTGTGCAAAATTTCACACCTGTAGGGGTTAATTAAAGGTGTAAATTCGTTGTAAAAAAAACGGACTTTTTTGCTACGAATTTACACCTTTAATTAACCCCTACAGGTGTGAAATTTTGCACACATAGACTGATTTAATTGTTTGTGCAAATTAGATAGCAAAGGACATGAAAAGACATGGTTAACCCTATGTACACCAAGTGTCATTTCATGTCGGGTGCTTCTGTCTTTTCACTGAAGCCGGCTTTACCCGGCAATTGAATCAGAGGATATTTTACTATGTAGAAGTGTATAAACTATACATATATGTATATATATATATATGTCACAATGACATGTATATATATATATATATATGTATTCTATGTGTGTATATTTAGTGTTTACAAGGAAAGAATGGGGTTTTTTTAGTTGCGATATTTTGTTCCCATAGACTTACATGGGACTTCCGGTATCGGTATCGGGTATCGCCCATATTTTAGTGATATCGGCGATACCATTCCGATTCCGATACTTTAGGATATCGGAAAGTATCGCTCAACTCTACTCATCACACAAAGAAAGCCATCACATGGCTATGTCAATAGAAAAAAATGATGGCTGTTGGAAGAATAGGAGGGAAAATTGTATATTCAAGAATTGCAAATTGGCTGTGGAGTAGTGATGACCGAACGTCTGTACGAACATGCTCAGGTGTTAGTCAAGTATCTCAGGTGAGCTCAAGCAATATGTTTAAGTCTCCATGGCTGCATGTTTTGCGGCTATTAGGGATTCCCTAACAAACAAGCAATCCTCCCATGTTTTGCTGCTATCTAACAGCCGCAAATCATGCAGTCACAGGGATTCAAACATATTACTCAAGCACACACGAGATACTCAGATAACACACGTACATGGTCGGATAACATGATATCCAAGCATGCTCGCTCATCACTACTGTGGAGGAAAGAGGTTAAAAAAACTAAAAAAAGCAATTTTCAAAATGATTTTCTTTTAAAATATAGCAAAGGTATGTTCACATTATGCAGTAGCTCTGTGTTCTTCCTGCGATTTAAAAAATAAGTCAATGTATTTTCATGGTAATTTCAGAAAATCGCAGCAAAAACTGGAGTGCGATCGCAGCATGGGAACATAACCTTCAATGATGCTCGATTGTTTAATTGGTGTGAAAGTTTCAAGAATTTGCTTTCCATCATACACTGACATCACTAAAATATTCCTCATATCCATATTGGAAACTTTGTCAATGGATTCTTTCACAAATTTTGTTACATTTGACTTGAAATATAGTATGTTGTGAAGTAGATTTTTTTCCAAAATAATGGATAATAGAGATGACCAAATTGATTTGATGTGAATCCAAATTGAGTAAAATTTCATTTAATTTTAAGGTCCAGGAGGCTTACATGAACTCAGATCAAAAGAGAACCTGGAAACATATAGCCATAAAATATTAACACTTTATTAATGTAACAAATATACAAAAGACAAAAAGATAAAATGAGATGAATATCCAATTATACTAATATAAGGTACATATGAAAACATAATACACACATGATCTATTGAAATGAAAGTTGCCACAGCATATACTCCTGCCCACATCAGGGATAAACAGTATTCAGATAAATCCGTATATGTACATACACTCCCTAAGCATTGGTAAATAGCTTGAATAGCCAAATGCAGTATACAGATATCTAATGACCCGTGTCACAAATCCATAAACAAGGACCACTCCTAATCATGTGATATGTTAAATGATATACGCAATGTGTCTCCAACATATGGGAGTGGGCCTATAGATACATTTGCAAAATAAGACAGGAATAAGCCATCAGATGTGGATAGACATGTAACAGTATAATATAAAGTGCATCAGTGCAGAGAGCAGATAGTCTCCCATCTAGTTTCCTTCATATCCCATCTAGGCAACTATAAGTATAAGTAATCTAAGCATGAACTCATACGACCTTATATAGCGCGGTCCCCGACGCGAGTTTCGCGTTAGCTTCGTCCAAGGGTAAGTAGACAAATACCCTATATAGTAATGTGCTGTACAACTGCAGTACTGAAGAAGATGAATGTAGTTATCTGTAAATAATACAAAGATTGAGTTGATAGCAGAAATACATGTTCCAGTAGTAATGCCAGACTTAAATCCCCCATACACATTAAACTAATGCTAGCCAAACCTATCAATATTTTGTATGTATGTGTAAAGGGTATGCCACACATACTACATACTACATACAACATCGCTAACGGGATCGCTAAAAAACGTCACTATTTAGCGATCCCGTTAGCGATGTTGTTGTGTGCGGCAGCTGCCAGCGACGAGCTTCCTGCTGTGATCTCGCTCGTCGCTGGAATCGTTCCGGACCCTATTTTCGTCGCTGGCGCCCCGCTGGGTAAGTATATATCGCTAAGTGTGGCACCTTTTTTAGCGATTTAGCGGTACTTTTGTACCGCTAAAGTCGTTAAGGAGATCGCTAACCGCTATAGCGTCCTAACGACATCGCTAAAATAGGTAGCCACTAGCGATATAGAAACAATCCCGCTAGCGATCTCATTAGTATGCGACGCTAATGAGATCGCTAGCGGGATTGTCTAGTGTGGCAGTACCTTAAGAGAGCACTAGCCAACTGACTGTTTGAGTAGATGTCAATCAGGCATGTCCAATTTAGGAATGCTGATTGCTTTATTGTCCCGAAGATAAGCCACTAGCAGATTGTCTCACAGAGCCTCTTACAGAGAACACAGTTGAACTGAGAAAGCACTCTTATGTATGGGAGTGACAACCAAGATGGCTGTTGGCCAAAACATCATTTGGCTGATAGTAATCTAATGTCTTTAGTGTGAATGATCAGTGATATGATGTAGCTAGGATTTGTACAGCTACATTAGAATTACAATTACACAATTTTTCTTCATACTTAATGCACTAGAAAGCAGAAACATGGCAGTAAAATATGTTTTAGAAAAAAATTATATCAGTGTCAGTCATTGAAAGTGGTTGCTTGTCTTAAGTAACACGGTACGAAGATACACATCTATTCTGAGTTTCTGCATTTTTTGTGTAAATGCTATTGGGGTCTGTCATATGACATATTTGGCACCATGTTATGGTCTTAATTTATAATGTAAACTAGAAATGAGTGGATCTGACAAAATCTGAATTCACCATTCAGATTTTCTTTGGAAATTCAATTTGAACTTTCATTATTATGCTCTGGGATCTATTTATATTCTTTTTAATCTCACTAAAATCTATCTCTCTGGCCAGATATCATTGTTCTGCTGTCCAGAATCTCAGAATGTCTGTCAGCTACATCCTTTTTCTTTTCATCACACTTTCTAAAACTGAATGTAGGCAAAACCCATCATCTTTCCTTCATCTCATTCAGTCCCCTAACTTGATCTATCACAATAAATGACATAATGATTTTCCTTCTATTACTAATCTGCTACCTAGGTGTAAGCCTTGACTCTACTCTGCCCTTCAAATCACACTTTCAATCCCTCACCACTTTCTGCTGCTTCTAACTCAAAAATATTTCCAAAATCCATCTGTCAGGGACACCGCACTGCACTTGCTCACTGAGCCAGTGCGTGTGTCCTGAGTGAACAAACTATGCCCAAAGATACCTGTAGCAGAGCCGCAGCAGAGATGACACGTGTTTCTCAGTAACAGGACCTTCCACATGTGACTGCTAGTGGGGGGAGCCGGCCACACGTCTCTCAGAGGCAGAAGCAGTACAGTCATGGCCAAAAGTTTTGAGAATGACACAAATATTATATTTTCACATGATCTGCTGCCCTCTGGTTTTTATGTGTGTTTGATAGATGTTTTTATCACAGACAGAAATATAATACTTGCAAACATATGAGTAACAAAAGCTTATATTGACAGTTAGAATGAGTTAATGCAGCAAGTCAATATTTGCAGTGTTGACCCTTCTTCTTCAGGACCTCTGCAATTCTCCCTGGCATGCTCTCAATCAACTTCTGGACCAAATCCTGACTAATAGCAGTCCATTCTTGCACAATCAATGCTTTCATTTTGTCAGAATTTTTAGGTTTTTGTTTGTCCACCCGTCTCTTGATGATTGACCACAAGTTCTCAATGGGATTAAGATCTGGGGAGTTTCCAGGCCATGGACCCAAAATCTCTATGTTTTGTTCCCTGAGCCATTTAGTTATCACCTTTGCTTTATGGCAAGGTGCTCCATCATGCTGGAAAAGGCATTGTTGATTGCCAAACTGCTCTTGGAGGGTTGGGAGAAGTTGCTTTTGGAGGACATTCTGGTACCATTCTTTATTCATGGCTGTGTTTTTAGGCAAGACTGTGAGAGAGCCGATTCCCTTGGCTGAGAAGCAACCCCACACATGAATGGTTTCAGGATGCTTAACAGTTGGCATGAGACAAGACTGGTGGTAGCGCTCACCTTGTCTTCTCCAAATGAGGCGTTTTCCTGATGTCCCAAACAATCGAAAAGGGGATTCATCAGAGAAAATAACTTTACCCCAGTCCTCAGCAGTCCACTGCCTGTACCTTTTGCAGAATATCAGTCTGTCCATGATGTTTTTTCTGGAGAGAAGTGGCTTCTTTGCTGCCCTCCTTGAGACCAGGCCTTGCTCCAAGAGTCTCCGCCTCACAGTGCGTGCAGATGCACTCACACCTGCCTGCTGCCATTCCTGAGCAAGCTCTGCACTGCTGGTAGCCCAATCCCGCAGCTGAAACACTTTTAAGAGACAGTCCTGGCGCTTGCTGGTCTTTCTTGGGCGCCCTGGAGCCTTTTTGGCAACAATGGAACCTCTCTCTTCGAAGTTCTTGATGATGCGATAGATTGTTGACTGAGGTGCAATCTTTCTAGCTGCGATACTCTTCCCTGTTAGGCCATTTTTTGCATTGCAATGATGACTGCACGTGTTTCTTTAGAGATAACCATGGTTAACAGAAGAGAAACAATGATGCCAAGCACCAGCCTCCTTTTAAAGTGTCCAGTGGTGTCATTCTTACTTAATCATGACAGATTGATCTCCAGCCATGTCCTCCTCAACACCCACACCTGTGTTAATGGAGCAATTACTGAAAAGAGGTTAGCTGGTCCTTTTAAGGCAGGGCTGCAATGATGTTGAAATGTGTTTTGGGGGATAAAGTTCATTTTCTAGCCAAATATTGACTTTGCAAGTAATTGCTGTTAAGCTGATCACTCTTTATAACATTCTGGAGTATATGCAAATTGCCATTAGAAAAAGTGAAACAGTAGACTTTGTAAAAATTAATACTTGTGTCATTCTCAAAACTTTTGGCCATGACTGTAGATAGAGAATGCTTCAGACCAAAGGACCTGCAGGCACGTGACTGCTAGTGGGCGTGGCCTAAGCTCCAGAGAGCTATGAGGTGAAGGAAAACTCCTAGAAGGGTAACTGCAGGGCACAAATCAGATTGTCTAAAGCTGACAATGAATTAAGGCTTGCAAGTGACATCAAAAGCAACAAAAAAGGATTTTGGGGATACGTCAAAAGTAAAAGAAAAGTCAAAGATGCTATAGGATTTTTACAGGATGAAAATGATGAAATGGTAAGTTAGGATGTTGAGAAGGCTGAACTTTTAAATTCCTATTTTGCATCTGTTTTCTCTCAGAAAGGAAATGTAACATCAACTGATCTTCACTGTCCTATTAAAGGAATAGAAGAATCCAGGATATCTATAAACAGAAAGACAGTGAGGAAACACTTAGCTAACATAAATGAATTCAAGTCTCCAGGTCCAGATGAATTACACCCCAGGGTACTGAAGGAGATAGCAGAAGAAATTCTTGAACCACTGTCCATAATCTTTGAAAATTCTTGGAGAACAGGAGAAGTCCCAGAAGACTGGAGAAGAGCAAATGTTGTTCCTATCTTCAAAAAGGGGAAGAAGGTGGACCCAGGGAACTACAGGCCGGTGAGTCTGACTTCTATACCAGGAAAGATCTTTGAACAAATTATTAAAGAACATGTATGCAAGTACCTGGATAAGAATGAAGTGATTAAACAGAGTCAGCATGGGTTTGTAACTAATAAGTCATGTCAGACTAACTTAATTTCCTTCTATGACAGAATCACTGACTGGGTGGATCAGGGAAATGCTGTAGATATAGTATATCTTGACTTCAGCAAAGCATTTGACAAAGTATCTCACACAATCCTTATTGAAAAAATGACTAAGTATGGAATGGACAAGGCAACTGTTAGGTGGATTCATAACTGGCTTAGTGATCGGACCCAAAGAGTGGTTGTAAATGGCTGCACATCCAGTTGGAAGAATGTCTCAAGTGGGGTACCACAAGGCTCTGTTTTGGGCCCTGTATTGTTCAACATCTTTATCAGTGATTTAGATGAAGGAATTGAGGGTAAACTGATCAAATTTGCTGATGACACAAAGCTAGGAGGGGTAGCTAATACTAGAGAAGAGAGAGAGAGGATTCAAAAAGATATACATAAACTGGAGCAGTGGGCAGCAACTAACAGAATGGATTTTAACAGGGAAAAATGCAAAGTACTACATGTGGGCAATAAAAATGAAAAAAGCATATACAAAATGGGAGGAATAGGGCTAAGTAACAGCACATGTGAAAAAGACTTGGGTATACTAATTGATCACAGACTTAACATGAGTCAACAGTGTGATGCAGCAGCAAAAAAGGCAAATGCAATTCTAGGATGTATCAACAGAAGCATACAGTCTAGATCACGTGAGGTCATTATTGCCCTCTACTCCTCTTTGGTCAGACCTCATCTGGAATACTGTGTCCAGTTTTGGGCACCACATTTTAAAAAAGACATCAACAAACTGGAGCAAGTTCAGAGAAGAGCCACCAGAATGGTGACCGGTCTGCAAACCATGTCCTATGAGGAACGGTTGCAGGATTTGGGAATGTTTAGCTTGCAAAAAAGAAGACTGAGAGGAGACTTAATAGCTGTCTACAAATATCTCAAGGGCTGTCACATTGTAGAAGGATCATCTTTATTCTCATTTGCACAAGGAAAGACTAGAAGCAATGGGATGAAACTGAATGGGAGGAGACACAGATTAGATATTAGAAAAAACTTTTTGACAGTTAGGGTGATCAATGAGTGGAACAGGCTGCCACAAGAGGTGGTGAGTTCTCCTTCAATGGAAGTCTTCAAACAGAGGCTGGATAGACATCTGTCTGGGATGATTTAGAGAATCCTGCTTTGAGCAGGGGGTTGGACCAGAAGGCCCAGGAGGTCCCTTCCAACTCTACCATTCATATGATTCTATGAACTACGGGACACAGTTACCAAGGGGCATATACCGAACGGATAATCAGAACGTAGCCAAGGGTCATACACGTAGAGAGCGACGAAGTACAAGAGGAGCAGGCAGAGCGGAGTCAGAACGTAGCCAAGGGTCATACACGTAGAGGGCAGCAGAGTACAAAAGGGACAGCCAAAACTCAAAACAGGGACACAGCCAAATCAGAACCAGACAAACAGAACGTAACACAGGCACAAAGCACTGGCACAAGCACAACAGGGTCACACACACTCGGCCAAGGGTCAGAGTATAAGCGACAGAGGATGGCCCCACAATGAGGCTATAAAAAGCCTCCCAGAATCCCAGAGTGAGGCCATCCCGGTTAACCCTAAAACCACCTAATCCCAGAAACTCAGCAGACCATGACACCATCTTTTGCTTAACCCCAAATCAGCTAGAACTTTATTAAACTCCACTATCATTTCCTGCCTCAACTATTGCAGAATTATTTTCTTTATCTCTTTAGCCTCCTAATTTCACTCCCTCACTCTTCCAGTCTATCTTTAACCCTGTTGGATAAATCTACCTTTCCCTTGCTGCTCCTCTGCCTCTTACCTATTATAATCCCTTCACTGGCTTCCAATTCCCAAGCAAATCTAATTTAAATTACCAAAAATATCTTACAATATTGTTTATAAAGTCTCCACACACATCTTTAAATTAATCTACAAATACTTCCCCACATGTAATTTCTATTCAACTTCTGTGTCAGTCTGTCACTGAAAGTTTACTGTATTTTATATATAAAAAACCTTAAGGTATGAACTGGGATTTAACCCCTTAGTGACAGCGCCAATTTGCAGCTTAATGAACAGGCCAATTTTTACAATTCTGACCACTGTCACGCATCGTGTGACGGCAGGATCCGAACTTGGATCCGTGGAGTCTGTGGTCTCCCATCCAGGTCCGGCCGAGGCAGATGCTGCTCAGCTTCATCATTGATCCCAGTGCCTAGCTAATACCCGAGAGGTACGAGCTGTTCCTAGAGTCTTTGTGCATAGTAGCCTTAAACCTAGGTTACAGAAGGGAACAAAGGCTGTTATAGCCTAAGTCCTGAAATGCCTGCACTGAGCATGTCCGTGACGTGGCGGACCGTGATTGGTGTTTGGTATCAGCTGATCTGGTGACCTGGCACTGACTGATTGGTCTCGAGTGACTTCACCAGTGATGTGATTAATGAGATGGCTGGGGGCTGGGCTTAGCCCTTAAATAGCTTGTCTGTCCACGGCGCGGTCAGATCATACTAAATAGGCAGTGCTCATGTGTGACGTACCAGAATCTGGGCTCCACGTGCTCTCTAGCTTTCGCTCTCCGGGACCTGCTGATGCCAGAGTACACTCGGCTAATTAGCACAGGTCCTTCAGGCAGGTTAATGAATGCTATGCAGGTAGCGATCATAGTGCAGTCTGTCTCTGACAAAGGGGTAGCTATACACCCAGAGCAGACTGTGGGACGCGTATCCTGTGCATCGCCTGCTAACTAAAGGAGAGTTGCTCAGTCCGGTGGCAACCCGGCTGGCAGCACGTACGCCTGGCGTGAGTCGCATGCACTTCCTAATATCTGGCAAGAGGCTTCTGTGCTATTTACAGAGCTACATCTACACCAGCCTGCAGCACATAGTGCAGATCTAATATCTGGCAAGTAGGTTCTGTGCTGTTAACAGGGCTACATCTACGCCAGTCTTCAGCACTTCTTCCGTGAAGTTAATGGAGATGTTATGGATACAGCCGTTAAAAGGCGTATCGGCGGTCGTTAAGGGGTTAAACGGGTGTGCATGTAAGCGCATGTTTACACTAGCCACTGAACCGAAAAAGCAAGGACTGATACATAATGACTAAATACCCTGCAGCAAATAAATAAAATGACATGCATGTATATAAGGGCTGAGACAGACTGAACCCAAGTAGTCGAAACACAGCCGAGGGGAGGCCACATAAATAATGCTCAGCTCAAGAGAAAGACAAAAAAACCTGACTGGCACATCAGACTAACGTGAATTAGGTGCAAACCAAGGGATGCTACCCCCATGTAAAACATATGAGAAAAGGCTGCACTGTAAAATACTAAAGCATGACAATATGGAATACATGTAATTTTGAATAGCAATATGGTTTTGGAGTATAAGGAAAAATTTGAGACGCTTAGTATAACATTTGATCAAATATTAAAAGCCCACCAACCATCGTCAAGGTGGTCTCAAGTCTGGTGAGTCCCTGACCTATGTGAACATACCTCTATTAGGCTGATATCTGAATTTCTGGATGAATGTGGACACCTCTGTCAGTAATGCCTGCATATATGGGTAAGTAGAGACCTGCTGTAATTAAAATCACCACCTGGTGGGGACGGAGTGCTGGGTCAGTAAGCTAACATTCAAAAGACAAAAAAACCTGACTGGCACATCCAGACTAATGTGAATTAGGTGCAAACCAAGGGTGCTACCCCCATGTAAAACATGTAAGAAAAGGCTGCACTCTAAAATACTAAAGCATGACAATATGGAATACATAAAATTTTGAATAGCAATATGGCTTTGGAGTATAAGGAAAAATTTAAGACGCTTAATATAACATTTGATCAAATATTAAAAGCCCACCAACCATCGTCAAGGAGGTCTAAAGTCTGGTGAGTCCCTGACCTATGTGAACATACCTCTATTAGGCTGATATCTGAATTTCTGGGTGAATGTGGACACCTCTGTCAGTAATGCCTGCATATATGGATAAGTAGAGACCTTCACATTAGTCTGGATGTGCCAGTGGAACCCCCCCAATTCTAACTCAAACGCTAACCCTAACCCCAACACACCCCTAACCCTAATCTTAACCCTAACAATAACCCTAACCACAACCCTAACCCCAACACACACCTAACACTAATACCAACTCTAACCATAACCCTAACCACAAACCTAACCCTAACACATCACTAACCCTAATCCCAACCCTAACCATAATCCCAACCATAACCACAACCCCAGCCCTAGCCCAATCCTAACTTTAGCCCAACCCTAACTTTAGCCCAACCCTAAGTTTAGCCCAACCCTAACCCTAGCCCCAACCTTAACCCTAACTTTACCCCAACCCTAACTTAAGAGCAACCCTAACCCTAACTTTAGCCAACTCACTTTAGCCCAACTCTAAAAATGGAAAAATGAAAAAAAATATATATTTTATTATTTTTACCTAAGGGGGTGATATAGGGGGGTTTGATTTACTATTTTTTTTTCATTTTGATCACTGTGATAGGGTCTATCACAGTGATCAAAATGAACCAATAGGAAAAATGTCCTATTGTTGCTGGGTGCCGGACGGCAGATCTCGGCTGGCGCATTGCGCTTGCGCCCGCCATTTTCTCATGGAAGATGATGCCGGCAGCCCGGGGGACTTCACAGGGGGTTGCAGGGACAACAGAGTCACCAGGGGGAATTAGGGGACCCTATTTCTCTCTCCTCTGATGTGCTATCACATCAGAGGAGAGAGAAATTAAATGAAAAATCAGACTTTTTTGCGGTTGCCGTTATACCGTTAATATCGGCGATCGCAACACTGAGGTCAGTAAAAACCAACCCGAATAATGTTCTCTGGGGCCTCATCTACCCCTGATAGCCAAGACCTCGGAGAAATTCTGACTCTGGGGGGGTGCTGTACACTTAAAAAAAACTTAAAAAGTGTTACGTTAAAAAGCGGCGCTGTGGCATAAGTACCCTTAACCCCTCTCTGACATTAGACATACTATCCCGTCCATAAAACCCGTGCCATTCTGACCATGGACGGGATAGTACGTCATGCCCTTTAATGCGACATCGCGACTTAAGTAGCGGTGATCGCATTAAAATTCCGACGCCAGCTTACCTCTTGGAAGTTGGCGTCGGCATCCCGGGCTGCGTCCTCCCCCCTCAGGCCTCCCGATCGCTGTGATTGGCTGTTGAATTCTGAACAGCCAATCACAGCCTTTCTCACTGTTTCAGCCAATCAGAGCGGCTGAAACAGTGAGATCGCAAGCTAGGATCGAGTACCGATGTACTCGATCCTAGGCCTGGGCCTAGGAAGGTCCAGACCCCCCCGGATTGGCGCGATCGCCGATCACATCGATCGCGCCAATCGCAGGGCACAGCCGCGGTATATCCGCGCTGTGCCCTGCCTGTACCTGCCTGGATCGGTGCAGTAATAGCACCGATCCTAGGCCAGGGCCTGTAGGGCATGAAGGAGCTGATTGGCGCGATCGATGTCATCGACGATCGCGCCAATCACAGGGCACAGCAGCGGTGTGACCGCTCTGTGCCCTGCTAGGTGACCTGCCGGTGACCTGCCTAGGAATCGGAGCTGTGAGCTCCGATTACTAGGCCGGTGCCTAGCAACCGGCAATGCAGGGTCTCCTTTGATTGGTGGGATTGATGTGATCATCGATCCCACCAATGACAGGTCACAGCAGCGATGTGACCGCTCTGTGACCTGTCTGCAAACTGGATCTGACCTGTCTGACTGCACTGCAGGGGTCCTCACACTTGCTGAGGATTCCTGCTGTGCGGTCACACTGCCAGATCTCCTCCTGTGCTGGGCCTTGTGGTGCCACAGTAGCCTGTGACACCACAACTCCTGCTGAAGAGAGAAGAAAGAAGAGAGAAGAAAAAAGAGAGAAGAAGAGAAAGAAAGAAAGAGAGAAGAAAGAAAAGACTACAAACGTGAGTTTTTGAGCCCCGATCCCTGCCCGATCCACCCCAATCCCCCCATTCCCCCCTCCCCCCTTCCCTTTCCCCCTCTTTTTATCCCCCCCTTTGCGCCGCCGAGCGTTGATTGGTGACGCAGTTCACCGATCAACACTTTCGCACCCCCCTCCGTGCGCACATCCAGCAGCCGCAAACTTTGATAAGTGACAGCGGTCACTTATCAGAGCTCGTGCCTGCCTTTTTTTTTTCACCCCCCCTTTCCGCCACTCCCGTGCGCACATCCAGCAGCCACGGAACTTTGATAAGTGACACCAGTCACTTATCAGAGCTCGTTCCTGCCGTTTTTTGTTTTTTTTCACCAACTTTTCCGCCACTCCCGTGCGCACATCCAGCAGCCACGGAACTTTGATAAGTGACACCAGTCACTTATCAGAGCTCGTTCCTGCTGGTTTTTTTTTTGTTTTTTTTCACCAACTTTTCCGCCACTCCCGTGCGCACACCCAGCAGCCACGGAACTTTGATAAGTGACACCAGTCACTTATCAGAGCTCGTTCCTGCTGGTTTTTTTTTTTTTTTTCCACCAACTTTTCCGCCACTCCCGTGCGCACATCCAGCAGCCGCGGAATTTTGATAAGTGACACCTAGTCACTTATCAGAGCTCGTTCCTGCTGTTTTTTTTTGTTTTTTTTCACCAACTTTTCCGCCACTCCCGTGCGCACACCCAGCAGCCACGGAACTTTGATAAGTGACACCAGTCACTTATCAGAGCTCGTTCCTGCTGGGTTTTTTTTTTTTTTCCACCAACTTTTCCGCCACTCCCGTGCGCACATCCAGCAGCCGCGGAACTTTGATAAGTGACACCAGTCACTTATCAGAGCTCGTTCCTGCTGTTTTTTTTGTTTTTTTTCACCCCCCTTTCCGCCACTCCCGTGCGCACATCCAGCAGCCGCGGAACTTTGATAAGTGACAGCGGTCACTTATCAGAGCTCGTGCCTGCCAGTTTTTTTTTTCACCCCCCTTTCCGCCACTCCCGTGCGCACATCCAGCAGCCGCGGAACTTTGATAAGTGACACCGGTCACTTATCAGAGCTCGTGCCTGCCAGTTTTTTTTTTCACCCCCCTTTCCGTCACTCCCGTGCGCACATCCAGCAGCCACGGAACTTTGATAAGTGACACCGGTCACTTATCAGAGCTCGTGCCTGCTGGTTTAGACTTTTTTTCACAGGCCTTTTTTTTCCCTATTCGCTTTCTTTTCTTTTAGCTTTTTCTTTTCAGCTTAGTTTACACCAATCACTATCCCCCCCCCCCACACACACACACAGTTATAAATAAAGTTCACACAAAGCACCACATTCACAAAAAAAATGTCCCGCTCATCACGCTCATCCCAACAGCGCTATTCAGTGGAGGAGGCATACGCTTTCCTTGCCTCCGACACTGATAGCGAGGGAGAGGATCCCACATTTCTTTATTTTTCAGATGAAGATTCTTCTTCCTCCTCATCTTCCTCCTCGGGTCCTGCGGAACCGCCACGCAGACGCCCCAGGACAGAACATGAGGCAGCGCCCGCCCCTGAAAATGAACCAGCGCACCCCTCTTCGGACCCCGTATGGACCCCGGCCCCCGAAAATTACGAGCCACTGATTCCTGATTTTGTGGCAGAATCAGGAATCAGGTTTGACTCCACGGGCTTCACAGAAATAGACTTTTTCAAAGTCTTTTTCTCTGAGGATTTAATTAACCTCATGGTGGAGCAAACAAATTTGTACGCTCGGCAATTTTTGGCGCAAAACCCCCATTCATCATTTTCCAACTGGTCTCCTGTAGACGCAGTTGAAATGATGCAGTTTTGGGGCCTGGTCCTCCATATGGGGATCCTGAAGAAGCCAGAAATTCGGCAATATTGGAGTGTTGATATTTTATACAACACTCCACTGTTCTGAATGGTCATGGCTCGGACGCGTTTTGAGGCCATCCACAAATTCCTGCATTATAATGATAATGCACAGTGTCCCCCATGAGATGACCCCAACTTTGACCGCCTGTTCAAAGTTCGGCCGGTCATCGAACACTTCAACAAAAAGTTTGCTGAAGTGTACGTGCCCCAAAGGGACATCTGCGTGGATGAGTCCTTGGTTCATTTTAAGGGATGGCTCGCATTCCGCCAGTACCTGCCCAGCAAGAGGGCAAGGTACGGAATCAAACTCTACAAGCTGTGTGAGAGTACCTCAGGGTACACACACAGCTTTAGAGTTTACGAAGGAAAGGACACCAGGATTGTACCCCCTGAGTGTCACCCCGTCCTGGGAGTGAGTGGGAAAATTGTGTGGGATTTGGTGCACCCACTGCTGGATAAAGGTTATCACCTTTACACTGATAACTTTTATTCCAGCATCCCACTCTACAAATCCCTCTCTGCGCGAGGTACCGCAGCCTGCGGTACCATCCGCAAAAATCAGAGAGGCCTCCCAAAGACGCTACTTGGGCTGATGCTCAAAAAGGGTGAGAGCAGAGCCTAATGTAGCGACCACCTGTTGGTGGTCAAGTACAAGGACAAGAGGGATGTCCTTCTCTTGACCACCATACATGGTGATGGCAGCGCCCTCAGCACTGTACGGGGTACCTCTACACAGGTCCGCAAACCGGACTGTGTACTGGGGTACAATAAATACATGGGGGGGTGTTGATCTCTCTGATCAACTCCTCCAACCGTACAGTGCTTTGAGAAAGGCCAAGGTGTGGTACAAGAAGCTGTCCGTGCACATCGTCCAAATGGCAATGCTCAACGCTTTCCTGCTGTCACGATGTGCACGCAACAGCGATACGACGTACCTTCAGTTTCAGGAGGTAGTGGTTAAGGCCCTGATGTTTGGCGCTCAGGAAACAGCGGGCCCCAGTACTTCTGGAACTGAAGGTGCTCGTATCATACCAGGTCAGCATTTCCCGGGGGTGGTCCCGCCAACTGGAAGAAAAGGTAAACCGCAAAAAAGGTGCCGAGTGTGTTACAAAAGGGGAATACGCAAGGACACCACTTACCAATGCGACACCTGCCCCGAAGGATGAAGGATTGTTTCAAATTGTACCACACCTCCATGCACTACTAATTTACTTTACAGGAAAGATTAGTTCCAGAAGGGGGCACATTTAGAAAAGTTCCTTGGGAGTCTTCTTTCCAAAATTATGTCACTTGTGGGTTTTTTTTTACTGTTTAGGCACATCAGGGGCTCTGCAAACGGAACATGATGCCCGCAGACCATTCCATCAAAGTCTGCTTCCAAAACGTCACAATTTCCCTTCTGAGCCCCGAATTGTGCCCAAACAGTTTTTTTCCCACATATGGGGTACCAGTGTACTCAGGACAAATTGGAAAACAACTTTTGGTGTCCAATTTCTCCTCTTAACCTTGGGAAAATAAAAAATTGGGAACTAAAACATCATTTGTGTGAGGTAAAAAGTAGGATTTTTTTTTTCACACCTGGGCATTATAAACTTTAGTGAAACACTTGGGGGTTCAAAGTGCTCATCACACACCTAGATAAGTTCCTTAGGGGGTCTAGTTTCCAAAATGGGGTCACATGTGGGGGGTTTCCACTGTTTAGGCACATCAGGGGCTCTGTTAACGGAACATGACGCCCGCAGACCATTCCATCAAAGTCTGCATTCCAAAACGTCACTGCTTCCCTTCCGAGCCCTGCCGTATGCCCAAACAGTGGATCCCCCCAACATATGGGGTATCAGCATACTCAGGACAAATTGGACAACCACTTTTGGGGTTCAATTTCTCCTCTTACCCTTGGGAAAATAAAAAATTGGGGACTAAAACATCACTTTTGTGGAAAAAAAATATATATTTTTTTTTCACGCCAGGGCATTATAAACGTTAGTGAAACACTTGGGGGTTCAAAGTGCTCACCACACACCTAGATAAGTTCCTTAGGGGGTCTAGTTTCCAAAATGGGGTCACATGTGGGGGGTTTCCACTGTTTAGGCACATCAGGGGCTCTGCTAACAGAACATGACGCCCGCAGACCATTCCATCAAAGTCTGCATTCCAAAACATCACTGCTTCCCTTCCGAGCCCTGCCGTGTGCCCAAACAGTGGTTCCCCCCCCACATATGGGGTATCAGCGTACTCAGGACATGTTGGACAACAACTTTTGTGGTCCAATTTCTCCTCTTACCCTTGGCAAAATAAAAAATTGGGGACTAAAACATCATGTTTGTGGAAAAAATATGATTTTTTTTCTTCACGGCTCCACATTACAAACTTGCGTGAAGCACTTGAGGGTTCAAAGTGCTCACCACACATCTAGATAAGTTCCGTAGGGGGTCTAGTTTCCAAAATGGGGTCACATGTGGGGGGTTTCCACTGTTTAGGCACATCAGGGGCCCTCCAAACGCGACATGGCGTCCGTTCGCAATTCCAGCCAATTTTGGTTTGGAAAAGTCAAACGGCGCTCCTTCCCTTTCAAGCCCTGCCGTGCGCCCAAACAGTGGTTCCCCCCACATATGGGGTATCAGCGTACTCAGGACATGTTGGACAACAACTTTTGTGGTCCAATTTCTCTCTTACCCTTGGGAAAATAAAAATTTGGGGACTAAAACATCATGTTTGTGGAAAAAATATGATTTTTTTTCTTCACGGCTCTACATTACAAACTTGCGTGAAGCACTTGAGGGTTCAAAGTGCTCACCACACATCTAGATAAGTTCCTTAGGGGGTCTAGTTTCCAAAATGGGGTCACATGTGGGGGGTTTCCACTGTTTAGGCACATCAGGGGCCCTCCAAACGCGACAAGGCGTCCGTTCGCAATTCCAACCAATTTTGGTTTGGAAAAGTCAAACGGCGCTCCTTCCCTTTCGAGCCCTGCCGTGCGCCCAAACAGTGGTTCCCCCCCACATATGGGGTATCAGCGTACTCAGGACATGTTGGACAACAATTTTTGTGGTCCAATTTCTCCTCTTACCCTTGGGAAAATAAAAATTTGGGGACTAAAACATCATGTTTGTGGAAAAAATATGATTTTTTTTCTTCACGGCTCTACATTACAAACTTGCGTGAAGCACTTGAGGGTTCAAAGTGCTCACCACACATCTAGATAAGTTCCTTAGGGGGTCTAGTTTCCAAAATGGGGTCACATGTGGGGAGTTTCCACTGTTTAGGCACATCAGGGGCCCTCCAAACGCGACATGGCGTCAGTTCGCAATTCCAGCCAATTTTGGTTTGGAAAAGTCAAACGGCGCTCCTTCCCTTTCGAGCCCTGCCGTGCGCCCCAAACAGTGGTTCCCCCCACATATGGGGTACCAGCGTACTCAGGACATGTTGGACAACAACTTTTGTGGTCCAATTTCTCCTCTTACCCTTGGGAAAATAAAAATTTGGGGACTAAAACATCATGTTTGTGGAAAAAATATGATTTTTTTTCTTCACGGCTCTACATTACAAACTTGCGTGAAGCACTTGAGGGTTCAAAGTGCTCACCACACATCTAGATAAGTTCCTTTGGGGGTCTAGTTTCCAAAATGGGGTCACATGTGGGGGGTTTCCACTGTTTAGGCACATCAGGGGCCCTCCAAACGCGACATGGCGTCCGTTCGCAATTCCAGCCAATTTTGGTTTGGAAAAGTCAAACGGCGCTCCTTCCCTTTCGAGCCCTGCCGTGCGCCCAAACAGTGGTTCCCCCCCACATATGGGGTATCAGCGTACTCAGGACATGTTGGACAACAATTTTTGTGGTCCAATTTCTCCTCTTACCCTTGGGAAAATAAAAATTTGGGGACTAAAACATCATGTTTGTGGAAAAAATATGTTTTTTTTTCTTCACGGCTCTACATTACAAACTTGCGTGAAGCACTTGAGGGTTCAAAGTGCTCACCACACATCTAGATAAGTTCCTAAGGGGGTCTAGTTTCCAAAATGTGGTGACATGTGAGGGGTTTCCACTGTTTAGGCACATTAGGGGCCCTCCAAACGCGACATGGCGTCCGTTCGCAATTCCAGCCAATTTTGGTTTGGAAAAGTCAAACGGCGCTCCTTCCCTTTCAAGCCCTGCCGTGCGCCCAAACAGTGGTTCCCCCCAACATATGGGGTATCAGCGTACTCAGGACATGTTGGACAACAACTTTTGTGGTCCAATTTCTCCTCTTACCCTTGGAAAAATAAAAATTTGGGGACTAAAACATCATGTTTGTGGAAAAAATATGATTTTTTTTCTTCACGGCTCTACATTACAAACTTGCGTGAAGCACTTGAGGGTTCAAAGTGCTCACCACACATCTAGATAAGTTCCTTAGGGGGTCTAGTTTCCAAAATGGGGTCACATGTGGGGGGTTTCCACTGTTTAGGCACATCAGGGGCCCTCCAAACGCGACATGGCGTCCGTTCGCAATTCCAGCCAATTTTGGTTTGGAAAAGTCAAACGGCGCTCCTTCCCTTTCGAGCCCTGCCGTGCGCCCAAACAGTGGTTCCCCCCCACATATGGGGTATCAACGTACTCAGGAGAAATTGCACAACAACTTTATTGGTCCTTTTTCTCCTTTTTCCCTTGTGAAAATAAAAAAAATGTTTGTAAAAGATCATTTTTGTGACTAAAAAGTAAACTGTTCATTTTTTCCTTCCACGTTGCTTCAGCTCCTGTGAAGCACCTGAAGGGTTAATAAACTTCTTGAATGTGGTTTTGAGTACCTTGAGGGGTGTAGTTTTTAGAATGGTGTCACTTTTGGGTATTTTCTGCTATATAGACCCCTCAAAGTGACTTCAAATATGAGGTGGTCCCGAAAAAAAATGGCTTTGTAAATTTTGTTGTAAAAATGAGAAATCGCTGGTCAATTTTAACCCTTATAATTTCCTAACAAAAAAAAATTTTGTTTCCAAAATTGTGCTGATGTAAAGTAGACATGTGGGAAATGTTATTTCTTAACTATTTTGTGTGACATATTTCTCTGTTTTAAGGGAATAAAAATTCAAAGTTTGAAAATTGCAAAATTTTCAAAATTTTTGCCATATTTGCGTTTTTTTCATAAATAAACGCAAGTTTTATGGAAGAAATTTTACCACTATCATGAAGTACAATATGTCACGAGAAAATAGTCTCAGAATCGCGAAGATCCGTTGAAGCGTTCCAGAGTTATAACCTCATAAAGAGACAGTGGTCAGAATTGTAAAAATTGGCCCGGTCATTAACGTGCAAACCACCCTTGGGGGTGAAGGGGTTAACCATTAAAAGGTGTATCGGTGGTCGTTAAGGGGTTAATCATTATGTATATGTCCTTGGTATCTTCTGTATTTTATATATGTATAATTTGTATATAAACCCTTTTCACATGTACAGCACCATGGAATTAATAAACAGAAATAAAAACGCTCAAAATTTCAATGTAAGTGCTACCAAATTTAGAAATGTAGCACATGTTGTTAGGGACTGTGTTCCCGCTGCTGCACAAGGGGAATTTCGAACCAGTACTGCTGCGGTCCCCCATCCATTTCAGGCCGCAGTGGAGCCTGCTCAGCAGAGACGTCGGTCCCAGCGTCTGGTCTAATGCTGTGCAGAGGCTTGTTGCTGCCTCTCCTGGTTCCTCTATTGTAACCAGTGCTGGAGCAGGCAGTCCTCGCTTTCTCCATCTGAGCATGCCCAAGGCAAGATCTCCCATTGGAGATCATAGGTCACATGCTCGGTTACAGCAGCGACTCCCATTGGTCCGCCAGGAAGGTCCTGAAAGTGCTTGTGTTCTGGAGAAGTTTCTCATTGGTCCTTTTCTGGAAGGTCCTGTAGCTGCTACTATATAAAGGTGGCATAACCGCACGGCCGCGCGCTAGTATCAAATCTGTTACGTGCTTGCGCCAGTGTGGTCATGTATGCATGTGGTTAGGTCCGGCTGAAATAAGCCCCTAGAATACCGGCACCTCCGGTGAGGAGTTTTGTATGCACGTGTTCAGGGCTCGGCTGAAAACGCCATTAGAATACCGGCTACTCCGGTGAGGAGATTATTGCTTGTTTTCTGATTGCATGACCACAGACTGCAATCCGCTTAGCAGTCATCTGTGTCTCCTGTGAGTCTAACAGGACACAGTCTTTGTCACGGCTCTGTGAATTAACAGAGTCCGCTTATATCGCCATATAGCGCTACAGCATTTTAGTTAGCGACTCTGTGGAATAACAGAGTTCGCCCATACCGCCATATAGTGCTAAGGCGTTTACATCTGCGACTCTGCGGGATAACAGAGTTCGCTCATACTGCCTATTTGCGCCATCTTACTAGCAGCAGGCTCTGCCTGCACGGTGGACCCCGGGCTGCGAACGCACCTCTCCGTAATATCTATTAGGTGCGTTCCGCAGGCCCTTAACACATGTTCATAGTGTTAACGTTATTAAGATACTCTATTAACTAATTGAAATGCACTTCAGAACCAGACAAGATTGTAAAAATTTCTTCCACAAAACATATAAGTGTATAAATGAATGTATTACAAAACAAAATTCTTTAAATCAAATATATATTTTTCTTCAAAAGCTTCAAGAAAAATGTATGCTACTTGTGTACCCATGTACGTACCTGCCTCTTGAGGATACCAAATAAACATAAAGACAATTTGCGTAAGTATAAAATCATGCCCTTCACATACAAAATCAGTAAAAAACCAGTAAAACCAGTAAAAAAAACAAAACCAGTGAAAATAAGTAAAAATCAGTAAATAATTTGAATGACCTTATCATGAGTTATATGGGTGTAGAAATGTTCAACTTTGATTGATGTAATATTGAAGTCTAGTTGCTAAGAGAAATTCCTCAAAGTGCACACAAAAAAATCTTAGCGTTCTTGATGTCAAATGGTATATTAATTAATGGACTAAGAAGCCAGTCAACATATTTGGACAAAGGTTCAGTAATTTAGCCCTCGCCTACCGAAATGAGGTAATCTGGTGTTTTTAGATTTTTTTGCACTTTTGGGACAAAATACCAACAGTGTTGCAAAAATGTTGTAATTGATTTTCCTGTAGCCTTATGTGTGATGATACATAATTGTAATAATGGTATGTTTTTACATTCGTAGGTAGTCCTTTACTATCTGTGTATTTTTTTAAATTGGTTAAATGGTAACTTTAGATACTGGTAGGAACACGCATACATATCGATGTGCTGATATGGTGATGTCATTCTCGTTAGACATGGTCGGACACCTGGATGTTCGGGTCCAGCAGGTTTAGTCGAACAGTTACAAAAAGTTTGGGTTTGGGTACCAGAACAGTAATCGGACCCGAACCCGGACTCCAATTTATTGAATGGGGGGCCCGAACAACCAGTATTTGCCATGCTGTCATGTGCATAACAGCGCCCCAAACACCGCTTCTGATCAGTCACTGAGGCTGCAGCAGCTCATTCAACAGTGGTTCTCAGCCTGGACAGTTGCAACATGGCACCATCCAGTTTGAAAACTGTTTTTCCCCCAGACATGGATTACAGAATGAGACAGAACGACAGACGGGTATGGTATATTGTTGTTTTTTTATTTTTGGTTTATTATAGGAGATCGAGGGCTTAAGTGGAATTAGGCGAGGTCATAAGTATGGTTTAATTAAGATTATTAAAGGAGTCTGTATCATTCTTTCAATTAAAGGACTTTTTCTGGATGTCTGTGTTTTCTTAAAATGTGACTATGGGATTAGTAATGGATAGGTGTCTTATTGAGGCCTCTCCATTACTAAGACGTGGGCTTGATGTCACCTGACAATACAAAGGTAACATCAACCCCCCAACTATCACCTCACTTGCCCCCGCTACAGGGCAAGTGGGAAGAGCCAGGCAAAGTGTCAGAATTGGCGCATCTAATAGATGTGCCTTTTTTGGGCAGCTGCGGGCTGCTATCTTTAAGCTGGGGGGCCAATATCCATGGCCCCTTACCAACCTGAGAATACCAACCCCCAGGTGTCTGCTTTACCAAGGCTGGTTGTCAAAAATGGGGGGTCCCCACGACGTTTTTTTAAAATATTTATTTAAATAATCAAAATAACAGCATGGGGACTCCTATATTCTTGATGACTAGCCTTGCTGAAGCTGACAGCTGAGGGTTGCAGCCCCCAGCTGTGAATTTTGTCTGGCTGGTTAGCAGAAATACAGGGGAACCCACACCATTTTTTTAAATTATTTATTTAAGCGCATGAGCAGCTAATGAATACTCTCATCCGCCGCTCCTGCTCTCACTGTAATTAGTGGCAGCAGGTTTGGGATGATGGGATCAGTAGTCCCATCAGCTGACATCAGTGACTAGAGGTAAAATTTATACCTCCGATCACAGCTGAGAGCTCACGCTGGCTTTTGACAGCGTGGGAACTGCGGTTCTTTGACCGGCGGGGATGATTTCACCGCCGATCAGAAGCAGTGCTTGCCGCGCTGTCATGCGCATAACAGCGTGACAAACACCCAGTGTTCAGGCAGCCGAACCTGAACAGTAACACTGACTTCCTGGTGAAGTCCGTGTTCGGTGTCAGTGCCTGAACAGTAGGTGTTCGGTACGGATGCCAAACTTTACTGTTCGGGTTCGCCCATCTCTAATTCTGGTCAGATGAAGTGCAAATTAGGGCGAAACGGCCATATCCTGTTTTTATATTTGCATTAAGACGATATCCAGGGTGAGTGCCACCTTTATAAAAAGAATAATAATAAAAATGTTATTTATATAGCGCCAACATATTCCACAGCATTTTACAATTAAGCAGCGAGGACAAGTACCTCTCTTCTTCTGTTGTAGAGTAGAATTAATGTATTAGTGAACAGGAAGGCACAATGACAAAGTCCTATGTCTGCTTCTGATGTTAGCACATTCATTAAAAAAAGAGTTTGCTTGTAATGCAATATGGCAGTCTGCATTGTTTCCAGCTTCTATGTGAAATCCTCTAAACATAAAATACAACACAATTTCATGCTTCCATGTCGTTCCCGAGCTGAGAAGCTTTACATAGTAACCGAACATCTATTAAAAGGTTTTATTTGAAGCTTTTATTTGATCGCATCAAACTTCACCATGCCCCAGGTAACATTAGCAATAACAATCGTACATAATTTATAAGTGATAACAGAAAATATGCTTTAATTAGAACGATATGATTCTAATTTAGTGTTTATAGAGTTCCTGGCAGGCAGCTCTGATCGCTTATCTTATAACAAACCAGAAATAATCGGTGAATATGCCACAAATCTTTATAACTATAGCACACAGTTAACACTGTAAATTCAAATTATACAGATGGATTAAAATATTATTTAATTTACGATTGTGATAAATGATATAGAGCTTATTTAACTATGTTGTGGTAGCTTTTCTTACTAAGAGAGGACCTTCAACTGAAAAAGTCATCCATAAACTAGAGTACATTGTCACATTTTATAATCTAAAGAGAAATATTGTTATATAGTCTGTATAAAAAACATTTTCAGACTTTAAAGGGGGTTTCTGACCCATAAAATATTTTCTAATAGTGTAAAATGTGGCTCTTTCAGTAGATGGTGTACTTACTTTAAATATACGTACTGGGGCTTTTTTTTTTTTTTTTAAATGAGCACTTTAAATTTTCAAATAAAGAGTGAAGGATCTCATAATAATTTAAGTATAGTCAGTCTTCCTTACCTGGCCTGAGTGACAGCTGTATATAATACTGAGCAATGTGTGCTTTCAGGAACAGCAGTGAGGAGAGACATTGGAGATCTGTCAACAAGGCTAGGTGGGAGATTGGGCTTAAACTTTTAAAAAGGATTATGAGGCTATTCTGATATGTAAGTACACCAGCTTTATCAGGTCTAGAAGATCCATTCAATAATGTATGACATTTATATTGTAAAACTGGTGACCTGTTTATGTGTCACATGGTCTTAAAGAGAAAAGACATACAACTTTCTAGCAGTTTTAGCTTCATGCAATAAAAAAAGTTCAGGAGGTCCCACTGGTGAGTATAATATAAACTACAACACTATATATAAGTGTGCTCCAAATAATGGAACTCTCCTGTTGTATTCGCCAACATACCACACTCACACACGTGAGTAACCATCATTTTACATTTTTTTTATCATAAATTAATAGTACAGGTGAAAACAAGAAATGTATTAATGTATCTTATTAGAGAAATCTGCTTCTTCCTCCTCCTGAACTGGACATTCATTCTCAAAATTCTCTCCATTAATGTGCATAATCTGTCTCAGTAAATCCAAATGTTCACATTACAGAGATAGGACATGACAGTTGGTTCTTACAAAGTTCTATGGAGACCTGTCTGTGACTTCTCTAGTTTCTCCCTCCTTCCCATCCCCTCTCTATACTCCTCACAATTTTTAAAAGCACCAACTACCATCTTCTATCTCGGTAATGGGAAAGGTCTGTCTTGAATGAATACAGATTTTACCCATGAATTTAGAATGAAAGATAAATCCAGGGTAAAAAAAAGAATCAGATTTATCTGATAAGATACATTAAAATGATGCTTATTTTTCATGCGTACTATTGAGTTATGAAATAAAAATTAAAATGACGGTTACTCTTTAAGTACGAAGGGCTGCTGATAAGTCTGTGGCTTTACCCAGAAAGAAACAAGATAGGAAGATGGAACTTTATATTTATTCCACATATTCTTAACTGATGTCAACTCACTTCTTACATCTGTATTCCAAGTTCTGGAAGCCTTCCAAAAAGAAGGATTTCGGTTGTGCATCCGTAACAGCCATGGCATCAGAAATGGTGTGAAATTTTGTACCCTTGAGGTGTTTCTTCAGGTTTGGAAATGGATGATAGTCGGAGGGAGCTAGATCTGGTGAATAAGGTGGGTGGTCAACCAGCTGGAAGCCCAGCTCCTCCAGTTTTGCCTTGGTCGCTTGTGCAGTATGATCGGAGGCGTTGTCTTGCAGGAGCAAGATTCCTTTGGACAGCTTGCCGCGCCTTTTGGCCTTCAGAGCTGCCTTCAATTGGTACAAAAGTTCAATGTAATACCTTGCATTGATGGTGGAACCCTTTGGAAGGTAGTCCACTAGCAGCATGCCCTCTTTATCCCAGAACACAGAAGCCATCACCTCAGTGGCTGATTTTTGCACCCTGAACTTCTTTGGACGAGGAGAACCACTGTGACTCCACTCTTTTGACTGCTCATTGTTTCCAAGGTCATACAAATAAATCCAGGTCTCGTCCATAGTGACCAGTAAATCCAGGAAGTTCTTATCAGTCTGGAAATGCTGACAAATGGACCGGGAAGTTTTCACTCACATGCTTTTCTGATCTGTTGTCAAACATTTGGGGACCCACTTTGCAGATAGCTTCTTTATGTCCAAATGTTCATGGATAATTACACAAACACATTCACGGGAAATCCCTATTATGTCTGCTATTGCTTTAGCTGAAATTCGCAGATTCTCCAGTATGAGGTTGTGCACACCATCGACGATCTCTGGAGCAACAACCACTCTCGGTCGTCCAGGACGTTCCTCATCGTTGGTGCTGAAGTGGCCAATTTTAAATTTAGCAACCCAGTTCTTAACTGTAGAATATGAAGGGCATTGATCCCCCAATGTCTTCGACATATTACCATGACTTTCCTTGCAGAAACAAGAATTTTTTCACTCATCTACTCTCATTTTCTGTGAACATCGCATTAGACTCCGCCATTTTGTTTTCCCACGTGCGTAGAACATTGTTGCAATAAGCTAAAAACACAAAATTTTGAAAATATATGTTAGACACATAAGGCTCTCATGTGATGTAACATTCGTTACCATAGAAGCAAAAAAAAATCACAAAGCCAAAGACTTATCAGCAGCAACTCGTATAGTTATTTGCATTGGTCAGATGTATGAAACTTCCAAACAGCATAGCATAGATTTTTATGTGATTTATTGAACATAAATATGATCTATCATGCATTGCGAGCATTCCTTCAACCAAATACCACATGAGGTTTTATAAATTACATATATATGAACTAGGGTATATAGTGGGCACTCACTGCTAGGCTGAAGACACAACACTGCATAACCCATGTGTTGTTATGATATATGGTCTGTGCAATGGCAAACTTGGCTCAAATGAAGGAAGAGGCCAGTGTTCATAACTTGAATTGTATTAAGTCTTTGGATATCAGGTATTTGTCAGTCTATAATTCTATAATATTATAATTATAAAATACTAGCTGAAGAGCCAGGCGCTGCCCGGGCATAGTAACTAACTACGGTTAGTTATAACAAATTATAATGATTATAAATATAAAGCTGAGTGTATAGCCCCGCCCACTCCGCATAGCCACATTCACTATAATATCCCACACAATCCCATCAGCCAGAGCCACCAGACTACTAATATCCCACATCATCCCGTCAGCCAGAGCCACCGGACTACTAATATCCCACATCATCCCGTCAGCCAGAGCCATCGGACTACTAATATCCCACATCATCCCATCAGCCAGAGCCAACAGACTACTCCCCCTAATATCCCACATCATCCCGTCAGCCAGAGCCACTGGACTACTACCACTAATATCCCACATCATCCCGTCAGCCAGAGCTGTTGTGAATAGGCTGGAAATGAGTTCTGAGCAGAAGCTCCCTCTGGTGGTTACAAACGGTACTGGACTGTCCAGTGAAGATTGTGAGGATTGGGAATCAGGTGTTACTGACTGGTCTTATATAAGGGAGTCACCTTCCCATCAGGGTTGCCGTTGATCAATTGTTCTGGTCTCAATCCTTGATTCCTGTTTCCTTGGTAACCTGCTGTGTCGTGTCTGAATCTCCTGCTTACAGATAAGACATTTTCTTCTTTTTGTTTTTGTGCTTGATTTTTGCATTTTGTCCTGCACTTCTGTGGGGGCCTTCAGGGTCCCCTCTGGGGGCTTTTGCCCTCTCAGTTCAGTTCAGCCACTTATGTTTGTACATTTGCTTTTTCCAGTTTTTTCAGTGGCTGCTGTTTTGATTTTGGTTACACCAGAGAACTAATTTAGGTGGTAGAGGTCGTGTGATCTCAGGTGTTTTGAAATTAGTAGAGTTGGTGCTTTTCAGGGTTGTTTTGGGATTGCAGTAAGTGCCCTTCCTATCCTTTTCTATTTAGTAAGTTTGGGCCCCAACGTTTGCTCATACTATTTTCTGTCTGTGTCAGTATTTCCTCTTGTCTAACCGCCATTACATGTTTGGGGGCTTTCTATGTTCTTTGGGGATCTGCTCCGGGGCAGATAGCTTTCCTCTTTCTATCTTTAGGTGTAGTTAGTTTCTCAGGCTGTGACGAGGCGTCTAGGACCAACGTAGGAACGCTCCACGGCTGCCTCTAGTTGTGGTGGTTAGTCAGGGTACTGCAATCTCATAGTTTCCAACTGCTCTGGTGTATTGCCTTTTTTACCTGTACTCCTCAGCTACCGAAACATAACAGTATCACCGGCCTAACAAATTGAAAATTATATTGTACTCTCAGAAGGGAAAAAAAATATTGTTAAAGAAAGAAGTTGTCAGAGATATTTTTTTTTTCCCTCTGTATCTCTGGGTGCTGGGGAGGATTTTTTCTTTTCTCTCAATGGAGTTTGCACAGTTGTCTGGCCGTGTGGATCAGCTTGCCACTGAGGTTCGGAGTATTGCTACCTATCTTGCTGGGTTGCCTGTTGTGGAACCTAGGATTCCCATGCCAGATTTGTTTTTAGGGGATCGAGCTAAGTTTCTGAATTTCAAAAATAACTGTAAATTGTTTTTTGCCTTAAAATCTAAGTCCTCAGGGAACGCAGCGCAGCAGGTTCAAATTGTCATCTCTCTCCTGCGCGGCGATCCTCAGGATTGGGCTTTTTCCCTGACACCTGGGGATCCTGTTTTGAGTGATGTTGATGCATTTTTTCAGGCTTTGGGGTTATTGTACGATGAGCCTAATATCACTGATCAAGCTGAAAAACTTTGTTGGCATTAAATCAGGGGCTTGAGGACGCTGAGTTATACTGTCAGAAATTCCGTAGGTGGGCAGTCCTGACCAAATGGAATGACGATGCTTTGGCAGCTCTTTTTCGGAAGGGTCTGTCAAATAATGTAAAGGATGTTATGGTGGGATTCCTGTTCCCTCTGATCTCAATGATTCTATGTCATTAGCTATTCAAATTGACAGACGTTTGCGTGAGCGGAAAGGTATGCGTGGAATAATGTTGCCTTGTGAACCTGCTTCTGAATCCATGCAGTGTGATAGAGTGGTTTCTGGGGCACAGCGTCATGAATTTCGAAAGCGCAATGGGTTATGTTTCTACTGTGGTGATGCCTCTCATGCTATTTCAATAATGTAAATGAACATGGCACTCAAAGAATCAAATAAGGATGTCGGTGCCCAAGTAGGGTCTCCAGCCCAAATAACATCAAAAAGAAAGACTTGGCACTCGGTAGGACTGAATAATGAAGAAGATGTTAGTTGCTTGTGGTTTTGCCTTTAATTTGCATCCATATGTGAAAAAAAGAAGTGTACAAAATACATGAACGTTTTCGGCCGTAATATAATAGCCTTCCTCAGATAATATTCAAATGCGCTGTATAAGGATGCAGAAAAGAACTTCAAAAGTTAGGCGCCTGAAGCGGCGAGAAGACATGCACGTGGGTCAAAACCGGGAGTAGGTCCTACTCCCGGTTTTGACCCACGTGCATGTCTTCTCGCCGCTTCAGGCGCCTAACTTTTGAAGTCCTTTTCTGCATCCTTATACAGCGCATTTATACGGCTACATTTTGCCACCAGCGCTTGACTCCTTATTATCTGTGCTATAACTTCAGTTATCTCTGTACATATTATCTGAGGAAGGCTGTTATATTACGGCCGAAAACGTTCATGTATTTTGTACACTTCTTTTTTTCACATATGGATGCAAATTAAAGGCAAAACCACAAGCAACTAACATCTTCTTCATTATTCAGTCCTACCGAGTGCCAAGTCTTTCTTTTTGATCTCATGCTATTTCAGTCTGCCCTAAGCGGGGAAGACGTTTTGCACGCTCAGTTGTCTTGGGTAGTGTTCAGACTAAGTTTTTATTAACTGTTACCCTGATATGCTCTCTGTCCTCATTTTCTGCTCAGGCTTTTGTTGATTCTGGAGCAGCTATTAACCTGATGGATTTTGATTTTGCTAAACGTTGTGGGTTTCCCTTGATACCCCTACGGAAGTCTATTCCCCTACTGGGGATCGATTCTACCCCTTTGGCTGAGAATAAACCTCAGTTCTCTACTCAGGTGATAATGAGGGTAGAACCTGATCATCAGGAGAGTTGCAAATTTTTGGTTCTGTATAATCTGCATGACATTATCGTACTAGGTTTCCCTTGGTTACAGTCTCATAATCCTGTTTTGGATTGGAAATCTGTGTCTGTTACCAGTTGGGGCTGCCAATGTGTTAATACCAACATTCCTGTTTTTTCTGCCTCCCCCCAGGCTCAGCATGTTCCTGACTTTTTGATTGATTTTTCTGATGTGTTTAGCGAAAGTAAATCTGCATCCTTGCCTCCCCATAGGAGCTATGACTGCGCTATTGAATTAGTGCCTGGTAGTAAATTCCCTAAAGGTCGCCTTTTTAACTTGTCTGTACCTGAACATGACGCTATGCGGTCTTATATCAAGGAGTCATTGGAGAAGGGTCATATCAGACCATCCTCTTCACCCTTAGGTGCCGGTTTTTTCTTTGTGGCCAAAAAGGATGGTTCATTAAGGCCGTGTATTGATTATCGTCTCTTGAACAATATTACTGTGAAATATCAATATCCGTTACCCTTGATCTCTGATCTGTTTTCCAGGGTGAAAAACGCTACTTGGTTTACCAAGCTTGACCTCAGGGGGGCATATAACCTTATTCGCATTAAGCACGGGGATGAATGGAAGACGGCATTTAATACCCCTGAAGGGCATTTTGAGTACCTTGTGATGCCCTTTGGGCTCACTAATGCTCCTTCTGTCTTCCAGTCCTTCATGAATGACATTTTCAGGGATTTTGTGGATAAATTTCTGATTGTTTATTTGGATGATATCTTGATTTTTTCCAATGACTGGGACTCTCATGTAAAACATGTTCGGATTGTGTTCCAAATTTTGAGAGAGAATGCTCTGTATGTGAAGGGATCAAAGTGTCTTTTTGGCGTTCAGAGGATCTCATTTCTGGGATTCATTTTGTCCCCTTCTGTTATTGAAATGGACCCGGTCAAAGTTCAGGCCATCTGTGATTGGGTCCAACCTACTTCATTAAAGGCTCTTCAAAGATTCTTGGGTTTTGCCAATTTTTATCGTAAATTTATTGGTAATTTCTCTGTTATTGTTAAACCATTAACTGATTTGACCAAGAAGGGTTCTGATGTGGTGAATTGGCCTCCTGAGGCATTCTCTGCATTTCAGGAACTTAAGCAGAGATTCACTTCTGCTCCTGTTCTACGGCAGCCTGATGTTTCTCTACCATTTCAGGTGGAGGTTGATGCCTCTGAAATTGGGGCAGGTGCCGTTTTGTCCCAAAGAGATCCAGAGACCTCTAAAAGTAACCCTTGTGCCTTTTTCTCTCGAAAATTTTCTCCCACTGAACGTAATTGTGACGTGGGTAATCGGGAGTTATTAGCTATGAAGTGGGCTTTTGAAGAGTGGAGACATTGGCTGGAGGGAGCCAAACATCAGGTGGTGGTCCTTACGGACCATAAGAATCTAGTTTATCTGGAATCTGCCAAGCGACTTAATCCTAGACAGGCCAGGTGGGCCTTGTTTTTCACACGTTTTAATTTTGTGGTTTCATTTCTTCCTGGCACTAAAAATGTTAAGGCGGATGCCCTCTCGAGGAGTTTCCTGGCGGACTCTCCTGAGTTATCTGATCCTTCTGTTATTTTGAAAGAGGGTGTAGTTCTTTCCGCCATCTCGCCCAATTTGAGACTGGCTCTGGAGGGGTGCCAGGAGGATAAGCCCGAGCGCTGCCCTGTTGGGAAATTGTTTGTCCGGACCAGTGGAAAAAGAGTGTAATGTCTGAGATTCATTGTTCCGCGTTGGCCGGTCATCCCGGAATTTTTGGTACCAGAGACTTGGTTAGTCGGTCCTTTTGGTGGCCTACCTTGTCTCATGATGTCAGGGAGTTTGTGCAGTCCTGCGGGACTTGCTCTCGCTCCAAGCCTTGCTCTCGTTCTAGTGGTTTGTTGATGCCATTACCTGTGCCCAAGAGACCATGGACCCATATCTCTATGGATTTCATTTCCGACCTCCCTGTTTATCAGAGAATGACCGTCATCTGGGTGATTTGCGATAGGTTTTCCAAGATGATACATCTTGTGCCATTACCTAAGTTGCCTTCCTCCTCTGAATTGGTGCCTTTGTTCCTTCAGCACGTGGTTTGTTTACACGGCATTCCTGAGAACATTGTGTCTGACAGAGGAGTCCAGTTTGTTTCCAGATTTTGGAGGACCTTTTGTTCTAAAATTGGTGTTCAATTGTCTTTCTCCTCGGCGTTTCATCCTCAGACCAATGGTCAAACTGAGAGAACAAACCAGACATTGGAGACTTATTTAAGATGCTTTGTGTCTGCTGATCAGGATGACTGGGTCTCTTTTTTGCCTTTGGCTGAGTTTGCTCTTAATAATAGGGCTAGCTCTGCCACTTTGATGTCTCCATTTTTCTGTAATTCTGGGTTTCACCCTCGATTTTCTTCAGGACAGACGGAGGCTTCTGTCTGTCCAGGTGTTGACTCTGTTGTGGAGCGTATGCAACAGATTTGGGATCAGGTAGTGGAGAGGTTGTCCCTCTCTCAGGAGAGGGCCCAGCGGTTTGCTAACCGGCATAGGACTGATGGTCCTCGGTTTAAAGTGGGGGACTTGGTCTGGTTGTCCTCAAGAAATATTTCTATGAGAGTGGCATCTCCTAAATTTAAGCCTAGGTTCATTGGACCTTATAAGATCATGGAGATTCTTAATCCTGTTTCTTTTCGTTTGCTTCTTCCAGGGACATTTAAGATCCATAATGTGTTCCACAAGTCCTTGTTGAAGAGGTTTGTTGAGCCAGTGGTTCCTACTACTGTGCCTCCTGATTCTGTTTTGGTTGAGGGCAATCTGGAGTATGTGGTTGAGAAAATATTGAATTCTCGTTTTTCTAGACGGAAACTCCAGTATTTGGTTAAATGGAGAGGTTATGGTCAGGAAGACAATTCTTGGGGTATTTGCTTCGGACATCCATGCTAGGAGACTCATCCGTGCGTATCATAGAACTCATCCTGACCGACCTGGTTGCTCAAATGAGGGTTCGGTGACCCCTCCTCAAGGGGGGGGTACTGTTGTGAACAGGCTGGAAATGAGTTCTGAGCAGAAGCTCCCTCTGGTGGTTACAAACGGTACTGGACTGTCCAGTGAAGATTGTGAGGATTGGGAATCAGGTGTTACTGACTGGTCTTATATAAGGGAGTTGCCTTCCCATCAGGGTTGCCGGTGATCAATTGTTCTGGTCTCAATCCTTGATTCCTGTTTCCTTGGTAGCCTGCTTTGTCGTGTCTGAATCTCCTGCTTACAGATAAGACATTTTCTTCTTTTTGTTTTTGTGCTTGATTTTTGCATTTTGTCCTGCACTTCTGTGGGGGCCTTCAGGGTCCCTTCTGGGGGCTTTTGCCCTCTCAGTTCAGTTCAGCCACTTATGTTTGTACATTTGCTTTTTCCAATTTTTTCAGTGGCTGCTGTTTTGATTTTGGTTACACCAGAGAACTAATTTAGGTGGTAGAGGTCGTGTGATCTCAGGTGTTTTTGAAATTAGTAGAGTTGGTGCTTTTCAGGGTTGTTTTGGGATTGCAGTAAGTGCCCTTCCTATCCTTTTCTATTTAGTAAGTTTGGGCCCCAACGTTTGCTCATACTATTTTCTGTCTGTGTCAGTATTTCCTCTTGTCTAACCGCCATTACATGTTTGGGGGCTTTCTATGTTCTTTGGGGATCTGCTCCGGGGCAGATAGCTTTCCTCTTTCTATCTTTAGGTGTAGTTAATTTCTCAGGCTGTGACGAGGCGTCTAGGACCAACGTAGGAACGCTCCACGGCTGCCTCTAGTTGTGGTGGTTAGTCAGGGTACTGCAATCTCATAGTTTCCAACTGCTCTGGTGTATTGCCTTTTTTACCTGTACTCCTCAGCTACCGAAACATAACACAGAGCCACCAGACTACTGCCCCTAATATCCCACATCATCCCATCACAGCCGCCAGACTGCTACCCCTAATATCCCACATCATCCCATCAGCCAGAGCCACAGGACTACTACCCCTAATGTCCCACATCATCCCGTCAGCCAGAGCCACCGGATTACTACCACTAATATCCCACATCATCCCGTCAGCCAGAGCCACCGGATTACTCCCCCTAATATCCCACATCATCCCGTCAGCCTGGGGTCAGAACCAGAGCGCTGAGTGGATTTGCCCTGACTTCCATACCAATGATCCCTTTAAAAGAAGCCTGGGGTGAGAATCAGAGCGCTGAGGGATTTACCCTAACTTCCATACCGGAGATCCCTTTAAGAAAGGCCTGGGTTCAGTACCAAAGCGCAGAGTGTATTTGCCCTCACTTCCATACCGGGGATCCCTTTAAGAGGGGCCTGGGGTCAGAACCAGAGGACGTAATGGAATTGCCCTAACTTCCATACCAATGATCCCTTTAAGAGGCCCTGGAGTCAGAACCACAGCGCTGAGTGGAACGGTCCTAACTTCCATACTGGGGATCCCTTTAAGAAAGGCCTGGGGTCAGTACCAAAGCGCAGGATGGATTTGCCCTGACTTCCATACCAATTATCCCTTTAATAGAAGCCTGGGGTGAGAATCAGAGCGCTGAGGGATTTACCCTAACTTCCATATCCGAGATCCCTTTAAGAGAGGCCTGGGGTCAGTGCCAAAGCGTA
This sequence comes from Oophaga sylvatica, assembly GCA_033576555.1. Lineage (NCBI taxonomy): Eukaryota > Metazoa > Chordata > Amphibia > Anura > Dendrobatidae > Oophaga > Oophaga sylvatica. The sequence continues at coordinate 396,597,646 of JARQOD010000004.1, forward strand.
GAGTGGATTTGCCTCACTTCCATACCGGGGATCCCTTTAAGAGAGGCCTGGCGTCAGATCCAAAGTGCTGGATGGATTTGCCCTGACTTCCATACCAATGATCGCTTTAATAGAAGCCTGGGGTGAGAATCAGAGTGCAGAGTGAATTTGCCCTCACTTCCATACCGGGGATCCCTTTAAGAGGGAAGATGTGCCTGTGGGATGGAGGATGTGTGATGGGGATATGGGCACGGGAGCAGGTGATTCATTTCTGTCATGTGCGCTTTGCTTCTGTCTGGCTGGAAGCTTATGTTCCCGGGGATGCGATTTCTCCCACCTGGTCAGTGTCAGCTGAGGTGTTGTCGTGGAGTGAGAAAACTGTTGCTCATAGCAACCAATCACAGCTCAGCTTCTATCAAACAGCTCTGGTGAAATGAAAGATGCTTAGGGATTGGTTGCAAGGAAAACTGTTGCTCATAGCAACCAATCACAGCTCAGCTTCTTTTAAACAGCTCTGGTTAAATGTAAGATACTCCGTGATTGGTTGGTGATACACACATACACACATTCAATTTTATATATATAGATGATTATTTCCATACTACCAGGGTAAAGTAGCTAATGAAAAGCTATCATCTTATACTGTCCCATCTGTACTTTTTTCTTAGCACATTCAAAAAATTGTTTTATGGAAGAACCTGTTTTCCATACAGCAGGCTAAACTACTATCTCTTAGTTCTGCTAAAAATATTTCACTATTCTGCAGTTATTAGTTTGTCTTTTATAAGCAAAGTCTATTTTTTTCCAGGTGTATTCATGTGACAGGTGCCATTTAATAGGAGAATGTGAGAATGATGTTGGCTGTTACAGAAAAGCTGAGCTCAATTAATAACAAGAAACAGATGTGATCCAAGGTAATTACCTTTTAATTAATTCTGTTGAGATCGCCACATTAATTTTTTATCTTCCAAAATTCCAACACCTCATCCTATATGTATATATACATTTATATATATATATATATATATATGTATATAAAATAAACATCTCAACAGAACTAATTCAAAGATAATTACCATATATATATATATATATATATGGTGTTGGACACGTGTGTTGTTTATACACACGTGGACAGAGTTGCTGATACCCTTCTGTTAAAATAAGTAAAACCTACATTGGTGATTGAACTGAAACTACTTAAAAACTGACAAAAGTCATTTTCATTTTAAATTTACTAAATGTCAGCTAAGGCCTCTTTCACACTTCAGTCGTGCGACGTCAGTCAAAATCCGTCAAAATGTGAAAAAAACGGATCCGCCATTTTTTTGGCGGATCCGTTTTTTTCCCATTGACTTGCATTAGTGACGGATTTTGACGGATGGTCGTCCGTTAGGTCCGTTTTTTGACGGATCCGCCAAAAAATTGGCGTCCGTCATTACAACAAAAGTCCAATGCAACGTTTTTTTTTGACCGCCAAAATGGCGGACAACGGCGGATCCGCCGCATCCGCCATTCTGTATAATGGCCGCCTATGGGTGGCGGATCCGCTGGCATCCGTTTTTGACGGAATCCGCCTGCGGATCCGTCGCCTCTATAGAAAACCATTGTAAATGCAGAAAACACTGTTCGGGGTCTCTCTCTCTCTCTCTCTCTCTCTCTCTCTCCTCTCTCTCTCTCTCTCTCCTCTCTCTCTCTCCTCTCCCTCTCCTCGGTCCGGACTTACATTTCCGGAACGAAATTTTCATCATTTCCGGATGAAATCTTCTTGGCGGATCCGTCAGAAAACGGACCAGTTTTGCATCCGTTTTTTACCTTTTCTGACGGATCCGCCATTTTAACGCTTGGGCGGACGTCACACAACGGAAGTGTGAAAGAGGCCTAATCAGACATAGCTTTTGAATTGTGGCTCAATATAAAAATTAAAAGAAACAAACTAAAGAAATTGGCCTGGACAAAAATGATGGTACCCTTGACTTAATAATTTGTTGCACCACCTTTCGGGGCAATCACTGCAAACAACTGATTTCTGGAACTTTGAGAGAGACTTCTGCGCCTGTCCACAGGTCCAAATTTAAATTAAAAATTACTTTTGTCAACTCCAAGTTATTTCAGTGACCATAGTGGGTTTTTCTTATTTTAATGGAAGGGCACCAACAATTTTGTGTGGATCTGTATATTTCATTATAATATGCAATAATGTACAAAAGATTTAGGCCGGTTTGGAAAACTGCTGCAAGGTAGGAATGCATTAAAAAATAAGTACCGTATATACTTGAGTATAAGCCGACCGAGTATAAGCCGACCCCCTAATTTTGCCACAAAAAACTGGGAAAACTTATCGACTCGAGTATAAGCCTAGGGTGGAAAATGAGGCAGCTACTGATAAATTTCAAAAATAAAAATAGATACCAATAAAAGTAAAATTAAAGTAGGTTAAATGTTTTTAATAGCCATATTGAATCAGGAGCCCCATATAATGCTCCATACAGTTCATGATGGCCCCATAAGATGCTCCATACAAAATATGCCCCATATAATGCTGCACAAAGGTTAATAATGGCCCCATGAGATGCTTCATAGAATATGCCCCATATACTACTCCATAAAGGTTATGGCCCCATAAGATGCTCCATAGATTATGCCCCATATGTTGCCCCATAAGATGCTCCGTATATTATGCCCCATATAATGCTCCATATATTATGCCCCATATGCAGCTCCATGGATTGTGCCCCATATTCTGCCCCATGTATTATGCCCCACAAGATACTCCATAGATTGTGCCCCATATGCTGCCCCATGAATTATGCCCCACAAGATGCTCCATAGATTGTGCCCCATATTCTGCCCCATGTATTATGCCCCACAAGATTCTCCATAGATTGTGCCCCATATAATGCCCCATGTATTATGCCCCACAAGATGCTCCATAGATTGTGCCCCATATTCTGCCCCATGTATTATGCCCCACAAGATGCTCCATAGATTGTGCCCCATATTCTGCCCCATGTATTATGCCCCACAAGATGCTCCATAGATTGTGCCCCATATTCTGCCCCATGTATTATGCCCCACAAGATGCTCCATAGATTGTGCCCCATATTCTGCCCTATGTACTATGCCCCACAAGATGCTCCATAGATTGTGCCCATATGCTGCCCCATGTATTATGCCCCATAAGATGCTCCTTAGATTATGCCCCCATATGCTGCTGCGAATAATAATAGTAAAAAAAAAAGACATACTCACCTCTCGTTGCTGGGGGCCAGGTGCTGGTGTCCTGAGCAGGCGGGGACACCGGCGTAATATTGGGGACAGTTGTGAATACGTTGGAGGCGACTTCGGAGCTGTGCTCCCTCCGGTGGTTGCTGAGGGTAATGAACCAATTGCGGAATGGCTTTCAGCTGGGTCCGAATTGTCTGATATAAGTGAACTGAACTCCCAGCAGCCTTGCCGTTAATCAATTGTTCTTCAGGTCTTGCTTGGAGCTATGCTTGCATTCCTGCTTTCATTCAGATAAGTGATTTGCTGTTTTTTTTCCTCTGGTTGGATTTTCTTTGCTGGTTTGCTGCCTTGCAGTGGACTTCAGCCTGTTCCCCTTTTGGGGCCTGGTGCTGCAATTGTGCTCAGTTTGTGTTTGCACTTTTGCTCTGTACCTGTGTCACTTTTTATTTGCTGAATTGCTGTTTTACACCAGAGATCTGATTTAGGTGGTGGAGATCGTGTGATCTCAGGTTTTTTTGTTAATCAGAAGTTTTGGTATTTTTGTCAGGGTTTTTTTGGGTTGCAGTCAGAATTCTTTCCTATACTTTTCTATCTAGACAGTATTGGGCCCCAGCGTTTCCTCATTCTATTTTCTGTCTGTGTTCGTATTTTCTTCTTGTCTAACCGCCATTACATGTTTGGGGGCTTCCTATTTCTTTGGTGGTTCTGCTACGGAGCAGTTAGTTTTCATCTTTCTGCCTTTAAGTGTAGCTATCTCTCCGGCTGTGACGAGGCGTCTTGGATCACCGTAGGTACGCTACACGGCTACTTCTAGTGTTGCGGTTAGTTTAGGGTCCTGCAACCCAATAGTTTCCAGCCTCTGGTGCATTGCTACTTTGGCTATTTTTGCTATTTCTCCTCAGATATTGAAACATAACAGTATTACCGGCCAAACTGAAAATTATATGGTACTCAACAGTAGGGAAAAATAGTAAAAAAGGAGAAAGAAAAAAGGGAGTTGTCAGAATTTTTTTTTCTGTTTGTTGCATTTTTTCCCTCTTTTTCTCTGGGTGTTGAGGAGGATTTTTTTTTCTTTTCCTCAATGGAGTTTGCACAGTTGTCTGGCCGTGTGGAGCGGCTTGACGCTGAGGTTCAGAGTATTGCTACCTATCTTGCTAGGTTGCCGGTTGTGGAACCTAGGATCCCCATGCCAGATTTATTTTTGGGGGATCGGTCTAAATTTCTGAATTTCAAAAATAACTGTAAGTTGTTTTTTGCCTTGAAGCCTAAGTCCTCAGGGAACACAGCACAGCAGGTTCAAATTGTCATCTCTCTGCTGCGCGGCGACCCTCAGGATTGGGCTTTATCCCTGACATCTGGGGATCCTGTTTTGAATGAAGTTGATGTATTTTTTCAGGCTCTGGGGTTATTGTACAATGAACCTAATGTCACTGATCAAGCTGAAAAGACCTTGTTGGCATTAAATCAGGGTCGTGAAGACGCTGAGCTGTACTGTCAGAAATTCCGAAAGTGGGCAGTCCTGACCAAATGGAATGATGATACTTTGGCAGCCCTTTTTCGGAAGGGTCTGTCAGAAAATGTAAAGAACATTATGGTGGGAATCCCTGTTCCCTCTGGTCTCAATGATTCTATGTCTTTGGCTATTCAAATTGACAGACGTTTGCGTGAGCGCAGATGTACGCGTGAGATAGTGTTGCCTTGTGAGCCAGCTCCTGGGCCCATACAGTGTGATGCAGTGACTTCTTGGGCTCAGCGTCATGAGTATCGAAAGCGCAATGGGTTATGTTTCTACTGTGATGACGCTTCTCATGCTATTTCCATCTGCCCTAAGCGGGGAAGACGTTTTGCGCGCTCAGTTGTCTTGGGTAGTATTCAGACTTAATTTCTGTTGACTGTTACCCTGATTTGCTCCCTGTCCACATTTTCAGCTCAGGCTTTTGTGGATTCAGGAGCAGCGATTAACCTGATGGATTTTGACTTTGCCAAACGTTGTGGGTTTCCCATGATACCCTTGCGGAAGTCTATTCCTTTGCTGGGCATTGATTCTATCCCTTTGGTGGAGAATAAACCCCAGTTTTCTACTCAGGTGATAATGAGGGTTGAACCAGATCATCAGGAGAGTTGCAAATTTCTGGTGTTGCATAATCTGCATGACTTATTGTAGTGGGTTTCCCTTGGTTACAGACTTATAATCCTGTTTTGGATTGGAAATCTGTGTGTGTAACCAGTTGGGGCTGCCAATGTGTTAATTCTGACACTCCTGTTTTTTCTGCCTCTCCCCAGTCTCAGGATGTCCCTGACTTTTTGACTGATTTTTCTGATGTGTTTAGTGAGAGTAAGTCTGCATCCTTGCCTCCTCACAGGAGCTATGATTGCGCTATTGAGTTAGTGCCTGGTGGTAAATTTCCTAAAGGTCGCCTTTTTAATTTATCTGTACCTGAACACGATGCTATGCGATCTTATATCAAGGAGTCTTTGGAGAAGGGTCATATCAGACCATCCTCTTCACCCTTGGGCGCTGATTTTTTCTTTGTGCCCAAAAAGGATGGTTCATTGAGGCCGTGTATTGACTATCGCCTCCTGAATAAAATCACTGTCAAATATCAATATCCGTTACCCTTGATTTCTGACCTATTTTCCAGAGTGAAGAGTGCTAGTTTGTTTACCAAGCTTGACCTCAGGGGGGCGTATAACCTTATTCGCATTAAGCATGGGGATGAATGGAAGACGGCATTTAATACCGCAGAGGGGCATTTTGAGTACTTAGTAATGCCTTTTGGGCTCACTAATGCCCCTTCCGTCTTCCAATCCTTTATGAATGATATTTTCAGGGATTTTGTGGATAAATTTCTGATCGTTTATTTGAATGATATCTTGATTTTTTCCAACGACTGGGACTCTCATGTGAAACATGTTCAGACTGTGTTCCAGATTTTGAGAGAGAATGCACTGTATGTGAAGGGATCAAAGTTTCTTTTTGGCGTACAGAAGGTTTCATTTCTGGGATTCATTTTGTCTCCGTCTGTTATTGAAATGGACCCGGTCAAGGTTCAGGCCATCTGTGATTGGGTCCAACCTACTACATTGAACGCTCTTCAGAGATTTTTGGGTTTTGCCAATTTTTATCGTAAATTTATTGGTAATTTCTCCGGTATTGTTAAACCATTGACTGATTTGACCGAAAAGGGTTCCGATGTGGTGAATTGGCCTCCTGAGGCAGTTTCTGCGTTTCAGGAACTTAAGCAGAGATTCATTTCTGCTCCTGTTCTACGGCAGCCTGATGTTTCTCTACCGTTTCAGGTGGAGGTTGATGCTTCTTAGATTGGGGCAGGTGCCGTTTTGTCCCAAAGGGATCCGGAGACCTCTAAGAGTAACCCTTGTGCCTTCTTCTCTCGAAAATTTTCTCCAACTGAACGTAATTATGACGTGGGTAATCGGGAGTTATTGGCCGTGAAGTGGGCCTTTGAAGAGTGGAGACATTGGCTGGAAGGAGCCAAACATCAGGTGGTGGTCCTCACGGACCTTATGAACCTGGTTTATCTCGAATCATCCAAGCGACTGAATCCTGGACAGGCCAGGTGGGCCTTGTTTTTCACACGTTTTAATTTTGTGGTTTCTTTTCTCCCAGGCACTAAGAATGTTAAGGCAAATGCTCTCTCGAGGAGTTTCTTTGCGGATTCTCCTGAGTTAACTGATCCTGCTGTTATTCTGAAAGAGGGTGTAGTTCTTTCCGCCATCTCGCCAAATTTGAGACTGGCTCTGGAGGGGTGTCAGGAGGATAAACCTGAACGCTGCCCCGTTGGGAAATTATTTGTCCCAGACCAGTGGAAGAAGAGTGTGATGTCTGAGATTCTTTGTTCCATGTTAGCTGGTCATCCCGGCATTTTTGGTACCAGAGACTTGGTGAGTCGGTCCTTTTGGTGGCCTACTTTGTCTCGTGACTTCAGGGAATTTGTGCAGTCCTGTGTAGTGTTGAGCGATACGATAATGCAAATATCGGCTATCGGCCGATATTAGCTCTATCGGCCTTTCGATAATTCGTTTCGATATTTTCATCTTATCGAATACCGTAATCGGATTTGTCACTGTCACTGTGAGTGTCCGTCGGTCGGGTCTGTCAGGAGTCAGCGGCACTTACCTGGCAGAAGATCTCCGGCGATCACGTCCTGGACTGCTTGATGGCCGCCATTATCTTCTCCCTGGCGGTCACATGCAGTTTTTCGCGATAACTGCAGTGACTGCAGGGTAATCCCGGCCGTAAACCAGTCCGATGACGTCACCGCCGGGGAAGCAGGTAATCAGCTGTGCTGCGCCGGGATTCTGATGTAGCAGAGCTGGATCGTCGTGGGACACTCGTTACTATGGACTGCGTCGGTCAGGTGGTATTCTTTTTTTTTTTTTTCATTTTTTTACAGGAGATCGATGGCGTCGCAGGATGAGACTGTAATAAAAGTAATGAAAACTGTGTTTTGTTTTTTTTTATTAAATTAAAAAACTTTTTTATTAACATTCACCCGTCCGGGTACATAAACAATTTAACTATTTACATACAGGGATCCTGTCCGGGTTATTTATAATTCTTTGGCAGGGGTGTTCCAGGTACCACCTGGTACTCTTCTGATGCTTGCCAAACATCCGAGGCACCAAGGACCACCAGGACCTGATGACGTCGTGTGGCCTGTACAGTCAAGTCGTGACCCGCTATCTGGGTCTGTGTGGCCACCTCTTTCATCTCCCTCCGGGTCTGGAGCCCTATGTCACGGACTGAACGAACCCCAGGGGGCCTAACAGGCGCCGGGTACGGGCCAGCTATACTTATCATGTCCATAGCTGGGGCTGCTGAGGAGACCACTGAGGGAGGCTTGGGAGATTTACGGCGTGGGGTGGGCACTTTTGCAGAGGCCTGGATGTGGGAGGCTGAAGGCTCCGAGGGTCTCACAGGTTCCTGACACACTGGGGAGTAGGGGTCGCACCTGGTAACATTTAGGGCATACCATCCATTGTAACCCCAGTTTAGGGTGTAAGTCACCAAGTCTCCTGGCAACAGGTCCCTCCCCGGGTGTCCTTCTGGGAGGTGAGCCTCCACGTCCCGCCGGTTCACAAAAACTTCTAAATAAAGTCCAGGCTCCTTGATGAAGCCCCAACCACCTTTCAATTTAAAGCTCCGTACTGCACCCTTACGCCGCGGCTCACACAGGGTTCCTTTATCCTTTCTCATCCGGTCCTTATCTGCCCGGTCCTCCAGGTTACGTTGCCGAAGTTTTTGGGATTCTCGCTGCTCCCTTTGTCGCTCTGCTTCCCGCTCCCAACGTCTCCACTCTTCCTCCTGACGCCGGTTGTAATTCTCCTCCACCAGCATCTCCATGTCTCCACCACTCCACTGCAGCTTTCAGTGTCCGGTTTGCGGCAGCTCTCCTGGCGCCCCCCAGTCCTGGCGGCGCTCACCTGCGGAGGAAGCAGCCGGCTCTGGAACAGATGACAGTCGGGGCTCCGGTACAGGCAGGTAGTGCTCTGGTGCCTGCGCGGCCTCCTCCATGAGGACGGGTGTCGCTTCTTCTGTCTCAGCGACGGGGGCAGACAGCGGGATCTGGGGTGCTGCCGGTGCAGCGTTTTTTGCACGAACGGGTGCCTCCACTGCGACAACGTCAACCGGATCACATTGCAAGGACTCCTCTACTAGAACGGGTGCCTCACCTTCCGGTACAGACACTTCAGGTAAGAGGGATTGGCGCCGCTCCAAGTTTAGTTTTAGGGCACGCCAGCTCGCTTCCATCCTGGCGACCTCCTCCCGGTGCCGGGCCAGGCCTCTTAGGGTATCCGCCGCTTCTTGCAGCGTAGGAGGGTTTCTAGGCCGGGTGCCCAACGGTGTTTCCGTGGCGATCGGGTCGCTTCCGTGGGGGGAGAGCTCTGAGTCTGACTGCTCCATCCCTTCACACTTCTGCTCGTGTCCATTAGCCATCTCTGCCAAGTCACATGTGTCATTAGCATCTGGAGAGGGCCCCTCTTTTGTAGGGAGGCGGGACCTTCGTGTTAGTTTCCGCACACTGAGGAGGATGAGGAGGCGGAACTGAAGAGCTGTGGGGCACGATCTTACATTGCAGTACCATTTACAGTGGTCGGCCATCGTTTTTGCGCCACTGAGTGAGTGTACACCCACGAAGAGCACGCCCTTCTTCTTCACCAGTGCCTCGTCGTGACGCAGATATGGCGGAAAAATGGCAAATACATTCTCTGATGATTTTAGCAATTCTCAAGCACAAAACCAGTTCAATTCAGGCACACAGGACTCGCTTATAGCGAGCTACAGAATCCTGTTCGTGACGCCCAAGTTGAGTCGCACAGAGCCAGAGGTTTTGGGGGTACTCGGCACCGAGCCCGTCGACTTCTATGGGGTATGTCACGGCTTTACCCGGCAATTGAATCAGAGTCTATTTTACTATGTAGAAGTGTATAAACTATAAATATATGTATATATATGTCACAATGACATGTATATATATATATATATATATATATATGTATTCTATGTGTGTATATTTTGTGTTTACAACGTAAGAAAGGGTTTTTTTTGTTGCGATATTTGTTCCCATAGACTTACATGGGACTTCCGCTATCGAAATCGGATATCGACGATATTTAGTGCTATTGGCGATACAATTTCGATACGATATTTTAGATATCGAGCAATATCGCTCAACACTAGTCCTGTGGGACTTGCTCTCGTTCCAAGCCTTGCTCTCGCTCTAGTGGTTTGTTAATGCCATTACCTGTGCCCAAGAGGCCATGGACCCATATCTCTATGGATTTTATTTCCGACCTCCCTGTCTCTCAGAGAATGACCATTATCTGGGTAATCTGCGATAGGTTTTCCAAGATGATACATCTTGTGCCATTACCTAAGTTACCTTCCTCCTCCGAGTTGGTGCCTTTGTTCCTTCAGCACATGGTTCGGTTAAATGGCATTCCTGAGAACATTGTGTCTGACAGAGGAGTCCAGTTTGTTTCCAGATTTTGGAGGACATTTTGTTCTAAAATTGGTGTTCAATTATCTTTCTCCTCTGCATTTCATCCTCAGACCAATGGACAAACCGAGAGAACAAACCAGACCTTGGAGACTTATTTGAGATGTTTTGTGTCTGCTGATCAAGATGACTGGGTCTCTTTTTTGCCTTTGGTTGAGTTTGCTCTTAATAATAGGGCTAGCTCTGCCACCTTGATGTCTCCATTTTTCTACAATTCTGGGTTTCACCCTCGATTTTCTTCGGGACAGGCGGAGGCTTCTGTCTGTCCTGGTGTTAACTCTGTTGTGGAGCGAATGCAGCAGATTTGGGACCAGGTAGTGGAGAGGTTGTCTCTCTCTCAAGAGAGGGCCCAGTGGTTTAAAGTGGGGGACTTGGTTTGGTTGTCCTCAAGAAATATCCCTATGAGGGTTGCATCTCCAAAGTTTAAGCCTAGGTTCATTGGACCTTATAAGATCATGGAGATTCTTAATCCGGTTTCCTTCCGTTTGCTTCTTCCAGGGACTTTTAAGATCCATAACGTGTTCCACAAGTCCTTATTGAAGAGGTTTGTCGAGCCAGTGGTTCCTATGACTGCGCCTCCTGACCCTGTTTTGGTTGAGGGCAATCTGGGTATGTGGTTGAGAAAATATTGGATTCTCGTTTTCTAGACGGAGACTCCAGTATTTGGTTAAGTAGAGAGGTTATGGTCAGGAAGACAATTCTTGGGTGTTTGCTTCGGACATCCATGCTAGGAGACTGATCCGTGCCTATCACCGATCTCATCCTGATCGGCCTAGTTGCACAAGTGAGGGTTCTGTGACCCCTCCTCAAGGGGGGGTACTGTTGTGAATGTGCTAGAGATGGTTTCTGAGCAGAGGCTCCCTCTGGTGGTTACAGACAGTACTGAACCTTTCAGCGAGGAATGGCAATCTGGGATCACTGACTGGACTTATATAAGGGAGGTTCCCTCCCATGATGGTTGCCTGTGATCAATTGTTCTTGTCTCAATTGTGGTTCCTGGTTCATTTGGAAGTTTGCTGGAGTCTTGCCTGCGTCTGCTGCTTTCAGATAAGATATTTTTGCTTTTCTTTTTATGCTTGCTTTTTGCATTGTTTTCTGCACTTTTGGAGTTCAGCCAGGTCCCCTCCTGGGGCCTGTGCTCCTCTCAGTTTATCTGTAGCCACTGTTATTTGTTCATTTGCTTTTTCCTGTTTTTTCAGTGGCTGCGGCTTGGTTTTGTTACACCAGAGATCTGATTTAGATGGTGGAGATCGTGTGGTCTCAGATTTTTTGCAATCAGAAGTGTTGATATTTTTGAGGGGTTTTTTTGGATTGCAGTCAGAATTCTTTCCTGTACTTTTATGTCTAGACAGATTGGGCCCCAGCGTTTGCTCATTCTATTTTCTGTCTGTGTCCGTGCTTTCTTCTTGTCTAACCGCCATTACATGTTTGGGGGCTTCCTATTCTCTTTGGGGATCTGCTCCGGGGCAGATAGCTTTCATCTTTCTGCCTTTAGGTGTAGTTATCTCTCAGGCTGTGACGAGGCGTCTAGGATCAACGTAGGAACGCTCCACGGCTACCTCTAGTTGTGTGGTTAGTTCAGGTTACTGCAATCCAATAGGTTCCAGCCTCTCTGGTGTATTACTGTTTTTGCTATTTATCCTCAGCTACCTAAACATAACAGTACTGTATCAGTAGCGCTCAGCTGTAAACAGTGTTGGGGTAATTTTAAATCTCTGTATATATTTCCGGGGGACACACAGACGCTCACTCAGTATGGATTTGACCAGAATACAAAAAGCAGAAAAAGGGTAATGTATGACAAGCAAAAAGCTGTATACAGTGAGGAGTAAATTGTAAATCTCCGTATAAATTTCTGGAGTCACACACAGATAGTCAGCATGTATTTGTCCGTGAGACCAGCCGGTACACGGTAGTGTGTGAGGAGTGTACAGCTCTATACTGTGTGGGAAAAAATGAACGCACAGTAACTGTGCAGAAAAAAAGAATAAAAGTATCAGTGCTGTGTAAAAAGCAGTCTGCACAGCAGTGTACACACAGCAATACAGCTATCAGGCAGCCTAATAACCAGCGCTGCTGCACACAAGAAAATCCTCCCCTGTCACTGCACACTAACTGTACAGCACAATTTCTATCTGCACAAGCACATAAGAACTTCTCTTTCCAGCCCTAACTCTCTCCCTACTGATAAACAGCGTCAGCAACCTCTCCCTACTGTTAAGATCGTCAGAAGTAAAATGGTGGTGGTGGTGGCTGCTGCCCATTTCATCTCATTGCCCACAGTGTACGTCCTTGCTCATTGGCTGAAAAAAGGCGCCTGAAAGCATTCTGGGAAACTCGACTTTGGCGCTCGTTTCGACGACCGCATGGCCAACCTCACGCTATGGTCGTGTTTCGGCTAACGAAACACGACTTTGGTGAAAATCGGCGACTTTTGAATCTGGCCGACCTGTTTCGCTCAACTCTAGTGGTATAGTATGAGGGAAGGGGCACCTGAGTTTCATCAGGGTCAGAATCTGGCTCAGTAGACTGCGAGGGCAATGCAGTGCTCTGGGTGAATGTACCAGCAGAATCATATAGCAGTGGCTGTGCTTCAGTGCACTCCATGTCATATTCATCTTGGACTGGGGAATTCAGGATTTCACTTGATAACCCAGGCAAGGTATGTGAAAAGAGCTCCATGGAGTAATCTGAAGTGTGACCTGCCGCATCCTTCACTTTTGTTGGGGGTGATGTTAGAACCCTCTTGTTAGGTTTTTTTTTCAGTTTGCTGGTCACATGACCTTTTTACCATATTTAGTCTGGCTCTGCCCTTCTGGCTTTGCTGGACTTCATTGTATTATCTACTCTTAAGCTAGCCGGGTGCTTAGGTGCCTATCTCAGTCAGTTTTGCTTGATCTTAGGATCTCTAAGTAATTTGTTTTCTGGTTTTTTACACCTGCTACAACTTCTGTTAGGAGGTGTCCACCTTTTCTCCCAGTCCCTAGATCTTGTAGGGATTCCTCCCTCGCATCTATAGGTCTTCGTTCAGACTAGCTGAGGACTTTAGCAGGTCTGGTCGCAGGATCAGGTTCCCCGTTACATCGTAGGGATCCAGCTTAGTTCTAATGTAGGGACAGAATTCCCATCTTTCCTTAGTGCTTGTAGCAGATCATAACAGGTGAAGGACACAAGGAAAGGTGTCGTTCCTGACCAGGAGCCTGCACTGACGACTCAGTGCTTGCAATTTTTGAAACTTCAGAAGTGGAGGCGATAGAGATGGAGGCTGTTTCGGCAATGTAAGCCAAAACCTGTTCCTGATGCTCCGGCTTTAAAAGCTGTTTACCTACACCCAGAAAAAGGAGCCTTCCAGGCCTTCTGGAGCCAGATGATTGGGCAGTCTTAACACCTCTTGACTTAGGTGCTATTGTGCTTTTGGCACTACTAGCAGATGCACCACCACCACCATCAGTACCAGCTGGCCCCCCCGCCCATGTCCTCGGCCTCTTCAACCATACTTCCTCATGTTTGGGAAAATGTAACAAAAATGCCAGCAGATATATGGTACTGTATCAGAAGCGTACAGCTGTATACAATGTAGGGAAAAATTTAAATCTCCGTATATGTTTCCGGAGTCACACACAGACGCTCACTCAGTATGGATTTGACCAGAACACAAAAAGCAGAAAAAGGTACTGTATCAGAAGATACCAGGTGTATATAGTATAGGGGAAATTTTAAATGTCTGTATATATTTCCGGAGTCACACACAAACGCTCTCTCAGTATGGATTTGACCGTAATACAAAAGGCATAAAAAAGGTATTTTATCAGAAGATACCAGGTGTATATAGTATAGGGGAAAATTTAAATCTCTGTATATATTTCCGGAGTCCCACACAGACGCTCTCTCAGTATGGATTTGATCGTAATACAAAAGGCATAAAAAAGGTACTGTATCAGAAGATACCAGGTGTATATAGTATAGAGGAAAATTTAAATCTCCGTTTATATTTCTAGAGTCACACACAGACGCGCTCTCAGTATGGATTTGACCGTAATACAAAAGGCATAAAAAAGGTACTGTATCAGAAGATACCAGGTGTATATAGTATAGAGGAAAATTTAAATCTCCGTACATATTTCCGGAGTCACACACAGACGCTCTCTCAGTATGGATTTGACCGTAATACAAAAGGCATAAAAAAGGTACTGCATCAGAAGATACCAGGTGTATATACTATAGGGGAAAATTTAAATCTCTGCATATATTTCTGGAGTCACACACAGACGCTCTCTCAGTATGGATTTGACCATAATACAAAAGGCATAAAAAAGGTACTGCATCAGAAGATACCAGGTGTATATAGTATAGAGGAAAATTTAAATCTCCATATTTATTTTCGGAGTCACACACTCACTCAGTATGGATTTGACCGTAATACAAAAGGCAGAAAAAAGGTGCTGTATCAGAAGATACCAGGTGTATATAGTGTAGGGGAAAATTTAAATCTCTGTATATATTTCCGGAGTCACACACAGACGCTCTCTCAGAATGGATTTGACCGTAATACAAAAGGCAGATAAAGGTACTGTATCAGAAGATACCAGGTGTATATAGTGTAGGGAAAAATTGAAATCTCCGTATATATTTCCTTAGTCACACACAGACGCTCTCTCAGTATGGATTTGACCGTAAAGGCAGAAAAAAGGTACTGTATCAGAAGATACCAGGTGTATATAGTGTAGGGGAAAATTAAAATCTCTGTATATATTTCCGGAGTCACACACAGATAGTCAGCGTGTATTTATCCGTGATACCAGCCGGTACACGGTAGTGTGTGAGACGCGTACAGCTCTATACGGTGTGGGAAAAATGAACGCTCGATAACTGTGCAGAAAAAAAGAATAAAAGTATTAGTGCTGTGTAAAAAGCAGTCTGCACAGCAGTGTACACACAGCAATACAGCTATCAGGCAGCCTAATAACCAGCGCTGCTGCACACAAGAAAATCCTCCCCTGTCACTGCACACTAACTGTACAGCACAATTGCTATCAGCACAAAAGAACTTCTCTTTCCAGCCCTAACTCTCTCCCTACTGATAAACAGCGTCAGCAACCTCTCCCTACTGTTAAGATCATCAGAAGTAAAATGGCGGTCGGCGGTCAGGGCTTTTATAGACACTATGACACCCCCCAAAGCAAGCCAATCACTGCAATGCCCTTCTCTAAGATGGTGGTGGACGCTGCCCATGTCATCTTGTTGCCCACAGTGTACTTCCTTGCTCATTGGCTGAAAAAAGGAGCCTGCAAACATTATGGGAAAACCGACTTTGGCGCTTGTTTTGACCGAACGTTTGGCCGACTTGGCTTCATGGTCGGGTTTCGCTCGGCAAAACCCGACTTTGTCGAAAGTCGGCGACTTATGAATCTGACTGACCTGTTTCACTCCACTCTAATTGGTACCACATTTGCTATGCAGTTGTAACGCTGGTGGATGAATGTAACACTGGGGGATGTGGACCCACTGCACCAGGGCCGGGCTTACCCTTGAGGGGTGTGACTAGGTGTCTACTGTGTCTTCACTAGAGACACTGCTGATGAAGAAAGGCTGAACTGCCGGTAGACATCAGATACCACTCCAGTGCAATCCCCGGATTGCAGCAGCAGACTGGAGGACATGTACCAGGTACAGGAGGGCGAAGACAAGGATGAGATCAGACGGTCTGAGCTTGGGGCAGGCAGCATAGGTTTAGTATGTGTAGCTGAAGTCAGGAGCGGAGAGGTCAGACAGGACGGGATTTGAGCCAGGTCAACAACGGGAGAAACAAAACACACATGAACTAACAGGATACTAGCAGAATGAACTGACTAAGATCCAATGTTTGGGCAAAGAGTGATGGGAGGAGCTGCCTAATATAAAGCCTGCTTGCATGGGATAGGCCAAGGAACCTACTCAAGGAACCTGCAGGACACAGCAGAGTTAAATTCCTGCAGAGAGAGGCCACACACCCCTAAAGCCAAATGGAAACAGACTCATATGCAGCACTACTGCAAGAGGCAAAACTCAGTGAGCTGGCCTGACAAATAGAAGACGCAAGGTGAGTAGGGCGACGCTAAGGAGGCATGCAAGTTACCACCATGTCCTATGATTCAGACCCTGTTATGATAGAATCCTTGAATATTGCAAATAGTGGTTTGTTTATTATGGTGCTTAAATAAGCATTCCAATCAGTTTTTATACTCAACAAATTGCAATCAACATATTATATTGCACTGTGTACTTACAATTGCTCATTTTGCCTTTCTACCCAGTTAATTCTTCTCTTTCTACTGATCTATGTAGAAACATGAAGTCTCTTGTCCCTGCATGATTCATCCCCCTCTTCAACTCCTGACCCAGCTGCTCATCCTCCGCCCCGCCATAGACTTTTGCAGTGACACATTACTTGTGCAGAGAAAATTGACCTCCTGTTTCTATATAGAGCTTAGAAGGATTCAGCAAGTCAGTTTTAAATTATAGACCTAACAGAATACAGAAGAATTAGTTGGGTTGAAGAGCAAAATGAGCAATTGTAAGTTTGTAAAGGGAGGACAGGACTGTAGTTGTGACCTGTATCCTAGTGCAGCTGTGGCCAATCCTTCCCCTACATGAAACAATACTATTCTTCTCGGCATACCAGCATCTCCAGATTCAGCTTCACCCAGGCACTTCCCAGGCCATAACGGTCCCTCTTCTAGGCGGCCCCCATCGAGACAACTTTAACACTTTCTTTACTTAATTTACTTAGGATTTTGCACGTTACATATACAGTTGGTACATCAAAACATTTGTTTGCTTCCTGATCTTTCCCTTGCTTGTTGTCACTTCTGTGCAGTCCATGCAGTACTAGACTGCTTCCCAGTTCCTTCCAGGCCTGACCTCTCTATAATGACATTTCCTTCAGCCTGTTTCAGCCCCAGACATGAATTCATCAATCACTACGTTTGGTGACCCCCGGTGAAGCATCCGGCCCGTCTGTACTGATCCCGTTGAAACTCCAGCTCCTTCCATCGCCTTAGTCCAGCCAACTTCTGCCCTAAAAGCATTGGCCTAGGCGGTAAAATGCCACATCTTCCTTCTCTGTAAGGGCCTACTGATATGATACACAGTGGCCTTGGGTAGCGTGGGCTGCAGCACTTGAACGTTGCATGGCTGCCGAGCTGTCCGGGCCTATAGCCCATGTGAACACTTGGGCACTCTGGCCCCGTGTGAGCTAACTTCCTAGGAACCTCTCACTACTACCCGGCAGCCCCTTCTACACTTAACCCTCTATGAACTTCCTATAAGCTATACCTAAAAAGGCCCACTAGTATGCCCCCATCTAGTGGCCTGCAACAGAACTACACTTACCCAGTCTATAAGAACTATATACTGAGGTGCCCTCCTCTAATGTCCCCAAAAGAAAGCACCTTACTTTCCCTGAACTGTACATAACATTAGTGTGTAGCCCTGGTATGTAAGGCACACATAAAATCCTGGAGGATGTGCGGAGAGGTAACAGTTTAATGCTTGATATCCATTCACTCCATCACACACTTGGACACACCCATAGGGTATATAAGGTAGTGACAGGTCAGACAGAGTCAGTCAAGCTCCGGGTGGCTCAGGAGTGAGTCATCTCTCGGATCCGTGGAGATCAGTCAGTCAGTAAAGCAGGGTAGCTTACCTGATGAGAAAGAAGAGTTGCAGCAGATACCTCAGCCGCCTGTCCCAAGGACAGTGAAGTTCAGTCGATGTGTTCCTGAACTAGGAGAATACTGAGAATCTGTCAGCGAGCTCCAAGGAAGAAGTAAGAAAGGATTGACTTGTACTACCATAGGAAGTGTGGAGTGCTTATGTTAAGAGCGCGAGCAGGGCGAAGGGCGCAGTGGAGAAGACAGAGAAGTGCCTTAGATATTGGATTATCTGCACTATTAGCCGGTCACTGGGACCGAAGTGTTGCTATCGCTTCACGCATAGTAACGAGAAAACCAGAGACTCGCTGGACTACAAGTCGCAGGAGTAAGCCCTTAGTGTCGGTACGTATCCGGAGTCAGGTGGAATAGGGACTTTGAGTCAAGCGCAGACAAAAGTAAGAACCTAGTTTCATCACTTGGAAGGCTCCACCACAATGCTGGCCGGGCAGTACCGCTATAGAGTTAGCTGGAGTATTCGGAGTTAACTACGCTTCATGCAAGTTGGACTCACCTACATATTGGAAGTTAAGGAGGCCTCTAACCTGCTCAGCTGTTATCTCGAAGCACATTCTCCACCCCAACCAGCTCCCCGGGACCTGCCTAAACATCTGACAAGTAAAAGGTATGGAAAGACGCTGGATGGTGTGAGACTGATTCATTTATCTGCACCCTACATCAATTATAACCATAGACTCAGAGGGACAGTCCCACCTGTGGGGGACCCAACACCTAGCTGCTATAACATCCCCTCAGAGTTCTATTCAGCAGCGCTGGTCTTTAGTGACTAGACAACTACAGGTGGCGTCACGAACTGTTATCTACCAAATCCCCTGTAAATAATCCCCCCCCATCATACGCCTGACCGCCAGGGACACAGGAACGAGCCACCGCTGCCAGTGACACAAATCCCATAGACTTTCATGGGCTCGGCTCCGAGTACCCCATATCCCTGGAAACCCACAATTGTGGTGCGTGGTCGAGACAACTTTGGCGTCACGAACAGGATACGAAACTTACAAGATTGTAAGCCCTGTGTGCCTAAATTGAACTGTTTGCTGTATGTCACTATTGGCGCCAAAATGCCGCCATTTTACCGCCAAGTTGGCGCCCTGAGGCGCTGGTGAAGAAGGTGGGCGTACCTTCGTGGGCGTGTACCCCCCCTGAAGCGCGAAAAGTTATGGCCGCCCTCTCCAAGGCCTACTACAATGTGAGATCCAGCCCCACTGCAAAAGAGATACGCCTCCTCTTCATCCTCTATGCGAAGAGGAGGAGACGCAAATCCCGCCTCCACGGAAACGACCAGAATGTTCCTGTTGGATACCACAGATATACCTGGACCGAGATGGCGGAAGGACAGGAGAATCAGTGCCCAGTACCGGAGGACTGTCTGCCTGTGCCGGAGCTGTCCCCAGATCGGACACCGACCCCGCCATGATGGAGCTGCGGAGGGAGAACGCGGAGCTGAAAAAGAAACTGCAGAATCGTGCAATTCGACAAGAGACGGAGAGACGCTGGCGCACCCAAACACAGCGGCTGCTGTGGGACGCCATGTTCTCTCCCCCAAGTGAAATACCGTCTCTTGATACCCCTCTACCACTGGATTATCCAAAGGCCCTGATGGAAAAGGCTGCGGAGCGACTGGAGGCGGACACCAGATATGCTGTACCTGATCCCACCGATGGAGCGGTGGAGGCGAAGGAGGCTGAGGAGGTCCTGCCCGTCCCTAAGAGCCAGCCCGGTCAGGAGGCCGCAGCGGATTACCGTTCCCCGGCGGGGACACCGGAGGGGTCCTGCCCATCGTTGCCAGACGTCGACTGGGATGCAATGGAGCGGATTGATGACGTCACGTACGCTGTCCAGTGGGAAAGAGAGATGCAGTGTCGTGAAGAGGAGCAGCGACGCCGGCAGGAGGAAGAGCGAGAGGTGCAGCAGAACCGAACGCCAATACGAGCAGTTGGTCGCGGACAAGGAGATGGTCCGCAAGGACAAAGGTACCCTGCGGGAACCGCGGCATCAGGGGTGCGTTGTGGAATTCCAGCTCCGCAAGGGCTGGGGTTTCATCCGCGAGCCGGGACTTTATCAAGGGGTTTTTGTAAGCCGCCGAGATGTGGAGTCCCACCTGCCCATCGGTCATCCGGGTAGGGACCTAGCTAATGGGGACATAGTTATACACGGCACTGGGTCTGAAGGGGTGGTATGCCCTAAACGTGTCTGTCGTCAGCGACCCCGTCCCCGACGCCGGTAACGTCACCACTACCGCAGCGTCCCCGTCTCGAGCTCAAATAGCACTAGGCCGTGCCCCGGAATCGCCCCCTGCAGGCCCATCGCAATCTACGACGCGATCGGCATCGCTACCTGCTCGCACCTCTGCACCCAAGTCTCCCTTTGTATCGCAAACTGCGGTTAAATTTGAATCGCTACCTGCAACGCAAACTGCGACGCAATCGGCGTCTCACAAGGAGAAAGCACCCGGCGTGCCCCAAGCGGTTCGCACAAGAACTGTAGCGACCCAAACGTTGATAGCAAGTCACGACTTGTTTGTCATGAGATCTAAGGATCATCGCGTCGTTCCAGCACCCGGTGTAGAAGACGTCACTGAAATTAGTAAATAATAAAGACCGGTAGGACCCAGACAGGGGTTTACCACATTCAATATGTATATAAGTTCATAAAAGTGAAAATAATTTGCACCTTTGATATAAGTATGTAATGTTTACATATTTTGCAATAAGTAGAATACCCGGCTGGGTAAGAGGATATACGAATTATAAGATAATATACAAGGTTATGAGAAGATTTATTTGCACTTTATTGTAAGTTTTAAAAATGTGTTTTGATGTGGATATAATATATGTGTCTTTTCCTCATAATGGACTGAGAGGCTGAGGACTGAGCCAGCCCAAGAACTGATCTTTGTAAATAGTTGCGCTACGGTGCATTATCTTGGTTTTACATAAAACCAGCACAACTACCTCTGAACATAAAACCCGTATGGTGTGGCACTGAGCGAGGTCTGCAGTTAGATGTCCTGCAGCCCACCCAGGACCCACGTGGGAGGTTTGGTGCGGGTCCTCCACAAGAATATTGTATATTTATTGATGTGTCTTGATGTTTTGATACTTTTGTATTTTTCCTATTGTACAAAATGCAACGTTTAAGAATCCTCACCTCCCGGATGGGATGAGTTTGATGTTATTGTTAATGCAAAACAAAAATGTCTTTCTTTTTCTATTTTACAGCCCGGGAGTGCTGTGTTTTACCAAGGGGGGATGTGTAGCCCTGGTATGTAAGGCACACATAAAATCCTGGAGGATGTGCGGAGAGGTAACAGTTTAATGCTTGATATCCATTCACTCCATCACACACTTGGACACACCCATAGGGTATATAAGGTAGTGACAGGTCAGACAGAGTCAGTCAAGCTCCGGGTGGCTCAGGAGTGAGTCATCTCTCGGATCCGTGGAGATCAGTCAGTCAGTAAAGCAGGGTAGCTTACCTGATGAGAAAGAAGAGTTGCAGCAGATACCTCAGCCGCCTGTCCCAAGGACAGTGAAGTTCAGTCGATGTGTTCCTGAACTAGGAGAATACTGAGAATCTGTCAGCGAGCTCCAAGGAAGAAGTAAGAAAGGATTGACTTGTACTACCATAGGAAGTGTGGAGTGCTTATGTTAAGAGCGCGAGCAGGGCGAAGGGCGCAGTGGAGAAGACAGAGAAGTGCCTTAGATATTGGATTATCTGCACTATTAGCCGGTCACTGGGGACCGAAGTGTTGCTATCGCTTCACGCATAGTAACGAGAAAACCAGAGACTCGCTGGACTACAAGTCGCAGGAGTAAGCCCTTAGTGTCGGTACGTAACCGGAGTCAGGTGGAATAGGGACTTTGAGTCAAGCGCAGACAAAAGTAAGAACCTAGTTTCATCACTTGGAAGGCTCCACCACAATGCTGGCCGGGCAGTACAGCTATAGAGTTAGCTGGAGTATTCGGAGTTAACTACGCTTCATGCAAGTTGGACTCACCTACATATTGGAAGTTAAGGAGGCCTTTAACCTGCTCAGCTGTTATCTCGAAGCACATTCTCCACCCCAACCAGCTCCCCGGGACCTGCCTAAACATCTGACAAGTAAAAGGTATGGAAAGACGCTGGATGGTGTGAGACTGATTCATTTATCTGCACCCTACATCAATTATAACCATAGACTCAGAGGGACAGTCCCACCTGTGGGGACCCAACACCTAGCTGCTATAACATCCCCTCAGAGTTCTATTCAGCAGCGCTGGTCTTTAGTGACTAGACAACTACAGGTGGCGTCACGAACTGTTATCTACCAAATCCCCTGTAAATAATCCCCCCCCATCATACGCCTGACCGCCAGGGACACGGAACGAGCCACCGCTGCCAGTGACACAAATCCCATAGACTTTCATGGGCTCGGCTCCGAGTACCCCATATCCCTGGAAACCCACAATTGTGGTGCGTGGTCGAGACATTAGTACACATCACATATAATATATACAGTATTATACTAACAGAACACAACACATATACAATAATTATACACAAAATGGTAACACAATAGAGGATGTGGCAATACCATTGCTATGTGTGGTAATACATGTTCCATGTAGCAGTACCATCAAAGTATTTACAACGACACACAATAATTAGTACATACAAACATTAAGAACACTTAAGGGTGGCAGGGCAAGGCAGTGATACTCCTTCACCCCCTTACAAGTACACAGTACTATATAATATGACTGCAATATATTAAGAGAATAAAAACTTTGATGGGAGGAGTGCTTATTTAATTCTTGCAGTACTCGGAGGTCTTTTGGTTTGTCTACTTTAGCGATTTTGTGGCTGCACTGCACTCCCTGTAGGGTTAAAAGGTGACATTTAATTTATGGTATCCTTGACCATGTCATCTGTCATGGGATTTTCTTGTGTACATACTGTAGACAAGAAGGAGTTTGGTAGATTGGCTTTTCCCTCATCCTCTTCCACCATATCTCCCAGATTAATTTGAGGGGGCCAACAATATCATTTTTTAATTTATTACTCTTTATGTAATTAAAGAATGATTTTGGATTATTTTTACTTTCCAAGGCAATGAGTCTCTCTGACTAAGTCTTTGATGCCTTGATTTTCTTTCTACACAATTTATTTATTTTTTCTTTAAGTTTAATATCCTGGTAGCCCCGCTACTATATTATTAATACATATCCTTCCTTTTTTAAAAGTCACATCTACAGCCTAAGTAGTACATTACAACCCAAAATTAAGTAAGATTCATAACCTCAAACTGTTTTACAGCCCCGACACCATTTTTGCACCCAGGCATCACTGCACACAGCATCCTGAAGATAGGTCTGAGAAAGAAATCTCCTGGTGGTAGGAGTTAGGACTTAGCTATGCTATATCAGAGGACCCCTATGGTTTTCATCACAGTAACCAATGCATGTGTTTTCCTATTTTGAACTTAAGGGGGTATTCCAAGATCCTATCCAAATATGTAGTAGGTGTAATAATAATATTAGCAATTACCTCCAAGTAGAAGTGTAGTATAGGTCTCCTGTTACCGTGTGTCACTTACCTCATGTGCAGTCAGTGCAGGACCTTAGGTGTCCATGGTTACAACCACTGATAAAGTGACAGTTAACTAGTTGCTAGTGGTCATATCCATGGATACCTAAGGTGCTGCAATGCCTGCACATGAGGAAAGCTTGCTGCAGTTTCAATAAAATCCCTGTTTTATCTGCTGTAGATCTAGCAGTTCTCTGAATGCTGAGCTCTGTATAATCCCGCCCACACCACTGATTGGCCTGCTTTCTGTGTACATAAGCAGAAAGCAGCCAATAAATGCTGGGGGCAGGGTTCTACAGAGCTCTAGAATGTAGTGGACGTCATGACAGCAGGTTTGCTAATTCTATAGTGATAATCTCCTGCTAATAAAACAGTAATTGTGTGAGATTTACATGCGTCAGAAGGAAAAACAGCAATGATTAAGACAGTCGTCTGAAACGAGTTTGCATCGCTTTTTATTGGTTTTTAGAGTTGAAGTTGCAACTTCCTTTCTCTATTTTTGCGCAACAAAGTTTGGCTTTTCATGGAAGATTCTGATGCTGGATAAGTGTTTTTTGCTTCTGCCAACCTTTCGCACATTACAAGTCTCCATGCGTGGATCTTATTATCGGTGAGCTGATTTTTTTTTCTCTTTTTGATATACATGTCAACTACTTTGCTGGAACTAGAATACGCTGTGATATGTGTTTTTTTTTTAATGAAAATATGCAGCTTAACTTCACCTAAATGAGTGTGTCACACTCAGATGTGAGGTGCAGATAGGGGAGCCGTTATCATAGAGGTGATCATATGCTGCCGTCTGTCCTGGGGAGGGTGAGGAGAGGACAGTTTGCTTGTCTGTGTAACAACAATCAGAGGACAGGGGGTTTTGAAGCCAGAAAACTCCTTTAACTCTTCCAACCAGAGGCATAGCTAGGGGTTCAGCTCAGTGGGGGCAAAACATCTGAGTGGGCCCCTAATAGGAGGACATATCATTGGTGCAACCTGCGCAACCGCACATGGGCGCAAGAGGTAAGGCTGCAAAGGGCCCATATATTGTTCTTGCACAGGGGTCCTTTCTGTCTGTGTCTCCTTGTGGCCCATAACTAGGTAATCATGATTATAGCTATGGTGGTATAGGGGAACCTTAGGGGATGACCACACTGTTATTGAAAATAAATCTCTATACAAAGACCAGCACTGATATTACTGCCATATGGTGACACATAGTGGTAGATACCAGTCCTGCAGAACATATAAGAGATCACAGTGCAGTTATGATTGTGACTTACAGCTGATGTTCTTTCAGGTGGAATCATTCACTTTTCCTGTCTTTTCCATCTGGCCCAGACCGACATGACAACTCCTCCAGCCAGGACTCATCTGCAGAGATTACAACAAAGACACATCTGACTTCTCACATTTCCAGCACCGTTCACATGTAGAATCATAATCCTTGTGTCCAACCCCCTGCTCAATGCAGGATTCACTAAACCATCTCAGACAGATGTCTGTCCAACCTCTGTTTGAAGACTTCCATTGAATGAGAACTCACCACCTCTCGTGGCAGCCTGTTCCACTCATTTATCCTGTCAAAAAGTTTTTTCTAATATCTAATCTGTGTCTTCTCCATTTCAGTTTCATCCCATTGCTTCTTGTGTTTCCATGAGCAAATGTATTCCCAACCTGCACAAAATCCTCATCCTGCTGATACCCCAATACTGAGCCACTGCTGCCGTATGTGTCCCTACAGTATTACTGCACCTGCTGTGTGATAAAAAAAAACAGAGCTCCTCTTAGTGCCCCACACGGTAATGCCACCACTGTAACCCTTACATCGTAATAATGCCTGCTTTGTGATCTCTAGATGGTAAAATTGCCTCCAAGAAAATATTAATATCCTGTGCATGTGCCCTACGCATTTTATCCCTAGAAAGTATTAATACTCCATGTGCAACTTTGATGGTCACAATACTGAGTGCCCGTATAACAATAATGTTTAAGTGCCTACTTAACATTTAATTATGTCCCCTAAGTTCCCCATGTACAACTCCCCTATATATAGTATGCTGAGCCCACAGCTCCCCTATACACCATATGATGATCCCACAGCTCCCCTATACACCATATGATGATCCCACAGCTCCCCTATATACCATATGATGATCCCACAGCTCCCCTATACACCATATGATGGGCCCACAGCTTCCTCATACACAGTATGATGTCCCCCAGAGTTCCCCTATACATATAATGATGTCCCCACTGCTCCTCCAATACACAGTATAATTGTTAATAGTGTTCTGACACTGTGCGGCGCCCGCACTGAGAGCCCCTCTGCCAGGAGGAAATTAACTTTATTCCTCCGGGCAGCCTTACTCTTCCAATCATGGGGGCGGAGCTGGCACGGTTTCTGTCACCACTCTGTGTATAGAAAGTGGCGGCTGTAACATCACCCCGGCACTGACTGACAGCCGCCTCAGCACCGTCTGCCACCCAGTAACTACCCTACTAGTACCCCTATAAATAATGCTTCATAAGTGCCCATTTAATATTTAATTGAGTCCCCTCATGTACAGTAACATGGCCCCAGCATCACTGATGTGAGCAGGGGGTCTTGTGATGACTCGTTCTGCTTCTCCCAATTCATATCATGATTTGGCCATCTGTAGTCTCAGAGTGACTGCAGACATTTATTCTGAGCCTTCAATAACTTTAAAATAATAAATTATGAAATGATTAAATAGAATGCAGCTCGTGGTTACTGTATTGTTATACTTGTTAGGGGGCTGACAGATGGACATATTTCTCATGCTAGGATCGTATCACAATTCTCGGACTGACAGTTGGCTCCCCTGACCTGAGTGTGACAGCTGCATAGTAATCCATCACACTGTCACACTCATGTCAGGAGCGGTAGGGGCCAGTCCGAGGATTGCGAAGCGATCCTTGCATGAGTTATACGGTCGTCTGCCTGCGCCCTTATGCTAAAGCCAGGGTCACACTTGCGAGAAACTCAGACAAATCTCGCATCTCAATACCTGGCTGCTGCCGGCACTCGGGACCGGAGTGTGCGGCTGCATGAATTTCTATGCAGCCGCACACGCCGGTGCGAGTGCCGGCGACAGTGTCGGGTGTTGATGAGAGAGACTCACAAGTCTGACCCCGGCCTTATACTTATCCTGGTTATACTAATACTTAGATATTAACCTCTTATTAATGTATTATTACTATTAACCTATATTGTTATGCTTGTCATACTAATACTTACAAAAGACCCAGCTCACAAGTATAAAAAGCCACCTACCTAGCTATCTCCAACCCCCCAAGACAGCAACTATTACATGTGATGGGAGTGCATATAATTTTATATCGAAACAGTATAATAATCAGCCCCCAGTGTCCTGTCCCCCTCGCCCACAATACCCCATCCTCTCACATTCATCCTCCAGTGCCTTATCTCCTCTCCACCACCCCAATACCCACAATACTCTCATCCACTCAAATTCACACAACAGCACCATGTCTCCTCTCCCCATCTTCTCACATTCATCCCTAGTGCCCTAGCCCCCACAATACCCCATTCTCTCACATTAACCCCTCTAGTGCCCTAGTCCCCACATAAAACTCCCTAGTGCCCTGTCCCTCACTTCAGCCCCTCATAATACCCCCATCCTCTGACATTCACCACCAGTGCCCTGTCTCCTCTCCACATAATACCCCCATCCTTTCACATTCACCCCAGTGCCCTGTCTCGTCTCCGCATAATAACCCAATCCTCTGACATTCACCCCCATTGCCCTGTCTCCTCTCCAAATAATACCCCCATCCTCTCACATTCAACCCCAGTGCCCTGTCTCCTCTCCCCATAATACCCCCATCCTCTGACATTCGCCACCAGTGCCCTGTCTCCTCTCCGCATAATACCCCCATCTTTTCACATTCACCCCCCAGTGCCCTGTCTCCTCTCCCCATAATACCTCCATCCTCTCACATTCTTCCCCAGTGCCCTGTCTCTTCTCTGCATAATACCCCCATCCTCTCACATTCAACCCCAGTGCCCTGTCTCCTCTCCGCATAATACCCCCATCCTTTCACATTCACCCCCAGTGCCCTGTCTCGTCTCCGCATAATAACCCAATCCTCTGACATTCACCCCCATTGCCCTGTCTCCTCTCCAAATAATACCCCCATCCTTTCACATTCACCCCCAGTGCCCTGTCTCCTCTCCCCATAATACCCTCATACTCTCACATTCACCCCCAGTGCCCTTTCTCCTCTTCCCATAATATCTCCATCCTCTCACATTCACCCCAGTGCCCTGTCTCCTCTCCCCATAATACCCCCATCCTCTCACATTCACCCCCAGTGCCCTGTCTCCTCTCCCCTTAATACCTCCATCCATTTTTACTTAAATGGAATCTGTCAGCAGTTTTTTGCTATTTAATCTGAGAGCAGCATAATGTAGGAAAAGAGACCCAGAATCCAACGATTTATCGCTTAGTTTACTGGGTGCAGCCGTTCTGACACAATAAGAGATTTTAGATTTAGCAATGCAGCAGAGCTGAGAAAGCTAACCCCACCCACATCACAGCTAACCTCGCCCACACCAGGCTCACATGCACATAGCTATAGACAGAGAGGTGCTTATCACAGAAGGGGGTGAAGTCGGACCAGGGCTCGCAAGCTAGTCACAGGAATGTTAATCACAAGATGAGTAAAGCTTCAGTATAAGTATACATTAGCACACAGCCGGACATGTGACACAATGAGTTCAGTGTTTTAACCTCTACCTCATGGTGTCCTCACATTACATAGCAAAAACCTGCTGACAGATTCCCTTTAATGCTTACATCTCTGCTGCTTACTGCAGCCCACACTGCCCACACTGACTATTAATGTTTCATGTGGCAGTGGGGGGCACAGAAAAGCAAATATTAACCCCTTACTGCCATCAGACGTACTATCCCGTCCATGGTACCTGGGCCCGTATGACCGGGGACGGGATAGTACGTCATAGACGATCAGCTGCACTCCTGAGGGGAGCGCAGCTAATCGCCGCCGGGTGTCAGCTGATTATCACAGCTGACACCCATGACTGTGTGTCAGGAGCGGTCACGGACCGCTCCCGGCACATTTACCCCTTGCACACCGCGATCAAACATGATCGCGGTGTACTGGGGGCACAGGGGAGGATCGCGCAGGGTGGGGGCTCCCTGCGCGCCCCCCTGAGACCCTCAGAGCAGCGCGATGTGATCGCGCTGTTCTGAGGGCTTCCTCCCTCCCAGGACCCAGATCCAAGATGGCGCCGGGGTCCTGGAGGGAGGCGGCTACCTCAGTGCCTGCTGAGAGCAGGCACTGAGAAGCCTGCATCTATGCCTGTGCGATCGCTGGTGTGACAGAGTGCTGTGCACACTGTCACACCAGCGATCTGATAAAATACTGTGATGTCCCACCCTGGGACAAAGTAAAAAAGTTAAAAAAGTAAAAATAAACATGTGTAAAAAAAAAATCCAAAATAAATAAAAAAAAAAAAAAATATTCCCCAATAAATTCACTTCTTCCTGTAAATAAAAAAAAAAAAACAATAAAAGTACACATATTTGGTATCGCCGCGTCCGTAACGACCCCCCCTATAAAACTGTCCCACTAGTTAACCCCTTTAGTGAACCCCTTAAAAAAAAAAAAAAAAACGAAGCAAAAAATCAATGCTTTATCATCATACCGCCGAACAAAAAGTGGAATAACACGCGATCAAAAAGACCGATATAAAAAATCATGGTACCGCTGAAAACATCATCTTGTCCCGCAAAAAACGAGCCATCATAAAGCATCATCAGCGAAAAAATTAAAAAGTTATAGCTCGCAGAATAAAGCGATGCAAAAATAATTATTTTTTATATAAAATTGTTTTTATTCTATAAAAGCGCCAAAACATGAAAAAATGATATAAATGAGGTATCGCCATAATCGTACTGACCCGAAGAATAAAACTGCTTTATCAATTTTACCACACGCGGAACGGTATAAACGCCTCCCCCAAAAGAAATTCATGAATTGCTGATTTTTGTTCATTCTAACCTCCCAAAAATCGAAATAAAAAGCGATCAAAAAATGTCACGTGCTCAAAAATGGTACCAATAAAAACGTCAACTCGTCCCGCAAAAAATAAGACCTCATGTGACTCTGTGGGCCAAAATATGCAAAAATTATAGCTCTCAAAATGTGATGATGCAAAAACTATTTTTGCAATAAAAAGCGTCTTTTAGCGTGACAGCTGCCAATCATAAAAACCCGCTATAAATAGTAAATCAAACCCCCCTTTATCACCCCCTTAGTAAGGGAAAAATAATAAAATTAAAAAAAAGTATTTATTTCCGTTTTCCCATTAGGGTTAGGGTTAGGGTTGCGGCTAAAGTTAGGGTTAGGGTTGGCGCTAAAGTTAGGATTAGGGTTAGGGTTGGGATTAGGGTGTGTTAGGGTTAGGTTTGTGGTTAGGGTTGGGACTAGGGTTAGGGGTGTGTTGGGGTTAGGGTTGGAGTTAGAATTGGGGGGTTTCAGCTGTTTAGGCACATCAGGGGCTCTCCAAATGTGACATGGCGTCTGATCTCAATTCCAGCCAATTCTGCGTTGAAAAAGTCAAACGGTGCTCCTTCACTTCTCAGCTCTGCCATGCGTCCAAACAGTAGTTTATCCCCACATATGGGGTATCAGCGTACTCTGGACCCCAAGAGTTATTGTGCAATTTGTCCTATTTCTTCTGCTACCCTTGGGAAAATAAAAAACTGGGGGCGAAAATATCATTTTTGTACAAAAAAAAATATTTTTTTTGTTTTTACGGCTGTACATTATAAACTTCTGTGAAGCACTTGGGGCTTCATAGCGCTCACCACACATCTAGATAAGTTCCTTGGGGTCTATTTTCCAAAATGGGGTCACTTGTTGGGGATTTCCACTGTTTAGGTGCATCAGGGGCTCTCCAAATGCGACATGACACCCCCAGACCATTCCATCAAAGTCTGCAATCCAAAACGTCACTACTTCCCTTCCGAGCCCCAACGTGTACCCATACAGTAGTTTTCTCCCACATATTGGATATCAGCGTACTCAGGACAAATTGGACAACAACTTTTGGGGTCCAATTTCTCCTGTTACCCTTGTAAAAATAAAATATTGGGGCAAAAAAATCATTTTTGCAAAAAAAAAAAAGGATTTTTTATTTTTACGGCTGTGCGTTATAAACTTCTGTGAAGCACTTCGGGGTTCAAAGTGCTCACCACACATCTAGACAAGTTCCTTGTGGGGTCTATTTTCCAAAATGGGGTCACTTGTGGGGGGTTTCCACTGTTTAGGCGCATCAGGGGCTCTCCAAATGCGACATGACGCCCCCAGACCATTCCATCAAAGTCTGCAATCCAAAACGTCACTACTTCCCTTCCGAGCCCTGACGTGCGCCCATACAGTAGTTTTCTCCCACATATTGGGTATCAGCGTACTCAGGACAAATTGGACAACAACTTTTGGGTTCCAATTTCTTCTGTTACCCTTGTGAAAATAAAATATTGGGGGCGAAAAAATCATTTTTGTAAAAAAAAAAAAAGATTTTTTATTTTTACGGCTGTACGTTATAAACTTCTGTGAAGCACTTCGGGGTTCAAAGTGCTCACCACACATCTAGATAAGTTCCTTGTGGGGTCTATTTGCCAAAATGGGGTCACTTGTGGGGGGTTTCCACTGTATAGGTGCATCAGGGGCTCTCCAAATGTGACATGACGCCCCCAGACCATTCCATCAAAGTCTGCAATCCAAAACGTCACTACTTCCCTTCCGAGCCCTGACGTGCGCCCATACAGTAGTTTTCTCCCACATATTGGGTATCAGCGTACTCAGGACAAATTGGACAACAACTTTTGGGTTCCAATTTCTTCTGTTACCCTTGTGAAAATAAAATATTGGGGACGAAAAAATCATTTTTGTAAAAAAAAAAAGATTTTTTATTTTACGGCTGTACGTTATAAACTTTAGTGAAACACCTGGGGGTTAAAAGTTCTCACCACACATATAGATAAGTTCCTTGAGGGTCTAGTTTCCAAAATGGCGTCATTTATGGGGTTTCCACTGTTTAGGCAGATCAGGAGCTCTCCAAACACGACATGGCGTCCAGCCAATTTTGCGTTGAAAAAGTCAGACGGCGCTCCTTCCCTTCCAAACTCTGCCATGCACCCAAACAGTGGTTTACCCCCACATATGGGGTATCAGCGCACTCAGGACAAATTGCACAATAACTTTTGGAGTCTTGTTACCCTTGGAAAAATAAAAATTGGGGTGAAAAGATCATTTTTGTGGAAAAAATATGATTTTTAAATTTTACGGCTCTACGTTATAAACTTGTGTGAAGCACTTCGGGGTTCAAAGTGCTCACCACACATCTAGACAAGTTCCTTGTGGGGTCTATTTTCCAAAATGGGGTCACTTGTGGGGGGTTTCCACTGTTTAGGCGCATCAGGGGCTCTCCAAATGCGACATGACACCCCCAGACCATTCCATCAAAGTCTGCATATCCAAAACGTCACTACTTCCCTTCCGAGCCCCAACGTGTA
The DNA here is from genome assembly GCA_033576555.1 of Oophaga sylvatica. Lineage (NCBI taxonomy): Eukaryota > Metazoa > Chordata > Amphibia > Anura > Dendrobatidae > Oophaga > Oophaga sylvatica. The sequence goes on from JARQOD010000004.1 coordinate 396,629,737, forward strand.
CCCATACAGTAGTTTTCTCCCACATATTGGATATCAGCGTACTCAGGACAAATTGGACAACAACTTTTGGGGTCCAATTTCTCCTGTTACCCTTGTAAAAATAAAATATTGGGGCAAAAAAATCATTTTTGCAAAAAAAAAAAGGATTTTTTATTTTTACGGCTGTGCGTTATAAACTTGTGTGAAGCACTTCGGGGTTCAAAGTGCTCACCACACATCTAGACAAGTTCCTTGTGGGGTCTATTTTCCAAAATGGGGTCACTTGTGGGGGTTTCCACTGTTTAGGCGCATCAGGGCTCTCCAAATGCGACATGACGCCCCCAGACCATTCCATCAAAGTCTGCAATCCAAAACGTCACTACTTCCCTTCCGAGCCCTGACGTGCGCCCATACAGTAGTTTTCTCCCACATATTGGGTATCAGCGTACTCAGGACAAATTGGACAACAACTTTTGGGTTCCAATTTCTTCTGTTACCCTTGTGAAAATAAAATATTGGGGGCGAAAAAATCATTTTTGTAAAAAAAAAAAAAGATTTTTTATTTTTACGGCTGTACGTTATAAACTTCTGTGAAGCACTTCGGGGTTCAAAGTGCTCACCACACATCTAGATAAGTTCCTTGTGGGGTCTATTTGCCAAAATGGGGTCACTTGTGGGGGGTTTCCACTGTATAGGTGCATCAGGGGCTCTCCAAATGTGACATGACGCCCCCAGACCATTCCATCAAAGTCTGCAATCCAAAACGTCACTACTTCCCTTCCGAGCCCTGACGTGCGCCCATACAGTAGTTTTTCTCCCACATATTGGGTATCAGCGTACTCAGGACAAATTGGACAACAACTTTTGGGTTCCAATTTCTTCTGTTACCCTTGTGAAAATAAAATATTGGGGACGAAAAAATCATTTTTGTAAAAAAAAAAAAGATTTTTTATTTTACGGCTGTACGTTATAAACTTTAGTGAAACACCTGGGGGTTAAAAGTTCTCACCACACATCTAGATAAGTTCCTTGAGGGTCTAGTTTCCAAAATGGCGTCATTTATGGGGGTTTCCACTGTTTAGGCAGATCAGGAGCTCTCCAAACACGACATGGCGTCCAGCCAATTTTGCGTTGAAAAAGTCAGACGGCGCTCCTTCCCTTCCAAACTCTGCCATGCACCCAAACAGTGGTTTACCCCCACATATGGGGTATCAGCGCACTCAGGACAAATTGCACAATAACTTTTGGAGTCTTGTTACCCTTGGAAAAATAAAAATTGGGGTGAAAAGATCATTTTTGTGGAAAAAATATGATTTTTAAATTTTACGGCTCTACGTTATAAACTTGTGTGAAGCACTTGGGGGTTCAAATTGCTCACCAAAGATCTAGAAAAGTTCCTTAGGGGGTCTAGTTTCCAAAATGGGGTCATTTGGGGGGTTTCCACTGTTTAGGCACATCAGGGGCTCTCCAAATGCAACATGGCATCCAATCTCAATTCCAGCCAATTTTGGTTGGAAAAAGTCAAATGGTGCTCCTTCCATTCCGAGCTCTGCTGTGCGCCCAAACAGTGGTTCCCACCCACATATGGGGTATCAGCGTACTCAGGACAAATTGGACAACAACTTATGTGGTCCAATTTCTCCTGTTACCCTTGAGAAAATAAAAAATTAGTGACTAAAATATAATTTTTGTGGGAAAAAAATAGGATTTTTTATTTTCATGCCCGGGCATTATAAACTTGTGTGAAGCACTTGGGGTTCAAAGTGCTCACCAAAGATCTAGATAAGTTCCTTAGGGGTATAGTTTCCAAAATGGGGTCACTTGTGGGGGGTTTCCACTGTTTAGGCTCATCTGGGGCACTGCAAACGGAACATGACCCCCATCAACGTCTGCATTCCAAAACGTTACTACTTCCTTTCCAAGCCCTGCCGTGCACCCAAACAGTTCCCCCCCCACATATGGGGTATCAGCGTACTCAGGACAAATTGGACAACAACTTTGGGGTCCAATTTCCTTGGGAAAATTCAAAAATTTGGGACTAAAAAATCATTTTTGTGGAAAACTGTTTTTTTTTTTTTCACACCCAGGCATTATAAGCTTTTGTGAAACACTTGGGAGTTCAAAGTGCTCACAACAGATCTAGATAAGTACCTTAGGGGGTCTAGTTTCCAAAATGGTGTCACTTGTGGGGGTTTCCACTGTTTAGGCGCATCAGGGGCTCTCCAAACACGACATGGCGTCCAATCTCAATTCCAGCCAATTTTAGTTTGAAAAAGTCAAACGGTGCTCCTTCCCTTACGAGCTCTGCCGTGTGCCCAAACAGTGGTTTTCCCCCACATATTGGGTATTGGCGTACTCAGGAGAAATTGCATAACAACCTTATCTGTCCATTTTCTCCTTTTACCCTTGTGAAAATAAAAAAAAAGTTTGTAAAAGATCATTTTTGTGGCTAAAAAGTTAAATATTCATTTTTTCCTTCCACGTTGCTTTAGTTCCTGTGAAGCACCTGAAGGGTTAATAATCTTCTTGAATGTGGTTTTGAGTACCTTGAGGGGTGCAGTTTTTAGAATGGTGTCACTTTTGGGTATTTTCTGCCATATAGACCCCTCAAAGTGACTTCAAATGAGAGGTGGTCCCTAAAAAAAATGGCTTTGTAAATTTTGTTGTAAAAAAGTGAAATCGCTGGTCAACTTTTAACCCTTATAACTTCCTAACAAAAAAAAATGTTGGTTTCAAAATTGTGCTGATGTAAAGTAGACATGTGGGAAATGTTATTTCTTAACTATTTTATGTGACATATTTCTCTGTTTTAAGGGAATAAAAATTCAAAGTTTGAAAATTGCAAAATTTTAAAAATTTTCGCCATATTTGCGTTTTTTTCAAAAATAAACGCAAGTTATATCGAAGAAATTTTACTTCTAACGTGAAGTACAATATGTCACGAGAAAACAATCTCAGAATCGTGAAGATCCGTTGAAGCGTTCCAGAGTTATAACCTCATAAAGAGACAGTGGTCAGAATTGTAAAAATTGGCCCGGTCATTAACGTGCAAACCACCCTTGGGGGTGAAGGGGTTAAGGAGATGATAATTACCTTCATAGAGGGTTTATGATGATCATTCATAAATTGCTTTCATAGTTTTGATCTCCAGGATTAGGAGGGATTTGAGGTGTAAACACAATAAACAATGAGTAAAACGTCAAAGCAAACAGAAAAAGGGTCTGTGACTCAAACTGGTAGCTGAGACCAGCTAGCCTCGTATTATAAGAGGTCACAACCAGGTTTCGCTGGAGGAAGGTGGCATTAATCAGTCCTCAGAAGCACATAACCCTGAAATATGCAGGGATTATACACTGCCTATTATACAACTGTCTAATGTGCTACTTACTACCAGGTTGTAGCTAAGATACAAGACATACTTGAAAGGAGGGATGAAAAATGTAATGGGGGATGACAGATAAATGTACTGAGGAACTCTATATAACAAAATATAAGCAAAAAGAAAGGGAAAAATGGCAGGCACATCTATTAGACGTATTGTAACCATTCTTTTCAAAAAATAGAGTCTAAAGACCTTTAGATTGAGCTCAGTGAGTCCAAAGAGAGAGTAAATAAGATCATAATGGCCCAAGGTCAGAAAAAGCGAGACTCCCTAAAGTAAGGCTATGTTCACCTGTACAGTATCATCAGTTAGAACGGATCCAGCAGCAATCCGCTAACAAAAAAGTGGTGCAGATACTGTACAACTGTTTTTTTCCAGCTAACAAAAAGGGGTTTCAACTGGATCCGTTGTTTAACAATGAAGTCTATGGAAAACTTTCTAGTTAAACGATCTGGCCCCTGTGCACCGAAATCTCATTGGCAGAAAACTTCACATGGTGATTAACCCATTAGTGACAGAGTCAATTTGGTACTTAATGACCAAGCCAATTTTTACAATTCTGACCACTGTCACTTTATGAGCTTATATCTCTGGATTGCTTCAATGGATCCCACTGATTCTGAGATTTTTTTTTCGCGACATATTGTACTTCATGTTAGTGGTAAAATTTCTTCTATATGACTAGCATTTATTTATGAAAAAAATGGAAATTTGGCAAAAATATTTAAAATTTTGCAATTTTCAAACTTAATTTTTGTGCCCTTCAATCAGAGAGTCATATCACACAAAATAGTTAATAAATAACATGTCCCACATGTCTACTTTACATCAGCACAATTTTGGAAAAATATTTTTTTTTTATTAGGACGTTATAAGGATTAAAAGTTGACCAGTGATTTTTCATTTTTCCAACAAAACTTACAAAACCATTTTTTTTTGGGACCACTTCACATTTGTAGTGAGTTTCGGGGTCAATATGACAGAAAATACCCAAAAGTGACACCATTCTAAAAAGTATACCCCTCAAGGTGTGCAAAGCCATATTCAAGACGTTTATTAACCCTTCAGGTGCTTCAAGAGAACTAAAGCAATGTGGAAGGAAAAAATGAACATTTTACTTTTTTTGCCAACAAAAATTACTTTGGAACAAAACTTTTTTATTTTCACAACGGTATCAGGAACAAATGGACCACAAAATTTGTTGTGCAATTTCTCCTGAGTATGCTGATACCGTATGTGGGGAAAAGCCACTGTTTGGGTGCATGGCAAGGCTTAGAAGAGAGGGAGCACGGTTTGACTTTTTGAACCCAAAATTGGCTGGAATCAATGGCGGGCACCATGTCGATTTTGTTGTACCTAAAAAGTGGAAACCCCCCAATTGTAACTCCAACCCTAACACAACCCTAACCTCAACCCCTACATACCCCTAACCCTAATCCAAACCCTAACCATAACCCTCCCCACAACCCTAACCCCATGTAACAACCCTGCTGACATCACTGCTTGGCCTCCCATCCCTCACACACCTACTTGCTTACTGCTCCAGGTCTTGCTGTGATTTCTGTCTGCTGCCAGCTCCAGGCTCTGTACCTCTGGCTCTCTATCTGTTCTGTGCTTGTTTCCTGGCTGTGTACATAGGGGGGCAGCGCCAGAACTCTTTGGTTCTTATGGAGTCAGGGAGCATCTGTTTAATGTGTCCCTAACCAATTACCATTAGCCCTTTAGTATTTAAGGCAGCTCCACCCTGTGGATCTTGCCTGTGCAATGTGTTAACTCAGTTAGTATCTTGCTACTGAGCAGCCAGGTCTCAGGTCTTGCTCTGCGTTCCTCCATCTTTAAAGGCTTCACTCTTAGCTTTGTCTTGTACCTGTTTGTCCACCCTCCAGGAGGCAGAATATCCTGGTCTCTGTGCTATTGCTCCTGACCTTATCTTGTAATTGTCCTTGCCGCCCTCCAGGAGGCAGAATATCCTGGTCCCTGTGTCTTTGTCTCTGTACCTTGTCTCGTGTCCTTACCTTGTCTAAACTCAGTCCTACCTCTGTCTCTTAGTCTCCTTGTCTGTGGTTTCCTTCCCTGCTGTGTCTTACCTTGTGGTCTCTCTGAATCTCTTTCTGCCTCTTGTCCGCTCTCCTGCGGTTCTGCTCCGTTCCACTCTGCTTTGCTGCTGCTGCAGTGATCTCTTGCTGCAGCTCCTCTCCGCATATCTTGCGTTTCCATTCTGCTTCGCTCCTGCTGCTGCAGTGATCTATTGCTACAACTCCTCTCCGCATATCTTGCGGTTCCGTTCTGCTTTGCTCCTGCTGCTGCAGTGATCTCTTGCTGCAGCTCCTCTCTGCATATCTTGCGGTTCCACTCTGCTTTGCGCCTGCTGCTGCAGTGATCTCTTGCTGCAGCTCCTCTCCACATATCTTGCGGTTCTGCTCTGCTTCACTCCTGCTGCTGCAGTGATCTCTTGCTGCAGCTCCTCTCCACATATCTTGCGGTTCCGCTCTGCTTCACTCCTGCTGCTGCAGTGATCTCTTGCTGCAGCTCCTCTCCGCATATCTTGCGGTTCTGCTCCGTACCACTCAGCGTTGCTCCTGCTGCTGTAGTGATCTCTTGCTACAGCTCCTCTCCGCATATCTTGCGATTCCGCTCTGCTTCGCTCTTGCTGCTGCAGTGATCTCTTGCTGCAGCTCCTCTCCACATATCTTGCGGTTCCGCTCTGCTTTGCTCCAGCTACTGCAGTGATCTCTTGCTGCAGCTCCTGTCCGCATATCTTGCGGTGCTGCTCTGCTTCACTCCTGCTGCTGCAGTGATCTCTTGCTGCAGCTCCTCTCCGCATATCTTGCGGTTCCGCTCTGCTTCACTCCTGCAGCTGCAGAACCTCTTGCTGTAGCTTCTCTCCGCATACCTTGCGGTTCTGCCTTGCTTTGCTCCTGCGACTGCAGAATCCCTTACTGCTCTAAGGCTCTTCTCTGCAGCCTTGCGGTTCTCCTCCTGTGTGAACAGGTCTCTACCTGTTCCTCCATACACCATACCTTCCAGTCAGTTCCAGTATCTGCATTTGCTGTGTGAACAGGTCTTTACCTGTTCCTCCATACACCATACCTTCCAATCAGTTCCAGTATCTGTATTTGCTGTGTGAACAGGTCTCTACCTGTTCCTCCATACACCATTCCATCCAGTCAGTATCAATTAGTACCTGCACTTGCTGTGTGAACAGGACCCTACCCCGTGTCTCATCCGTTACGGCCAGCCCTGTGTCTCATCTGTTCCTGCCAGCCCTGTGTCTCAACTGTTCCTGCCAGCCCTGTGTCTCATCCGTGCCTGCCAGCCCTGTGTCTCATCCGTGCCTGCCAGCCCTGTGTCTCATCCGTGCCTGCTAGCCCTGTGTCTCATCCATGCCTGCCAGCCCTGTGTCTCAGCCGTGCCACCGTCTCCCTAAGTGGGATCAGCAGCCACAGCCAGACACCAACCTGGAGTGGCACCTGGCAGCTGCCTGCCGCACAAGCCTGACCTCACCATCAGAGGCTCCATTGAAGACCAAGGCAGCTGTCCTAGTCATGCCCCTTCCAGGGTAGTCTTGTTTGTGGCACAGTGGGGCCACAACCTCCTGGCTCACACCCACCAGTCAGGGCACATGGTCCCCGCTGAGTCCCATGTCCTTCCACTCTCGGAGCGAGATGAACCATTTTGCCAGTATGAGAAACCAAATAAATTTACCCGGTCTGAAGTTCAGACATTCACTGCTCCACAAACCATTGTGGTCTCTAATGAACTGTTTGCTCAACTTGAGGCTAGCATCCCTAAAGTTGAGCCCCCTTCAGATCCGCCAAGATATGATGGGGATCCTAAGCAGTGTCGTGTCTTTTTGGAGCAGTGCTTACATTACTTACAATGGCATGCTCCCTTCTTTGCCTCTGATCGGGTTGAGGTAGGATTGCTAATGACCTACCTAACTGGAGATGCCTTGGAGTGGCTTTGCCCCCTATGGGAAGCAGGGGATTCCATCACCTCAAGTTTTCCTGCCTTCCTGGTGGCCTTCTGCAAAGACTTCGACAAGTCGAGTACAGCGTCTCCTGAGAAGTCTTCCCCCCCAAGCTTCCAGAAACAGACCAGACGAAAGAGACCTGTGGGAGAATCGTATCATCCGTCCATGACCGTCCATGATGCACCTGTTCCACAGCCTGCCCAGAGGGTCCCCCGTGCAATATCCAAGAGGTCTAATAAAAAGGGGCTGGCAAATCTGCAGTCGAAGTCTAGTCCTGAGAAGGAACGCCCTGAAGGTCTCTGCCCTGTGAAGCCTATACTCCAAAACCCTGGGCCAGTAGAAGAGACTACCCTGGGTGAGAGCACTTCCTATTCAATAAAGTCAATGACTATTTCTCTGCCTTCAGGGAGCTTTGGTGTGGTTAAGCCACCAGCCATACGGAGTCAGTGTGTGGTCTCTGTATTGCAGCTCTCGAAACCGGCATGGGCGTTGTCTAGAGATGACCGAGCCCTGTTCGAGAACAGTCTAGTCCTGCAAGGACAACTACAGCTCCAGGTCGGAGAATTATACACAAAGAAGTTTGTCTTCCATTTGCTGACTGGTATGCCCATGGGTCATTCTGTGCCAGAGATTCTTGTACCCATTCAGGTCTGGAGACCCAACACGGTGCTTTGGTTGAAACAACCAAGTGACAAGAGGTGTCTGGTTCCCTTGTGTCAGAGTCAGTCAGCAAGGTCGTCTTCTTCTTCTGGTCTGCTAGTCGCAGAGTCAAGGTGTTATGACGTCTCCGAAGAGGGGAAGCGGTGGCATTCTCTTCACAAGTCTCCAGCGACTAAACCAGTGATTCGCTCCCAGGAGCATCCCTGCCTCTTGATTGTCTTCCCCTGGATAAAGGGTTGAAGATGAATTCAGAATGTAGACCTTCAGCTCCTCTGTGGCCAGTGGGTGAAGATTCCAGGACAGGGCTTCACTCATCCTCTTACCTTGAAGAGGTGGTCCAGTTTTTTCTGAGTAACAGGCTGAAGGGGCTTCCTAAATGTATGCCTTCTGCTCTCAGGTGGCTGGTTGGTGAAAATACCAAGACAGAGGCTTACTCACCCTCTAATTCAGAAGAGATGAGCCAGTTTCTTCAGGGTACTAGGCTGAAGATGCTTCCTGTATATATGCCTCCAGCTTCCATGTGGCCGTTTGGTGAAGATCAAAGGATAGAAATGTGCTCATCTCTGCTTTCCACCAGTCTTGAGGAGGAGGCCCAGGTCATTGTGGAGGTTGACTTCGTCGGACACCAGGAGACTTGGCACTCTGTGATTCCTGGTGGCACGCCCACTTCACCTTACCTGAAGGATGTCGTGTCAGCCTGGACTATATGTGGTCCCACACTCCTTCTACAAGTTATTCTGGCAGGCTTGAAGAAGAGGGGCCGAAAAGGGGGTGTACTGTAACAACCTTGCTGGCATCACTGCTTGGCCTCCATCCCTCACACACCTACTTGCTTACTGCTCCAGGTGATGCTGTGATTCTGTCTGCTGCCAGTTCCAGGCTCTGCACCTCTGGCTTTCTATCTGTTCTGTGCTTGTTTCCTGGCTGTGTACATAGGGGGGCGGCACCAGAACTCTCTGGTTCTTATCGAGTCAGGGTGCATCTGTTTAATATGTCTCTAACCAATTACCATTAGCCCTCTAGTATTTAAGGCAGCTCCACCCTGTGGATCTTGCCTGTGCAATGTGTTAACTCAGTTAGTATCTTGCTACTGAGCAGCCAGGTCTCCTGTCTTGCTCTGTGTTCCTCCATCTTTGAAGGTTTCACTCTTAGCTGTGTCTTGTACCTGTTTGTCCACATTCCAGGAGGCAGAATATGCTGGTCTCTGTGCTATTGCTCCTGACCTTATCTTGTACTTGTCCTTGCTGCCCTCCAGGAGGCAGAATTTCCTGGTCATTGTGTCTTTGTCTCTGTACCTTATCTCGTGTCCTTACCTTGTCTGAACTCAGTCCTACCTCTTTTTCTTAAGGGTATGCCACACTAAACAGCGTCGCTAACGAGATCGCTAAAATACGTCACTATTTAGCGATCTCGTTCGTGACGCTAACGTGTGTGGCATGTAGCAACGACGTGGCCCCTGCTGTGATCTCGCTGATCGTTCACTAGAGTTCTGGACCGTATTTAGATCGTTGGCGTCCCGCTGGTGAGCCTATATCGCTGTGTCTGGCACCTTTTGTGAGCGATGTGCGCTGTTTTTTTACATCGCAATGACCGTTAAAGTCGTTAATGAGATCGCTAACCGCTTATGCGCCGTTAACGAGATCACTATGTGTGGCAGCTACTAGCGACATTAAAACGATCACAAAAACGATCTCATTAGCTTGCGTCGTTATTGAGATCGCTAACGAGATCACTAAGTGTGGCAGTACCTTTAGTCTCCTTGTCTGTGGTTTCCTTCCCTGCTGTGTCTTACCTTGTGGTCTCTCTGAATCTCTTTCTGCCTCTTGTCCGCACTCCTGCGGTTCTGCTCCGTACCACTCAGCGTTGCTCCTGCTGCTGTAGTGATCTCTTGCTACAGCTCCTCTCCGCATATCTTGCGATTCCGCTCTGCTTCGCTCCTGCTGCTGCAGTGATCTCTTGCTGCAGCTCCTCTCCACATATCTTGCGGTTCCGCTCTGCTTTGCTCCAGCTACTGCAGTGATCTCTTGCTGCAGCTCCTGTCCGCATATCTTGCGGTGCTGCTCTGCTTCACTCCTGCTGCTGCAGTGATCTCTTGCTGCAGCTCCTCTCCGCATATCTTGCGGTTCCGCTCTGCTTCACTCCTGCAGCTGCAGAACTTCTTGCTGTAGCTTCTCTCCGCATACCTTGCGGTTCCGCCTTGCTTTGCTCCTGCCACTGCAGAATCTCTTGCTGCTCTACGGCTCTTCTCTGCAGCCTTGCGGTTCTCCTCCTGTGTGAACATGTCTCTACCTGTTCCTCAATACACCATACCTTCCAGTCAGTTCTAGTATCTGCATTTGCTGTGTGAACAGGTCTTTACCTGTTCCTCCATACACATACCTTCCAGTCAGTTCCAGTATCTGCATCTGCTGTATGAACAGGTCTACCTGTTCCTCCATACACCATTCCATCCAGTCAGTATCAGTACCTGCACTTGCTGTGTGAACAGGACCCTACCCCGTGTCTCATCTGTTCTTGTCAGCCCTGTGTCTCATCCGTTCCTGCCAGCCCTGTGTCTCATCTGTTCCTGCCAGCCCTGTGTCTCATCCGTGCCTGCCAGCCCTGTGTCTCATCCGTGCCTGCCAGCCCTGTGTCTCAGCCATACCTGCAAGCCCTGAGTCTCATCCATGCCTGCCAGCCCTGTGTCTCATCCGTGCCTGCCAGCCCTGTGTCTCATCTGTGCCTGCCAGCCCTGTGTCTCATCCATGCCTGCCAGCCCTGTGTCTCAGCCGTGCCACCGTCTCCCCAAGTGGGATCAGCAGCCACAGCCAGACACCACCCTGGAGAGGCACCTGGCACAAGCCTGACCTCACCAACAGAGGCTCCAGTGAAAACCGAGGCAGCTGTCCTAGTCACGCCCCTTCCAGGGTAGTCTGGTTTGTGGCCCGGGCTGGGGCTTTATTAGGGGGCGATGGCAGAAAATCAGTGCAGATGTAATATGGATTGTATTTGTAATGACCAAATGATTGATCCTGGGTGTACAGAAAACGTTCTGATCTGGGAATAACCCTGTTAAGCGCCCTGGATGCCGATCTGAGATCACTAACCACCATCACAGCACGTGTCACGCCATTGATTATACTGAGTCTAATCACACCTGCATCCATAACCCTGCAGGCTGCCATCAGGGATCCATCAGTCCTGTGCTGACAGAGCCTTTGCTGAGCTGCCATTTCTCTGCATGTGTGTCTCGGCATGGGGGCGCTGTGCTGGGGAAAGTGCTACACACGTAAATCCACTTCTTGATGATCTGTACCCCTGCTAGTGATTGCACCCCAATGTCCCCCACAGGGAGAACACAGGGAGAGCACGTTCTGTCCAGTCGCGGAAGCAGCAGGGAGTGCACAGAGGTGTAAAGTCATTCAGCTTGCTGGCTAGCAGAATTGTGAATGCAGTTCCAGATGTGTCTTTAATTTGTTACTGGCTGTTCTGGGGTCCTAGCATTTATTTGTGCTGGGACTTGTAGTTCCACAACAGTTAAAAGTGAAGCCATTTAAGCAAATTAAAAAAAAACAAATGTTTCATTCCTTCCTTCCAAACAAACTGTCGTATGAATTAGAATGTAGTCCACAGCCAGGCCAGCCGGTCAGTCAAGTGAGACAGCTGCATAGAAATATATGCAGCTGTCACACTCGGGTCAGGAGAGCCACTGGCCAGAATGTGCACTGTTCTGATCCCATTCCAATTTATTTTTTTTCAAATGTTTGACTGCGCCCCTACTTGTATACGTTTGAGGAAAAGGTGTGTGTAAATGGGTGTGGCTTAAAAATGGGTGTGACTAAAAGTGGGTGTGGCTTTAAAATGGGTGTGGTTTTCCTACGCACAAGCACAGTGTTAAGGGCCTGCGGAACGCACCTAATAGATATTGAGGAGAGGTGCATTCGCAGCCCGGGGTCCACCGTGCAGGCAGAGCCTGCTGCTAGTAAGATGGCGTAAATAGGCAGTATGAGCGAACTCTGTTATCCCGCAGAGTCGCATATGTAAACACCGTAGCACTATATGGCGATATAAGCGGACTCTGTTAAATCACAGAGCCGCTGTAACAAAGACTGTGTCCTGTTAGACTCACAGGGAACACAGATGACTGCTAAGCGGATTGCACTCTGTGGTCATGCAATCAGAAAACCAAGCAGTAATCTCCTCACTGGAGTAGCCGGTATTCTAATGGCATTTTCAGCCAAGCCCTGAACACGTGCATACAATCTCCTCACCGGAGGTGCCGGTATTCTAGGGGCTTATTTCAGCCAGACCTAACCACAAGCATACATGACCACACTGGCGCAATCACGTAACAGATTTGATACTAGCGCACGGCCGTGCGGTAAGGACAGCCTTTTATAGCAGCCACGAGAAAAGACCTTCCAGGAAGGACCAATGGGAAGCTGCTTCAGAACATCAACAGCCACAGGACCTTCCTGAAGGACCAATAGGAGTGGCAGCTGTATCTGAGCATGTGACCCCTGATCTCCAATGGGAGATCTTGCCCTGGGCATGCTCAGATGAAGCAACAAAGGACTTAGTCCTGAAGACGTCTGCTCGCCGCTGACCAGTACTGGCTACAATAGCAGAACCTGAAGAGGCAGCAGCAAGTATCTGCACAGTATTAGACCGGGCGTGACGCTGGGACCGACGTCTCTGCTGAGAAGGTTCCACTGCGGCCGGAGATGGATGGGGGACCGCAGCGGGACTGGTTCGAGACTCCCCTTGTGCAGCAGCGGGAACTCGAACCCTAACACACAGAACCTGTTGTTAAAAATTTGAATCCCACCCCTGGTCGGACGTTTCTCACACAGCCAAACCAGATCTCCACTTTACATTGATGAGGGGCAGTACCCCGAAACACAGTGTCTGCAAATTGAGATTCTGGTTTGGCTATTATCCTAAGTCATGTGACAAGGCTCATTAAAGGGTCAACATTGACTTGTAGGATTGCTACTTTCCAATAGGTGGCACTAGAGTTCTAGCTCTCTTCCTCTCTGAAGAGACAATTTGCATAATTAGAATGGGTGAAAAACACTGCATAAATGCTGAATGAATAGACACTGTAGACATGAAACTGTTTCAAACATGCAAGGAAAAAAACTGCATTTCCATCAGATTTCAGACATCTCATTCACTTTTCTAGTACTATCAAACATCGTGTTTTTGGAATCATGTAGCAATTTATTACAAATATGTCAGTCCCTCCAATTGAAATAAATTAACATTTTCCTGGAGGGAAATTTATATTCTACATTATGTCAATTCAGTTTTGTTTGTTGATGATAACGTGCAGTTTACGATGTGATTAAAGCTTCAGTCTAATTATACAACAGCACATAGCTGGATATGTGACACATCACTGAGTTCAGTGTTTTAACCTACTACCTTATTAGGGGGTTAAAGTTCCGGGTGTCAGCTGTCAGAATCAGTTGATACCTGGCGGCGATCGCGCGCACACAGTCCATGTGCGCACAAAATCGCCAAGACGTAGCCATACGTCCTAGGTCAGCAAGTACCTAGCGACCTGGACATATGCATACGTCCGAGGTCGGGAAGGGGTGAAGTGCCATAGACTGTGGTGCCATGAGACCACTGACATTATCATTGTTATAAGGGTGCGGAGGTTTTCAATGCAACAGGATGCTGACTCTTTAATGTTTATCGGGCCATTATGGCTGTTACTGTCATCACTATCACTGCTACTGGGGCCCAAACTCTCGGTTTCTGAAAAACTGTGTGACTGTCACTTGTTGGATTTTGACTTCTGCTAGGGATGCTGTCTATTTTTTCATCTTTTTATATGGGGGTAAATACACCAATAATTATCCTGTATACAAAAGGCCATAAAGCAAAAAATAATAATATAACACCCAGAGAAAAGCTTTACAAAAATGCCACAAAATGGATTAAAAAGTAATAATTTTATTAAACACAATATATAAAAACTTAATTTTTTAAAATAGGGTAGCAAGATAACCACAAGTACAATCACAATAGGTGGGTACACCCAGGGATAATATAATAAACATTACAAATCCATGCCCATTCAATGAGAAAAAAATAATAATAGAAATTTGATCTTAAGCCCTATTGTGCACTTATAAAGCTCAACAGTAATAGAAATAACACTTTTATGTATAACATAGTTATATATTATTATCATTATGTTTTATGTATAGCATAAAGCAAGTGTCCACTATGTCCAAATCCCCCTGTAAAGTAATAGCAATGTTGCAATCAAGTAATGGGGCACATAGGGACAAAAATGTGTCAAAATGACAGCATTTTATTTAGCTATGATAATAGATATAAACACTAATTTGGCACATATAGGAGCATTTAACAACATATAGTCATCATGAATGAATGCATGGTATAAATACCAGAGATAGAAAACCAGGGGGACCCACCACAACCGATACGTGTTTCGCAATGAAATGCTTCATCCAGGGGAATCAAAATCTATTCCTATCACTACCCTAGCCCATCTAAGTAAGTGACATTAAAGTGGTTGTCCACCAATGGTCCATCCATTCTTAACTACTATAGTGACCTAGACTAAATTTAAAAAAAACATACCTTCCAGTCATGTGCCATTCCAGTGACGTCTATAACCTGCCATGAAATGGCAGCTCTCTGTAGCGCCATAGCATGCAAATATGAAATATGAAAATTGAATTGCATTACTGCATTAGAAATCTGAAAAATTGAGAATGTTTAGCACATAAATTGTCCAATTCATGTGTACCTGGAAGCCATGTTAAGGCGATTCTCGTTTCCAGGACCTAAGCTAATGCCAATCCTCTCTTAGACTAAAGTCTTCATCTGTATGGGAACCTAATGTGAATCCTCTCTTAGACTGAAATCTATATCTCTGTGGAGGGGTAGTGGCCCTGCTGCGATTAAAAACACCTGAGGCTAAGAGGCGGAGTGCTCAGTCAGAAGGCTAATGGAAACAAATTTCAAAAAAACTGACTGTCACATCCAAACATAAACTAAGTGTGAACAGGTGCTTACCTAGAATCACCAACTCATATACACTCAAAGAAAAAAGGCAGCACTCTGTAGTGCCATAGCATGCAAATATGAAATATGAAAATTGCAGTAATGCAATTCAATTGTGACGGTCAGTTTTTTTAAATTTAATGCCCTGCCATGGTCACATGACATTGATAAGTCTGCTCTGACAGAATACTGAAAGGCTGCATCCAATCAGTGCTCAGTGATTTACTGCAACTGTCACGTGACATATAAATGTCACGTGACTACCAGGAAATACAGTGCCATCATCGCTGAAATAGTGCCAGCTTTGGACCTGAATGTTTTTTTTTTTTCATTTTATAGGGGTTACCTTAGATGACCAATATCATTTTAATTAGTATGAAATTATCTTTCTCTATTTTTTTGTCAGACCTTGGTATATTCTATAATATAGTGCATACATTAAGTTAATGAAATACATGTAGGATGCAATATCCATATAATTTTTTTTGTTTGTGGACCATTTATGATTAGTAATATACACAATTGCCTATTGCATGATCTACAATGGCACATTTATGTTATTGGGTCTATTATGGACAGCCAGATTCTTCTGCTTGCCAATTAAAACCTTCCAGCGCTGATACCAGAACATAAAACTTAACCACACCTGTCAAGTGTAAAACATGGTGACTTGTAGAGATTTACTGTTCAAGCTTAAAGGGTCATATATAAGCTTCAGAACATGCAATGTCCAGTAGGTAATACGATTTATTCACCTTCTATAAACTTTTTTCCACCTTATCTTCTGCTCGTTTATATAACATATGGTGTTGCTAAGCAGTTTTTGCAAAATGCTCATCATACAGAATCATTGATTGCCATTTGATTTCCGATTTTTTTCTTATTTTAATGTCAAATTTATCTTTCAATTTGTTTCCATTTAAATTTATTGTCATATTTCATGGAATCTTTCAAAGGCAAATAAACTTGGAAATGGAGCCATTTTTCATTATTGATAAAATGTAGTGTCAGAATGCCATGGCCTTTTAGGTCATTGTATTAGAAAGTCTATCTTGACATTACCACAAATGCTAATTGTAACAAATGGCGATAAAGTATGCATGGCAACTCAGCCAATTACAACGCAGAAATCTGAAAGCTTCACATTGTGCTCAACACCCAAAACAAAGCCAAACAAATCGAGCAAGAGAGAAGAAACTACAGAGCTACTGAGAAATGTGCTCAAAAGATGGTATAGATGTAGTTAGAGACAGATTGAACCCCACATACATACGTATTTAACTGTGACTCAATGTTTTGCAATGCATAAAATGCTGGAGGTCACTTTTTGACGATTCTCAAATTGTTCCTAAAATTCTACATTAGTTTGATTCATATCAAATCTACTCATTTGATTAAGAAATTATAAAATGTATACAATACCAATTGTTTTGGATGCAGAAAGTTTTGCAACATATTCATTGGCTGAATATACAGATGACAAAAGCAGTAATTGTAAAAAGATGGATAAAAGATATTACATCTCAAGATAAATTGGGGCTAATTTATTAAGAAATGTAAGGCAGCTTACAACTGTACCTGGCAGACAAAATACATAGCAATTTATTTCAGCAGCATACTCTGGGTGATAAACTTGGCTCATTTTGGTAGACATATTTGATATAACTCTTTGACATCATCAATTTGATGCAATCTTGGTGCAGTTAGGCACATTTAAAAGTTCTGCTTCCTTTATTCTAATGTGCATCTGCTTTTCTAGATGTTATTCACATTGTATGTTGAGGCACAAATAGTGTTTAACACCCATAAAAAAGTAAGCATCACACTTTTTTTGAGCAAATTAGGTCAGAATTTCCAAAAATGTGTCTTGCCCTGAGTAATTTCTTTAGCGCTTTCAACATAGTTTTTCTTCTGCAAAATGCAGGAGTGCTTTTCAGGTATATTTTGTAAGACTCATAGACATCAATTCTAGCAAAACTAAATCAAAAATGCTAATAACAATGTGACTTTTTTAACAGTATTTGAACCATAAAGTAGGTTCCCACATTATT
This sequence comes from Oophaga sylvatica, assembly GCA_033576555.1. Lineage (NCBI taxonomy): Eukaryota > Metazoa > Chordata > Amphibia > Anura > Dendrobatidae > Oophaga > Oophaga sylvatica. The sequence goes on from JARQOD010000004.1 coordinate 396,646,808, forward strand.
TCCTGTATGTCAGCTTTAGTACTGATTTAAAGTGGCACACAAACAATTGTCTCCTTCTTTAAAGTGCAGCATAGGCATTTATCAAAGAAAAGTAGAGGTGCTTGTGTGTGGCTAGAGCCTACTTGTTTTAGTCAATGTGATATTTCTGGGATATTTGAAATGAAAAATTTTTGTTCACCTACGATACAGTTTTCCCTAATGCCAGATACATTTCTCATAATGTAATTTACTTTTAGTCCTATCTAAAAGAAGCATTGATAGATCAGTGGCGTGGAACTTTTATCCATTAATGCATATAGAGGAGGTTCAATGTAGCATATGTGATGAAGCTTCAGCCAGTCTCCTTTGCAACCATCTTGTAATTGGTTTCTACTAGAAATGAGTAGATAATTTTAAGTTTTATTTCACTGGCTTTGAACATTTCGATTCACAAAAAAAAAATGATTGGAATAACTGAATAAGTCTTAAATTGCCCTTAATATATGTATATTATACTCTGAAATCATCTTGAAGTCTATTAAACCTGTTTTGAGCTCAATAGTGAAAACTATCCACCTTGGGGAATACTCTATGTATGGTACATGATGGAAACCAGCAGCCTATATAACAACAGACTGTGATTTTAGAATTTATAGGCTACTTATAATATAAAAATGGTCCAAAAATTATCCATTTTTAGTGAAAGATGCATGTCTTGCTATAGTTTAAAGACAGGAAGTGCAAATGGAAGAAACTGTGGCAATTTCACGCAGATGGGTGCAAAACATTGCTAAACTAAGAATCATTAGTTTTTATACAATCCAACCAAAAAATATCCTTTTAATTAAAGACAAAAACAGGCTGTTCTGACTTGAACATTCAGAAGTAAAGGCTTCTCAACTAGGAGTGAAAAAATAATACATTTTGTAGGGATCCGCAATATGCCTTCTTAACACAAAATGAATAGGCATTTACAAAGTCTTTTTTTCAAGCCATCTAAAATAGATACCCTTTTTTCACTAGATAAAACATGGAATTTGGTCTCAGGGTATCTGCCTGAGAAATGACACTGGACACTGGACTAGTCACAACTCAACCTGAAAGTTTAGTTGGTGCATCTGTGCTTGCTAAATTGAACAAGGTTGTTGCAATGGCAGATAAAACATCTGATTTATTATGTAAAATATACTGTAGATGCTGTTGCTGCTACGTTGCCTACTTGTTGTAGCCTTAACATTATCACAGGTGTGGGAACTTTGTATTTGCATGGATAGCAGAGGGATCCACAGGCCAGTCATATGGTGGCAGTTGTTTGCTTGGTGAAAGATTATCAGAGCAGGTAACAGAGCTTATCCTGGTAAAAAGCCAATTAGGACTCCATTTCAAAAGATGGACAAAAATTCCCCCATTTTACTTATACAGGGCCTAAAAATCCTAAAAATGTGGCTAACCAATAGTCACCACTTTGTTTCATGTTTACAATATACCTGTCTTGCAACAAATACTGCAGTATTCAGTTTGTCATGTCCACTAGCATGACCGAGGGCACTGTTGTTTCAATGTCATCATCCTGCTGTGATGGTTGGTTGTCATGACTCATGACCAGCATAGTCATCAAAATTTTCACTCTGTCTGCCTCGCTGCCTGCCTACGTATAAGTCCTCTTCAAAATACACCACCTCTTCATCATTCTACAAATCCTGCAGCATGTGACATTGACCTTGAGAGACCAGAATAGACACAGGGTTGTACTGAACAGGTAAAACTGGTGTTCTTCCTTCATTCCCTCTTGCATAATTGTGACTGTTTTTTCTAGGCTAGATATTAGTGGGATTTCATCGCTGATTCCACTTGTATATGTTTTGACAAATTTTACTGCATATTGAAACCACATCCATAAGCAAAACACATCCCTTATTAGCTGCCAATGTCAGATCGCAAAGTAGCCCAAAGCTTCAGTTTGACTGCTGTATGATACAGTCCATCACATCATTACCCTGTTAGTACAAATGCTTCATATACAACACTGAATTTCATCAACCCTGAAATTGCAAACCAGGTGACGCTCTATAAGGTCAGGAGGGCATACTTTGCCACATAAACCTATTGAAATGAGCCAACACTTTTGTGGCCATGGCCACTAAATTCCTCAAGAGTCTGTATTTGTAAAAGAAATGTTGCACTATTATATTTCTCTTCGATTTTGAATGTTTTATTGTCAGTCCTTAAAGTCCAGTAAAAAGCATGACACCATTATTCTTAGCAGCTATCTGGGAGTCAGAGATGCTTTCAGTAGTCTTCCCCATGCTGTTATACTTCCATTCAGCACTTTTTCTATCCATTTCGACATTTTCACTGCCCCCCAGACCTCCTTGTAGGGTCTGTTGTAAAAATTCTCAGATTTCCAATTGACTCCTTTTATGTTCCTTACTCGAAACCAGCATCTGAGCATTAGGAATTGCTCAGTTCAGCAAAAGAGCATCAGAACATTTCAGTGCTAACTTATCATTATTGGAAAGATGTTCTTTTCCTGAAATTTTGTGCCTTTTTATCTCCATACATACCTTTGATTATTGTGGCCTAAGAGATCTATTTTAATCCCTTTCTGACGTTGGGCATAAATTTACGCTGACGTCGGACTCCCTCCCTTTGATGTGGGCTCTGGCGCTGAGCCCACATCTTTCCAGGGACTTGTCAGCTATTTTGAACAGCTGACATGTGCCCGAAATAGCGATCCACCCGTGCTTTTCACCCATTAAATGCCACTGTCAAACACCGACAGTGGCATTTAACTCGCGCTTCCGGCCATCAGGCCGGAAATCCGCCCACCGGTGACCCCCGTCACGTGAACGCGGATCACCAGTTCATTGACATGACAACTATAGGTCTTCTGGAGACCTCTGGTCAGCGCTCATAGCCAGTGAGTAATTCTGCTATATAGAAGCGATCTGATCATTGCCTCTATGTAGCAGAGCCGATCAGGTTAATGCAGCTTCTAGTCTCCCATGGAGACTATTAAGCATGCCAAAAGTTTAAAAAAGTTTTTAAAAATATAAAAAAATAAAAAAATAAAAGTTCAAATCATCCCACTTTCGCCCCATTCAAAATAAAATAATTAAAAAATTCAAACACACACATATTTGGTATCGCCAAGTTCAGAATCTCCCGATCTATCAATTAAAAAAAGATTAACCTGATTGCTAAACGGCATAGTGAGATAAAAAGTCAAAACTCTGGGAAGAAGGGGAGCAAAAAATGACAATGCAAAACCAAAAATAGTTCTGGTCATTAAGGGGTTAACCTCATCTGTCCACAGGACTTGTTTCCAATATTCATCAGGGTTGTTTAGATGCTCTTTTGCATAATTCTGATGCTGAAGTTTAGGCCGGTTTCACACTTCAGTGTCTCCGGTACGTGTGGTGACATCTTTCTCATGTACCGGAGACAATGACACATGTAGACCCATTCAAATAAATGGATCTGTTGAGGTAGGATCTAAGTGACCCTTCACGGTTGACCTAGTGATTTCCAAATTAATTCATAGAGCATTGCTTGCAACATAAATAACCAAACGGAGACGTGTTTCTGTCTGGGAGAATCGAAACAGATGCTACCCCATGTATTACATCATCATCTTTTATAGTATTTAGTGAGTTTGTACTTCAACCAATAGTATAAAACCACACCTATAACATTTAACCAATGAAAATACAGGAAGACTGGAAACTACATATATGGTCATATCCACGTGACCATAGAAGGGAACAATAGCATACTTATTCTTCAGAGTATCTTATATCTTGTCCAAACTGGAGCGGTCAGGTTTTATTACAGCCCATAACCTTTACTCTACTTCTTTATATCGGCCAGGAACTATAGCCTTGTTAAGTAACAGAATTTATCTCATAAACCACAAGATGGAGTTACAAGCACAAAATGGAGCATTCAGTTTTGAGCTTTCTTAATTTAGTCCTTCACAGATCTATGCACATGTCAGCGTGTTATGACGGACCATATGCCGTGTGCAAAACACGCAGACATATCCGTTTTCACCCAGACACACGGGCCACAAAACATGCACACGGAGAACAGTGCACACTGTCTTCCGTGTGCACGGACCGCCGCCGGGTAAGAAGCGTTCCAGGAATTCCCGGTTCAGGGCTCCTGCAGCTGGAGCCCACACTCACCCGCGGACTCCCCATTGCTCTCTCCCCTCTCAGACTGCCGCTGGCAGGGCAGGGGAGAATGACAGCCAGCTTCAGCATCTGCCACCGGGGAACAGTGCTTACAGTAGCCACTTCTTCCCCAACGGCCATCCATGTGGTACTGATGCGGCACACGAGTGGCACACGGTTGCCACACAAGTGCCGCATGTAGTACACACACAGACACACGGACACTGATATCTACGGTACCGGTTTTCCAGTACTAGAAATATCAGGACATGTGAAACTGGCCTTATGGTGAGGGCACATGAGATCTTTTCTTCTGATGGCTCTTCTTTGAATTCCATATTTGTGCAGGTGTCTCTGAACAGTAGATCAACGTACCACACTCCACAGCTCGATAAATCTTTCTGAAGGTCTTTTGTAGTCAAGCAGGGATTTTGATTTGCCTCTCTACCAATCCTATGAGCAGCTTTCACTGAAATTTTGCTTGGTCTTTCAGAACTTATCTTGACCTCCTTTGTTTCTGTTAACTGCCAGTTAACAGTTACATTTCAAACTGACAAAAGAGCAACTTGAAAATGCTTTGCTACCTTTTTATAGCTTTCTCCTGCTTTGTGGACCTCCACCATTTTCATTTTCAGAGTGCTAGGCAGCTGCTTAGAATAACCCATGGCTGCAGTTTTTTGGCATAAGGTTAGAGGAGGCTAGGTGTTCATAAAGCTAGGAAATTTGCATCACCTGACTTTTCTTAACTATGATAGTGAGCAAGTCATAACTCTAAAAGGCTAATTAAGCTCTGAAACTTTGGTCAAAGTTAGCTGAGCACACATATCTTCCAAGGGTGACCAAACTTTAGCATCAGCCAATTTTCTCTTTTGTAATTTTTAAAATGTAAAGGTTAAAATACAAAGGAAATGTGTCATCTTTAACTTTAGCCCTTTTAGAGATCATTTTATCTTCAACTTGCTTAACTGTTCAAAATAACAGTAATTTTGACCGGGGGCACCCAAACTTTTAAATGCCACTGAATATATATATATAGCCATGCTGTTTTATAACTGCAGCTAATCATTGTATGGGCTTACTTACTATATATCTGTTCTCTTATAAAAAGCTTAAATGGTATCGACAGATTTATACAAAAATAACTGTCTAAAAGAAAAAAGAAAAATCACAGAGAACCTTTCATTTTTTAAAGAACAATAAGCAATGCGAAAGCTTTACTATTATGGTTTTTCTCTTTAGATAGTTTCATAGTAGTAGAGTAGTTAAAAAGTTTTGTATATATTTGTATTCATGCTTTAGCTGTCACTAGACAATGCACAAAATTGAAAAAATATTAAGTTGGAAAAGGGAGCTGGCATCATATTGGTGGAGTTATACATAGGCATTCAATGCAACATTTGTATTAGAATTTTTACATATTCTATATTTTTCTTAAAAATATCACCTATGTTATCACTTCTGTTGTCAAATTAGTTGGACATTTGTACGCTCAAACCAAGAAAGTCAAAACTGTATCACAATTTTCATAGGAATGCAGATACAACTAATGGTTTCTCTTTTTACAAAGTGCAATCAATTCACTTAAACTGCAAGCAAAGAATTGGATAGATACATCAATGTTCTAAAAATTCCATATTCTCTTTTCTATAGGATAAAACTGTTCTGAGTTGTATTGGTCTTTTAATAAATGGTCCATGCTGTCCTTCAGGCATGTAAACATTTCTCTTTCACGTCTATTTTTCTCAGCACTTTTCCACTTATTTACAGACAATTATTCTTTCTTGGAACCAGGCTGTAATCCACTGACAAAAGAACAGAAGAATGTTGTAATGAGTTTTCAAGTTAAGAAATCTGGCAAAATTAATTTTGAAGAGTAAATTATAATATAGTGGAGACAAAATTCAAACTAAACAGTTTTTTAAAGATACATTGAAAATCTATTTTTCAGTTTATATGATGAGGTAGTTAGAGACTTCTAAGTTCACGTTTAATATAGCATGAAATAAATGCCATTTGTCACTTCGTATTGCAGACAAGAACTACGTCTTCATTGATGAATACAAGTGCCATGCTGGGAACTACATTAAGATTTCAGGTTTGTAACATACATTTCTAATGTTCTAATAAATGACACTAATACTTTATAACATGTATATTGTATTTTCAGAAAACATACCTAAACAAACAAATGTAATAATTTATGTGATGTATTGTTTTATTAACCCCTTAATGATTGCTGATACGCATAAAAACGGCGGCTGATAAGAGCCCTTATTCCCTTATCGCCATTTTAAAACAGCTATCGGTAATAAGGTAATAGCGCCCCAAAAAAATTTCTGGGGTTTTAGCTACGAGAGGTAGCTGAGACCCTGGAAAACACAATCAGAGCAGGTTTTCCCCGTCCTCCATCTTGTTATATAGCAATTACGTTAAAAAAAAGTGAGATCCATTGTAAAAATAATTTGTAAAAATAATTTCTATCTCCTCTGACATGATATAACATGTCAGAAGCGAGAGAAATGGTGTCCCCAAGACCCCCGTGGTACCTTAGTACCAGATCCGCCATCCCCAAGCCTTCTTCCTCTTCATGAAGCAAAATGGTGGACGCATGCGCATTGTGCCCCCTGAAGTCTGCCTACTCGCACCTGGCAACCCCAGTAATTTTTGATAGACCCTAGCATAGTGATCAAAAGCCCAATTATTAGTAAATATGGCAGCACTTGAGCTGTACCTTGCTTTGCAGCCCCTTTGCATTCCTGTGTGACATCCATTTAATCAGATTAAAAATAGAATTTTTTTTTTTTTTTATAATTTTGATTTTTTTTTCATTCTTTCCCGTTAGGGTGAGGCTAAGGCCTCTTTCACACTTCAGTCGTCTTGCGTCAGTTAAAATTCGCCGAAGTGTGAAAACAGCGGATCCACCAAAAAAGTGGGAAAACTGATCCATTTTGAGCGGATCCGTCATGAACTTTTGAAGCCGGAAAATGTATGGTACGCATGTCTGGCACAGAGGAGAGAGCGAGAGAGAGAACACTAAAACCCCGGACAGTGTTCTCAGCATTTTCAATCATTTTCTATGGAAGCAATGGATCCGCTGGCGGATTCCGTCAAAAACGGATGTCAGCGGATCCGCAACCCATAGCGCCCCTTATACAAAACGACGGACGCGTCGGATCCGTCATAGTCTGCCTTTTTGACGCAAACAAAAACTTTGAATTGGACGTTTTCCAAAAAAGGCGGACGCCAAATTTATGACGGATCCGTCAAAAAACGGATCAAACGGACGACCATCCGTCAAAATCTGTCACTAATGCAAGTCAATGGGAAAAAAGTAGATCCGCCAAAAAAAAATGGCGGATCCGTTTTTTTCACACTTTGGCGGATTTTGACTGACGTCGCACGACTGAAGTGTGAAAGAGGCCTTAGGTTTAGAGTTAAGCATAGGGTTAGGGCTAGGCTTATGGTTAGGCCTAGGGATAGGGTTATGCTTAAGCTTAGGGTTAGGCTTGGGCTTAGGGTTATAGTTTTTTCAAAAGCTACCAAAAAAATGATGACAATATGACAACATATGCAATAAGAGGATCTAATGTTATCAAATTCTATATAGTACTGTGGGTTCAAAATGCTCACTCTGTCCCTGGATAAAATCCTTGAGGGGTGTAGTTTCCAAAATAGGGTCACTTGATTAGGCAGCTTCGGAACATTGCAAATGCGATATGGGGCCCACTGTCTCTTTCAGCCAAATTTGTGTTACAAAATTCAAATATTGCTGCATCTATCCGAGCCCTGCTGTTTGTCCAAACAGAACTTTTTGACTACTTGTGGGGTATCTCTGCGCTCATAAGAAAGTGAGTAACAAACAGTGTGGTCCACTTTTTGCTGTTACCTCTTGCAAAAGTGAAAAATTTGGGACTAAAGCAACATTTTAAAGGTAAAATTTCAAAATATCTTTTTTATTCCACTTTGCATTAATTCCTGTGTATCACCTGAAGAGTTAAAAAAAATTCCTGACAACAGTTTTTGAGTATTTGAGGGGTTCAGTTTTTAAAATGGTATCTCTTTTGAGGAGTTTCCAATATACAGGCTGCTCAAAGTACATTGAAATTGAATAGGTCCATAAAGAAAAGGCTTTGTAAATTTGTTGAAAAAATTAAAACTTGCTGATAAATTCTTCATCCTTCTAACATTCTTACAAAATAAAAACACATTTGAAAAATGATGTAGATGTAAAGTAGACATATGAGAAATCTTATTTATTAATTATCGTATTTTTCGGACTATAAGACGCACTTTTTCCCAAAAAATTTGTGGGGAAAATGTGGGTGCGTCTTATAGTCGGAATATACTTACAAATACTGTGGCAGTGGTCCCGACCTGACGCTGCAGGGCGATGCAGCCTCACTTCCCAGGATGGTGCGGTGGTGGTGCTCTGTGCTGCAGCGGTGGTGCTTTGTGGTGCTGGGGGGCTCCGCCGGCATTTTGTCGAAGCCTGGAGTATCACGCAGATCCATTGTTGCAATGCGGTGGCATGCGGGAAAATGGCCACCAGGTGCGGCCTGGACTACCGGACAACCCCTGTCACCACTCCTCCACCTGTGCCGATCCCCACTGGTAAGCTGAATTCGGACTGTAAGATGGACCCCCATTTGACACATTATTTTTATTTTCCTTCTGAAAATTTCTGGTGCATGTTATAGTCCGAAAAATATGGTAGTTTGCACAGTATGACTGGTTTAAAGGGAATCTGTCACCCTAAATTGGCGGGATATTTAAATGATGGCAGTCAGGCAGATGGGCTGTGTTTTGGGTACTTGCCTTAACATGTTGTTCGCCGCTGTCTCCATTATTTCTGGGAATTGTAGTCGTTGCCCTCCATATAACGCGCCTGTGCATTGCATTCTTGAATTGCGCACGCGCAGTATGCTTTGCCCGCAGATTGCAATGCGCAGGCGCTTTATATGGAGGGCAACGATTACAATTCCCAGAAATAATGGAGACAGCGGTGAACAACATGTTAAGGCAAGTACCCAAAACACCGCCCATCTGACCTGACTTCCATCATTTAAATATCCCGCCAATTTAGGGTGACAGATTCCCTTTAAGGCTGTAAAGATTGAAAGTTTGAAAATTGCAATTTTTTTTTTCAAAATCTTTGCCAAAATTGCGATGTTTTCATAAATAGACACAATGCACAATGAACAAATTTTACCACTATCATGAAGTACAATATGTCATGATAAAGTATTCTCAGATTCACTGGGATACATTGAAAAGTGCCATAGTTGTTACCTCAAAAAGTGACACGTCAGATTTCTATTCTAAAATTTGGCCTGGTCACTAAGGTCAAAATTAGCTCTGTCACTAAGGGGTTAAAAGAAATGTGTTATCAGAAAGTGACCATTTGTTTCAAGTTTGTATGTTAAACAGATTTATTTCTATATTTTTTTTCTATGACACAATCTATAGTAAAGAATATTCCTGAGTAGGGTTGAGCGATACTTTCCGATATCAAGAAGTATCGGATCGGAATGGGTATCGCTGATACCCAAAGAGTATCGGCGATACCCGATTCCGATACCAGAAATCCAATGCAAGTCTATGGGACAGAAATATTGTAACTAAAAAAAAACATTTCTTTCCTTGTAAACACTAAATATACACACATAGAATACATATATCCAGTGCCTACAAGTAGTATTCAACCCCCTGCAGATTTAGCTGGTTGACACATGCGGAATTGACTTGGCATTGTGACATTTGTACTGTAGATCAGCCTGGAAGTGGGAAATGCACTGCTGCAAAAATTTTTGTTTTAATTTTTTTTTTTTTTTAAAAAAACGTTAAAAGTTAATTCAGAGTGTCATTTATTATTCAACCCCTCAAACCACAAGAATTCTGTTTGGTCCCCCTAAAGTATTAAGAAGTAGTTCAGGCACCAAGAATAATGAGCTTCACATGTGTGGATTAATGATCTCTTTTGTCAGCCTTTTCTGACTATTTAAGACCCTCCCCAAACTTGTGAACTGCACTCATACATGGTCAACATGGGAAAGACAAAGGAGCATTCCAAGGCCATCAGAGACAAGATCGTGGAGGGTCACAAGGCTGGCAAGGGGTACAAAACCCTTTCCAAGGAGTTGGCCCTACCTGTCTCCACTGTTGGGAGCATCATCCGTAAGTGGAAGGCTTATGGAACTACTGTTAGCCTTCCACGGCCTGGACAGTCTTTGAAAGTTTCCTCCCGTGCCGAGGCCAGGCTTGTCCGAAGAGTCAAGGCTAACCCAAGGACAACAAGGAAGGAGCTCCGGGAAGATCTCATGGCAGTGGGGACATTGGTTTCAGTCAATACCATAAGTAACGTACTCCACCGCAATGGTCTCCGTTCCAGACGAGCCCGTAAGGTACCTTTACTTTCAAAGCGTCATGTCAAGGCTCGTCTACAGTTTGCTCATGATCACTTGGAGGACTCTGAGACAGACTGGTTCAAGGTTTTATGGTCTGATGAGACCAAGATCGAGATCTTTGGTGCCAACCACACACGTGACGTTTGGAGACTGGATGGCACTGCATACGACCCCAAGAATACCATCCCTACAGTCAAGCATGGTGGTGGCAGCATCATGCTGTGGGGCTGTTTCTCAACCAAGGGGCCTGACCATCTGGTCCGCATCCATGGGAGGATGGATAACACGGCCTACCTGGAGATTTTGGCCAAGAACCTCCGCTCCTCCATCAAGGATCTTAAGATGGGTCGTAATTTCATCTTCAACAAGACAACGACCCAAAGCACACAGCCAAGAAAACCAAGGCCTGGTTCAAGAGGGAAAAAGTCAAGGTGTTGGAGTGGAATAGTCAGTCTCCTGACCTTAACCCAATTGAAAACTTGTGGAAGGAGCTCAAGATTAAAGTCCACATGAGACACCCAAAGAACCTAGATAACTTGGAGAAGATCTGCATGGAGGAGTGGGCCAAGATAACTCCACAGACCTGTGCCGGCCTGATCAGGTCTTATAAAAGACGATTATTAGCTGTAATTGCAAACAAGGGTTATTCCACGAAATATTAAACATAGGGGTTGTGTAATAATTGACCCACACTTTTATGTTTAAAATTTATTAAAATTCAACTGAGCAACATAACTTTTTGTTTTGTAAGATTTATGCTTCTGTTAATAAATCCTACTCTCGTTTGCAGTTTGAAGGCTCTAACTTATTTGCATCTTATCAAACCAGCTAAATCTGCAGGGGGTTGAATACTACTTGTAGGCACTGTATATATATATATATTATATATATATATATATATATTGTGAGACAGTGAGAGCGTATGTATTGAATGGGGTGTACATTTCACAGGTACTTTGCTGACTTGTATGAGGGAAATGTGTGCCTTGTAAAACTAGTGGTGGAGAAAGGTCATTACACCATCCATTCAAGTACACGTTTGCAGCTCAAACCTGTGGCCACTCAGGTATTGATTAGGAAGCCAGAAGTAGGTGCTTGGGAGCACAGTCAGAGAGCTCATTCAGTCTGGACAAGGGGTCCAGGCACAGAAGGTGTCTCCAAGAGTGTGGGAGCTGTCTTTAGCCCGGACACAGGGAGGTGTCCTGGCACAAGGAAGCAGTCTCCAGAGGAGTGTGAGCTATCTCAGTCTGGGTGCAGGAAGGACCCCGGACACAGGAGTGGTCTCGGTGCGGGTCCGTGTGAATAGCGGCTGAATAGGAGTGGATCTCTCTCAAAGGTGCCTTCAGACACAAGGAGGAGTGTCTGTGAAACTCCATACTGGTAACATATATCATATGTGTTGTTTTGGGCACAGACTGGTAGAGTCTGGGTCCCGGATAGAGAGGGCCATCTATCTAAGTGTAATTAGAGGCTAGACAAGCCCAGGTTTTCTGTTTATGCTTTGTTTTAATCTGTTTGCTGTGGACTTTAATAAAGCTGGTTGCGGCCAGTTTTACACCAGAACTGCTGTCTGAATGAACTGTTTCCGTGCCATTCTGTCTACCCAGACAGCGATCCTAGAGCTAAACCCCCCGGAAGGCTACAATTGGTGGAGAATGCTGGGGCAGCGCAGGGCCTAGTACAGTTAGTGCTGGAGTGTGCGTGCGGCACAGTGGCGAGAGACAGCAATAAAGGTGAAGTCTGTTGAAATAGCAACAGAGAAAAAAAAAAAAAAAAAGTGTGTCAGCAGAAACGTCTGTTTGGAGCAGTCTTAAAGAGACAGGAGCCCTAATAGACTTTGCAAAGAAAAAAAAAAAAAAAAAAAGTGTGTCTGCACAGCGGAGCTGAGTTTTTCTGTGGAAAAGACTGTAGAGTGTGTATGTCTTGAGTGAAGACTGCCGTTGTTGAGACAGAGAAGTCTGACAGCATGGAAGACGAGTGTGGATACAAGCATCTTGCTGTGACTCAGTGGGGTCACGAAGGCATCTGGCTGTGACTCAGTGGGGTCACGAAGGCATCTTGCTGCAACTCGGCGGGGTTGTGAAGATTGTCGTCGCACTCAAATCCAGTTTGCTGTGGCTCGGCGGGGCCACGAAGATTTTTTCAAGGGAAAGCGGTGAAGTTCTGGTGTGAACAGTGCTCCGCGATGGCTGTGAACGGAGCAGCGAATGGGTCTGACAAGTCGGACCGCATATTTGAGAAATGTCTACTGGACATGCAACTGGACATGGTGCGGGAACCATGGGCACCGTATGGAATGGCGGCAGTGGACCATTCTATGGACTCTCCGGGGGTGCCAGTGTTGTCACAGAGTGCCCGGGGAGGTGGTAAGAGATGTTGTGAACTGAGTCCTAAGACTGCTGCTGATTTTTTGTGTAAAAATTACCCTGCCGGTGTGGTTGTTAAAAAGGGGGCGGAGTCTAAAAAAGGGGCGGATTTTCACAAGAGTGTAGAGTGTGGAAAAATGAAAATTGTTACTGGTGGTGGGCTGGGACCTCCTAAAAATGACAATGTGACCGTTGATAACGGGGTAGCTCCAGTAGAAGGGGGTGACGTCAAAGTGGGAGGTGATCTGTTAGTCCACAACACCATGGGGAGTGACACAGACCCTGTAGCTGACTGGGACACTATGAAAGTAAAAAGTGAGTTCAGTCAGGAGAGGCTAGACGAGGGAAGAGAGTCCTCCTCTCGTCGTAGACGGCGCAAGGGCCACAAAAAGGTTGTTCCGGTAGTACTCGCTGAAAATGGAAATGAAGAGAATGTAGTACTGTCTGCCTATGCTTCAAGTGTGGATTCTCCTTTAGAGGTAGAAGAGGAGGTGGCCAGTCAGGGCCAAGAGCTGGAAACTATTCGGCTGCAGTATCAGAGTGACATGCTGCAATTATGTGAAAACCTGGAGGACGTGTCCTCAGACCAGCGAGATCTAAAAGGAGGCAACGAGGAAGTTATCCTGTGGCAGAATATGTTCTTTGCCATTAAAGAGGACCGCCGCAAAATCAAGGAAGAGGTTTTGCAGTTGAAGCGTGAGAAGGAGGCGCTGCAGGATGGAGTTTCTGGAAGTGAACAAATCCTAGAACGACTGCGCGAACAGCTCAACCAGGAGCTGTGTGACTCCAAGAAGGAGTGTGATGAACGCAGTAGGGAACTGCAACAGATGAAGAAAGAGTATGTGGATCTCCTCAGGGTCAAAGAAAAACTAGAAGAGGATAAGATGGATGCAGAGCAAATGCGCCAGGTGGTTGAGACCACTCTGCAGGACACCCGTGATGAAAATGGTGATCTGCGCAGAAAGACCCTAGGTCTAGAAGCTCAGGTGAAGGAGCTACAGATGTCCTGTGATACTCTCCAGAAGGCGGAGATGTGCCTTAAGGAAAAGCTCAGACAGATGGAAGCTGAGCGGGAAAAGATGGAGGAGTCCATCAGAGAAGCTACAGACCAGGGCCAGGAGTTGGCCACTGGAAATGAGAGGTGTAACGCAGATACTTCCTCGAGTGCTGTGAGTTCGGATGATTCGGTGGATGTCGGAGCCGAGATCAAGGAGCTCAAGGAGTGGTTACAAGCCCACTGGACGCAAGAGAAGCTTCAGAGACGGGCAGCTGAGAGGCGAATGGCGGAACTAGAGGAAGAAGTTCTCGCGCTTAAAAGTCGCCTGATACAGTGTCACTCGGTGAACAAGGCCTCCTTGGAGAAAGAAAAGGGCAAACACGTTGCACTCGCTCCCTTTGGCCAGAAGATAGACCTGAGGAGAGCTAACAGTGTGGTAACGAAAGATAATTGTGAAATGGAAGTGGTCCGGACGGAAATTCACGAAATTGTAGCTGTGAGTCAGCTCAGAAGAAGAGTAAAGGGGGAAGAAGCTGAAAGTCAGTTGTCCCTGAACCCTGAGCTGATTGATCGTCTGGAACCCACTGGTGAGACCGAAACGTGTCGGTACAAGTGCCTCGTAGATGTACCCGAGGACTTGAGAGAAGAATGCACCCGTGAGTCTGTACATGAAGCGTTTAGGAAGGCCGTGGGAGCCTGTAAGGTGTACTCGACCTCAGGAGCTAAACAGCTGGTGGTCTTGTCCACGACTGAAGTTACAGTGAAGAGGGTGGCAATCCTAAGTGACATGCACTGGCGATGTATTCGCACAAAGCGGTTTCTCCGGTTGAAGACAGAACAAACCGTTAGACAACTAAAGCTTATGAGAAAAGCTCACAGTCTACAGGAAGAGGTCATCCGGGTGCCTCATGTTCTGGTGAGAAAGCTGATCGGGAGAAATGGCCGAGCCATGCAGATAATGGTGAAGAAGTCTGGTGTGGTGAAAGTAAGCAGTCCACGTGATCGTCGGGACTGGATACCAGATGAAGACGGCATGGTGTCATTCTACGCTATAGGAACAGAAGAAAGTCTGGAATATGTGCGCATGCTGGTGGCGTACCGTGTGACCTACCTGCGAGAGGTAGAACAATTGAATCTCGCTAGACAGCGAGTAGATAGACAGCATCATCTGAGCAGCAGAAGATGGCAGCCGTCTAAGAATAGTGAGACCCGACAGAGAAAGGGCCCCCTAAATAACAGAACAGCTAAGGCTGAAGTTAGGGACCTTTCAAGACATCCTGAGGGTAGTGGGCGTGGGTTTAGAGGTAGTGAGACCTCCAGTAACTCAGGTTTGAGAGGCCCACACAGACGACCCGATAGAGTACAGGACAGTACGGAGTCTAACCGGACCTTAGATACCCAGGCAAGACCTGACAAGGTTACGATTGACCACTGGGAGCGAAGGGGAGACCTGACAAGGTTACTTCCCAGAAATGTGACTGGACGAAGTCTGTGACAATGACAGACGGTAGGTCCCTAAGGAATGAGCGAATGTCATTGACTAATATTCCGGGGCTGAACAGAGCAAGGGACAAGTACATGGTCTTGTGTGAACTGTGGGTTGAGGTGATTGGATATATTATGTGTTCAACCCCACAAGCTTAAACTTATGTGATGATCATGATGATGATGATGATGATAATGATGATGATGATCATAATGATGATGATAATGATGATGATGCTAATCATAATAGTGATGATACTGATAATGGTAATGACCGTGATAAAGATGAAATTCCTTTGCAGGTGATGTTGGGAGACGAGTATGGTGGTTCTCGGGAACCAAGTGTCCCTGACCTATATAGAAGTATAGTGCTGAGGCAGTGTTCGGAGTTCACTGTCTCTTTTGGGTTGTTGACCAGCCCTCCTCGGTACACGTTGGAGAAGAGGGAGGGGATATGTGAGACAGTGAGAGCGTATGTATTGAATGGGGTGTACATTTCACAGTACTTTGCTGACTTGTATGAGGGAAATGTGTGCCTTTGTAAAACTAGTGGTGGAGAAAGGTCATTACACCATCCATTCAAGTACACGTTTGCAGCTCAAACCTGTGGCCACTCAGGTATTGATTAGGAAGCCAGAAGTAGGTGCTTGGGAGCACAGTCAGAGAGCTCATTCAGTCTGGACAAGGGGTCCAGGCACAGAAGGTGTCTCCAAGAGTGTGGGAGCTGTCTTTAGCCCGGACACAGGGAGGTGTCCTGGCACAAGGAAGCAGTCTCCAGAGGAGTGTGAGCTATCTCAGTCTGGGTGCAGGAAGGACCCCGGACACAGGAGTGGTCTCGGTGCGGGTCCGTGTGAATAGCGGCTGAATAGGAGTGGATCTCTCTCAAAGGTGCCTTCAGACACAAGGAGGAGTGTCTGTGAAACTCCATACTGGTAACATATATCATATGTGTTGTTTTGGGCACAGACTGGTAGAGTCTGGGTCCCGGATAGAGAGGGCCATCTATCTAAGTGTAATTAGAGGCTAGACAAGCCCAGGTTTTCTGTTTATGCTTTGTTTTAATCTGTTTTGCTGTGGACTTTAATAAAGCTGGTTGCGGCCAGTTTTACACCAGAACTGCTGTCTGAATGAACTGTTTCCGTGCCATTCTGTCTACCCAGACAGCGATCCTAGAGCTAAACCCCCCCGGAAGGCTACAATATATATATATATATATATACACATGTCATTGTGACATATATTATATATATACATATATTTATAGTTTATACACTCTACATAGTAAAATAGCCTCTGATTCAATTTCCGGGTAATGCCGACTTTTGTGAAAATACAGAAGCACCCGACATGAAATGACACATGGTTTACATAGAGTTAACCATGTATTTTCATGTAGTTTGATATCTGATTTTCACAAACAATTACATGAGTGTATGTGTGCAAAATTTCACACCTGTAGGGGTTAATTAAAGGTGTAAATTTGTTGTAAAAAAACGGACTTTTTTGCTACAAATTTACACCTTTAATTAACCCCTACAGGTGTGAAATATTGCACACATACACTCATGTAATTGTTAGTGAAAACAATATATCAAACAACTTGAAATTACATGGTTAACTCTATGTAAACCATGTGTCATTTCATGTCGGGTTCTGCATTTTCACAAAAGCCGGCAATTGAATTAGCGGCTATTATACTATGCAGAAGTGTATGAACTATGAATATAAATATATATATATATATATATATATATATATTGTCACAAATTCAATGACAATTAATATATATATATGAGTTGTAAAATTGTTGAAAAAAAATGTGTGGGCTCCCGCCCTATTTTCTCAACCAGACAGACAAAGCCAGCGAGTGGGGGCAGATAATAATAGCCCAGAGAGGGACCATTATTTTTGGCCCCCCCTGGCTACTAACATCTGCCCCAGACACCCCAGAAAAGACAAATCTATAATTAGATTCGCCCTTTCTGGCACTTTGCCCGTCTATTCCC
>JARQOD010000004.1:396664319-396817547 GCA_033576555.1 Oophaga sylvatica
CCCCTTCGGAGGGCCCCATTTATACAGGGCCCACATTGTCACAGGGCCTACATTGTACAGCAGGGCCCACTAGTATTCGGCAGGGCCCACATTGTACGCAGGGCCCACATAGTATACGGCAGGGCCCACATTGTCCAGCGGGGCCCACATTGTAGACAGGGCCACATAGTATACGGCAGGGCCCACATTGTCCAGCAGGGCCCACATAGTATACAGCAGGGCCCACATTGTCCAGCAGGGCCCACAAGTATACAGCAGGGCCCACATTGTCCAGCAGGCCCACATAGTATAGGGCAGGCCCACATTGTCCAGCAGGGCCCACATAGTATACGGCAGGGCCCACATTGTCCACAGGGCCCACATAGTATATGGCAGGGCCCACATTGTCCAGCAGGGCCCACATACTATATGGCAGGGCCCACATTGTCCAGCAGGGCCCACATAGTATACAGCAGGGCCCACATTGTCCAGCCTTCATCTCTCCTCCACCCACCCACAGTTCAGTAAAGCACTGACAGCTTTAGAAAAAAAAAAAAGACTCCTCACCTCATCCTATGCCAGCGCTGCTCCCAGCTCCTGTCTCCTGCTCTGCCCGGCACACAGTGAGCGCGCTGTTTCAGAGGCAGAGCAGGGAATGATAGGAGAGGTAGCGTCAGCTGACGCTCTCTCCTCCATCATCGCTTTGAACTGTGCCGGCAGACGCCGGTATAGTTCAAAGCAGCGGCGGGGGGAGTCGGCGCTGGGGGGCAGGCAGGCCCCCCTGCCAACACAGGGGCCCCCATAGCGGCTGCGTGATGTGCCGCTAGCTGGGGGCCCCTTGGGAGCAGGGGAGCCTCAAAATGTTGGGGGCCCCCGGGCCCCGAGCGCGGACCTGCGTGCTCGGGCGGCGGGCCCCCCCTAATCACCGGGCCCCATACAGCAGTATGGGTTCTCATGCCCTGATGGCGGCCTGGTTGTGAATATGCTGGAGGCGACTTCTGAGCTGGGACTCCCTCCGGTGGTTGCTGAGGGTAATGAATTGATTACCGAATTGGCCTTCAGCTGGCGCTGAATGGTAGGATATAAGTGGCTGAGTTCCCAGCACCCTTTCCCGGTTATCAATTGTTCCTGCTGGTCTTGCTTGAAGCACTGCTATTTTTCCTGCTCTCCTTCAATAAGTGTTTGCTGTTTTTTTTTCTCTGTTTGATTTTTCTCAGCTGGTTTGCTGTTGCAGTGGACTGCAGCCTGTCCCCTTTTGGGGGTCTGGTGCTGCCATTGTGCTCCGTTTGTGTCTGCACTTTTGCCTTGCTCCTTTGTTACTTTTTATTTGCTGAATAGCGTTTTGTTACACCAAGATCTGATTTAGGTGGATGAGATCGTGTGATCTCAGTTTTTTTGGCAATCAGAAGTGTTGGTATTTTTGTTAGGGTTTTAGGGTTTTTTTTTGGATTGCAGTCAGAATTCTTTCCTGTACTTTTTCTGTCTAGACAGATTGGGCCCCAGCGTTTGCTCATTCTATTTTCTGTCTCTGTCCGTGCTTTCTTCTTGTCTAACCGCCATTACATGTTTGGGGGCTTCCTATTTTCTTTGGGGATCTGCTCTGGGGCAGATAGCTTTCATCTTTCTGCCTTTAGATATTGTGAATGTGCTAGAAATGAATTCTGAGCAGAAGCTCCCTCTGGTGGTTACAAACAGTACTGAAACAATCAATGAAAGATTGTGAAGATTGGCGATCAGGTGTTACTGACTGGTCTTATATAAGGGAGGTTCCCTCCCATCAGAGTTGCCGGTGATCAATTGTTCTGGTCTCAACTTTGTTCCTGGTTCACTTTGAAGCCTGCTGTTTCGTGCCTGCATCTTCTGCTAACAGATAAGACATTTTCTTCTTTTAGTTTTTTGTGCTTGCTTTTTGCATTTTGTCCTGCACTTCTGTGGGGTCTGCCAGGTCCCCTTCGGGGGCTTGTGCTCCTCTCAGTTTAGTTCAGCCAGTTGTTTGATATTTGCCTTTTCCAGTTTTTTCTGTGGCTGCGGCTTAGTTTTGTTACACCAGAGAACTAATTTAGGTGGTAGAGGTCGTGTGATCTCAGGTGTTTTTTGCAATTAGTGTGTTGGTATTTTTTAGGGTTTTTTGGATTGCAGTAAGTGACCTTCCTATCCTTTTCTTTCTAGGAAGAATTGGCCCCAATTTTTGCTCATGCTATTTTCTGTCTGTGTCTGTATTTCCTCTTGTCTAACCGCCATTACATGTTTGGGGGCTTCCTATGTTCTTTGGGGATCTGCTCCGGGGCAGATAGTTTTCCTCTTTCTATCTTTAGGTGTAGTTAGCTTCTCAGGCTGTGACGAGGCGTCTGGGACCAACGTAGGTACGCTCCACGGCTGCCTTTAGTTGTGGTGGTTGTCAGGTACTGCAATCCAATAGATTCCAACCTCTCTGGTGTATTGCCTTTTTTGCCTGCTCTCCTCAGCTACCAAATCATAACAGTATCACCGGCCTAAAACTCATAATATATGGTACTCACAGAAGGGAAAAATAGTGTGAAAAAGAAGATTGTCAGAGTTGTCAGAGATTTTTTTTTTTTCCCTCTGTATCTCTGAGTGCTGAGGAGGATTTTTTTTTTTTCTCTCAATGGAGTTTGCACAGTTGTCTGGCCGTGTGGATCAGCTTGCCACTGAAGTTCGGAGTATTGCTACCTATCTTGCAGGGTTGCCTGTTGTGGAACCTAGGATTCCCATGCCAGATTTGTTTTTGGGGATCGAGCTAAATTTCTGAATTTCAAAAATAACTGTAAGTTTTTTTTGCCTTAAAATCTAAGTCCTCAGGGAACGCAGCACAGCAGGTTCAAATTGTCATCTCTCTCCTGCGCGGCGATCCTCAGGATTGGGCTTTTTCCCTGACACCTGGGGACCCTGTTTTGAGTAATGTTGATGCATTTTTTCAGGCTCTGGGGTTATTGTACGATGAGCCAAATGTCACTGATCAGGCTGAAAAAAGCCTTGTTGGCATTAAATCAGGGGCTTGAGGACGCTGAGTTATACTGTCAGAGATTCCGAAGGTGGGCAGTCCTGACAAATGGAATGACGATGCTTTGGAAGCCCTTTTTCGGAAGGGTCTGTCAGAGAATGTAAAAGATGTTATGGTGGGTTTCCCTGCCTCCTCTGTCTCAGTGTTCTATGTCATTAGCGATTCAAATTGACAGACATTTGTGTGAGCGTAGAGGTATGCGTGAATAGTGTTGCCTTGTGAACCAGCTTCTGAACCCATGCAGTGTGTGATAGAGTGGCTTCTGGGGCACAGCGTCATGAGTTTCGAAAACGCAATGGGTTATGTTTCTACTGTGGTGATGCCTCTCATGCTATTTCAGTCTGTCCTAAGCGGGGAAGACGTTTTGCACGTTCAGTTGTCTTGGGTAGTGTTCAGACTAAATTTTTGTTGACTGTTACCCTGATTTGCTCCATGTCCACATTTTCTGCTCAGGCTTTTGTTGATTCGGGAGCAGCTATTAACCTGATGGATTTTGATTTTGCTAAACGTTGTGGGTTTCCCTTGATACCCCTATGGAAGTCTATTCCCCTACTGGGGATTGATTCTACCCCTTTGGCTGAGAATAAACCCCAGTTCTCTACTCAGGTGATAATGAGGGTTGAACCTGATCATCAGGAGAGTTGCAAATTTTTGGTGCTGTATAATCTGCATGACATTATTGTACTGGGTTTCCCTTGGTTACAGTCTCATAATCCTGTTTTGGATTGGAAATCTGTGTCTGTAACCAGTTGGGGCTGCCAATGTGTTAATGCCAACACTCCTGTTTTTTCTGCCTCCCCCAGGCTCAGGAGGTTCCTGACTTTTTGACTGATTTTTCTGATGTGTTTAGCGAAAGTAAATCTGCATCCTTGCCCCCCCATAGGAGCTATGACTGCGCTATTGAATTAGTGCCTGGTAGTAAATTCCCTAAAGGTCGCCTTTTTAACTTGTCTGTACCTAAAATGACGCTATGCGGTCTTATATCAAGGAGTCATTGGAGAAGGGTCATATCAGACCATCCTCGTCAGCCTTGGGGGCCGGTTTTTTCTTTGTGGCCAAAAGGATGGTTCATTAAGGCCGTGTATTGATTATCGTCTCTTGAACAATATCACTGTGAAATATCAATATCCGTTACCCTTGATTTCTGACCTGTTTTCCAGGGTGAAAAGTGCTACTTGGTTTACCAAGCTTGACCTCAGGGGGGCATATAACCTTATTCGCATTAAGCACGGGGATGAATGGAAGACGGCATTTAATACCCCAGAGGGGCATTTTGAGTACCTAGTGATGCCCTTTGGGCTCACTAATGCTCCTTCTGTCTTCCAGTCCTTCATGAATGACATTTTCAGGGATTTTGTGGATAAATTTCTGATTGTTTATTTGGATGATATCTTGATTTTTTCCAATGATTGGGACTCTCATGTGAAACATGTTCGGACTGTGTTCCAGATTTTGAGAGAGAATGCTCTGTATGTGAAGGGATCAAAGTGTCTTTTTGGCGTACAGAGGATCTAATTTCTGGGATTCATTTTGTCCCCATCTGTTATTAAAATGGACCCGGTCAAGGTTCAGGCCATCTGTGATTGGGTCCAACCTACTTCATTAAAGGCTTAACAGAGATTCTTGGGTTTTGCCAATTTTTATCGTAAATTTATTGGTAATTTCTCTGTTATTGTTAAACCATTGACTGATTTGACCAAGAAGGGTTCTGATGTGGTGAATTGGCCTCCTGAGGCAGTTTCTACGTTTCAGGAACTTAAGCAGAGATTCACTTCTGCTCCTGTTCTACGGCAGCCTGATGTTTCTCTGCCATTTCAGGTGGAGATTGATGCCTCTGAAATTGGGGCAGGTGCCGTTTTGTCCCAAAAAGATCCAGAGACCTCTAAAAGTAACCCTTGTGCCTTTTTCTCTCGAAAATTTTCTCCAACTGAACGTAATTATGACGTGGGTAATCGGGAGTTATTGGCCATGAAGTGGGCTTTTGAAGAGTGGAGACATTGGCTGGAGGGAGCCAAACATCAGGTGGTGGTCCTCACGGACCATAAGAATCTGGTTTATCTGGAATCAGCCAAGCGACTTAATCCTAGACAGGCCAGGTGGGCCTTGTTTTTCACACGTTTTAATTTTGTGGTTTCCTTTCTTCCTGGCACTAAGAATGTTAAAGCGGATGCCCTCTCGAGGAGTTTCCTTGCTGACTCTCCCGAGTTATCTGATCCTACTGTTATTTTGAAAGAGGGTGTAGTTCTTTCCGCCATCTCGCCCAATTTGAGACTGGCTCTGGAAGGGTGTCAGGAGGATAAACCCGAACTCTGCCCTATTGGGAAATTGTTTGTCCCAGACCGGTGGAAAAAGAGTGTGATGTCTGAGATTCATTGTTCCGCATTGGCCGGTCATCCCGGAATTTTTGGTACCAGAGACTTGGTTAGTCGGTCCTTTTGGTGGCCTACTTTGTCTCGTGACGTTAGGGAATTTGTGCAGTCCTGCGGGACTTGCTCTCGCTCCAAGCCTTGCTCTCGCTCTAGTGGTTTGTTGATGCCATTGCCTGTGCCCAAGAGACCATGGACCCATATCTCTATGGATTTCATTTCCGACCTCCCTGTTTCTCAGAGAATGACCGTTATCTGGGTGATTTGTGATAGGTTTTCCAAAATAATACATCTTGTGCCATTACCTAAGTTGCCTTCCTCCTCCGAATTGGTGCCTTTGTTCCTTCAGCACGTGGTTCGGTTACACGGTATTCCTCAGAACATTGTGTCTGACAGAGGAGTCCAGTTTGTTTCCAGATTTTGGAGGACTTTTTGTTCTAAACTTGGTGTTCAATTGTCTTTCTCCTCAGCTTTTCATCCTCAGACCAATGGACAAACTGAGAGAACAAACCAGACATTGGAGACTTATCTGAGATGCTTTGTGTCTGCTGATCAGGATGACTGGGTCTCTTTTTTGCCTTTGGCTGAGTTTGCCCTTAATAATAGGGCTAGCTCTGCAACCTTGATGTCTCCATTTTTCTGCAATTTTGGGTTTCACCCTCGATTTTCTTCAGGACAGACGGAGGCTTCTGTCTGTCCAGGTGTTGACTCTGTTGTGGAGCGTATGCAGCAGATTTGGGACCAGGTAGTGGAGAGGTTGTCCCTCTCTCAGGAGAGGGCCCAGCGGTTTGCCAACCGGCATAGGACTGATGGTCCTCGGTTTGAAGTGGGGGACTTGGTCTGGTTGTCCTCAAGAAATATCCCTATGAGAGTTGCATCTCCTAAGTTTAAGCCTAGGTTCATTGGACCTTATAAGATCATGGAGATTCTTAATCCTGTTTCCTTTCGTTTACTTCTTCCAGGGACATTTAAGATCCATAACGTGTTCCACAAGTCCTTATTGAAGAGGTTTGTCGAGCCAGTGGTTCCTATGGCTGTGCCTCCTGACCCTGTTTTGGTTGAGGGCAATCTGGAGTATGTGGTTGAGAAAATATTGGATTCTCGTTTTTCTAGACGGAAACTCCAGTATTTGGTTAAGTGGAGAGGTTATGGTCAGGAGGACAATTCTTGGGTGTTTGCTTCGGACATCCATGCTAAAAGACTCATCCGTGCGTATCACAGAGCTCATCCTGACCGACCTGGTTGCCCAAATGAGGGTTCGGTGACCCCCTCCTCAAGGGGGGGGTACTGTTGTGAATGTGCTAGAAATGAATTCTGAGCAGAAGCTCCCTCTGGTGGTTACAAACAGTACTGAACTATTCAATGAAGATTGTGAAGATTGGCGATCAGGTGTTACTGACTGGTCTTATATAAGGGAGGTTCCCTCCCATCAGAGTTGCCGGTGATCAATTGTTCTGGTCTCAACTTTTGTTCCTGGTTCACTTTGAAGCCTGCTGTTTCGTGCCTGCATCTTCTGCTAACAGATAAGACATTTTCTTCTTTTAGTTTTTTGTGCTTGCTTTTTGCATTTTGTCCTGCACTTCTGTGGGGGTCTGCCAGGTCCCCTTCGGGGGCTTGTGCTCCTCTCAGTTTAGTTCAGCCAGTTGTTTGATCATTTGCCTTTTCCAGTTTTTTCTGTGGCTGCGGCTTAGTTTTGTTACACCAGAGAACTAATTTAGGTGGTAGAGGTCGTGTGATCTCAGGTGTTTTTGCAATTAGTGTGTTGGTATTTTTTAGGGTTTTTTGGATTGCAGTAAGTGACCTTCCTATCCTTTTCTTTCTAGGAAGATTGGGCCCCAATTTTTGCTCATGCTATTTTCTGTCTGTGTCTGTATTTCCTCTTGTCTAACCGCCATTACATGTTTGGGGGCTTCCTATGTTCTTTGGGGATCTGCTCCGGGGCAGATAGTTTTCCTCTTTCTATCTTTAGGTGTAGTTAGCTTCTCAGGCTGTGACGAGGCGTCTGGGACCAACATAGGTACGCTCCACGGCTGCCTTTAGTTGTGGTGGTTAGTCAGGGTACTGCAATCCAATAGATTCCAACCTCTCTGGTGTATTGCCTTTTTTGCCTGCTCTCCTCAGCTACCAAATCATAACATTAGGTGTAGTTATCTCTCAGGCTGTGACGAGGCGTCTAGGATCACCGTAGGAACGCTCCACGGCGACTTCTAGTTGTGTGGTTAGTTCAGGTTACTGCAATCCAATAGGTTCCAGCCTCTCTGGTGTATTACCGCTTTTGCTATTTTTTTCCTATTTCTCGTCAGTTACCGAAACATAACAGTCCAGGGCCTTATTTCCAACCTGCAGCTCCAACTAGCTCCGGCTCAAAAATGAGATAGATTGTGCCCACTAGCAAGTTCCGATGATTCAGACACCATGGACGTGGATGAGTAACACTTAGCTTACATTTCTTGCTCCTCTAGACCTTGCCATACTCAGCTTCTTTCTCTGTCCTGGTTTCATCAGACATTTCAGTGTCAGACATGGAGACAGTTCTTTCATTGATTAAGCAGAGCACAATATGAGTGCTCTTTCCAATACTTAAAGGACAACCCCTTAATAATGGATCCAGGGTGCTGCATAAGTTTAACCCCTTAGTGACTGAGCCAATTTTGACCTTAATGACCGTGCCAGTTTTTACAGTTCTGACTATTGTCACTTTATGAGGTTATAGCTCTGGAACGGTTCAACAGATTGTTTTTTTCGTGACATATTGTACTTCATCTTAGTGGTAAAATTTCTTCGATATACAGTTAGGTCCATAAATATTTGGACAGAGACAACATTTGGTTCTAGACATTACCACAATGAATTTGAAACAAAACAAATCAGATGCAGTTGAAGTTCAGACTTTCAGCTTTCATTTGAGGGTATCCACATTAAAATTGGATGAAGGGTTTAGGAGTTTCAGCTCCTTAACATGTGCCACCCTGTTTTTAAAGGGACCAAAAGTAATTGGACAATTGACTCCAAGGCTATTTCATGGACAGGTGTGGGCAATCCCTTCATTATATCATTCTCAATTAAGCAGATAAAAGGGCTGGTGTTGATTTGAGGTGTGGTGTTTGCATTTGGAAGGTTTAGCTGTGAAGGAAACATGTGGTCAAAGGAGCTCTCCATGCAGGTGAAACAAGCCATCCTTAAGCTGCAAAAACAGAAAAACCCCATCCGAGAAATTGCTACAACATTAGGAGTGGCAAAATCTACAGTTTGGTACATCCTGAGAAAGAAAGAAAGCACTGGTGAACTCATCAATGCAAAAAGACCTGGGCGCCCACGGAAGACAACAGTGGTGGATGATCGCAGAATACTCTCCATGGTGAAGAGAAACCCCTTCACAACAGCCAACCAAGTGAACAACACTCTCCAGGAGGTAGGCGTATCAATATCCAAATCTACCATAAAGAGAAGACTGCATGAAAGTAAATACAGAGGGTTCACTGCACGGTGCAAGCCACTCATAAGCATCAAGAATAAAAAGGCTAGACTGGACTTTGCTAAAAAACATCTAAAAATGCAGCACAGTTCTGGAAGAACATTCTTTGGACAGATGAAGCCAAGATCAACCTCTACCAGAAAGATGGAAAGAGAAAAGTATGGCGAAGGCGTGGTACAGCTCATGATCCAAAGCATACCACATCATCTGTAAAACACTGCGGAGGCAGTGTGATGGCTTGGGCATGCATGGCTGCCAGTGGCACTGGGTCACTAGTGTTTATTGATGATGTGACACAGGACAGAAGCAGCCAAATGAATTCTGAGGTATTCAGAGCCATACTGTGTGCTCAGATCCAGCCAAATGCAGCCAAACTGATTGGTCGTCGTTTCATACTACAGATGGACAATGACCCAAAACATAAAGCCAAAGCAGCCCAGGAGTTTATTAAAGCAAAGAAGTGGAATATTCTTGAATGGCCAAGTCAGTCACCTGATCTCAACCCAATTGAACATGCATTTCACTTGTTAAAGACTAAACTTCAGACAGAAAGGCCCACAAACAAACAACTGAAAACCACCGCGGTGAAGGCCTGGCAGAGCATCAAAAAGAAGGAAACACAGTGTCTGGTGATGTCCATGAGTTCAAGACTTCAGGCAGTCATTGCTAACAAAGGGTTTTCAACCAAGTACTAGAAATGAACATTTTATTTACAATTATTTAATCTGTCCAATTACTTTTGGTCCCTTTAAAAACAGGGTGGCACATGTTAAGGAGCTGAAACTCCTAAACCCTTCATCCAATTTTAATGTGGATACCCTCAAATGAAAGCTGAAAGTCTGAACTTCAACTGCATCTGATTTGTTTTGTTTCAAATTCATTGTGGTAATGTCTAGAACCAAAATTAGATAAATGTTGTCTCTGTCCAAATATTTATGGACCTAACTGTAACTTGCGTTTGTGCCCTTAAATCAGAGAGTCGTGTCACACAAAATAGTTAATAAATAACATTTCACACATGTCAACTTTACATCAGCACAATGGAAACATAATTTTTTTAATGTTAGGACTAGAGATGAGCGACTGCCTTTTTTAGGGTCGAGTCGGGTTTCATGAAACTTTCGCAAAAATCGAGTCGAACGAAATCGGCCGATACGGCACAGAAATATAGGTATAGTACAATGAAAAATACTTCACTTCTTACATGACATGACTGATATCTATGTTAAAATCTACAATAACTCAAAAACCGGACAGTATATTCCTCCATACATTATTATGGCCACCACATAGTGCGCCATACAGAATAATGAGGCCCATATATTGCTCCATACATAATTGGTCCCATATAATGTTCCATACAGTATATGATGAGCTCCACATACTGCTCCAGTATATGATAGTCCCCATATAATGTGCCATTAAGTATAGGATGGTCCCCATAGAGTAGATATAAGCCCCACATATTGCTCCATACAGTATAATGAGTCGCATAGGATGGGCCCCATATATTGCTCCATATAGAATGGGCTCCATATAATGCTCCATACAGAATGGGCCCCATATGTGCCCCATATGATGCCCCATAAATAATGAACCCCATATGATTCTCCAGTATATGATGGGCCCCATGGATGATGCTCCAGTGTCTAATGGGCCAAAATAATGCTCCATATATAATGGACCCCATTTATAATGCTCCATTGTATAATGGTTCCTGTAAATGCTGCTCCAGTGTCTGTTTTCCCCCTTTTAGAATGCTCCAGTATATGATGGACCCCATGGATGCTGCTCCAGTGTCTGATCTGCCCCATTTAGAATTCTCCAGTATATGATGGGCCCCATGGATGATGCTCCAGTGTCTGATCTGCCCCATTTCGGATGCTCCAGTATATGATGGGCCCCATGTATAATGCTCCAGTGTATAATGGGCCCCGTAAATGCTGCTCCAGTGTCTGATGTCCCCCATTCAGAATGCTCCAATATATGATGGGCCCCATGGATGATGCTCCAGTGTCTTATGGGCCAAAATAATGCTCCATATATAATGGGACCCATGTATAATGCTCCAGTGTATAATGGGCCCCGTAAATGCTGCTCCAGTGTCTGATATCCCCCATTTAGAATGCTCCAGTATATGATGGGCCCCATGGATGATGCTTCAGTGTCTTATGGGCCAAAATAATGCTCCATATATAATGGGCCCCATGTATAATGCTCCAGTGTATAATGTGCCCCATTTAGAATGCTCCAGTGTATGATGGGCACTATCTATGATGCTCAAGTCTATGCTGGTCCCCATATATAATTCTCCAGCGTATAATGCTCCCCATATATTGCTCCAAACATTAAAAAAAATGTAATACCTCTCCTCGCTGTGCACTGCTCTACTCTGGACTCCTCAGCGTCACCAACTTACAGCTCTCTGCACTTGGACTGTTTTGGCAGAGGGCGTACAGACGTGACGTCATCGCGCTCTCCAACCTGAATGTCACTATCAGGAAACGCGGAAGACGTCACAGCGGTGGAGCATGGAGAGGTAAGTATTGCAAGTGCTGGGGCCCTGAGCAAGCAGGGGGGGATGACTCATGGTTAGTGTTGAGCATTCCGATACCGCAAGTATCGGGTATCGGCCGATATTAGCTGTATCGGAATTCCGATACTTAGTTCCGATATTTTTCATATATCGTATACCGGAATCGGAAGTTCCCATAATTCTTTGAGAGGCAATGTGATTATAGTCAGCCAATGAGGAATCCTAAGAAGTGTGGGCACATCCTGTACTGCTGCAGTCATGTTAACTAATGGCATGGCTGTGATTGGATGCTGAAATGATGTCAGAATGCACTATAAAAGGCGCCGCCGCCATTTTAGCGTCACTGTGCTGTGAATTCAGTTAGGGAAAGAACGCTGCTCTGCTGACTCTGAGGGACAGTTAGAGATTGCGATTTAGTGTACTGTGCTTTAGGCAGGCTAGTTTACCACCGGCTGTGTAAAGCTTCCTTTTGCCTGCAGTGTTGTTTTAACAGCTCTGCAAGGTGTGTGTGAGTGCAGGTGACGCTGCAGTTTGCTCTGTATGCAACGCTGTCTGTAGGCATCTGCACGTGTCACTCACAGACTCTTTTTTTTTTTCTTCAGTGTAATTCTTGCTGCTCCATGTAATTGAAATAATAGTGTGACGTGCTTCCATCCGTATACAATACCTTGGTTGCAAACACTATAGAAGTCCACAATGGAGCCTTTCACAGCAAGTGAACAGTTGTGTTTCAGTGTTCACTGCAGTCTGTGATTTTTTTTTTTTTTTGAGTGCAGATCACGCTCCAGTTACTTCAACTAATGCTGCGTGTACTCTGCTGAGCGTCTGTCACTGGCTCATCCTTGTAATTTTTCAAAAATTGCTGCTGCTTTCTTCTATTTAAAATTTACAAAAATCTATTAGTGTGACGCTCTTCCATCAAAATACAATACATTGCTTGCAAACATAATAGAAGTCCACAAAAAGGCCTTTCACAGCAAGTGAACACTTGTGTTTCAGTGTTCACTCTAGTCTGAGCTTTAATTTTTTTGGTAGGAGTGTAGATCCCGCTCCACTTACTTCAACCACCGCAGCGTGTACTCTGCTGAGTGTCTGTCACTGGCTCATCCTTGTAATTTTTCAAAAATTGCTGCTGCTTTATTCTATTTTAAATTTACAAAAATCTATTAGTGTGACGCTCTTCCATCAAAATACAATGCATTGCTTGCAAACATAATAGAAGTCCACAAAAAGGCCTTTCACAGCAAGTGAACACTTGTGTTTCAGTGTTCACTCTAGTCTGAGCTTTAATTTTTTTGTAGGAGTGTAGATCCCGCTCCACTTACTTCAACCACCGCAGCGTGTACTCTGCTGAGTGTCTGTCATTGGCTCATCCTTGTAATTTTTCAAAAATTGCTGCTGCTTTATTCTATTTTAAATTTACAAAAATCTATTAGTGTGACGCTCTTCCAGAGGACAGCGTTTGTTGGCCAGTTGTGAGTCTGCAGCACATGGTTGATTTCATGCTGCACTGCCTGAGAAACGACCGCCGCATCGGCCACATTCTCACCACGTCAGATTATTGGGTGTACACCCTCCTAGACCCTCGTTACCGGGACAACTTACAAAGCCTCATCACACCGTTGAACCGGGACCGTAAAATGCTGGAGGACCAAGACACACTGTTGAAATCCATAATGTTCTCCATTCCAGCCGAGAGCGCTGCTGCTGCTACTGCTTTACAAAGCAGCTCTGTGCGTCGAGGCATTGTAGACACCTCTGCAACAAGAGGGAGCACAAGCAGCGCCTCTGCACAGGGCAAGAGCTGTATGTTACAAATGTGGCGAAGTTTTGTGACAGCGCCACCAAGGTGTACACCATAGTGATGGGAAATCTAGTTAATTTTGTTGATTAGTTCACCATGAACTAGTTCACTGAAAAGATTAGTTCAAAAGATTAGTTCATTTAGTTCATTTAGTTCAGTTTTTCTCCACCCTATCCTGTGAGGAGCTGATAGGAAATGCATCATGTGACCTCTGAACTAAATGAACTAGATGAACTGCTGAACAAAATGTTCTATTGAGAATGACTCAGGACAGCCTAGTTCAATCTGATGCCTCTGACTGAGCCCAGCAGTGCCACATAATGATTGTGTATGAGGGGGCTGAGAAGCAGTTCAGCATCCACCATTTTAAGAACAGAACAGGGGTCAGTGTTAAAGATTTTAGCAAGACTGATCTTCTAGGCTAGAGGCATGAACTACACACAGAAACACTCTCTCTTATACACACATATGAGCTGTGTCTGTGTACTGTGTGTGCAATTTCATTTTTATTAATAATATTATTATTACTGTTATATTTGTATTTGATGTGTGGTATGCCTTGGAGGTGCTGGCTTGCCCTGCTGCCAGTGTATTATCTGAGCGCGTCTTTAGTGCTGCAGGTGGTGTACTAACAGACCGTCGCATGCGACTATCCTCAGACAATGTAGACCGGCTTATTTTTCTGAAAATGAACAAGGCATGGATCTCACCTGAATTTGCCTGTCCGTTTTCAGATTAAATAACTGTTTGCCAACGTTTTCCAAGTCTCCTGTTATGTTCATCTTTCTACCACCTGAACTCTACTCCCTGGGCTACAACACTGCCAGTCACAGGGGAATGATCATTTACAAAACAAAATGTTATCCCCAACAAATAGTAGCGCAACGACTCCAGTGCCCACTTTATCGCCAGGCACTCTCTCTCTACAATGCTGTCTCTGTTTTTTGATGGAGTAAGTTTTCGACTCAGGAAACTAATGGGATGCTCCTCCCCGTTAAGCTCCAGTCCTGAGACAACACGGCACCCATACCTACCTCTGACGCATCAGTCTGGACAATGAATTCTCTTTTGAACTCGGGTGTGCTCAAAACTGGTGACCCACACAGTGCCCCTTTTATTGCCCCTGTTGATGACCCCTTGCTGATTTATTAACCGGCTACACCAGATCCATGGGTATTCTCTCAAACTGGACCTCTAAAATTTTTAATGGCACCAAGGGACTCACTAAATGAGGGTGAGGACTGTGTACCTGGCGCATGCGACAAGAGTTACAATACCGTTTAACTTCTTGATAGACCCCCTGCCAGTAAAACCGTTGTATAATTCTGTGTAGGGTTTTCTTTTGGCACAAATGTCACCCTAGTACATGCGCATGCGCTAAGTCCATTACCAACCTCCGATATGACTGCGGTAGCAGCAATTGTTAAAAAATTTCAACATGTATTTTATAAACCTGATACAGCAAATCTTGGTTCAGCTCTAATTGTTGAAATACTGTAGCTGCCCCGGGGTGTTGGGTTCCCCATTGACAACCAGTAAATTTTCACGGGCTAGACTCAACGTAGGGGCCGCGGAGTTGCGCCTTAACTAATTTGTCACCTGTCACATTTAAGTATTACAATTCAGGTCCCGGTGTCAAATCTTCCATCTCCCCAACTAACACTTCGATAGGAGAGGGGTTTTCCTACTCCACCGAAGGCAAAGGTAATACTGCCCACTGCACACATGTGTTATGCATAGTGAGACTGATAGTAGCCAACAAAATAGCAAACAAAGGCCACTTGTGATCGCCCTATCAGCGTAGGACCAATGCTACTCAAAAGATCTGCCATGATCCTGGACAAAATCTTGATATAATGGTCAATGAGTGAGAATGTACGATAGGATCCAGGCAGATGTGAATGTTTGTTTGGTTTTAGTAGCAACTTCATGTGTGACATGTTTGAATGGCTGGGCAACCCTCCTGTCTCCAATATATGATTGAAGGTGCGTACCAATGTGGACGGGATATCCTCACTCAATAATTTAAATAATTTGGCTGTAAACCCGTCAGGTCCTGGAGCTTTCCCGTATTTAAAGTAACTTATCGCCGCTGTCACTTCCGTCACCTCAATTTGTTTTTTTAAAAGGAGAAGCTGATAGTTTGTGATGGATGGTAACCTTATTCCATCTACAAAGGTGTTACCCTCCGCACTATCCGTATGTTCCACCTTATATAAGTCTGAGTAGTATTCTTGTAGAATGGTGTTTATGGTTCGAGGGTCTGTGTTCATGATCCCATGTTTATTCGTTAACGCTGTAATATGTTGATGACGAATGTGATTTCCTTTCGCTAGTCATGATAATATTCTCCCTCATTTGCTACCATAACGATATACATCGGCTCTATAATTGTTATTACTGCTTGTCTCTCGTCGATATACCCATACGTGTAAGTCAGCCTTAGCCTGCTTACATCTATTTTTAACCTGTGTTGATGAGCTTGTCTTGTTTGCCGTGTACCTATCGCGTAATATCCTGCTAGCCTGCGAGTAGTTTGTCGCGATCTTCTTTTTTAGCATTGTCTGATAACCTATTAGTTTCCCGCGCATTACTCCCTTCCCTGCTGCCCATAAAAGTTCCGGCCTATCCCTACTATCTCCATTATCCCTTACATATTAAAAACACCATTGCTTCACGTGATGTCGAAACTTCTCATCCATTAACAAATAGGTCGGGAAGCGCCAAGTTTGGTTTGGCCCCATCTACACCATATCTGGCAGGGTCACTGATACGGGCGCGTGGTCATATTTAGCTACGTTGTGCACATCTGCCTCTTCCACTCCCCTTAATAGCTCGTGTGCTAGCAATATATAATCTATTCTGAGCCAAGAGTCATGTGGCGCCGAATAGAATGAATATTCACTGCCATCTGGGTTCAGGTGTGTCAAAATGTCTACAAAGTTACTCGTGTCTAGCAAGGGTTATTATAAACGTGTGTCATGTGATCGCACATTCATTCGCATCGACCTACAGTTCTTCACTGTTTAGATTCACCATATTTAAGTCACCACCGTGGGTGGTTTTAATGCTCTCCTATCGGCCTGATATGCTTGGATACCTGGGATAAATTCAGGAACGTCTCCAAACTCCCTACTCACATGTCAGCGCAGGAACCGTAAGAGGGAACGTGCTTGTTTTGTTGCGCATAGGTGGAGTTTTATACAGTAAATGATTACTGCTGTCTTATTTTTTGCATCCCAAGGGCAGAATAAGTCTGCGTAACGTTACATTTTACAGACACTCATATAATAGACACACGCTACCCTAACCGTGACACAAGGAAGGTATTGTTGCCGGATAAAGCCGCCATTTTAGCGTCACTGTGCTGTTAATTCTGTTTGGGACAGAACGCTGCTCTGCTGACTCTGAGGGACAGTTAGAGATTGCGATTTTGTGTACTGTGCTTTAGGCAGGCTACTTTACCAACCGCTGTGTACATCTTCCTTTTGCCTTGCAGTGTTTTTTTCACAGGTCTGCAAGGTGTGTGTGTGAGTGCAGGTGACGCGCTGCAGTTTGCTCGGCATACAACGCTGTATGTAGGCATCTGCACATGTCACTCTCACACTCTTTTTTTTTTCTTTCTTTAGTGTAATTCTTGCTGCTCAATTCAATTGAAATTATAGTGTGACGTGCTTCCATCCGTATCCAATACATTGGTTGAAAACACTGTAGAAGGACACAAAAAGCCCTTTCACAGCTAAGAGTTGTGTTCACTGTAGTCTGAGATTTTAATTTATTCAATTTTGATCATGCTCAAGTTACTTCTTCAAGCAATGCTGCTTGTACTCTGCTGAGCGTGTCTTACTGCCTCATCCTTGTCATTTTTCTCTAATTGGTGTACATGTACATCAAAGTAGTCTTCATTTTGATCGAAATCCAAGCAGGTACCCGGACACTGTATGGCTGCTTTTATACGGTGGACTGGCTCCAACATTCAATAACACTTAAGATGCAATTGGGCACCTTGTCAAGGCCCAATCCTCTTCTCCCTCTGATATAATAATAATAATAATCTTTATTTATATAGCGCCAACATATTCCGCAGCGCTTTACACTTTAACAGTTTCAAAACACAAGTCATAGGTAACAACGTTAACAATACAATAATTAAAGTAAAATAAGCCGACCCTGCTCGTGAGAGCTTACAATCTACAATGAGGTGGGGGAGTTACAAAGTACAGGTGTGTGTATATATAATGGTGCATTTCCAATGATGGTCCAGCCATCTTGAGGGAGTGAGGCATGGATGGAGATAGTGAATGGGCTCCACATACACACTTAAACATAGAACGACTTTGGTTATTGAATGTCATAGGCCACTCTGAACAAATGTGTTTTGAGGGAGCGCCTGAAACCAGGCAAATTGTGGATAGTCCTAATTTCTTGTGGTAGAGCATTCAAGAGGATTTGCGCAGCGCGGGAGAAGTCTTGTAGTCGGGAGTGGGAGGTACGGATTACTGCAGAGGTTAGTCGAAAGTCATTTGCAGAGCGCAGCAGTCGGTTAGGCCGATAGATAGAAATGAGGGAGGAGATGTAGGGGGGTGCTGCACTGTGGAGAGCTTTGTGGGTGAGAACCAGTACTTTGAATTGGATCCTATAATGAATGTGCAGCCAGTGTAAGGACTGGCGAAGAGCGGACGCGTCCGAGTACCGATTAGCCAGATGGATGACCCTGGCTGCTGCATTAAGGATGGACTGGAGAGGGGATAGTCGAGTAATGGGGAGGCCAAGTAATAGAGCATTGCAGTAGTCCAGGCGGGAGTGGATCAATGCTACAGTGAGGGTTTTTGTTGTTTCCATGGTGAGAAAAGGGCGGATTCTAGAGATGTTCTTTAGGTGTGTAGACGGCAAATATCTAACAAACAGGTCATGCTGGAGAGACTTGCACCTACTGCCACTCAGGGTCTTCAGCTCCTTTGTGAGAAACTAATGTTTGGCCAGCCAGTATATCAAATTAAGTTCATGAGAAATGGGAACTGTGGTTGGCTTCACTTTTGGTACTGGCTGGGTGCTAATACCAAACCATGGTGTGGCATTCAATGGATATTCCTGGCTGGTTGGAGACAAGCTCATTCCCACAGAAAAGTACCTGAAAGCTAAGGAGATGGTGGCCTCTCTCAACATGAAGGAGTTTGCTGACAACTTTATCTCTCTTGCTGACAACTTTATCTTCCAAAAGGTAATGGAGAAAACAAGGGGATCTGCTACCTTGGATCTAATCCTCATAAACAGGGAGGAAATGGTGGAGGAGGTAAGAGTGGCTGGGACCCTAGGAGGTAGTGACCATGCTATTTTAGAATTTTGGATAACAAGAGGAGGAAGACCTGTGAAGACTCAGACGTCAAGGTTAGATTTCAGAAAGGCAGATTTTAAGGAACTCAGAAAGAGAATTGGAGGGATCCAATGGCTGGATATCCTTAAGGACAAAAATGTCCAGGAAGGATGGAAAATCTTGAAAAATGAGATTCTCAAAGCACAATCGTTAACAATTCCAAAAAGAGGGAAGAATGGGAAGCATTTAAGGAAACCAGGATGGATGAACATAGAACTTAAACACATGCTAAAAAGGAAGAAAGAAATGTTTATCAAATGGAAAGAGGGAGGCATATCTAAAGAAGAATATAATGCCGTCTGCAGAACCTGCAGGGCACAAATCAGATTATCTAAAGCTGACAATGAATTAAGGCTTGCAAGTGACGTCAAAAGCAACAAAAAAGGATTTTGGGGATACGTCAAAAGTAAAAGAAAAGTCAAAGATGCTATAGGATTTTTACAGGATGAAAATGATGAAATGGTAAGTCAGGATGTTGAGAAGGCTGAACTTTTAAATTCCTATTTTGCATCTGTTTTCTCTCAGAAAGGAAATGTAACATCAACTGATCTTCACTGTCCTATTAAAGGAATAGAAGAATCCAGGATATCTATAAACAGAAAGACAGTGAGGAAACACTTAGCTAACCTAAGTGAATTCAAGTCTCCAGGTCCAGATGAATTACACCCCAGGGTACTGAAGGAGATAGCAGAAGAAATTCTTGAACCACTGTCCATAATCTTTGAAAATTCTTGGAGAACAGGAGAAGTCCCAGAAGACTGGAGAAGAGCAAATGTTGTTCCTATCTTCAAAAAGGGGAAGAAGGTGGACCCAGGGAACTACAGGCCGGTGAGTCTGACTTCTATACCAGGAAAGATCTTTGAACAAATTATTAAAGAACATGTATGCAAGTACCTGGATAAGAATGAAGTGATTAAACAGAGTCAGCATGGGTTTGTAACTAATAAGTCA
This sequence comes from Oophaga sylvatica, assembly GCA_033576555.1. Taxonomy (NCBI): domain Eukaryota; kingdom Metazoa; phylum Chordata; class Amphibia; order Anura; family Dendrobatidae; genus Oophaga; species Oophaga sylvatica. The sequence continues at coordinate 396,683,827 of JARQOD010000004.1, forward strand.
TGTCAGACTAACTTAATTTCCTTCTATGACAGAATCACTGACTGGGTGGATCAGGGAAATGCTGTAGATATAGTATATCTTGACTTCAGCAAAGCATTTGACAAAGTATCTCACACAATCCTTATTGAAAAAATGACTAAGTATGGAATGGACAAGGCAACTGTTAGGTGGATTCATAACTGGCTTAGTGATCGGACCCAAAGAGTGGTTGTAAATGGCTGCACATCCAGTTGGAAGAATGTCTCAAGTGGGGTACCACAAGGCTCTGTTTTGGGCCCTGTATTGTTCAACATCTTTATCAATGATTTAGATGAAGGAATTGAGGGTAAACTGATCAAATTTGCTGATGACACAAAGCTAGGAGGGGTAGCTAATACTAGAGAAGAGAGAGAGAGGATTCAAAAAGATATACATAAACTGGAGCAGTGGGCAGCAAGTAACAGAATGGATTTTAACAGGGAAAAATGCAAAGTACTACATCTGGGCAATAAAAATGAAAAAAGCATATACAAAATGCGAGGAATAGGGCTAAGTAACAGCACATGTGAAAAAGACTTGGGTATACTAATTGATCACAGACTGAACATGAGTCAACAGTGTGATGCAGCAGCAAAAAAGGCAAATGCAATTCTAGGATGTATCAACAGAAGCATACAGTCTAGATCACGTGAGGTCATTATTGCCCTCTACTCCTCTTTGGTCAGACCTCATCTGGAATACTGTGTCCAGTTTTGGGCACCACATTTTAAAAAAGACATCAACAAACTGGAGCAAGTTCAGAGAAGAGCCACCAGAATGGTGACCGGTCTGCAAACCATGTCCTATGAGGAACGGTTGCAGGATTTGGGAATGTTTAGCTTGCAAAAAAGAAGACTGAGAGGAGACTTAATAGCTGTCTACAAATATCTCAAGGGCTGTCACATTGTAGAAGGATCATCTTTATTCTCATTTGCGCAAGGAAAGACTAGAAGCAATGGGATGAAACTGAATGGGAGGAGACACAGATTAGATATTAGAAAAAACTTTTTGACAGTTAGGGTGATCAATGAGTGGAACAGGCTGCCACAAGAGGTGGTGAGTTCTCCTTCAATGGAAGTCTTCAAACAGAGGCTGGATAGACATCTGTCTGGGATGATTTAGAGAATCCTGCTTTGAGCAGGGGGTTGGACCAGATGACCCAGGAGGTCCCTTCCAACTCTACCATTCTATGATTCTATGATTCTATGATTCTATGCTCGTTGTCTAGGAGACCGACCACCCCTGCTGTGTACCTTGTCAACGTTGTGTTGAAGCTTGCAAGGATTAAGAGGTTACAGTGGTAAGTCTGGTTTTTACTAAAGATCCTGCTGTGTATTATAGTTTTTATGTTTTAAAAAAAATGTATCTTAGGAATCTAATATATAAAGCTGAATGTATGTATGTGTGTATGTATGTGGGTATGTTTGTCCGGGATTGGAATCCGCACCGTCGCACTTACGGGCATGAAATTTTGCACGCCCGCACGTCTCGACCCAAAAGCGTCCTAGGCTATGTTTTGAATCGAAATTTTAACCCCGCGCGTTCCAAATCGCCAAACAATTTTGGCCCTATCTACATAATGGGGAGAAAGCTGAATGCTTGTGTGTATGTCCGGCATAGGAATCTGCATTTACGGGCATGAAATTTTGCACACCCACACGTCTCGACCCCGGGAGCGTCATAGGCTAGGTTTTGAGTCGAAATTTTAACCCCGCGCATTCCAAATCGGCAAATAATTTTGGCCCGGGATAGGAATCTGCACCGTTGTACTTACGGGCATGAAATTTTGCATGCCCGCACATCTCAACCCCAGGAGCATCATAGGCTATGTGTTGAATGGAAATTTTAACCCCTGCACGTTCCAAATCGCCAAACAATTTTGGCCCTATCTACATAATGGGGAGAAAGCTGAATGCTTGTGTGTATGTCCAGCATAGGAATCTGCATTTACGGGCATGAAATTTTGCACACCCGCACGTCTCGACCCCGGGAGCGTCATAGGCTAGGTTTTGAGTCGAAATTTTAACCCCGCGCATTCCAAATCGGCAAATAATTTTGGCCCGGGATAGGAATCTGCACCGTTGTACTTACGGGCATGAAATTTTGCATGCCCGCACATCTCAACCCCAGGAGCATCATAGGCTATGTGTTGAATGGAAATTTTAACCCCCGCACGTTCCAAATCGCCAAACAATTTTGGCCCTATCTACATAATGGGGAGAAAGCTGAATGCTTGTGTGTATGTCCGGCATAGGAATCTGCATTTACGGGCATGAAATTTTGCACACCCGCACGTCTCGACCCCGGGAGCATCATAGGCTGTGTTTTGAGTCGACATTTTAACCCCACGTGTTCAAAATTGCGCGCATTAAAAACACACACACGTCTGGTATTTTTATCTTTTAAAAATAAATATCTGATTAATAACCAGCCAAACTACAAGACCAATTTGTTATAAATTTGCCATATAGGGAAATAAGACAGATGTCAGTCACATGAGCTGTATATTATTTGTATGTGTGAGGTAATATATACTGCCAGAGGGGAATGTTTTCTGTTGGCTGGGGATTTATCAGGCTGCCTATAGCAACCAATCACAGCTCAGCTTCTATTTTGCCATAGGTCATTAATATGAGCTCTGTTTGGTTACTATAGGCAACAGAGGACATTGTCAGTATAAGAAAGCTTGTGTGAGGTAATAGGATTTCAGTTACTATGCTTGGCCAATGTTGGTGTAATGACTGATGTAAGTCACATCACCTGTATGTGGGAGGATATATATATAGTAGCAGCCACAGCTTTGTCCTTCTATGTTGCTATCCTGATGAGGGCACAGTTAAGTACATTAACCCGGGCGAAGCCGGGTACTACAGCTAGTGTTAAATAAATTTGTTATTTTTTTGGTTAAATACAATGTATGTTATGAATGTTAAATAATAATTTTTTTTGTTTTTTTATAAAATAAAATGTATGTTATGAATGTTAAATAACTTTTTTTTTTTTCAGGTATTTGATCTACCGTAGCTAGTTGCTGATCGTTGACTCTACACCCCTCTCCCCAGAATGTTACTCGGGTTATGGGGAGAAAATCACCGCTATTCCAGACTGATTTCATGTTAATGTGTCTGGCTCTTACACAGCACACAGCACTTGATGTTAGTTTATCTTTTTCCTAAATTATTTGTTACACTGCCCTTCTCACATTTTATTTTCACTTTTTTTTTTAAGCACAAGTTTTTTTACACTTCCTTGTTCTGTAAGTAGGCTTAATGGTTAAATGTTTTATACAAGTTTTTTTACACTTCCTTGTTCTGTAAGTAGGCTTAATGGTTAAATGTTTTATACTAGATGTAAATATGTAACATGTAAATTTTAGATTAAGATTTTGCAAATTATTAGGTCCACACCATCAGGCTCTTTCGTCCCCTCTCCCTCAGAGTAGCGGTAATATATCGGACCCCAGGCTCGCCCAGTTCCTTGACCACTTCTCTGCCTGGCTGCCGCACTTTCATGTCCTCAGAAGTATCAACCCTTATCCTTGGAGACTTCAACATCCCCATTAACAGCCCTACTTCCACACTCAAAACACATTTGTTCAGAGCGGCCTATCACATTCACTAATCAAAGTCATTCTATGTGTAACTGTGTGTGTGTGTAGCCCATTCACTATCTCCATCCATCCCTCACTCCCTGAAAATGGCTGGACCATCATTGTAAATACACCATTGTATATAAACAACTGTACTTTGGAGCTCCCCCTCCTCATTGTAGATTGTAAGGTCTCACGAGCAGGGGCGGCTTATATTGCTTTAATTATTGTATTGTTAACGTTGTCACTTATGACTTGTGTTATGAAACTGTTAAACTGTACAGCGCTGCGGAATCTGTTGGCGCTATATAAATAAAGATTATTATAGTAGAGGCCCACTCAGTAGTGGTGAAGTGAACGGCGCAAATTGCGAGTTGATTGCGACTGATGCAGCTGATACTCCATTACTGCTGGCTGCTGCTCACACAACCGCTCCAACATATGTAACGTGGAATTCCACCTGGTGGGTACGTCACATATGATGCGATGTTCAGGAAGGCAAAATCTGCGTTGCAGAGCTGCAATGCGCGATCTGGCCATGGTGGAACGTCGCAAGTTAGCGCACTGTAGGCGGACCTTGTGCAGCAGTGCATCAAGATCCGGATAGTCCCTCAAAAAACTCTGGACGACCAAGTTTAGCACATGTGCCAGACATGGTATGTGAGTGACGTTGCCTAGGCCCAGACCTGCCACCAGATTTCGGCCATTGTCACACACTACCAAGCCTGGCTGGAGATTCGCTGGCAAAATACACGTCGCTCTCTTGCTTTATTGCATTCCAGAGCTCCAGCGCTGTGTGGCTTTGATTCCCCATGGAAATTAATTTCAGGACGGCCTGTTGACGTTTGGCCACGTCTGTGCTCATATCGGTCAACAGGCTCGCTGTCTGGGTGTTATGTTTGACACCAATCTCTCCTTCACCTCCCATATACAATCTGTTGCCCGCTATTGCCGCCTACACCTAAAGAACATCTCTCCCGAATCCAAGACTTCTCCCGCGCTGCGCCAATACTGTGGAATGCTGTACCCCAAGAAATTAGAACTATCCACAATTTGCATGTTATTGGGCGCTCACTCAAAACACATTTCTTCAAGGTCTTCCCTCTCCTAGTGTATCCTCACCCATCCCTGTAGACTCTGAGCCCTTGCGGGCAGGGTCCTCTATCCTTCTGTACTTGTGTGTGCCTTGTATTGCTCATGTTTACTGTACTTGTCTATACTTGCCCCTCTTCACATGTAAAGCGCCATGGAATAAATGGCGCTATAAAAATCTATAATAATAATAGCGGCCTATCACCTTCACTAATCAAAGTCATTCTATGTGTAAGTGTGTGTGTGTAGCCCATTCACTATCTCCATCCATCCCTCACTCCCTCAAAATGGCTGGGCCATCATTCTAAATACACCATTGTATATAAACACCTGTACTTTGTATCTCCCCCACATATTTGTAAATTGTAAGCTCTCACGAGCGTGTGCGGATTATATTGCTTTCATTATTGTATTGGTAACGTTGTTACTTATGACTTGTGTTCGGAAACTGTTAAACTGTAAAGCGCTGCGTAATCTGTTGGCGCTATATAACTAAAGATTCTTATTAAGCGTTCACGGGTCCATGTGGAGGTAGACCGTGACGGCTCCTGCAACGATGTTTCTGAGGAACTGGAGAAGGAGGAGTCAATGTGTACAGACTTGATTCCTGCAATCCTTGTAGTTGCCTGAACACGTACAGCGCCACTCGCAAGATCTGTACCCGGCTCCACAACATTGACCCAATGGGCAGTAAGGGAAAGGTATCGTCCCTGTCCATGGGTACTGGTCCACGCAGCGGTGGTCAGGTGGACATTGCTACTGACGGAGTTTAGTAGCGCATGTTTAATTTTAACCTCAACAACATGGTTTTGCAGACCAGGGACGGCTTGCCTGCTGAAATAAAATCAGCTTGGCACATTGTATTGTGGGACTGCCAATGCCATTAAGTTCCGTAAATTGTCAGTCTCCACCAGCCTGAATGACAGCATTTCAAGGGACAGGAGTTTTGCAATGCCAGCATTCAGAGCCTGTGGTCGTGGATGGTTTGCCGAGATTGGGCCTACACCCGATACGCCACAACCTGACACCCACAGATAAACAAGCCATAAAATCTCTGAAAGATAACCCCAACATTATTATTAAACAAGCAGATAAGGGGGGTGCTATCGTTATTATGAATAAGACCCAATCTATTGCCGAAATTCATAGACAACTGTCAGTTAACCTAACCTACAGACAACTCAATTGTGACCCTACATTTTACATCTGTCAAAAAATTGATCGTATCCTGACAAAACATCTTTAATTGATCACCATAGACTGTAAGACTATGACATTCCTTAATATTCAATACCCCATCACCCCTGTTTTCTACACACTCACAAAAATCAACAAAAAACTACATTATCCACCCGCATACCCTAGAGGGATAATTCTCCGTGTTCTACAGTATCACCCAAATGTTTAACATGTTGCCTAATTCCTATGTATATATATTCTTCACCCTATGTATATATTGTATATACAGGTCCTTCTCAAAAAATTAGCATATAGTGCTAAATTTCATTATTTTCCATAATGTAATGATTACAATTAAACTTTCATATATTTTAGATTCATTACACACCAACTGAAATTTTTCAGGTCTTTTATTGTTTTAATACTGATGATTTTGGCATATAGCTCATGAAAACCCAAAAATCCTGTCTCAAAAAATTAGCATATTTCATCCGTCCAATAAAATAAAAGTGTTTAAAACAAAATAAAAAAAAAAACATCAAATAATAATGTTCAGTTATGCACTCAATACTTGGTCGGGAATCCTTTTGCAGAAATGACTGCTTCAATGCGGCGTGGCATGGAGGCAATCAGCCTGTGGCACTGCTGAGGTGTTATGGAGGCCCAGGATGCTTCGATAGCGGCCTTAAGCTCATCCAGAGTGTTGGGTCTTGCGTCTCTCAACTTTCTCTTCACAATATCCCACAGATTCTCCATGGAGAGTTGGCAGGCCAATTGAGCACAGTAATACCATGGTCAGTAAACCATTTACCAGTGGTTTTGGCACTGTGAGCAGGTGCCAGGTCGTGCTGAAAAATGAAATCTTCATCTCCATAAAGCATTTCAGCCGATGGAAGCATGAAGTGCTCCAAAATCTCCTGATAGCTAGCTGCATTGACCCTGCCCTTGATGAAACACAGTGGACCAACACCAGCAGCTGACATGGCACCCCACACCATCACTGACTGTGGGTACTTGACACTGGACTTCAGGCATTTTGGCATTTCCTTCTCCCCAGTCTTCCTCCAGACTCTGGCACCTTGATTTCCGAATGACATGCAAAATTTGCTTTCATCAGAAAAAAGTACTTGGGACCACTTAGCAACAGTCCAGTGCTGCTTCTCTGTAGCCCAGTGCTGCTTCTCTGTTTCTGGTTCAAAAGTGGCTTTACCTGGGGAATGCGGCACCTGTAGCCCATTTCCTGCACACGCCTGTGCACGGTGGCTCTGGATGTTTCTACTCCAGACTCAGTCCACTGCTTCCGCAGGTCCCCCAAGGTCTGGAATCGGTCCTTCTCCACAATCTTCCTCAGGGTCCGGTCACCTCTTCTCGTTGTACAGCGTTTTCTGCCACATTGTTTCCTTCCAACAGACTTCCCATTGAGGTGCCTTGATACAGCACTCTGGGAACAGCCTAATTGTTCAGAAATTTCTTTCTGGGTCTTACCCTCTTGCTTGAGGGTGTCAATGATGGCCTTCTGGACATCAGTCAGGTCGGCAGTCTTACCCATGATGGCGGTTTTGAGTAATGAACCAGGCAGGGAGTTTTTAAAAGCCTCAGGAATCTTTTGCATGTGTTTAGAGTTAATTAGTTGATTCAGAAGATTAGGGTAATAGCTCGTTTAGAGAACCTTTTCTTGATATGCTAATTTTTTGAGACAGGATTTTTGGGTTTTCATGAGCTGTATGCCAAAATCATCAGTATTAAAACAATAAAAGACCTGAAAAATTTCAGTTGGTGTTTAATGAATCTAAAATATATGAAAGTTTAATTTTAATCATTACATTATGGAAAATAATGAAATTTAGCACTATATGCTAATTTTTTGAGAAGGACCTGTATTATCCATTGTCATTGACTGTAAATTTTTCTATCTCTTCCAGCGACTATTTGATAAAGGCCACTGCGTTGCCCAAAACGTCAGTCAGTCGTCTCATAGCTATTTTCTTTTTTCACATCAAGTGTGCAATAAAAATTTCAAATTTAACCATGACATATGCAGTTAAACTTGTGCTGTGATTCTCGATAGACTGTACATCTTCAGTGTGTCTTTGTAACTCAACTACGTGTTTTCTACGCACAATTTTAGACATATTTGTGGTATTGAGGTTACTGACACTTTACCTCTTTTTACTTTTTGATTACACAGCTTGCATTTGACATAGCAAATATCATCTGCAAGTGTGTGAAAAAAGGACCACGCAGTGCAAGTCCTGGGAGCGTCCGTTTAGACTTTTGGAAGAGAAATCCGAACAGGTGCCAAAATGGAGGCTACAGGCAACAGAGTATGCAGCCTAACTCTGTCATGTGTGCATTGCCACGAAGATCGTCGCGGTTGCACATTTTGACTTCTCACAGCTGAGCTGCTGTTTCTTTGTGTTTGGCAGCTAGGGAGTTAATTCTGTCTGTGCTCGGTGCTGGGACTGGGTGCAGTTTCTCCCGGCTGCAATTGATTATTTGTTGATTGGTTTCCTTTAAATTCCTGGTTGTCTGCTTGGGGAGTTGCCAGTGAAACCTTCATGCAGACCACAGATAGGAATGAATCTGTATAGACTTTAGTTGTGAGCTCCTTAGTTGTTCTAAGCTCAACTTGGTTAGAGTTTATTTCCCAGACCATTTATGTTCCTTTGGTGTTTGAGTGTGTATGCAAGCGAGTGTTATCCTGTCTGTCTTATATGTCTAATCTGTGTATTTAGCTGAGATCAGCCCATATCCCTTTGGTGGTAGTCAGGATCCTTCTTAGGACTGATTACAGGGTTCAGGGTCTGATAGGAGACAGGGTTAGGTTGGAGACTTGGACCTCTGAACCATTATCAGTACCTCCAAGGTGAGGGATTAGTTAGGACCCCAGTTTAGGGTCAGGTTAGATCCCGGTCCACCTCTTTCCTGTTTCAGCTCATCAAGTCCTCAAGATTAACCCTGAGTTCAGCAGATATCGTGTCAGGTAAATCTATTCTATACTTACATGCTGATGTTGCTATACTAGTTGTTGTATAGAGTGTTGTTCCTGTATTAATAGTTTACTGACATTGTATACATATCATTAGACAGCGTGACATTTTCACTGGCCATAAAAATTATCTCCAGTTACCATGGATCCAGTAGCCCAGCTGGCTCTGCAGTTGCAGGGATTATCCATGGAGCTGACGGACATTAAGTCCAATGTTTTGTCTCCCCTGGAGCAAACCAGAGTTGAACCTAAAGTAGCTCTCCCGGACAGGTTCACTGGTGGGCGAGACAAATTTTTCACCTTCCGGGAGGCATGTAAATTGTATTTTCGGCTTCGGCCTCGATCATCAGGGAGTGAGGAGCAGAGAGTGGGAATTGTTATCTCACTTCTGCAAGGGGACCCTCAATCCTGGGCATTTTCCCTTCCTCCGGGATCCCCGGCTCTACTGTCTGTAGATCAATTTTTTACTGCCCTGGGATTGGTATATGATGACCCAGATCGGGTCTCTCTTGCTGAGACAAAATTACGTAAGATACAGCAGGGAGATCGTCCGGCAGAGGAATTTGCTTCTGAGTTTCGTAGATGGGCCACAGATACTCAGTGGAATGACCCAGCTCTTAGGAGCCAGTTTTGTCATGGGCTTTCTGATAAATTAAAAGACGTTTTGGCTCAGTATGAGTCTCCTCCTTCTCTGGAGGCTGCTATGGCCTTAGCTATCCGTACTGATAGACGGCTTCGGGAGAGGGGTGAGGTAACCCCACTCCCTGTTGTTTCTCCACCTACCACTAAAGTCCCTTATGTTGAGGTTCCCCTTGTCTGTTCGGATGAGCCTATGCATGTGGGAGGGACATCATTTCGTAGGAGGGGATTGGCGGTACGCCGCAGGACTAGAAGATGTTTTTTCTGCGGGAAAGAGGGACATTTTGTTGGAGAATGTCCATCCCGTGCCTTGTTGAGCCAAAAGTTGCCGGAAAACTGTTAATCCCAGGTTGTGTGGTGGACGACAACCTGGGAGTATGTATTTCATCCGCCAGTTCTTCTCAGTTCCTTGTACCAGTGGAGGTGGTAGTTGGTACGAGAGTGGAGAGATTGTCTGTTCTTCTTGATAGTGGTTCCGGGGCTAATCTGGTTGACGCTCAGTTTGCTCAGGCTCAAGGTATGCATCTGAGTGTATTGGTCAAACCGATCCCTATATTCTCCATTGACGCCAGGCCTCTCGGCCAAGGTAGCTTTGTTCATGAGGTTCATAACATTGACCTTCGGGTAGGGGCAATACATAGGGAACAATTATCTTGTTATGTGTTGGAGGGTCTACCTACTCCCATTGTGTTGGGACTTCCTTGGTTGGTTAAACATAACCCTGTGATTAATTGGCAGTCCAGAGAAATAAGCCAATGGGGTGAGTTTTGCAAAAGCAACGGCATGAACACAGTCATCAGTGCGGTCGTGCCTAGTACATTGCCTCCTTTTTTGGAGGATTTTGGGGATGTTTTCTCTGAGGAGGGGTGTCAGGAGTTGCCTCCTCATCGCGTGTATGACTGCTCTATTAATCTCCTTCCTGATGCTAAGTTGCCTAAAGCTAGGTTGTATAATCTTTCTGGTCCTGAGAGGCAGGCTATGAAAGATTATATTTCTGAAAGTCTGGCCAAAGGGCATATTAGACCTTCATCTTCCCCAGTAGCCGTGGGGTTCTTCTTTGTGAAGAAGAAAGATGGAGGCCTACGCCCTTGCTTGGATTTCCGCGAACTTAATCGGATTACTGTTCGAGATCCGTATCCGCTCCCACTTATTCCTGATCTCTTCAATCAAATTGTTGGCGCCAAATGGTTTTCTAAATTGGATCTCAGGGGGGCGTATAATCTGATTAGGATAAAAGAGGGGGATGAGTGGAAAACGGCGTTTAACACGCCGGAGGGACATTATGAGAACCTTGTCATGCCTTTTGGTCTGACTACTGCACCAGCAGTATTCCAACATTTTGTTAATGACATTTTTCGTCACCTTGTGGGGCTGTTTGTGGTTGTATATTTGGACGACATTCTAATTTACTCGCCAGATCTTGTGTCTCATCAGGAGCATGTGAGACAGGTGTTGCAGATCTTGCGAGACAATAAACTATACGCCAAACTGGAGAAGTGTGTATTTGCCGTACAGGAACTTCAGTTTTTGGGTTTTTTGGTGTCAGCCTCCGGTTTCCGTATGGACCCTGAAAAGGTGAGAGCAGTGCTTGAATGGGATCAGCCAGGGGATCTTAAGGCTCTGCAGCGTTTTTTGGGGTTTGCTAACTACTACCGGAAATTTATTTGTAATTTCTCATCTGTCGTCAAACCTCTCACTGACATGACAAGAAAAGGGACGGATTTTTCTAAATGGTCGGACAAAGCTTGCCAAGCCTTTTCCTCTTTGAAGAAATGTTTTGCTTCGGCACCCGTTCTCATCCAACCAGATGCATCTCAGCCGTTCATTGTGGAGGTGGATGCGTCTGATGTAGGGGTGGGTGCTATATTGTCCCAGGGTCCGTCCCCTGGTAAATGGCATCCGTGCGCTTTCTTTTCTAAGAAATTGTCGTCCGCCGAAAGGAATTATGATATCGGCAATAGGGAACTTTTGGCCATTAAGTTAGCTTTTGAAGAATGGCGTCACTTTTTGGAGGGGGCAGTCCACCCGGTTACCGTTATTACTGATCACAAGAACCTGTTGTATTTGGAATCCGCTAAGCGTCTGAATTCCAGACAAGCTCGATGGTCGTTGTTTTTTACCAGGTTTAATTTTGTCGTCACTTATCGCCCGGGGTCTAAGAATGTAAAGGCTGATGCCTTGTCTCGCAGTTTCCCAGGGGCCGGGAAAACGGATGACCCGAGTCCTATCCTTCAGGAGGGGGTGGTAGTGTCGGCTGTATTTTCTGAGCTTGAGGAGGAGGTGTTAGAGGCTCAGAGGGACGCCCCTGCAGGACCTCCAGGGAGACTGTTTGTCCCAAATCTGTTGAGACAAAAGGTTATTGAGGCACATCATAATTCTGCTCTAGCAGGACATCCAGGGAGTAAGGCTACTTTAGATCTCCTTTCTCGCCGGTTTTGGTGGCCTAATGCTAATAAAGATGTTATAACTTTTGTTGCGTCATGTGGGGTGTGTGCTCGCTCTAAAACCCCTCACACCCGTCCGTCTGGGACCCTTTTACCCTTGAAACTTCCGGAGCGTCCATGGACTCATTTATCTATGGACTTCATTACGGACCTTCCTCCGTCGTCAGGGAATACTGTCATACTGGTGGTTGTTGACAGGTTCAGTAAGATGGCACATTTCGTTGCTCTTCCTGCACTCCCTAATGCTAAAACTCTGGCGCAGGTGTTCATTAGGGAGATCGTTAGACTTCATGGGTTGCCTTCTGATGTGGTGTCAGATAGGGGGTCTCAGTTTGTGTCCAAATTTTGGAGGGCATTTTGTTTACGTCGGGGGATGCAATTGTCATTTTCCTCGGCTTTTCATCCGCAGACCAATGGTCAGACAGAGCGTCTGAATCAGAGCTTAGAGACATATCTCCGGTGTTTTGTCTCAGAGAACCAAGAGGACTGGTCTTCTTTCTTGCCTCTGGCAGAGTTCGCTCTTAACAACAGGCGGAGCGAGTCCACTGGTAAGTCCCCGTTTTTTGGGGCATATGGTTTCCATCCCCAGTTTTGTACTTTCAATGGGGGGGGGCCCTTCTGGGGTTCCTGAGGAGGAGCGTTTCTCGTCGTCACTTGCTTCTGTGTGGAGAGGTGTATTGAATAATCTGAGTGCGATGGGGAACCGTTACAAACGTATGGCTGATAGGAGGAGAGTTTCTGGTCCAGATCTGAATGTGAACGATCTGGTATGGTTGTCTACCAGGAATATAAAACTTAAAGTGCCCTCCTGGAAACTGGGTCCCAGATTCATCGGGCCGTACAGGATCAGTTCCATAATTAATCCTGTGGCATTTCGTCTGGACCTCCCTCCTACGTTTAAAATTCATAATGTGTTCCACAAGTCATTACTTAAAAGGTATGTGGCACCAGTCATACCGTCACCTCTACCTCCTCCTCCTGTGTTGGTCAATGGTAACTTGGAATTTCAAGTATCAAAGATCATTGACTCACGTCTGAATCGCCGGTCCCTTCAGTACTTGGTGCATTGGAAGGGGTATGGTCCAGAGGAGAGGACGTGGGTCCCTGCGTCTGATGTTAACGCAGATCGTTTGGTTCGGACCTTCCACAGAACTCACCCGGGCAGGCCTGGCCCTGAGGGTCCGGAGGCCCCTCGTAGAAGGGGGGGTACTGTCATGTGTGCATTGCCACGAAGATCGTTGCGGTTGCACATTTTGACTTCTCACAGCTGAGCTGCTGTTTCTTTGTGTTTGGCAGCTAGGGAGTTAATTCTGTCTGTGCTCGGTGCTGGGACTGGGTGCAGTTTCTCCCGGCTGCAATTGATTATTTGTTGATTGGTTTCCTTTAAATTCCTGGTTGTCTGCTTGGGGAGTTGCCAGTGAAACCTTCATGCAGACCACAGATAGGAATGAATCTGTATAGACTTTAGTTGTGAGCTCCTTAGTTGTTCTAAGCTCAACTTGGTTAGAGTTTATTTCCCAGACCATTTATGTTCCTTTGGTGTTTGAGTGTGTATGCAAGCGAGTGTTATCCTGTCTGTCTTATATGTCTAATCTGTGTATTTAGCTGAGATCAGCCCATATCCCTTTGGTGGTAGTCAGGATCCTTCTTAGGACTGATTACAGGGTTCAGGGTCTGATAGGAGACAGGGTTAGGTTGGAGACTTGGACCTCTGAACCATTATCAGTACCTCCAAGGTGAGGGATTAGTTAGGACCCCAGTTTAGGGTCAGGTTAGATCCCGGTCCACCTCTTTCCTGTTTCAGCTCATCAAGTCCTCAAGATTAACCCTGAGTTCAGCAGATATCGTGTCAGGTAAATCTATTCTATACTTACATGCTGATGTTGCTATACTAGTTGTTGTATAGAGTGTTGTTCCTGTATTAATAGTTTACTGACATTGTATACATATCATTAGACAGCGTGACAAACTCTCCCTCCTGTTTGTACCATTGGGGCAATTGCTTCCTCAGAGCTGCTGCCACCACCTTCCTGTTCCTCACGCCATGTTGGGTCTTGGACCTCATCATCTCCACTAACCTCTTACAACACCTGCTGCTGTTGGGTGGTCTGGCCACCACCATGCTCAACAGAAACTGGCACCTGAGTCTCATCATCATCAGATGCGTTCTGCGGTGTGCTGACCATCGGCACTGTCTCACCCGCCTCTTCAGATTCAGAGAGACACAGCTGTTGCGCATCACTGCATACTCCCTCTTCTTCACATTCCATAATGCTGCTTGGCTGTGCCCCTGTTTGCAAACCAACAGATTCTGAGAACAGAAGCAGAGACTCAGCTGGCTCCTGTACAGAACTCTCTGACTGACTGGGCAATTTGGCAGGCGGTGAAGAGACAGATGGTTGATCAACAGTGCTGTGTTACTGAGAGGAGGTGGAAGCAATTGAAGTCGATGCATTGGACCCTGGGCTCCAACACCGCCAGTTGTTGCCTGTAAGTTAGCACAGTCAACACTTGCTCCTGTGTTACTGGGGTTGAGTAATGGCAGCTGTTCCCCTGCTGTGTGTACGACAAAAAGTCATGCTGCCTCCACCCTGTCCTCCTCTCATCCCTGGGCTCCAACACCGCCAGTTGTTGCTCGTAAGTAATTGGCACGGGTACTGACTCATGCCCACCCTGTTTACAGCACCACAGCTGTTTCCTGGCAGTGTCAACGTAAATTAGCCTCCAATAAGTTGTCCTGTCATGTTGCATTCCGGTTATCCGACTCTATGGTGCCTGCAGTTTAGGTGATTCCTATGTGTGCTGTGGGATATGTAAATAAAGGCTCTTTCCGTTGTGAAAATAGGACAAGCACCCACTCTAGGACTGTATGATTTGGTAACTGCAGATGGCTTGCGGCCTGTCAACTTACATTTTCATGGGTGCCTTATGGTACCCGTCCGAGTTCCAGTACCGTTAGCTGGTTCTCCACAGTGCCTTTGGCCTAGGTGCCTCCATCTCGGTATCCGAGTTCCAGCAACGTCTGCTGGTCCTTGGTAGTGCTTTGGAGCACAGGTACCTCCTGCTTAGTAACCGTGTCCCAGTAACGTCAGCTGGTCCTCGGTTGTGCCATTGGCTCTTTTCCTTCTGCTGCCCCTCCGGGTTCCAGCACAGTCAGCTGGTCCTCGTTACTTGCATTGGCTCTTGTACCTTCTGCTACCCGTCCGGGTTCCAGTACCGTCAACTGGTTCTCCGCAGTGCCTTTGGCCTAGGTGCCTCCATCTCGGTATCCGAGTTCCAGCAACGTCTGCTGGTCCTTGGTAGTGCTTTGGAGCACAGGTACCTCCTGCTTAGTAACCGTGTCCCAGTAACGTCAGCTGGTCCTCGGTTGTGCCATTGGCTCTTTTCCTTCTGCTGCCCCTCCGGGTTCCAGCACAGTCAGCTGGTCCTCGTTACTTGCATTGGCTCTTGTACCTTCTGCTACCCGTCCGGTTTCCAGTAACGTCAACTGGTTCTCGGAAGTTAGACGACCCTAAAGACCACCCCGAAGAAGATGACGACCCCAAGGACTACGAGCATCAAGCCAACCAGCCTGAACACCATCACAAAGAAGAAATATAAGATTACCCAGAAGAAGATCACCAACAGGAAAAAGAAGGTTACGACAAACTACAAGATACAGAACAAGAGACAGAAGAACAATAAGCAGAAGATCAAAAAGCAGAAGAACATGAAGTATAAGATCAAAATGAAGAGCAAAATATATGCTCTAAATTATAAGCAGAAGAAGACTAAGCAGTGTATGGGGGTGAGTCCGTTCCTCCTCGTGGTGCCCCTGGAAAATGCCTGCTGCTGCAGGCTAAACTGAACACGGACAAATACTGTTGTAATTTAAATCTTTTGTGACAGCAAGAACGGAAGGATGAAAAATTCATACTTTGACAGATTACAAGTACAGGAATCTCTGTCACAAATAAGAATATGATGAAGAAGATGAAGTACAATATGAAGAAGAATAATAGTTTAATAAGAAGAATATGAGTAATGTTAACAAAAGATGAATAGCAAGAAGTTTAAGAAGAAGATAAAGAAGGTGAAGATGAAGAATAATTTGATGAAAAAGATGATGCTGCTGAAGATTATGAAGGAGAAAGTGTGTCAAAAGTTAAAAAGGTGAAGAGCATGGAAGTTGTGAAATATACATATTTGCCAAAATAGAAAAAACGTTAACAACATTGTCAATTTCTTCGTCAATCCGAACATCTTTTAAAAAAAAAATATTTATGCTATTCCATTTGATTGGGTTAAACATCTATGCCTTTAATGTCTCCTCAACCTTCCCCAATACATTCTACATTACTCTTTGTTGTTTTCCTTCATGTACAATTAACCAACAAGGCAAGAATGGGTTTTTTTTAATTCCGATATTTTGTTCCCATAGACTTACATTGGATTTCCGGTATCGGTATCGGGTATCGCCAATATTTTTTGGGTATCGGCGATACCATTCCGATTCCGATACTTTTGGATATCGGAAAGTATCGCTCAACTCTACTCATGGTCGACGGCACTGGCACAGGGCCCCTCATAGTACGCCGGTGTGTCTGACTGCGAGTGGGCCCTCCCACCGTCAGAGACACTTTTTTGTATTATGAGGGGCCCTGTGCCAGCGCCGTCGCCCATGAGTCGGCCCTTGCCACCTGCTCAGGGAACCGGCACTTGCCCGGGTGCGCCAGATGCTGACGCCGGCCCTGGGGGAGGGATTTTTAGGTTTTGTAGTCCGTCCATGCTTGCAAGTGCATGTTCATTAAATAAGCATGCAACTGGTATTCAAATTTCTGAGATTTTTCCCTCGGCTAAAGGTCCTTCCGCACTTCTTACAGATAACCATGGCCTCATCAATAGGATTTTGGTCAAAAAGTGCCACACTGGACTCTTCCTACTATGGTATAAATTTTCAGGGCTTGCACGCTGTGCTAATTTGACCATCTGGCCAAGCTGTCGTGCAACTCTTTTTGTTTTTTTAAGACCTTTTTGGACTGCTACTGGCCTGCCAGATAACAGCTGCTGCGATGTCGATGTCTGCTGCGGATCCTTCTCCTCTTCTGAGCTATTGCCAGCGGCACCCTCTTCCCCCAATGGATGCCAATCCGGGTCAACAACTGGGTCATCCATCACCTCCTCTTCAATTTCATCTGCACCTTCCTCTGTGTCTCCGTGTAAGGTGGTATAGTATGTGGGAAGGGGCACCTGAGTTTCATCACGGTCACATTCTGGCTCAGTAGACTGCGAGGGAAATGTAGTGCTCTGGGTGAATGTACCAGCAGAATCATCTAGCAGTGGCTGTGCATCAGTGCACTCCATCTCTGATTCATGTTGGACTGGGGAATTCAGGATTTGACTTGATAACCCAGACATGGTATGTGAAAAGAGCTCCATGGAGTAATCTGAAGTGTGGGCTGCCGCATCCTTCACTTTTGGTGGGGTGAAGTACACAAGGAAAGGTGTTGTTCCTGACCAGGAGCCTGCACTGACGACTCAGTGCTTGCATTTTTTGAAACTTCAGAAGAGGAGGCGATAGAGCTGGATGCTGTTTCGGCAATGTAAGCCAAAACCTGTTCCTGATGCTCTGGCTTTAAAAGCAGTTTACCTACTCCCAGTAAAGGGAGCCTTCTAGGCCTTCTTGAGCCAGACGATGACGCCGGCTCAACACCTTCTGCCTTAGGTGCTATTGTGCTTATGGCATTTCCAGCAGATGCACAACCACCATCAGTACAAGCTGGCCCCCCCACGTCCGCTGCCTCTTCCACCATACTTCCTCATTTTTGTGAAAAGGTACACAAAATACCAGCAGATATATGTTACTGTATCATAAGCGTACAGCTGTATACAGTCTAGGGATAATTGTAAATCTCCGTATATATTTCAGGAGTCACACACAGACGCTCTCAGGCTCAGTATGGATTACACCAGAATATAAAAAGTAGAAAAAGGGAAATGTATCAGAAGCGTACAGCTGTATGCAGTGTTGGGTAATTTTAAATCTCCGTATATATTTCAGGAGTAACACACACGCTCACAGGCTCAGTATGGATTACACCACAATATGAAAAGCATAAAAAGTGTACTGTAGCAGTAGCGTACAGCTGTATACAGTGTTGGGGTAATTTTAAATCTCCGTATATATTTCAGGAGTAACACACAGGCTCAGTATGGATTACACCACAATATGAAAAGCATAAAAAGTGTACTATATCAGTAGCGTACAGCTGTATAACAGTGTTGGGGTAATTTTAAATCTCCGTATATATTTCAGGAGTAACACACATGCTCACAGGCTCAGTATGGATTACACCACAATATGAAAAGCATAAAAAGTGTACTGTATCAGTAGCGTACAGCTGTATACAGTGTTGGGGTAATTTTAAATATTCATATATATTTCAGGAGTAACACACACGGTCACAGGCTCAGTATGTATTATACCACAATATGAAAAGCATAAAAAGTGTACTGTATCAGTAGCGTACAGCTGTATACAGTGTTGGGGTAATTTAAAATCTCCGTATATATTTCAGGAGTAACACACATGCTCACAGGCTCAGTATGGATTACACCACAATATGAAAAGCATAAAGAGTGTACTGTATCAGTAGCGTACAGCTGTATACAGTGTTGGGGTAATTTTAAATCTCCGTATATATTTCAGGAGTAACACACATGCTCACAGGCTCAGTATGGATTACACCACAATATGAAAAGCATAAAAAGTGTACTGTATCAGTAGCGTACAGCTGTATACAGTGTTGGGGTAATTTTAAATATTCATATATATTTCAAGAGTAACACACACGCTCACAGGCTCAGTATGCATTATACCACAATATGAAAAGCATAAAAAGTGTACTGTATCAGTAGCGTACAGCTGTATACAGTGTTGGGGTAATTTTAAATCTCCGTATATATTTCAGGAGTAACACACACGCTCACAGGATCAGTATGGATTACACCACAATATGAAAAGCATAAAAAGTGTACTGTATCAGTAGCGTACAGCTGTATGCAGTGTTGGGGTAATTTAAAATCTCCGTATATATTTCAGGAGTAACACACACGCTTCACAGGCTCAGTATGGATTACACCACAATATGAAAAGCATAAAAAGTGTACTGTATCAGTAGCGTACAGCTGTAAACAGTGTTGGAGTAATTTTAAATCTCTGAATATATTTCAGGAGTAACACACACGCTCACAGGCTCAGTATGGATTACACCACAATATGAAAAGCATAAAAAGTACTGTATCAGTAGCGTACAGCTGTATACATTGTTGGGGTAATTTTGAATCTCCGTATATATTTGAGGAGTAACACACAGACGCTCTCTTAGTATGGATTTGACCGTAATACACAAGGCAGAAAAACGGTACTGTATCAGAAGATACCAGCTGTATACGGATTTGGGGAAAATTTAAATCTCCGTATATATTTCCGGAGTCACACACAGATAGTCAGCATGTATTTGTCCGTGATACCAGCCGGTACACGGTAGTGTGAGGATCGTACAGCTCTATACGGTGTGGGAAAAAATGAATGCTCGGTAACTGTGCAGAAAAAAATAAAAGTATTAGTGCTGTGAAGGTGCTGTGTTAAAAAGCACTCTGCACAGCAGTGTACACACAGCAATACAGCTAGCAGGCAGCCTAATAATCAGCTCTGCTGCTGCACACAAGCAATTTCTTCCGTCACTGGCAAGCAGCCTAATAATCAGCTCTGCTGCTGCACACAATAAATTCATCCCCTCTCACTGGCAAACAGCAGCCTAATAATCAGCTCTGCTGCTCCACACAAGCAATTCCTCCCCTGTCACTGGCAGGCAGCCTAAGGACCAGCGCTGCTGCACACAACAAAATCCTCCCCTGTCACTGCACACTAGCTGTACAGCTAATCGCTATCAGCACAAGCATAGAATTATTGTTTTTTTACTGCCTCACGCTCTCCCTACTGAGAACCAGCGCCAGCAACTTCTCCCTATGCTAAGATCGGCAGAAGTAAAATGGTGGTTGGCGATGAGGGCTTTTATAGGCACTGTGACGCCACACAAAGCAAGCCAATCACTGCAATGCCCTTCTCTAAGATGGTGGTGGCCGCTGCCCATGTCATCGCGTTGCCCACAGTGTGCGTCCCTGCTCATTGGCTGAGAAAAGGCCTTTCAAGCATTATGGGAAAACCGACTTTGGCTCTCGGGTCGCCGAACACATGGCCAACCTCACGCTATGGTCGGGTTTCGCTCGGTGAAACCTGACTTTGGTGAAAGTCGGTCTTTTTTGAATCTGACCGACCTGTTTCGTTCAACTCCAGTTAGGACGTTAGGATTAAAAGCTGACCAGCGATTTCTCATTTTTCCAACAAAATTTACAAAATAATTTTTTTAGGGACCACCTCACATTTGAACATTTGAAGTGACTTTAGGGAGTCAATATGACAGAAAATACCCAAAAGTGACACCATTCTAAAAACTACACCCCTCAAGGTGTTCAAAACCACGCTTAAGAAGTTTATTAACTCTTCAGGTGCTTCACAAGAACTAAAGCAACGTGGAAGGAAAAAAATTAACAATTAACTTTTTCACAAAAAATTTACTTTAGACTCAAACTTTTTTATTTTCACAAGGGTATCAGGAGAAAATGGATGACAAAATTTATTTAGCAATTTCTCCTGAATACGCTGATACCCTATATGTGGGGAAAAGCCACTGTTTGGGCGCATGGCAGGGCTTAGAAGGGAGGGAGCACCGTTTGATTTTTTGAACACAAAATTGGTTGGAATCGAAGGCGGGCACCATGTCGTGTTTGATGTGCCTGAACAATGGAAACCTCACAATTCTAACTCCAACCCTAACACAGCCTTAACCCCAACCCTAACCTCAACACACCCCTAAACCCAACCCAAACTCTAACCCCAACACCACCCTAACCCCATCGCAACCGTAACCCCCAACACAACCGTAACCCCAGCACAACCCTAACCCCAGCACAACCCTAACCCCAACACAACCCTAACCCCATCCTAACCCTAGCCCCAATCCTAACTGTAGCCCCAACTGTAGCTCTAACCCTAACCCTATCTCTAACTCCAAACGTAACCCTAACTGCAAAGAATGGAAAAAAATAAAAAAAAATATTTCATTATTTTTACCTAAGTAAGGTGGTGACAAAGGGAGTTTTAATTTACTATTTTTTATTTGAATCACTGTAATAGGGTCTATCATATTGATCAAAACGAACCAGTAGAAAAAAATCTATTGGTGCCGGCAAGCAGATCTCGACGGATGCATTTTTTTCCAGGAAGATGACGCAGAGGGTGGGGGACGGAGCAGAAAGGTCCGGGGATAGTGGAGGTACTGGGAGGGCTCGGGGGACCCCATTTCTCTCTCCTCTGATGTGCTAGATCATACACACGTGGTCAAAATTGTTGATACCCCTCATTTAATGACAGAAAAACCCACAATAGTCACAGAAATAACTTGAATCTGACAAACGTAATAATAAATCAAAAATCTATGAAAATGAACAAATGAAAGTCAGAAATTGCTTTTCAACCATGCTTCCACAGAATTAAAAAAAAAGTAAAACTCATGAAATAGGTCTGGACAGACATGTTAAATCAAGGTGTGTCCACTAACTAGCATCACAGGTGTCTACAATCTTGGAATCAGTGAGTGGGCCTGTATAGAGGGCTACAGATACTCACTGTGCTGTTTGGTGACATGGTGTGTATCACACTCAACATGGACCAGAGGAAGCAAAGGAAAGCGTTGTCTCAGGAGATTAGAAAAAAAAATTATAGACAAACATGTTAAAGGTAAAAGTTATAAGACCATCTCCAAGCATCTTGATGTTCCTGTGATTACAGTTGCGCATACTGTATTATTCAGAAATTTAAGCTCAATGGAACTTTAGCCAACCTCCCTGGATGTGGCCACAGGGGGAAAATTGATGACAAATCAAAGAGATGGATAATGCGAATGGTAACAAAAGAGCCCATTAAAACTTCTAAACAGATTAAAGGTGAACTTCAAGCTCAAGGAACATCAGTGTCAGATCTCACCATCCATCATTGTATGAGCCAAAGTGGACTTCATGGAAGACAACCAAGGAGGACACCATTGTTGAAAAAAAATCATAAAAAAGCCAGACTGTAATTTGCCAAACTACATGTTGACAAGCCACAAAGCTTCTGGGAGAATGACCTATAGACAGATAAGACAAAAATTGAACTTTTTAGCAAGGCACATCAGCTCTTTGTTCACAGATGGAAAAATTAAGCATATTAAGAAAAGAACACTGTCCCTACTGTGAAACATGGAGGAGGCGCTGTTATGTTCCAGGGCTACTTTGCTGCATCTGGCACAGAGAGTCTAGAATCTGTTCAGGGTACAATGAAATCTCTAGACTATGAAGGGATTCTAGAGAGAAATGTGTTGCCCAGTGTCAGAAAGCTTGGCCTCAGTCGCAGATCATGGGTCTTGCAACAGGATAATGACCTAAAACACACAGCTAAAAAACCCCAAGAATGGCTAAGAGGAAAACGTTGGACTATTCTGAAGTGAAAACACAACATGAAAAATAGCCTCACCAGATATTGTAAAATGACCAGTGCACTAGCAGGATGCAGCCAGCTCCCATAGATAATTCTGAAGTGGCCTTCTATGAGCCCTGACCTAAATCTTATTGAGCATCTTTGGAAAGAGCTGAAACATGCCGTCTGGAAAAGGCAACCTTCAAACACGAGACAATTAGAGCAGTTTGCTCTTGAGGAGTGGGCCAAAATACCTGTCGAGAGGTGCAGAAGTCTCATTGACAGTTACAGGAATCGTTTGATTGCATTGATTGGATCAAAAGGTTGTGCAACAAAATATTAAGTTAAGGGTACCATCATTTCTGTCCAGGCCTACTTCATGAGTTTTATTTTTTTTTAAATTCTGTGGGACCATGGTTGAAAAGCAATGTCTGACTTTCATTTCTTTATTTTCACAGATTTTTGATTTATTATTACTTTTGTCAAATTCAAGTTATTTCTGTGACCATTGTGGCTTTTTCTGTCATTAAACGAGGGTACCAACAATTTTCACCACGTGTGTATCAGAGGAGAGAGAAATTAACTGAAAATCAGACTTTTTTTTTGCGATCACAAGACTGGGGATGGTTAAAAAACGATCCGAATCATGTTCATGGAGATTTTCCGACGCTGGGGTGCGCTATACACTTATTTCTCAGCGCCGTTAAAAAGCGTCGCTGAGGAATAAGTACTAACTGATGCCGTTAAAAGGCGTATCGGCTGTTGTTAAGGGGTTAAATAACCTTCTGCTCTCAGTCCTGTGTCCCCTGCCTTTCTCCTGGCATAAACAATGTCGTCACCACTGCAGACAGTCATAGACTGCAGATTTGCTGTAGCTTCAACTTTTCCATCCTAATGGAGTAAACACGGTTTTTCCACTTGAATGTAATTGTGAAGGCTGCAACTAATTAGTTGTCCTTGATTGACTGCAGTGGTCATGTGGCATTATTTTTGTCAGGAGATTAGTGGGAAAGGTAAGTGTAGAGACATTATTATTTATGACAGAGGACAGCACTGGGAGCTAAGCATAAATCTTTTTTAAATAGATTTTTTTTTTAAATCTATGCAGAATCCTGGGGTCATTAACAAGGGTTTATCCAACAGTGGCCAACCCCTTTAAGAAAGTGATAAGGTGGTCTGGCATTGTATGTCCTATAGTCTGAAAATTACAGTATTTCAAAAGTATAATTCCTTAAGCTCACATCTGCACTATCCAGAGTACTGTCCTTAGATAGTGGAGCATAGGATACCTGACAGATGTGCACAGTTTTGGACTGGGTTGGCAAAGGCCCACCAGTAACATTGATTCTTGGGGCCCAATGTTCAGGTACTTGCAAAAATAACCTGACCCTAATACACAAATTTACTTTTACCTCTAGGTAATATTAATTTGGCTAGCTTGTTTAATGAATGCTTAGATTATACCTTTTCTGCAAAATTTTGAATCAAATGTAATAGCATTACCCATTAGCACTCCTTCACAGGGGCCTACCGGAGCGTTTTCCTGTTCCCCCGTGGGCCAGTCCAAGCATGGATGTGCATTAATATAATGAAATCCCCTTGTTTACATGTTTTAACTTGTAGGCTATGGCTACATATCAGGCTTCAGCGAGTAGCTGGAGTGAGGAAGCTCTATAGCAGCAGCTATAACAACATGCACTGATATTAGTGTGATCAGTGAATTTTGGGTTGACCTGGGCACAACTGTTATGGCCATTTAGATGAGACAATAATCTGGAACAAGCTTTGTTAGGGTTGTTATCGCTTGTGTAAACATTCTCGCAATCGCCCGAAGACTGAACAAAACGTTTGTTCGTCAGGTGATTGTACAATTCTTGGTGGCATTAAAATCATTGTACTCTGCAGCACATCATCTTGTTGACCTGCTGCCGATAATGATAGTCTATGCTCACAGGGCAATCTTTATTAACAATTGTTCTGTGTCTCAACAGGATTTGCACATGGTAGATTGGCAATCATTTAATGGTCCAGTTAACCCCTTAGTGACAGAGCCATTTTGCAGCTTAATGACAGGGTCAATTTTTCCAATTCTGACCACTGTCACTTTATGAGGTTATAACTCTGGAACGCTTTAACGAATCCCGCTGATTCTGAGATTATTTTTTCGTGACATATTGCACTTCACGTTAGTGGTAAAATTTCTTTGATATGACTTGTGTTTATTTATGAAAAAAATGGAAATATGGCGAAAATTTTGAAAATTTAACAATTTTCAAACTTTAAATTTTTATGCCCTTAAATCAGAGAGATATGTCACACAAATTTCTTAATAAATAACATTTCCCACATGTCTACTTTACATCAGCACAATTTTGGGACCAAAATTTTTTTTTGTTACGAAGTTATAAGGGTTAAAAGTTGACCAGCGATTTCTCATTTTTACAACACCATTTTTATTTTAGAGACCACATCACATTTGAAGTCACTTTGAGGGGTCTATACGATAGAAAATACCCAAAAGTGACACCATTCTAAAAACTGCACCCCTCAAGGTGCTCAAAACCACATTCAAGAAGTTTATTAACCCTTTACGTGCTTCACAGGAACTGAAGCAATGTGTAAGGAAAAAATTAACATTTAACTTTTTTGCAAAAACTTTACTTCGGAACCAATTTATTTTATTTTCACAACTGTTAAAAGAAAAAATGAACCACAAAATTTGTTGTGCAATTTCTCCTGAATAAGCCGATACCCCATATGTGGGGGTAAACCACTTTTTGGGCGCACGGCAGAGGTCGCAAGGGAAGGAGCGACATTTGACTTTTTCAACGCAGAATTGGCTGGACGCCATGTCGCGTTTGTAGAGGCCCTGATGTGTCTAAACAGTGGAAACCCATCACAAGTGACCCCATTTTGGAAACTAGACCCCCTAAGGAACTTATCTAGATGTGTGGTGAGCACTTTGAACCTCCAAGTGCTTCACAGAAGTTTATAACATAGAACAGTGAAAATAAAAAATCATATTTTTTCCACAAAAACAATCTTTTCACCCCAATTTTTATTTTCCCAAGGGTAACAAGACCCCAAAAGTTTTTGTGCAATTTGTCCTGAGCATGCTGATACCCCATATGTGGGGGTAAACCACTGTTTGGGTGCATGGCAGAGCTTGGAAGGGAAGGAGCGCCGTTTGACTTTTTCAGCGCAGAATTGGCTGGACGTGGAGGCGGAGCCTAACTGCACATGAGGAAGGAACTGAACCTGTGAGCTCCTTTCCTCAACCCAGCCAGCTTTAGCATTGTCATAGCGTATCTTTACCCAAAATGGGGAAATCAGGAAGAGAAAAGGCTAAAGACTCCACTGGCACCCCAAAACTCCCAAAAAAGACGGGGGATTTGGATCATTATCTCCGGAGAAAGCCAGCTTCTGCACCAGTGCTTTCACCTAAGATGGCGCCTGGAACCCTCTCTCTGTCTGACGCAGAGGACTCGGATATCGACACTGATGCTTGTTCAGGGCAATCACCCCATAGGCTGGAACGTTCCAACCAGGTCACCCGCTCTTTCATCCGCCGGACCATTGCTCCAGTGCTACAGGAGCTGGCCAGCATTAAGGCGGAGGTGTCACACGTGGGACGCCGTGTGGAGGAGCTGGAGCAGGCACACACTTCCTATGTGGAATTCGGCGATGGTATCTGTACTACGCTCCAGGAACACTCCAAACATCTTAATGCGGCCCTCAGTGCTGCCGAAGACCTTGAGAACAGGAATCGCCGCCGCAATGTGCGTATGAAAGGTATCCCTGAGTCCCATGCTCCCGAGGCCCTGCGCTCTGTGGCACGCACTTTATTCTCTGCATTGCTGGGGGAAGAACCTGCTGAAGCTGTGGTTGTGGAGCGCATTCAACGGACCCTCAGAGCTCGCCCCAGGGACACTGATCCCCCTAGGGACGTTATTTGTGGTATACTGGACTACAATCATACTGCTGCGCTTCTCACTGCCGCGAGGGAACAGGGGTCCCCGATGCTAGATGGATCCCCAGTGGCCTTCTACCAAGATCTGGCCAGTTCTACCCTCCAGAAGCGCCGCTTGTTAAAACCTCTTCTGACCCACCTGAAGGAACATGACGCCCAGTACAGATGGTTGTTCCCCTTTGGGCTCTTTGTCACACGCCACGACAAGAAAGTTACTATATGTCATCCAGAGGACTTACCTACTTTGTGGAAGGCCTTATCCATCCCTTCACTGCCTGTGCCGTCCTGGCTACCTGTTCCGGAGTCGTCCATACCACCGATCCAGCCGCGCCCGGAAGATTGGCGAGTCACCCGCTCCAAGAACAAGTCGCATCGTCGCTCTCTACCTGCACGCGATGACCCAGTTGGAGACTGAGCTGTTACCTGTCTAGCTTGCTGCTCTTGTTCTTACCAGGACATGGTAGACCCAGTGTAATGCCTTTGTTCTGGAGGTCTTATGCCCCCCCTTCTACCTGAAACCTGAGGTTTACATTTTCTACTTTGCAGCCTTCCTGTTGAATTGTTAACTCACTGTGGTTAAATCCAACTTATGATTCTGTTCACTCAGGCTCGTATTTTTCTCCCTTGTCTCTCTCTCCCCACTCTCCTCCCCATTTTTGGACAAGTACATTTCACTATGACCCAGGTTTTCTTGGGTCCCACAAGCTGGCTGAAGGTTATTGCAGGCAGGCTCTTATGCGAACCTTGCATCGCCTCCACTGCCCCCTCCTCCTTCTTCAGGAGGGGTGCAGTGTCTCCCGGCTCCCCTTGTGGATCCGCCTAATTCACATGTCTCCAAATGTTCACAAGCACCGCTACCTATGGTGCTTTATTTTTTGTCTTTGTTTTGATTTTGTTTCTTTTTTGTGTTCTTTCCCTCTTGTGTCCTCCTGTCACACTCCTCTTTCCTTGGGGTCGCTCTGTCCTTGCTACGGTACACCGCTTTATCGCTTCTCTACCCTCCCAATGCACCTCCATGATGACTCCACGTGATATTGTTATTCAATCCTATAATGTTAAGGGTATGAATGCGCCTGCGAAACGTGCGCAGGTTTTACGACTCCTTAAAAAAGATGGTGTCTCTGTTATTTTTATGCAGGAAACACATTTCCGTCACGATCATGTTCCACAACTGTCTCGCTCTTCATTCCCAGTATGGTTCCACAGTTGCAGCGACTCCCACGCGTCGAGAGGGGTGAGTATAGCTTTTTGCCGCAACCTTCACTTTCAGTTGCAAGCGCAGTTGGCAGATACAGATGGTCGATATCTTTTCTTGAAGGGTAAACTGGGAAACACTTTAGTGACTTTTGCTAATATTTATGCGCCCAGTGTTCGCACAGTCGACTGGCTATTATCTACTCTACGTCTTTTACAGCAATTTAAGTCGGGGCTAGTGGTACTGGGTGGAGACTTTAACCTCACTATGGAGCCTCTGGTGGACTCCTCCACGGGCCGCTCCGCCATTTCTTTTCGGAATCTCAGACGACTTAAACTGCTATTGGCGGAGCTGTCCTTGGTGGACGCCTGGAGAGTCCTCCATCCTGACTCTAGGGATTATACGTTTTATTCGACGCCGCATCGCTCATACCAAAGACTTGATTACCTCTTTCTATCACGACGCCACCTGGGGTGTTATTCTACGGCGGATATTGGATCCATGACAGTATCGGACCATACACCTATATCCTTAACACTGGCCTTACCTGGGGTGGGTGGTCTCGGGTACACCTGGCAACTCAATGAGACACTGTTGGACGCTCAAGATAACATAAATGCCATTGAAATACCTCTTCAGGACTTCTTCCATAGAAATTACACTCCAGGCATGTCAATCCCCATCGTCTGGGAAACTCACAAATCTTTTGTCAGGGGTGAATTCATCTCTCTGGCCTCTAGACTTAAAAATCTAGGGAGAAACAAACCGATGCCTTGCTCCTTCAAATTTGCAAATTGGAGTCGCTCCACAAACGATCTCTGTGCCAGCAACACCTCTCCGATCTCCTGTCCTTGCGTATGGCCCTTAAATCCCTACTAAATCTAAAAATTGCGAAAAATTTCTTACACGCAAAACACCGTCTTTATGCTTCAGGTGACAGAGGTGGGAAACTTATGTCCGCTTATGTCAAAGAAACGTCTCCGCGTACATTCATCGTTGAGACGAAGTGCCCTTCGGGTGCCGCACACACTGAGACGACGCAAATCGCGCAAGATTTTCATCAATGCTACGCCGCCTTATATAACTTACATAACCCCATGTATGAATCTGCCCCTACTGTAGACCCCCATCCTGCTATTGTGGACTTTGTCTCCTCCCTGAACCTCCCTAAATTGAAACCTTCCCATCACGCGGAATTGTTATCTCCAATTACAGTGGAGGAAGTAGAGGAAGCTCTGAAGTCTACTCCATCGGGAAAATCTCCTGGCCCAGATGGTCTGACAATACTTTACTATAAAAAGTTTAAAACTACCCTTCTCCCACACCTCACCCGACTTTTTAACGCCTTAATGACTGGCTCCTCCTTTCCTCCCCAATCCCTTTCTGCGGATATAGCTTTAATCCATAAGGAGGACAAAGATCCAGCACAGTAACATAGTTACATAGTAACATAGTTATTAAGGTTGAAGGAAGACTTTAAGTCCATCTAGTTCAACCCATATCCTATCCTAACCTGCCCTAACATGTTGATCCAGAGGAAGGCAAAAAAAAAACCCCAAGTGGCAAACAGTAAGCTTCACATTGGGGGAAAAAATTCCTTCCCGACTCCACATACGGCAATCAGACTAGCTCCCTGGATCAACGCTGTATCTAGGAAACTAGTGAATATAGCCTGTAATATTATACTTTTCAAGAAAGGCATCCAGTCCCCTCTTAAATTTTAGTAAGGAATCACTCATTACAACATTAGACGGCAGAGAGTTCCATAGTCTCACTGCTCTTACAGTAAAGAATCTGCATCTGTGATTATGGCTAAACCTTCTTTCCTCCAGACGTAGAGGATGCCCCCTCGTCCCCGTCACAGGTCTAAGAGTAAAAAGATCATTAGAAAGGTCTTTGTACTGTCCCCTCATATATTTGTACATTGTAATAAGATCACCCCTAAGCCTTCGTTTTTCCAAACTAAATAACCCCAAGTGTAATAACCTGTCTTGGTATTGCAGACCCCCCAGTTCTCTAATAACCTTGGTCGCTCTTCTCTGCACCCGCTCCAGTTCAGCTATGTCTTTCTTATACACCGGAGACCAGAACTGCACACAGTATTCTAAGTGTGGTCGCACCAGTGACTTGTATAGAGGTAAAATTATGTTCTCCTCATGAGCATCTATGCCTCGTCTAATGCATCCCATTATTTTATTTGCCTTGGCAGCAGCTGCCTGACATTGGCCACTAAATTTGAGTTTGTCGTCCACCCATACACCCAAGTCTTTTTCAGTGACAGTTTTGCCCAGTGTTTTACAATTAAGCACATAATTATACATCTTATTTGTTCTACCCAAGTGCATGACCTTACATTTATCCCCATTAAAGCTCATTTGCCATTTATCAGCCCAAGCTTCTAGTTTACATAAATCCTCCTGTAATATAAAATTATCCTCCTCTGTATTTATTACCCTGCAGAGTTTAGTGTCATCTGCAAATATTGAAATACTACTCTGTATGCCCCCTACAAGGTCATTAATAAATATGTTAAAGAGAAGCGGCCCCAATACTGACCCCTGTGGTACCCCACTGCTAACCGTGACCCAGTCCGAGTGTGCTCCATTAATAACCACCCTTTGTTTCCTATCCATGAGCCAGTTCTTAACCCACTTACACATATTTTCCCCTATCCCCATTGTTCTCATTTTATGTATCAACCTTTTGTGTGGCACTGTATCAAAAGCTTTTGAGAAGTCCATGAACACCACGTCCACTGCATTCCCTTGGTCCAGTCCTGAACTTACCCCTTCATAAAAGCTTATCAGATTAGTCTGACAAGAACAGTCCCTCGTAAACCCATGCTGATACTGTGTCATGAGGTTATTCAGCTTCAGATACTCCAAAATAGTATCCCTTAAAAAACCCTCCAGGATTTTACCCACAGTAGATGTTAAGCTCACTGGCCTATAATTTCCAGGTTCAGTTTTTGCCCCCTTTTTGAATATTGGCACCACATTTGCTATACGCCAGTCCTGTGGTACAGACCCAGTTATTATGGAATCTTTAAAGATTAAAAATAATGGTCTATCTATAACTGTACTTAATTCCTGCAGTACTCGGGGGTGTATCCCATCCGGACCCGGGGATTTGTCAACTTTAGTGATTTTTAGACGCCCCCGTACTTCCTGCTGGGTTAAGCATGTGACATTTAATGGAGAAATTTTTTTATCTCTGATCATGTTATCTGTCATGGGATTTTCTTGTGTAAATACAGTTGAAAAAAAGTCATTTAGCATATTGGCTTTTTCCTCATCCTCATCCACCATTTCACCCAGACTATTTTTAAGGGGACCAACACTATCATTTTTTAGTTTCTTGCTATTTATGTAGTTAAAGAATATTTTGGGATTATTTTTACTTTCTCTGGCAATGAGTCTCTCTGCCTCAATCTTTGCTGTCTTGATTTGCTTTTTACAGAATTTATTCAGTCTTCTGTATTTATTTAATGCCTCTTCACTACCTACTTGCTTTAATTCCCTAAACGCTTTCTTTTTGTCCCTTATTGCGCCCCTTACAGCTCTATTTAGCCATAGTGGTTTCCTCCTAATTCTAGCATGTTTATTCCCATAGGGTATATACTGTGCACAGGTCCTATTCAGGATACTAATAAACGTCTCCCATTTTCTTTGTGTATTTTTATGTCTCAGGATATCGTCCCAGTTTATTGCACCAAGATCATCTCTCATCCGTTGGAAATTTGCCTTCCTGAAGTTTAGTGTCCTTGTAACCCCTCGACTACACATCTTATTAAAGGATACATGAAAGCTTATTATTTTGTGATCACTATTACCCAAGTGACCCCCAACCCTTATATTTGATATGCGGTCTGGCCTGTTGGATAATATTAGGTCTAGCAGTGCCCCCCCCTCTTGTTGGGTCCTGAACTAGTTGTGAAAGGTAATTGTCTCTCATAGTTGCCAAAAACTTATTACCTTTGCTGGAACTGCAGGTTTCTGTTCCCCAATGTATTTCAGGGTAGTTGAAGTGTAGTAGTTATCGGCCGATTTCTCTTCTTAACTGTGATTTGAAGCTCTGGGAGAAGGTTCTGGCGAACCGGGTGTCTCACTTGGTTCCCCTCCTGGTGCAGAGCGATCAGACTGGGTTTGTATTGGGTAGGGAGGGGAGGGAAAACTCCACAAAGATCTTACACCTAGTCCATGGGGCAGTTTCCCGAAAAACGCCTTTGTTGTTGTTAAGTACTGATGCCGAAAAGGCGTTTGACCGCATAGATTGGTCTTACATGAAGTCGGTCCTACGCCTATTTAATTTTCCCGATCGTTTTATAGACTCCATTTTTACACTTTACACTTCGCCCACTGCCAGGGTCAAGGTGAACAATTCTTTTTCGGCTCCATTCTCTATATCCAATGGAACCCGTCAAGGCTGCCCCTTGTCTCCCAGTCTGTTCGCTCTGTGCCTGGAGCCTTTGTTACAGGCTTTTCGTACACACCCAGACATCCGAGGTGCGTCCACACCTAAAGGCGAGGCCCTCGTATCCGCATACGCTGATGACATCATGCTTAGTATTACTAACCCAGAGACCGCTATACCCGCTGTGCTGGATCTTTTTCACCATTTTGGTACTCTTTCAAACTTCAAAATTAATTATAATAAATCGGTCGCGTTTGCTATCGGCTTTTCCAGGGACACTCTAACCCGCCTCCAACGAATGTCACCGTTCACCTGGAAGACAGACCATGTAAAATATTTAGGCATTCTTATTCCGAGGGATATTTCTCGCCTATACGCTTTGAACCACCTACGCTTATTCTCCTCGGTTAGGACACAGCTCCAACGTCTACGAATACCGTTCATGTCTTGGTTGGGCCGAAAAAATTATCTGTCCACATATATAGTCCCAAAATTCCTCTACTTATTCCAGGCAGCTCCTATATTCCTTCCCAATTCCTTTTTTCGTGCCTTACACGTTCTGTTCTCATGGTTCCTATGGAACCAACGTCCGGCTCGTATCGCTTTTTCGACTTTGACCCTGCCCACAGATGCAGGTGGAGTGGGTATGCCCGACCTGAAGAACTATTACTTCGCTTGCCATCTTCGTCGTTGGGTGGAGATAAACAGCTGGAACAAAAGGTCTTTCTTGTCCTCCCTAGAAACGGCTCTTCTTTCGCCTAAGGAGGCACTTGAGTTATGGGTGTGCATACTCAGATCCCTCGTACACGCAGCTTCTCCCCTCTTCTGAAGGGTTTGCTTCACACATGCTTGAACTGTCTACATCATGATTCTATGAGTAAGTTCCCCTCTCCGCTCATGCCTGTACGCTTACTCCCCTTGTTGACTTGCTCGGATGAGGGTTTTTGGACTTTTCAGGGTTTGTGGAGCAAGCTGGTAACGCCCCTCAATTCCTTTTTTGCTGGAGGCAATGTCCCTTCGATGGAGAGCCTGTCATCCATCCTCGGACCTACACGCGCCAACTTTTTATCGCTAGCACATGTACATCATGTCTGTCAGACCTTTTTGGAGCAACATCGTCCCTTACGGGCTGCCTCCAACTTGGAACGGCTGTTGCTGGCGCGGAGTCCTGTCAAAGGCGTGATCTCCACCATTTACAAATGGCTTATGTCTCTTCGCTCTGTTACTGAACCTACTTACCTTGCTGCCTGGGAACGGGAACTGGGACACCCGTTGTCTCTACGAGTCGCCGGGTGTATTAAGAGACACGCACTGGGATTTTCTAGATGCGTTCGCACCAAAGAGAATTCTTATAAACTGATTGCCAGGTGGTATCGAACCCCGTCCTTCCTATTTTGCCATGGCTTGCAGACCTCTGACACTTGCTGGAGATGTGGGGCGGGTTCAGGAACTTATGTTCACATCTGGTGGGATTGTCCCCTCATTGTGCCCTTCTGGAAGGCGATACGACAAAAAATCAAAGATATCTGCCTCCTGCCTTGTGATTTACCCAGGGATTCAGTCCTTTTTTGGGTGCCGACGACGGGTTACAACCCCATTAAGCACAAATTGGCGACCTCTATGTTGACGGCTGCCAAACTTCTAGTGCCTAGGCATTGGCTGTCTACCGTGGCGCCTTCTTTGGAGGAGTGGACTGTTGCTGTGGACCATATCAGGGACATGGAAGACCTGTCGGCATGGATCAACCATACCCGGGATAAATTCCAGACCATCTGGTCCCCGTGGATTGCCTTTCGTACCCCTTCACCTACATAGTGTAAGTGATTCATTGGAGTACTATTTTTGTATGTAAGATTCTCTGTCACGTGGTGTGCTGTGGGCGGAGGCCAAGGGCGACCCCCCCTCCCCTTCTTCCTTCCCCTATTTTTCTTTATTTTCTCTTATATTTTCTGTGTCTTCTTGTTATATTTTATTCTTAGTTTTCGTTCTTGTAGAATGTTATTGGGGTTCGTTGGTTCGGGAACCCAATTTGTATGCCAAATCTCACGCAATACTAGTAGTGATCCTCGATCACGCCGTTTCATTCAGATATATGATGCTTTATTTTATTGAACATGATTTGATATGATGACGCTTGGCTTATATTATGTGACATGTTTTGTTACTGTTCATACCCTTGATATGTGTTATACATGTGTGTTAATAAATACATATTCAACAAAAGAATTGGCTGGACGTCATGTCGTGTTTGTAGAAGCCCTGATGTGTCTAAACAGTGGAAACCCCCCACAAGTGACCCCATTTTGGAAATTAGACCCCCTAAGGAACTTATCTAGATGTGTGGTGAGTAGTGTTGAGCGATATTGCTCGATATCTAAAAATATCGTATCGAAATTGTATCGCCGATAGCACTAAATATCGTCGATATCCGATTTCGATACCGGAAGTCCCATGTAAGTCTATGGGAACAAAATATCGCAACAAAAAAAACCCTTTCTTTCGTTGTAAACACAAAATATACACACATAGAATACATATATATATATATATATACATGTCATTGTGACATATATATATACATATATTTATAGTTTATACACTTCTACATAGTAAAATCGACTCTAATTCAATTGCCGGGTAAAGACGTGACATACCCCATAGAAGTCGACGGGCTCGGTGCCGAGTACCCCGAAAACCTCTGGCTCTGTGCGACTCAACTTGGGCGTCACGAACAGGATTCTGTAGCTCGCTATAAGCGAGTCCTGTGTGCCTGAATTGCACTGGTTTTGTGCTTGAGAATTGCTAAAATCATCAGAGAATGTATTTGCCATTTTTCCGCCATATCTGCGTCACGACGAGGCACTGGTGAAGAAGAAGGGCGTGATCTTCGTGGGTGTCACTCACTCAGTGGCGTGAAAACGATGGCCGCCCACTGTAAATGGTACTGCAATGTAACATCGTGCCCCACAGCTCTGGAGTTCCGCCTCCTCATCCTCCTCAGTGTGATAAGGTCCCGCCTCCCTACAAAAGAGGGGCCCTCTCCAGATATGACACATGTGACTTGGCAGAGATGGCTAATGGACACGACGAGCAGAAGTGGGAAGGGATGGAGCAGTCAGAGCTCTCCCCCCACGGAAGCGACCCGATCGCCACGGAATCACCGTTGGGCACCCGGCCTGTAAACCCTCCTACGCTGCAAGAAGCGGAGGATACCCTGAGAGGCCTGGCCCGGCACCGGGAGGAGGTCGCCAGGATGGAAGCCAGCTGGCGTGCCCTAAAAATAAACTTGGAGCGGCGCCAATCCCTCTTACCTGAAGTGTCTGTACCGGAAGGTGAGGCACCCGTTATAGTAGAGGAGCCCTTGCAATGTGATCCGGTTGACGTTGTCGCAGTGGAGGCACCCGTTCCTGCAAAAACCGCAGCACCGTCAGCAGCACCCCAAATCCCGCTGTCTGCCCCGGTCGCTGAGACAGAAGAAGCGACACCCGTCCTCATGGAGGAGGCCGCGCAGGCACCAGAGCACTACCTGCCTGTACCGGAGCCCCGACTGTCATCTGATTTAGAGCCGTCTGCTTCCTCCGCAGGGGAGCGCCGCCAGGACTGGGGGGCGACAGGAGAGCTGCCGCAAACCGGACACTGTAAGCTGCAGTGGAGTGGTGGAGACATGGAGCAACTGTGGAGGAGAATTACAATCGGCGTCAGGAGGAAGAGTGGAGACGTTGGGAGAAGGAAGCAGAGCGACAAAGGGAGCAGCGAGAAACCCTAAAACTTCGCCAACGTCACCTGGAGAAGGACCGGGCAGATAAGGACCGGATGAGAAAGGATAAAGGAACCCTGAGTGAGCCGCGGCGTAAGGGTGCAGTACGGAACTTTAAATTGAAAGGTGGTTGGGGCTTCATCAAGGAGCCTGGACTTTATTTAGAAGTCTTTGTGACCCGGCGGGACGTGGAGGCTCACCTCCCAGAAGGACACCCGGGGAGGGACCTGTTGCCAGGAGACTTGGTGACTTACACCCGACACTGGGGTTACAATGGGTGGTACGCCCTAAATGTTACCAGGTGCGACCCCTACTCCCCAGTGTGTGAGGAACCTGTGAGACCCTCGAAGCCTTCAGCCTCCCACATCCAGGCCTCTGCAAAAGTGCCCACCCCACGCCGTAAATCTCCCCAGCCTCCCTCAGTGGTCTCCTCAGCAGACCCACCCATGGACATGATATCGATACGTGGCCCGTACCCGGCGCCTGTTAGGCCCCCTGGGGTTCGTACAGTCCGTGACATAGGGCTCCAGACCCGGAGAGAGATGAAAGAGGTGGCCACACAGACCCAGATAGCGGGTCACGACTTGACTGTACAGGCCACACGACGTCATCAGGTCCTGGTGGTCCTTGGTGCCTCGGATGTTTGGCAAGCACCAGAAGAGTACCAGGTGGTACCTGGAAGAGGCCAGCCAAAGAAGTCTAAATAACCCGGACAGGGTCCCTGTATGTAAATAAATAGTTAAATTGTTTATGTACCCGGACGGGTGAATGTTCCAAAAAAAATTTTTTAATTTAATAAAAAAAAAAAAACACAGTTTTCATTTCTTTTATTACTGTCTCATCCTGCTGCGACGCCATCGATCTCCTGTAAAAAAATGAAAAAAAAAAAGTATACCACCTGACCGACGCAGTCCATAGTAACGAGTGTCCCACGACGATCCAGCTCTGCTACATCAGAATGACAGGCAGAGCCTGTCATCCCGGCGCAGCACAGCTGATTACCTGCTTCCCCGGCGGTGACGTCATCGGACTGACTGCTTTACGGCCGGGATTACCCTGCAGTCACTGCAGTTATCGCGAAAAACTGCATGTGACCGCCAGGGAGAAGATAATGGCGGCCATCAAGCAGTCCAGGACGTGACCGCCGGAGATCTTCTGCCAGGTAAGTGCCGCTGACTCCTGACAGACCCGACCGACGGACACTCACAGTGACAGTGACAAATCCGATTCCGATATTCGATAAGACGAAAATATCGAAACGAATTATCGAAAGGCCGATAGAGCTAATATCGGCCGATAGCCGATATTTGCATTATCGTATCGCTCAACACTAGTGGTGAGCACTTTGGACCTCCAAGTGCTTCACAGAAGTTTATAACATAGAACCGTGAAAATAAAAAATCATATTTTTTCCACAAAAACGATCTGTTCACCCCAATTTTTATTTTCCCAAGGGTAACAAGACCCCAAAAGTTTTTGTGCAATTTGTCCTGAGTACGCTGATACCCCATATGTGGGGGTAAACCACTGTTTGGGTGCATGGCAGAGCTTGGAAGGGAAGGAGCGCCGTTTGACTTTTTCAACTCAGAATTAGCTGGACGCCATGTCGCGTTTGTAGAGGCCCTAATGTGTCTAAACAGTGGAAACCCCCACAAGTGACCCCATTTTGGAAACTAGACCCCCTATGGAACTTATATAGATGTGTGGTGAGCACTTTGAACCCCCAAGTGCTTCACAGAAGTTTATAACTCCCGGGCATGAAAATAAAAAGTCATATTTTTTCCACAAACCTGATCGTTTAGTCCCCAATTTTTTATTTTCCCAAGGGTAACAGGAGAAATTAGACCACAAAAGTTGTTGTCCAATTTGTCCTGAGTACGCTGATACCCCATATGTGGGGTGGGACCACTGTTTGTGCGCACGGCAGGGCTTGGAAGGGAAGGAGCGCCGTTTGACTTTTTCAAACCAAAATTGGCTGGAATTGAAATTGGACGCCATGTCGCGTTTGGAGAGCCGCTGATACACCTAAACAGTCGAAAACCCCCACAAATCACACCATTTTGGAAACTAGACCCCTTAAGGAACTTATCTAGATGTGTGGTGAGCACTTTGAACCACCAAGTGCTTCACAGAAATTAATAAACGTAGAGCCGTGAAAATAAAAAATCATTTTTTTCCTCAAAAATGATTCTTTAGCCCGCTATTTTTTTTATTTTCCCAAGGGTAACAGGAGAAATTGGACCCAAAAAGTTGTTGTGCAATTTTTCCTGTGTTCGCTGATACCCCATATGTGGGGTGAAACCACTGTTTGGGCGCATGGGAGTGCTTGGAAGGGAAGGAGCGCCATTTTGTAATGCAGACTTTGATGGAATGTTCTGCGGGCGTCATGTTGTGTTTGCAGAGCCCTTGATGTACCTAAACAGTAGAAACCCCTGCAAGTGACACCATTTTGGAATCTAGACCCCCCAAGGAGCTTATCTAGATGTGTGGTGAGCACTTTGAACCCCCAAGTGCTTCACAGAAATTTATAAACGCAAAGCCGTGAAAATGAAAAATCATTTTTTTTCTCAAAAATGATTTTTTTAGCCAGCTATTTTTTATTTTCCCAAGGGTAACAGGAGAAATTAGAACCCCAAAATTGGTGTGCAATTTGTCCTGAGTACGCTGATACCCCATATGTTGGGGTAAACCACTGTTTGGGCGCACGGCAGGGCTCGAAAGGGAGGGAGCGCCATTTGACTTTTTGAACGCCACGTCGTGTTTGGAGACCCCCTGATGTGTCTGAACAGTGGAAACCCCCCACATGTGACCCCATTTTGGAAACTAGACCCCTTAAGGAACTTATCTAGATGTGTGGTGAGCACTTTGAACCCCCAAGTGCTTCACAGAAATTTATAAACGCAAAGCCGTGAAAATGAAAAATCATTTTTTTTCTCAAAAATGATTTTTTTAGCCAGCTATTTTTTATTTTCCCAAGGGTAACAGGAGAAATTAGAACCCAAAATTGGTGTGCAATTTGTCCGGAGTACGCTGATACCCCATATGTTGGGGTAAACCACTGTTTGGGCGCACGGCAGGGCTCGGAAGGGAGGGAGCGCCATTTGACTTTTTGAAAGCCACGTCGTGTTTGGAGACCCCCTGATGTGTCTAAACAGTGGAAACCCCCCACAAGTGACCCCATTTTGGAAACTAGACCCCTTAAGGAACTTATCTAGATGTGTGGTGAGCACTTTGAACCCCCAAGTGTTTCACAGAAATTTATAAACGCAGAGCTGTGAAAATAAAAAATCATTTTTTTTCTTAAAAATGATTTTTTTAGCCAGCTATTTTTTATTTTCCCAAGGGTAACAGGAGAAATTAGAACCCCAAAATTGGTGTGCAATTTGTCCTGAGTACGCTGATACCCAATATGTTGGGGTAAACCACTGTTTGGGCGCACGGCAGGGCTCGAAAGGGAGGGAGCGCCATTTGACTTTTTGAACGCCACGTCGTGTTTGGAGACCCCCTGATGTGTCTAAACAGTGGAAACCCCCACATGTGACCCCATTTTGGAAACTAGACCCCTTAAGGAACTTATCTAGATGTGTGGTGAGCACTTTGAACCCCCAAGTGTTTCACAGAAATTTATAAACACAGAGCTGTGAAAATAAAAAATCATTTTTTTTCTCAAAAATGATTTTTTTAGCCAGCTATTTTTTATTTTCCCAAGGGTAACAGGAGAAATTAGAACCCCAAAATTGGTGTGAAATTTGTCCTGAGTACGCTGATACCCCATATGTTGGGGTAAACCACTGTTTGGGCGCACGGCAGGGCTCGGAAGGGAGGGAGCGCCATTTGACTTTTTGAACGCCACGTCGTGTTTGGAGACCCCCTGATGTGCCTAAATAGTGGAAATCCCTCAATTCTATCTCCAACCCTAATCCCAACACACCCCTAACCCTAATCCCAACCCTAATCCTAACCTAAATCCCAACCCTAATTGTAACCCTAACCTTAATTGTAACCCTAACTCTAATTGTAACCCTAACCCTAATTTTAACCCTAACCCTAATTGTAACCCTAACCCTAATTCTAACCCTAATTATAACTCTAACCCTAAGGCTAGGTTCATTTTGCGTTTTACCAGCCCGTTCAACACATAGCGTTGACGGGCTGGTAACGGTATAGCATAACGCTATCGCAGATAGCAGATGATTCATCTGCACTAGCGGTGACGGAGCCCAAACGCTGCAGCCCGCGTCCGAGGCTCCGTCACTGAATGATGGCACGTCGCAAACGCATGCCGCTTTACGGCATGCGTCGCGATGCGCCCTCAAATGGGGGTGAATGGCAGCGTTAATGGATTGCGTTACACCGCGTTATACCGCGGTGTAACGCAGTCCGTCTAACGGACTGCCATAACGCAGTATGAACCCGGCTTAACCCTAACGCTAATTATAACCCTAAACCTAATGCTAACCCTAACCCTGAGGCTATGTGCACATGTTGCGGTTTTTTAGCGGTTTTGCAGCGGTTTTTCGCGGCGGAAACGCCGCGAAACCGCGGCAAAACCGCTTACACAATACAATACAACTTACACAATACAACTCATTAAGGCCTATGAGATTCCGCAATGCTGTGCACATGTGCACAATTTTCCGGCGGAATCGCATC
Source organism: Oophaga sylvatica (assembly GCA_033576555.1). Classification (NCBI taxonomy): domain Eukaryota; kingdom Metazoa; phylum Chordata; class Amphibia; order Anura; family Dendrobatidae; genus Oophaga; species Oophaga sylvatica. Next base: position 396,724,323 of record JARQOD010000004.1, read on the forward strand.
GCGGGAGAATCCGCAGCATGCTCATTCTTTTTTGCGGAACCGCGGCGATTCCGCCGCCATAGGAATGCATTGAACCGCTTACTTTCTGCATGTGGCTGTGCCCACCATGCGGAAAGTAAGCGGTTCATGTGCGGATGGTACCCAGGGTCTGGAGGAGAGGAGATTCTCCTCCAAGCCCTGGGTACCATATCCATGTAAAAACAATAATTAAAATAAAAAATAATGATATTCTCACCTTCCGGCGTCCCACGCAGCTTTCCCGCCTCTCAGCGACGCTCCGGCCAATCGCGTTCCCAGGAGTGCATTGCGAGATCACCCAGATGACGTAGCGGTCTCGCGAGATGCTACGTCATCGGGATGATTGCCGCAAAGGACTCTTGGGAACGGAACTTGCCGGGAGCGTCGCTGAAGGCGGGAAAGCTGCAGGGGCCGCCGGAAGGTGAGAATATCATTATTTATTATTTTTTTTATTATTTTAACATTAGATCTTTTTACTATTGATGCGACATAGGCGGCATCAATAGTAAAAAGTTGGTCACAGGAGTCAAACACTTGTTTGACTCGTGTGACCACCCTGTCAGATAGCTTGTAAAACGCTAGCGTTCTGCAAGCTAATTCCGCTTGCAAAACGCTAGTGTTTAGCGGGAATACGCATACCTATAATATGCGGATTTCCCGCGGCAGGGAGGTGCGGAATTGCCGCGGAAATTTCCATGGCAATTCCGCAACGTGTGCACATAGCCTAATGCTAACCCTAACCCTAATTATAACCCTAACCCTAATTCTAACCCTAACAGAAAAATGAAAATAAATATAATTTCTATTTTTTATTATATGTCCCTAACTAAGGGGGTGATAAATGGGGGGGTTATGTACTGTTTTTTTATTTTGATCACTGTGATAGTTTATCACAGTGATCAAAATGCACTTTCTGGAGAATGAATGAAAAAAAATTTGAATCTGCCGCCAAGCAGATCGGCGGGCGCACTGCGCATGCGCCCGCCATTTTTTTTGCGCAGGAAGAAGACGCCGGGTTCCTGGGGCCTCGAGGAGGACGGAGGACACCGGTAAGTATAGGGGGGGGCGATCGGGGGACCTGGGGACCCTCATTTTCTCCCCTCTGATGTGCGATCACATCAGAGGGGAGAGAAATATATATATATATTTTTTTTTGCGATCGCGTCTATGCTTGCATAGCAGCGATCGCAACACCGGGATCGGTGAATACCGACCAGGATCATGTTCTCTGGGGTCTCGGCTACCCCCGGTAGCCGAGACCCCAGAGAATATTTGCCCATCCCCCCCAGCACATAGCGGCACATAGCGGCGGGCGCACTGAGCATGCGCCCGCCATTTTCTTCATAGCGCCAGCACCGAGGGACACCGGAGGGCCCTGGGGCCACATGCAGGGGATCGGGGGCCACATGGGGGTCCTGGGGACCCTTTTTCTCTGTCCTCTGATGTCCGATGACATCAAAGGACAGAGAAATTAAATGGCACAACTTTTTTTTTTTGTTGCGGTCGCCGTTATAGGGTTAATAACGGCGATCGCAACATCGGTGTCGGTAAAAACCGACCCGATTCATGTTCTCTGGGGTCTCGGCTACCTCTGGGGGGCGCTATTCACTTTTTCCACATTAACGGCGCTGTGGTTTAAGTACCCTTAATGACCGCCGTTAAAAGGCGTATCGGAGGTCGTTAAGGGGTTAAATGGGCCTTTAGAGTAAAGCCTGGGTCTCACATAGCGATACACCAGCGATCCCGACAACGATCAGGATCGCTGGTGTATCGCTACATGATCGCTGCTGAGCTGCCAAACAGGCAGCTCAGGCAGCGATCAGTACAAGCGACACTGCGGGTAACATCGCTTAGTTACCCGCAGTGTACGTTGGATACCAGCGCCCTGATGCAGGGAGCTGGTAACCAAGGTACACATCGGGTTTCCAGGCGCTGCGCGGTGCCTGGAAACCCGCTGTGTACCTTGGTTACCAGCTCCCCTGCATCAGGGCGCTGGTATCCAAGGTACACAGCGGGATTCTAGGCACAGCCCCGCGCCTGGAAACCCGCTGTGTACCTTGGTTACCAGCTGATCGCTGGTCTCCCGCCTGTCACACACAGCGATGCGTGCCTGTCAGCGGGAGACCAGCGATCAAAAAAATGTCCAGGACATTCAGCGACGATCAGCGATACCCGGCAGGGGGCTGATCGAGATCGCTGCTGCGTCACAAAACTAGTGACTCAGCAGAGTTCTCGCTAGCGAGATCGCTGTGTGAGACGGGGGCTTAAAGGAAGCTGTATGTGATGAATATGTTTGGATGTGAAAGTTAAATTGACAAACAAAGATTAGGACAACCTTCAGATAAAGTAGATGTTGTATAAAGTCCTGGCCCTATCCTATTCTCCGGCATTGTATAAGGAAACTTAAGGCCCCATCTCACATAGCAAGATCGCTTGCGAGATCGCTGCTAAACAGCGATCTCAGCAGCGATCTCGCTATGTCTTACACGTACCAGCGATCAGGCCCCTGCTGTGAATCGCTGGTCGTGTCAGAAATGCCTGGACTTTTTTTTTGATCGCTGGTCTCCCGATGGCAGGCACGCATCGCTGCGTGTGGCAGGCAGGAGACCAGCGATCAGCTGGTAACCAAGGTAAATATCGGGTTTCCAGGCGCGGGGCTGTGCCTGGAAACCCGATGTGTACGTTGGATACCAGCGCGCTGCTGCATAGGAGCTGGTAACCAAGGTACACATCGGGTTTCCAGGCACCGCGCAGCGCCTGGAAACCCGAAGCGTACCTTGGTTACCAGCTCCCTGCACCAGCGGGCTGGTATCCAACGTACACTGCGGGTAACTAGGCGACATTACCCGCAGTGTCGCTGTCCTGATCACTGCCTGTTTGGCAGCTCAGCAGCGATCATGTAGCGACACACCAGCGATCCTGATCGTAGTCGGGATCGCTGGTGTGTCGCTATGTGAGACGGGGCCCTTAGGCATGGCTGAAGAAATTGTATCCAGTCAGTAGATTGGGTCATTAAAGAGTAATTATAATTTTAATTTGTATTTTGTAAATCAGTGGTACACATGAAAATAAGCAACTATGTAATACATCTTATTAGAGAAATCTAATTCTCTCCTCCAGGACTGATCATTCAAGTCATGGGTGTGCCGTCCGATTTTTATGCACACATGTCAAATGAAACCAGACATTTGATCAGCCAAGTACAGTAAATTCACAGCCAAATCATCAGGATAGAATAAATAGATATATAAAATAGATATATAGATACAGTGGGGAAAATAAGTATTTGATACACTGCTGATTTTGCAAGTTTTCCCAACTGCAAAGATTGGAGAGGTCTGTAATTTGTATCGTAGGTAGACTTCAACTGTGAGAGACAGAATCTTAAAAAAATACAGAAAATCACATTGTATGATTTTTACATAATTAATTTGGATTTTATTGCATGAAGTAAGTATAAATAGATATATAAAATAGATATATAGATACAGTGGGCAAAATAGACCTCTGCTGTCTTTGTAGGTGGGAAAACTTGCAAAATCGACAGTATATCAAATACTTAAGGGGAACCTGTCAGCAGAATTGCGCACAGTAACCTACAGACAGTGTTAGGGCAGCGCTGTTATACTGATTAAAATGATACCTTGATTGATTAAATTTGTGTTGTGGTTGCTGTTTAGTTTTAATTTTCAGTTTTGAGTTAATGATATGCTCGTGCTCCGGGGCGGCCTGTGGGGGTCTTCATGTGGTTCTCTGATTAGGTATTCATAATGCAGACTGCTGACAGGTCACTGATCTATCAGTGACCTGCCCCCTAGTTTACATAATGACTATATGCACATACTGAAAAAAAAAACCTTTTGCAGCCGTGGCACCTGCGCTGCAGCATAATCGCATGTGTACTGTGTATATAATTAATGTGGTTGAGGTTATCCTGATATTAACCCCTTTCTGTCATCAGACGTACTATCCCGACTTAATTCCCAGGGATGAGATAGTACGTCAAAGGCGATCAGCTTCGCTCCCGGGGGGAGCGCAGCTGATCGCAGCCGGGTGTCAGCTGATTATCACAGCTGACACCCGGCACTATGTGCCAGGAGCGGTCACGGACCGCTCCCGGCACATTAACCCCTGGCACACCGCAATCAGACATGATCGCGGTGTACCGGGGGCAGAGGGGAGCATCGCGCAGGGAGGGGCTCCCTGTGTGCTCCCCTGAGGCCCTCAGAACAGCGCGATGTGACCACGCTGTTCTGAAGGCCTCTTCCCTGCAGGACCCCGGATCCAAGATGGCCGCCGGGTCCTGCAGGGAGGCGGCTTCCTCAGTGCCTGCTGTGAGCAGGCGCTGAGGAAGCGTCCTGCACTGCCTGTAAGATCGCTGGTCTCACAGAGTGCTCTGCACACTGTGAGACCAGCGATCTGGTATTATACTGTAATGTCCCACCCTGGGACAAAGTTAAAAAGTTAAAAAACTGAAAATCAAAAGTGTAAAAAAAAAAATCCGAAATAAAGAAAAAAAAAAAAAATTCCCCAATAAATTCATTTCTTCCTGTAAATAAAAAAACCAAAACAATAAAAGTACACATATTTGGTATCGACGCATCCGTAACAACCCCTCCTATAAAACTGACCCACTAGTTAACCCTTTTAGTGAACCCCTTAAAAAAAAAAAAAACAAAGCAAAAAAATCAATTCTTTATCATCATACCGCCGAACAAAAAGTGGAATAACACGCGATCAAAAAGACCGATATAAATAAACATGGTACCGCTGAAAACATAATCTTGTCCCGCAAAAAACGAACCGCAATACAGCATCATCAGCGAAAAATAAAAAAGTTATAGCTTGCAGAATAAAGCAATGCAAAAATAATTATTTTTTATATAACATTGTTTTTATTGTATAAAAGCACCAAAACATAAAAAACTGATATAAATGAGGTATCGCCATAATCGTACTGACCCGAAGATTAAAACTGCTTTATCAATTTTACCACATGCGGAATGGTATAAACGCCCCCCCAAAAGAAATTCATGAACTGCTGATTTTTGTTCATTCTAACCTCCCAAAAATCGAAATAGAAAGCGATCAAAAAATGTCACGTGCTCAAAAATGGCACCAATAAAAACGTCAACTCGTATCGCAAAAAAATAAGACCTCACATGACTCTGTGGGCCAAAACATGCAAAAATTATAGCTCTCAAAATGTAGTGATGCAAAAAACTATTTTTTGCAATAAAAAGCATCTTTTAGCGTGACAGCTGCCAATCATAAAAACCCGCTATGAATAGTAAATCAAACCCCCCTTTATCACCCCCTTAGTTAGGGAAAAATAATAAATTAAAAAAATGTATTTATTTCCATTTTCCAATTAGGGTTAGGATTGCGGCTAAAGTTAGGGTTAGGGTTGAGACTAAAGTTAGGATTAGGGTTAGGGGTGTGTTAGGGTTAGGTTTGTGGTTAGGGTTATGGTTAAGGTTGGGACTAGGGTTAGGGGTGTGTTGGGGTTAGGGTTGGAGTTAGAATTGGGGGGTTTCCGCTGTTTAGGCACATCAGGGGCTCTCCAAATGTGACATGGCGTCTGATCTCAATTGAAGCCAATTCTGCGTTGAAAAAGTCAAACGGTGCTCCTTCACTTCTAAGCTCTGCCATGCGCCCAAACAGTAGTTTACCCCCACATATGGGGTATCAGCGTACTCAGAAGAAATTACACCCAAGAGTAATTGTGCAATTTGTCCTGTTACCCTTGGAAAAATAAAAAATTGGGGGCGAAAATATCATTTTTGTTAAAAAAATGATTTTTTTGTTTTTACGGCTGTACGTTATAAACTTCTGTGAAGCACTTGGGGCTTCATAGCGCTCACCACACATCTTGATAAGTTCCTTGTGGGGTCTATTTTCCAAAATGGGGTCACTTGTTGGGGGTTTCCACTGTTTAGGCACATCAGGGGCTCTCCAAATGCGACATGCCGCCCGCAGACCATTCCATCAAAGTCTGCAATCCAAAACGTCACTACTTCCCTTCCGAGCCCCGACGTGTGTCCATACAGTAGTTTTCTCCCACATATTGGGTATCAGCATACTCAGGACAAATTGGACAACAACTTTTGGGGTCCAATTTCTCCTGTTACCCTTGTGAAAATAAAATATTGGGGGCGAAAAAATCATTTTTGTAAAAAAAAAAAAAAGATTTTTAATTTTTACGGCTGTACGTTATAAACTTCTGTGAAGCACTTCGGGGTTCAAAGTGCTCACCATACATCTGTGTAAGTTCCTTGCGGGGTCTATTTTCCAAAATGGGGTCACTTGTGGGTGGTTTACACTGTTTAGGCACGTCAGGGGCTCTCCAAATGCGACATGACGCCCGCAGACCATTCCATCAAAGTCTGCAATCCAAAACGTCACTACTTCCCTTCTGAGCCCCGACGTGTGTGTGTAGCCCAGCTGCGCTAGGTGCCACATGTTCCCTGGAGGATGCACGGAAAGGTAATTCACAAATACCTGATAAGCACACAACACTTGACATTTTTCCTGGTTCCACCAGAGGGAGCCCTTGAGACAGCAGTGGGTTAAAGACAATCTAGCTGAAAGTTGGTAGTCGTTGGTGTTACCTCAGAAAGAGCAGACACGACATCTTGGAGTACGGAGTGACTTCAGGGGAAGCTGACGTCTACTGCTGCCTGTGCTCATATTAAGGTGTGCGTAGGACGACAGGCGAGTGGTGACCAAAGGGAAAGAGTGACCGAGGTGATATAGCAACTATAGCTGCCTCCACTCTATACAACCGGACACCGGGTCCGAAGCTTGCCAGAACCTTCACGGCTAGTGGGAGAAAACCGGAATCCCTGCTGGACTTCAGGTCGCAGAGGGGCCCTTCAGTGCTGATACGTAACCGGGGTTAGGAAGACGGGAGTCTGGCAGGTACCGCCATAGAGACACTGTTCTGTCCACAAAAAGACCTCATCACAAGATCAGCCGGGCATAGAAAGGAGAAGGAGTTAAACTTAGCTTCATGCAGGTTGGAAACTCACACATTAAGAAATAAGGAGGCCTTAAACCTACTCAGTGATTACCTGGATGTGCATCCTCCACCCTGAGCAGCTTCCCGGGACATACCTGCAAATACCATCAGTAAAGGTATGGAAAGAGGCTGACTTGTGTGTGTGTCTGACTTCTTGCCTGCACCCTGCACCGCCATATACTTAGAGGCACTAGTCTTACCTGTGGAAGACTTAACATCTTGCTGCCCAGTAACAACCCCTCTGAGGATTTACCCTGCAGCGCTGGTCATCCTGATCAGAAACCACAGGTGGCGTCACAAACTATTACTACAATCCCCTGTAAATATCCCCCTTTGAATGAGCGCCCAGGGCAACGGACCGAGCTGTGCTACTTGTGACATTCCCCATAGACTTCAACGGGCTCGGTGCCGAGTACCCCATAACCCTGGTCCTGTGCGACTCATTGTTGGCGTCACGAACAGGATACGAAGCTTACTGAATGTGAGTCCTATGTGCCTATTTGGACTGTTTTTGTGCTGGAGACTGTGTTGCTGTTTTGTGATTTTTGGCGCCAATTGTCTGCCATTGCCCGCCAAAGTACAGCGCTACAGCGCAAAGAGAAGGGGCGTATCTGCAGAAAGCGCGCGGAGTACCGGACACGCCCCCAACGCTGACATGGCGGCAGGTCCTGTGGAGAGCTTCAGAGTGCCGGCGACGCAGGTCCTTCCCCACCGCTGTGCCTGGCAGAGCTGCAGCCTTCAGGAGAAGGTAGGCCACACTTAACTAGGGGGGGCACAGACATGTCGCAGCCACAAGCTGACAGCGCGGCCGAGGGCGACCGCTCCAATGACTTACCCGCCGGCGCTGCAGTGCAGGATGGAATCGCTGGCCCCTCACCAGGTCCGGTGGCCCCGATAGTACCGCTGACGCTCCCATACCTGCCTGGAGCAAAGTGGCTCCCTCAGTATAGCGGTAAGCCGGATACCCTGTCAGGGTTTAAACGCAAAATATGCAGCATAATGGACATGTACCCTATGACAGAGAAGCAAAGAGCTGCAGTAGTATTAGGACAATTGACTGGGGCTGCAGAAAGGGAAGTAGAGACTTGGACCGCTGCAGACCAGGAATCAGTGCTTTCAATTTTCTTAAAGCTACAGACTATTTTTGAGGACCGCACTGAAACAGATCTCCGGATGACGTTTTACCAATGCTCCCAGAGACCAGATGACAGTATTAGGGACCATGCCTGCCGACTACAAGGGGCCCTGCGAGCTCTCAAACAGGTTAACCCTATAAGTGCCATCAATGAAAGCAAAATGTTGAAGGAACAATTTGTACGGGGACTGAGGTCCCAAGCTGAAAGCAGGACTGTGCACTGGTGGTCCTTGGATCATCCTGACGCTACCTTTTATGCCTTAAAAGATATGGCTATAAAAGGACTGCGACCCCTGGAGAAGCCCGAGGTGGCAACCCAGTATCACCTGGGTGAAGCCACCCTAAAGCCGGCAGCATCCACCTTTTCCCCGCTGGTGGCGGAAACCAAAACGCAGGTGGCGCCCCCTACTGAGTTGGATTGTCTGCGCTCAGAAGTGCGCCAGCTGACTAAAAACCTGGCCGCTGTAATGAGTGCCCTGCAACTGCGGAAGGAAGAAGGAGGAAAGATCCTGCTAGCCGACTGCCCAGAGGATGTCCCTTGGATGAGCCGGAGGAAAAGGAGGACGTCGCCCCACCGGAGGAGGACAACGCCACCCCCAGGAGCGACCCTTGATCAGCACCATCCTCGCCGAGTGATCATCTGCTACCGTTGCAACGGAAAAGGACATATAGCCCAACAGTGTCCTTTAAACGAGCAGATCCTGGGTCCGAGGGCCAACACCCTGGAATAGACTCTTCAGGCCCCTCAGACTGGAACCGCAGGTTTGTGGGAGGAAGACCCTACCTGTCCATCATCCTGGACGGGATCGCAATCCCTGCCCTGCTGGACACTGGATCTCAGGTGACCATCATACCTGATGTCCTTTATAATAAGTTTTGGTCCATGGACAGTCTCCAGCCTCCGAGCCCTGACTTTGCTGTGTATGCCTCTAATGGTCTCCCTGTTGATATACTAGGAGCCAAAAACGTGGACGTAAAGGTGGGCAGAGTGGAGCTGAAGGATCAGGGACTCTTAGTAGTAAAGACTGTAAAAGAGGAAAATGGCTTAAATGTGGTTTCAGTTACTAACATTATTAGTAACTGTCTGGGAGAAGTTGTGTTTTTGCTCCAACAGCTCGCTGAAGTTGCCAAGCCGAAGCAAAAGGGAATGATCCAGAGGGAGATCCGGGCCCTGATGTGCCAGCAGCAAGCGAAGCTGACAGATGGTGAAATTGGTAATGTACGGGTGACAGACCCGAACCCCATTGTGATACCCCCAATGAGTGAAATGCTTATATGGTGTAGAGCAGCAATAGGTCTGAGAGGACAGAACTACCAAGCAGTAGTAGAGCCCCATTGTTCAGAGCACAGATCTACACTCTTGACTGCTAGAGGGGTAGTAGAAGTAAGAAATGGGAGAGTACCAGTACGTCTTCTCAACTGGGGAGAAGATGAAGTGAATTTACCACGCTATGCCACAGTTGCTAAATTACATACCGTAGATAACAACTCTATTCTCACAACAGAGTCCTTAGCCTCCCGCCAACTAGCGGAGGATAATGACCCAGCAACCCAGATGGAGGATTGGTGTCAGCAGCTCCATGTCGGGACAGACACCACTCCCGCCCACCAGAAACAGGGAGTACTACGGGTGGTACAGGAGTACACACAGGTATTTAGCAAACACCCACTCGACTTTGGGACAATTAAGGGAGTTCAGCATCATATCCCTACAGGCAGTCATCCTCCATCAAAGAACGGTATAGGCCTATACCTCCAGCACACTACCAGAAAGCTAAGGAAATGTTGCGTGACATGAAGGAAGCAGGGGTGATAAGGGATAGTTGTAGTCCCTGGGCAGCACCTCTAGTCCTAGTTAAGAAAAAGGATGGAAGCATGAGAATGTGTGTAGATTACAGACAAGTAAATCGCATAACACATAAAGATGCATACCCTTTATCACGCATTGAGGAATCCTTAGCTGCCTTAAAAACTGCTAACTACTTTTCCACCCTCGACCTCACTAGTGGGTACTGGCAAGTAGCTGTGGCTGAGGAGGATCGGGAGAAGACGGCTTTCACCACCCCAATGGGACTCTGTGAGTTTGACAGAATGCCATTTGGACTCAGCAGTGCCCCGGGAACGTTCCAGAGAGTGATGGAGAGCTGCCTGGGACATCTCAACTTTGAAACTGTGTTACTGTACCTGGACGACGTAATTGTGTACTCCAAGACGTATAAGGATCATCTGAAGCACCTGGCAGAGGTATTCGAGTCACTGTCCAAGTATGGGATGAAACTGAAGCCTTCAAAGTGCCATCTGCTCAAACAAAAGGTACAGTACTTGGGACATATTGTCAGCTCAGAAGGAGTAGCGCCGGACCCCGAGAAGGTAACTGCCATCCAGAAATGGCCGGAGCCGAAGAATCTTAAGGAGGTGCGCCAGTTCCTGGGACTGACAGGTTACTACCGGAGGTTTGTAAAGGACTACACCAAGAAAGCAGCGCCTCTGCAGGACCTCCTGGTAGGACAATCCCTCAAGAGCAGAAATCCTCCATTCCACTGGGGTAAAGAACAAGCTGAGGCATTTAAGGAGATGAAGGAGATCCTGACAGGCGATGAGATCTTAGCCTACCCTGACTACAGCCAGCCGTTCCTGCTGTATACTGATGCCAGCAATGAAGGATTGGGAGCTGTCCTCAGTCAGAAGCAAAATGGCCAAGAAAAAGTCATCGCATATGCAAGCAGGAAGCTCCGGCCGACTGAGAGAAACCCAGAGAACTATAGCAGCTTCAAGTTGGAGTTCCTGGCGCTGGTCTGAGCCATTACAGAAAGATTCAAGCATTACCTAGCCTCCAGCAAGTTCACTGCGTACACAGACAATAACCCCTTGACACATTTGGAAACAGCCAAGCTGGGAGCCATGGAGCAACGTTGGATGGCTCGGCTGTCGAATTATCAATTCACAATCAAGTACAGGGCAGGCCGTAAGAACGCCAATGCTGACGCCTTGTCCAGAATGCCGCATGAATCCGACACGGAAGAGGAATTGGATGATCTAGAAGAGATCGAGCTACCTGCATTCCACAGAAATGGGATGTTCCACGAGCAACGAGCCTACAGGAGGCAGTGTGGTAAGACGTTAAACCCTTTACCTCACTACAGCTGGAAAGAGACCCAGAACAGTGACCCGGTTGTCAGCCACATCAAGGAACTGATAACTCAGGAAGGTTCCTCCTTGGAGAAGGATGCGTCTCAACAAGCAAAGCAGCTGTGGAATGAGAGAAGCCAGCTGTTCATCTACCGAGAGAAGCTGTGCCGAAGGTACGTCAACCCCAGAACCCATGAGATGGTATGGCAGATAGTAGTGCCAAGAACAGACATCCAGATGGTGTTGGAAGCCTACCACGATCGAGCGGGGCACTTTGGCTGGAAGAAGCTGGAAACCCTGCTGAAGTGTTGTTTCTACTGGGTGGGAATGCGAAGTTCCATCGAGAAATGGTATAAAAACTGTGCGTCCTGTAGCCTCCGAAGAAAAGACTACAGTAGCCAGAAAGCACCCCTGCAGCCCATCAAGATGACTCATCCCTTAGAGATCGTGGCCTTGGACCATGTAAAGTTGTCACCAAGCAGGACAGGATACTCATATGCCCTGACAATGGTGGATCACTACTCCAGGTTCCTGGTGGTCGCCCCTGTCAAAGATCTGACAGCTGAAACAGCAGCAAAGACGTTTCAGGCGTGTTTCTGTAGACCCCATGGATATCCAGAGCAAGTGTTAACTGATCAAGGTCCTGCCTTTGAAGCCGAGTTGTTTAAGGAATTCTGTCACTTGTACGGGTGTAAGAAGATAAGAACCACACCGTACCACCGCCAAACCAATGGTCTCTGTGAGAAGATGAATCACATAGTCATTGATCTGCTGAAGACGGTACCACTTAAGGAGAGGAATAGGTGGCCAGACTTACTACCTGACCTGGTAGATTTGTACAATCACATACCGGTGAGTTCCACCAACTGCACTCCAGCCTACCTTATGCGAGCAAGACCAGGAAAGCTGCCCATGGATTTGGAGCTTGGTGTTGTAGAACCAGAGGCTGATGTTACTACTGAAGATTGGGACACAAACAGACAAGAACGGTACAGGAGAGTACAAGCCTGCGTGGAAGATAGTCTCAATAAAGTAAGGGAAAAGCAAGAGGAGAACTACAACAAAAGTGCGCCAGCTAAGCCTTTTATGCCTGGAGAAGTTGTGCTAAAAAGAAAAAGAAGAATGCACAAATTGGATGATCAGTGGGAACAAGAGCCATATGTCGTGCAAAATTCCAAATTTGACAACAGGAAAACCTGTACCATTAGTAAAGATGGAGGAAAAACGACCACCACAGTATCCAGAGATCACCTAAAACTGTGTCCAGACATGTTAAAACTTCCCGAGGAAGAACTTGTTATGGAAAAAGAGAAATCAGGTGAAGTCATACACACAGACCTAGGAGATTTTCCTGCAGATTGGCCTTGTATCGGAGATGCTGTGATTATTCCAGTACTTCAATTTTACCAACCACAAGAAGCGCTTCAACGTCCAGTTGAGCCAGTTGCCGCAGCAGAAGAAATAGTTCAAGAAGAACCTGCTCCTGTAGCATCTCCAGAAGTAATATCTCAAAGAATGGAATCTCAAAATGTGGAACCTTCAGATGTTGGGTCTCAGGTAGAAGAATCCCCTGGCGGAGCAGAACCGCATCGCCCAGTCGCTAGTATGCTTGCCAGATCCCTAGAGAGGTGGAGGCGGATTTACAGTTTGCCAGCACACAGCACAGATAGGTTAGATGCTACTATACCTGACACCACACCATGTAGGTCAGTACGTACAACGAAAGGAAGGTTACCTGTTAGGTATCAAGAGTAGTCCTAACAAATTAATCTAGTAAGACCCAGACAGGGTTTACTTAATTGTAAAAAGTTATGAAGAATTACACTTTATTGAGGATGTTGTATGTGAAATGCTGTTTTTCAAGGACTGCGTGCTGAGGACTCTTGCAGCACAGAACTTTAGTTGTAAATAGTTGGCACTTCGGTGCCCTATCTTGATTTTACATAAAGCCATACTACCTCAGAAGAAAAACCCGTATGGTGTGGCCTTGAGTGAGGTCTGCAGCAACGAAGTCCTGCAGCCCACCCAGGACCCACGTGGGAGGTTTTTGGTGCGGGTCCTCCACAAGAATATTGTATTTATTTGCACTTTGAAAGTATATTTGATATTTTTCTGTTTGCAATTTGTACACAGTGTAACGTTAAAGTGTCCTTACCTCCCGCAGGGGAAGAGTTATGTTGTTGATGTTATGATAAAAATTGTTTTTCCTTTTTCAGCCCGGGAGTGCTGAATATAACTAGGGGGGGATGTGTAGCCCAGCTGCGCTAGGTGCCACATGTTCCCTGGAGGATGCACGGAAAGGTAATTCACAAATACCTGATAAGCACACAACACTTGACATTTTTCCTGGTTCCACCAGAGGGAGCCCTTGAGACAGCAGTGGGTTAAAGACAATCTAGCTGAAAGTTGGTAGTCGTTGGTGTTACCTCAGAAAGAGCAGACACGACATCTTGGAGTACGGAGTGACTTCAGGGGAAGCTGACGTCTACTGCTGCCTGTGCTCATATTAAGGTGTGCGTAGGACGACAGGCGAGTGGTGACCAAAGGGAAAGAGTGACCGAGGTGATATAGCAACTATAGCTGCCTCCACTCTATACAACCGGACACCGGGTCCGAAGCTTGCTAGAACCTTCACGGCTAGTGGGAGAAAACCGGAATCCCTGCTGGACTTCAGGTCGCAGAGGGGCCCTTCAGTGCTGATACGTAACTGGGGTTAGGAAGACGGGAGTCTGGCAGGTACCGCCATAGAGACACTGTTCTGTCCACAAAAGACCTCATCACAAGATCAGCCGGGGATAGAAAGGAGAAGGAGTTAAACTTAGCTTCATGCAGGTTGGAAACTCACACATTAAGAAATAAGGAGGCCTTAAACCTACTCAGTGATTACCTGGATGTGCATCCTCCACCCTGAGCAGCTTCCCGGGACATACCTGCAAATACCATCAGTAAAGGTATGGAAAGAGGCTGACTTGTGTGTGTGTCTGACTTCTTGCCTGCACCCTGCACCGCCATATACTTAGAGGGACTAGTCTTACCTGTGGAAGACTTAACATCTTGCTGCCCAGTAACAACCCCTCTGAGGATTTACCCTGCAGCGCTGGTCATCCTGATCAGAAACCACAGGTGGCGTCACAAACTATTACTACAATCCCCTGTAAATATCCCCCTTTGAATGAGCGCCCAGGGCAACGGACCGAGCTGTGCTACTTGTGACATTCCCCATAGACTTCAACGGGCTCGGTGCCGAGTACCCCATAACCCTGGTCCTGTGCGACTCATGTGCCCATACAGTAGTTTTCTCCCACATATTGGGTATCCGCGTACTCAGGACATATTGGACAACAACTTTTGGGGTCCAGTTTCTCCTGTTACCCTTGGGAAAATAAAAAGTTGGGGACTAAAAGATCATGTTTGTGGAAAAAATATGCCTTTTTTATTTTCATGCTCGGGCGTTATAAACTTTAGTGAAACACCTGGGGGTTCAAAGTTGTCACCACACATCTAGATAAGTTCCTTGAGGGGTCTAGTTTCCAAAATTGTGTCATTTGTCGGGGGTTTCCACTGTTTAGGCAGATCAGGAGCTCTCCAAACACGACATGGCGCCCAACCAATTCTGCGTTGAAAAAGTCAAACGGTGCTCCTTCCCTTCCAAGCTCTGCCATGCACCCAAACAGTGGTTTACCCCCACATATTTGGTATCAGCGTACTCAGGACAAATTGCACAATAACTTTTGGAGTCTTGTTACCATTGGGAAAATAAAAATTGGGGTGAAAAGATCATTTTTGTGAAAAAAAATATGATTTTTTGATTTTACGGCTCTACGTTATAAACTTGTGTGAAGCACTTGGGGGTTCAAATTGCTCACCACAGATCTAGATAAGTACCTTAGGGGGTCTAGTTTCCAAAATGGGGTCACTTGTGGGGGGTTTCCACTGTTTAGGCACATCAGGGGCTCTCCAAATGCAACATGGCGTCCAAACTCAATTCCAGCCAATTTTGGTTGGAAAAAGTCAAATGGTGCTCCTTCCATTTCGAGCTCTGACGTGCGCCCAAACAGTGGTTCCCCCTCACATATGGGGTATCAGCGTACTCAGGACAAATTGGACAACAACTTTTGGGGTCCAATTTCCTTGGGAAAAATCAAAAATTTGGGACTAAAAAATCTTTTTTGTGGAAATATTTTTTTTTTTTCCACACCCAGGCATTATAAACTTTTGTGAAACACTTGGGGTTTCAAAGTGCTCACAACAGATCTAGCTAAGTTCCATAGGGGGTCTATTTTCCAAAATGGTGTCACTTGTGGGGGGTTTCTACTGTTTAGGCGCATCAGAGGCTTTGCAAACTGAACATGACACCCATCAAAGTCTGCATTCCAAAACATCATTACCTCCTTTCCGAGCCCTGCGGTGCGCCCAAACAGTATTTCTCCCCACATATGGGGTATCAGCGTACTCAGGACAAATTGGACAACAACTTTTGGGGTCCAATCTCAATTCCAGCCAATTTTGATTTGAAAAGTCAAACGGCGCTCCTTCCCTTACAAGCTCTGCCGTGTGCCCAAACAGTGGTTTTCCCCTACATATGGGGTATTGGCGTACTCAGGAGAAATTGTACAACAACTTTATTTGTCCATTTTCTCCTTTTACCCTTGTGAAAATAAAAAAAAGTTTGTAAAAGATCATTTTTGTGACTAAAAAGTTAAATATTTATTTTTT
Organism: Oophaga sylvatica; assembly: GCA_033576555.1. NCBI lineage: Eukaryota > Metazoa > Chordata > Amphibia > Anura > Dendrobatidae > Oophaga > Oophaga sylvatica. The sequence goes on from JARQOD010000004.1 coordinate 396,740,342, forward strand.
CCTTCCATGTTGCTTCAGCTCATGTGAAGCACCTGAAGGGTTAATAAACTTCTTGAATGTGGTTTTGAGTACCTTGAGGGGTGCAGTTTTTAGAATGGTGTCACTCACTTTTGGGTATTTTCTGCCATATAGACCCCTCAAAGTGACTTCAAATGTGAGGTGGTCCCTAAAAAAAATGGCTTTGTAAATTTTGTTGTAAAAATGAGAAATCGCTGGTCAAATTTTAACCCTTATAATTTCCTACCCAAAAAAAATTTTGGTTCCAAAATTGTGCTGATGTGAAGTAGACATGTGGGAAATGTTATTTCTTAACTATTTTGTGTGACATATTTCTCTGTTTTAAAAGTTTGAAAATTGCAAAATTTTCTAAATTTTCGCCATATTTGCATTTTTTAAAAAAATAAACGCAAGTTATATCGAATAAATTTTACCACTAACGCGAAGTACAATATGTCACGAGAAAACAATCTGAGAATTGAAAATTGGCCCGGTCATTAACGTGCAAACCACCCTCTGGGGTGAAGGGGTTAAAAAAAAATCCAGTTGAAAATATTCTGTTTCTGAATATATTTATATCTTTCTTATATAGTTAAGTTGTAATTGTAGTCCAAATGCAGGCTAAATAATCAGAACATAGACTTTCCTAGAATCCGTTATGCACAAAATTGGGATCATAAAAGAATATTTGCACTTTCTGTCTCGGTATGTTGTAGTAGGCTAAATAAACATAATATTAACTGAGCTAAAGACATGGAAACAAAGGCTGACAGGCACAATATACTGGCAAAAAACTTCATAAAGCTGCTTGGAGATCCCTATGTTTGATAGAAGCAGACAGAACAAAAGTCACAGCCAGAGAGGTTATAAGGTCGGACTACTTCGTCAATAAGAGTATTGTCCTACCCTTATCCAGTTGCAAGCCTAAAGAATTAATTACCCTTCTTTACCTTATTAGCAGGCACGCATACTGATGAGTTAGATGCAAGTGATTTTCTGCATAATTAGATGTACACAGCTCTGGCAAAAATTAAGAGACCACTGGAAAATTTTCAGTTTGTCTGATTTTTCTCTTTATAGGTATATTTTTGAGTAAAATGTGAATTGCTCTTTTATTCTATAAACTACTGACTACATGTCTCCTAATTTACAAGCAATAAATTTTGTATTTATTTTCAGAAAATGAGAAATGGTCAAAATAACAAAAAAATGCAGTGCTTGCAGACCTGAAATAATGCTAAGAAAACAAGTTCATAATCATTTAGAAACAACAATACTAATGTTTTAACTCAGGAAGAGTTCAGAAATCATGCGTCTTGGCATTTCATGCGTCTTGACATGCTTTCCACCAGTCTTTCACACTGCATTTGGGTGACCTTATGCCACTCCTGGTACAAAAATGTAAGCAGTTCTTCTTTGTTTGATGGCTTGTGATTATCCATCTTCCTCTTGATTACATTCCAGAGGTTTTCAATGGGGTTCAGGTCAGGAGATTGGCCTGGCCATGACAGGGATTTGATGTGGTGGTCCTTTATCCACACATTGATTGACCTAGCTGTGTGGCATGGCGCATTGTCCTGCTGGAAAAACCAGTCCTCAGAGTTGGGGAACATTGCCTGAGAAGAAGGAATGAACTGTTTTTCCAATATAACCTTGTATGCGGCTTGATTCATACGTCCTTCTCAAAGATTAACCTGCCCAATTCCAGCCTTGCTGAAGCATCCCCAGATTATCACTGATCCTCCACCAAATTTCACAGTGGGTGCAAAACACTATGGCTTGTACACTTCTCCAGGTCTCCGTCTAACCATTAGACGACCAGGTGTTGGGCAAAGCTGAAAATTAGACTCATTAGAGAAGATTACCTTACTCCAGTCCTCTATGGTCCAATCCGTATGGTCTTTGACAAACTTCAGCCTGGCTCTCCTTTGTTTCTCATTGATGAAAGGCTTTTTTTCTAGCTTTACATGACTTGAGCCCTGCCTCTAGGAGCCTGTTACGAACTGTTCTTGCCGTGCACCTCACCCCAGCTGCCATTTGCCATTCCTTTTGTAGGTCACTTGATGTCATCCTGCGATTGCTGAGTGAAATTCGAATAAGATGATGGTCATCCTGGCCAGTGGAGAGTCGTTTTCGCCCTCTGCCGGTCTGTAACTTTGTTGTCCCCAATGTCTGCTCCTTGACCTTGTTGTAATGGACTGCCGTCTTAGAAATTTTTAGGATGGAGGCAACATGACGCTCACTGTATCCCTCTGCTAGTAAAGCCAGAATTGAGCCGTTCTTTTCCTCACTCAAGACTTTTCAACTCCTTTGGCATGGTTAAAAGTTATTTTTTCCACTCCTATTACTTTTGGGAAATTACTAGCACTTGCTTTGCCATCCAGCTTGTCCTATTGCAAGAGGATTGTGAACACCACAGCAGTGTTTTTTATACTTTCCTTCGTTAAATAAGATTTGGTTCAGGTGATCACCTAATCAGAAGCACATTAAGTAGAATGAGGTGTACTCTGGTTGGAATTTTTCATGAAACTGTGCAGTGGTCTCTTAATTTTTGCCAGAGCTGTATATGTTTTGCAGTTTACACAGATGTAAAAGTAGAGGACAGTGGTATTTTACTAGGTAGAGAAATTCAAATCAGAGTTACTGCTTTTGCACATTATTGAAAAGGTGTCCAACTATGGCAAGGCAGATCTGTGGCAGAACTTTCTGACACTCCAGATTGGGCCCTGTTCCCATAACATTTGGCTATCCTTTTTGAACATCACAAATACTGATACAAAGTACAGACCAAAATACACAAGTGTAAAAATGGCCATATGCAGGAACATTCCATATAATTGTAATACAAGCGCATTTCTGCAACTGTATTGGGGCCAAAGGTCCCTGCCCAACTGTGCGTCCTATGACCCTAGCTGATATGCGTCATTAGACTGCTTGTTAAACTTGCGGTCAGGCCAGGACCTGGGGCTGTAATATTGAGGTTGAAATGCGTCTGTATTATGCTCTTGTGAACCTTGGTGAGGCTATTCTAAGACTTTTTGTCTTGCTATTGATTGACTTTCTAGTGATAGCTATCCAGAAAATTACATATAACTCAATCTAAACGGGTTCCCATGTTGCCCTAGCCTAGGGTCATGTTCAGACTTGGTTGATTTACTGCATATTTTCAGTGTAGATCCCACACCAAAAATCTATAGCAAACACAGTACAATACAACATGTAGCAGACAAAGATCAGCAAGGAATTTAAGCTTAACGTGGATTTGCAAATCAGCAGCAATTCTTCTGGGTACTGACAATTTTTAAAACTATACTCACTGTCCTTTTGATGCCATTCTTTCCCATCCAGGGTGCTGCTGCAAGCAAAATCCCACAGTTGGTCTCAGCATCAGTACGTTGTTCATGTGGCACTATCGAGTGAAGAGATGAGAAGAAATGAGGACAGATGTGCATTTATTGTTTTTGAGTATATTTATACTGTATTTCAATGGTGTTGTCAAGGCACGGTTCATTCCTGCAAAATCATTGTAAAAATGTTGGAGTTGTGCTGCAAATTAAAAAAAAATACGGTCGGTCCCAATTCATTAAGACTGGCATTTTATACTCTACTCTTAAAGAGGGAGATGCAGTAATAAGGTATGCTAAATTCATTAAAAGGCACATGCCACTCAATGAATTTCAAAAATATAAGAAAAGAAGTATGAAAGTGCATAAGGATCACCTATAAAAAAGTTGATTTTTTTTATTATTATTGTGTTGAAAAAACAAAAAGAGTACACAAATATAAAACTAATTAAAAGAGCGAATAGGCCAATTGGGCGTGCCTACAATAAAGCTACGACTGTACAAGTCAGAGAGCAGCGTTTACTTCCTCCATTTGTTTGTAATTGTCCAAAGGCATGGAGACTAAAGGTACTGCCACACTAAACAATCCCGCTAGCGATCACGATAACGACGCATACTAATGCGATCGCTAGCGGGATTGTTTCTATATCGCTAAGTGCGGCCACATTTAGCGATATAGTTAACGACGCTATCGCCGTTAGCGATCTTCTTAACGACTTTAGCGGTACAAAAGTACCGCTAAATCGCTAAGAAAAGGTGCCACACTAGCGATATATACTTACCCAGCGGGAGCGCCGACGAGAAAATAGGGTCCGGAACGATTCCAGCGACGAGCGAGATCACAGCAGGAAGCTCGTCGCTGGCAGCTGCCGCACTGAACAACATCATTAACGGGATCGCTAAATAGTGACGTTTTTTAGCGATCCCGTTAGCGATATTGTTCAGTGTGGCATACCCTTAAAGCCAGCGCTGATTGGCCGCAGGGATCGTGTGACGTAATAATGTCATGCCATCCCTGGGAGTGCTGACACCACTGGAATGGCACTGGAGGTGAGTAGAAGTGTTATTATTTTACTGAGTCAAACTTACAGATTGAGGAAGGGTTGTCCGAGTAGTGGACAACCCTTCTAAAACGGTCAATATATTGCTACATTGATAGAAACCTGTCCTAGAATGTTAATTGCAGTGTTGGACTTTGCTGCCAGGGTCCCACAGGTGGAATTGGGGACCCACCCTACTGCCGCTGTTTATGAAAGAATTACATGTTCATATTTTTTACTTGGGAATTTCAGTACACAATACAGTGTGTAAAACAAAACTATATTGTATGTATTGTACACTGCACTCTTCAAAATGCATTTTTCCCTTAACCAATGAAAATATGGGGATAGGTTCCTAGCGCTGGAGACTAAGAAAGTCACAGGATTTTTCACCACACACTGCCTGCCGCAGTCATAGACTGCATGTGCCTATGTAATAAGGGATGAGGCTATGCATGATTGGAGAGAAAACTATGTAATGGGGACAAGGCTATACAGTGCCTTGAAAAAGTATTCATACTCCTTGAACTCTTTCCACATTATTTCATGTTACGCCCATAAACTTAATTTTTGTATTGGGAATTTATGTGATCTACTGACACAAAGTAAGGGAGCATTAATGAAGTGTAAAGGAGATGATATAGGGTTTTCTAATTATTTTTAAAAATATAAATCTGAAAATTGTGACATGCATTTGTATTCAGCCTCCTGTAGTCTGATACCCTTAAATAAAATCCTAAGTAACCAGTTGCCTCCAGAAGTCGCATAATTAGTCATTTCAGTCTTCCTTTGTGTAATTTATTCTCAGTATAACTACAGCTGTACTGTGAAGGCCTCAGAGGTTTGCTTGAGAACATTAGGGATCAAACAGCGTTGTGAAAACCAAGAAGCACACCAGACAGGTCAGGGATAAAGTTGTGGAGAAAAGTAAAGCAGGGTTAACTGAGGGAAAAAATGCAACAAACAGGAAAAAAAAAATTTCTGACAACTTTTTTTTTTCCTTTACTATTTTTCCCTTCTATTGAGTACCATAGAATTTTCAGTAGGGCCGGTGATTCTGTTATGTTTTGGTAGCTGAGGAGGCAAGAGCAAAAAACCGCATAGGCAGCCTAACACCAGAGAGGTTGGAAACTAATAGGTTGAAGACCCCTAAACTAACCGCACAACTAGATGCAGCCGTGGAGCATACCTATGGTGGTCCTAGACGCCTCGGCACAGCCGGAGAGATAGCTATCCCTGAAGATGGAAAGAGGAAAGCTAACTGCCACGGAGTAGACCCCAAAAGAGTAGGAAGCCCCCAAACATATAATGGCGGTTAGACAAGATGAAAATACGAACACAGACAGAAAATAGATTGAGCAAACGCTGGGGCCCAAAACTGTCTAGATAGGACAGCACAGGAGAGAATACTGTCTGCAACCCAGAAAAACCCTAGGAAAAACTCCAACACTTCTGAATCCAAAAATACTGAGACCACACGGTCTCGACCACCTATATCAGATCTCTGGTGTGGACACGTAGCTACCCAGCAGTAAAATATCACAAGAACAGAGCAAATGAACAAATACAAAAAACGAACGGAGACCAGCCAAAGCCCCCCAAAGGGGACCCGGCTGAAGACAAAAAGCAATGCAGTAAAAAGCAAGGATGTTATGTTACGGTAGCTGAGGAGTGCAGGTAAAAAAGGAAATACACCAGAGCAGTTGGAATCTATGAGATTGCAGTACCCTGACTAACCACCGCAACTAGAGGCAGCCGTGGAGCGTTCCTACGTTGGTCCTAGACGCCTCGTCACAGCCTGAGAAACTAACTACACCCAAAGATAGAAACAGGAAAGCTATCTGCCCCGGAGCAGAACCCCAAAGATAATAGAAAGCCCCCAAACATGTAATGGCGGTTAGACAAGAGGAAATACTGACACAGAAAGAAAATAGTATGAGCAAACGCTGGGGCCCAAACTATCTAAATAGAAAAGGATAGGAAGGGTACTTACTGCAATCTCAGAAAACCCTGAAAAAACACCAACTCTACTAATTTCAAAATAACCTGAGATCACAAGACCTCTACCACCTAAATTAGTTCTCTGGTGTAACAAAAACAAAACAGCAGCCACTGAAAAAAAACTGGAAAAAGCAAAAGTACAAAACACAGTGGCTGGACTAAACTGAGAGGGCAAAAGCCCCCGGAGGGGACCCTGAAGGCCCCCACAGAAGTGCAGGACAAAATGCAAAAATATAGCAACAACACAAAATAAGAAATTGTCTTATCTGATAGCAGGAGATGCAGACACGACACAGCAGGCTACAAGGGAAACTGGAAAGAAGGATTCAGACCAGAACAATTGATCACCGGCAACCCTGATGGGAAAATTACTCCCTTACATAAGACCAATCAGTAACACCTGATTCCCAGTCCTCACAATCCTCACCAGCACCGCTTGCAACCACCAGAGGGAGCCTCTGCTCAGAACTCATCTCAAACCCATTCACAACAGTACCCCCCCCTTGAGGAGGGGTCACCGAACCCTCATTTGAGCAACCAGGTCGGTCAGGATGAGTTCTATGATACGCACGGATAAGTCTCCTAGCATGGATGTCCGAAGCAAACACCCAAGAATTGTCTTCCTGACCATAACCTCTCCATTTAACCAAATACTGGAGTCTTCGTCTAGAAAAACGAGAATCCAATATTTTCTCAACCACATACTCCAGATTGCCCTCAACCAAAACAGGGTCAGGAGGCACAGCAGCAGGAACCACTGGCTCAACAAACTTCTTCAACAAGGACTTGTGGAACACGTTATGGATCTTAAATGTCCCTGGAAGAAGCAAACGAAAAGAAACAGGATTAATAATCTCCATGATCTTATAAGGTCCAATGAACCTAGGCTTAAATTTAGGAGATGCTACTCTCATAGGAATATTCTTTGAGGACAACCAGACCAAGTCCCCCACTTTAAACCGAGGACCATCAGTCCTATGCCGGTTAGCAAACCGCTGGGCCTTCTCCTGAGAGAGGGACAACCTCTCCACTACCTGGTCCCAAATCTGCTGCATACGCTCAACAACAGAGTCAACACCTGGACAGACAGAAGCCTCCGTCTGTCCTGAAGAAAATCGAGGGTGAAACCCAGAATTACAGAAAAACGGAGACATCAAAGTGGCAGAGCTAGCCCTATTATTAAGAGCAAACTCAGCCAAAGGCAAAAAGAGACCCAGTCATCCTGATCAGCAGACACAAAGCATCTTAGATAAGTCTCCAATGTCTGGTTTGTTCTCTCAGTTTGACCATTGGTCTGAGGATGAAATGCCGAGGAGAAAGACAATTGAACACCCAGTTTAGAACAAAAAGTCCTCCAAAATCTGGAAACAAACTGGACTCCTCTGTCAGACACAATGTTCTCAGGAATGCCGTGTAAACGAACCACGTGCTGAAGGAACAACGGCACCAATTCAGAGGAGGAAGGCAACTTAGGTAATGGCACAAGATGTATCATCTTGGAAAACCTATCACAAATTACCCAGATGGTGGTCATTCTCTGAGAAACAGGAAGATCGGAAATGAAATCCATAGAGATATGGGTCCATGGTCTCTTGGGCACAGGCAATGGCATCAACAAACCACTAGAGCGAGAGCAAGGCTTGGAGCGAGAGCAAGTCCCGCAGGACTGCACAAATTCCCTGACATCGCGAGACAAGGTAGGCCACCAAAAGGACCGACTAACCAAGTCTCTGGTACCAAAAATTCCGGGATGCCCAGCCAATGCGGAACAATGAATCTCAGACATCACACTCTTTTTCCATTGGTCCGGGACAAACAATTTTCCAACAGGGCAGCGCTCGGGCCTATCCTCCTGACACCCCTCCAGAGCAAGTCTCAAATTGGGCGAGATGGCGGAAAGAACTATACCCTCCTTCAAAATAACAGAGGGATCAGATAGCTCAGGAGAGTCCGCAAGGAAACTCCTCGAGAGGGCATCCGCCTTAACATTCTTAGTGCCAGGAAGAAAGGAAACCACAAAATTAAAACGTGTGAAAAACAAGGCCCACCTGGCCTGTCTAGGATTGAGTCGCTTGGCAGATTCCAGATAGACCAGATTCTTATGGTCCGTAAGGACCACCACCTGATGTTTGGCTCCCTCCAGCCAATGTCTCCACTCTTCAAAAGCCCACTTCATGGCCAATAACTCCCGATTACCCACGTCATAATTACGTTCAGTAGGAGAAAATTTTCGAGAGAAAAAGGCACAAGGGTTACTTTTAGAGGTCTCTGGATCTTTTTGGGACAAAACGGCACCTGCCCCAATTTCAGAGGCATCAACCTCCACCTGAAATGGCAGAGAAACATCAGGCTGCCGTAGAACAGGAGCAGAAGTGAATCTCTGCTTAAGTTCCTGAAACGCAGAGACTGCCTCAGGAGGCCAATTCACCACATCAGAACCCTTTCTGGTCAAATCAGTTAATGGTTTAACAATAACCGAGAAATTACCAATAAATTTACGATAAAAATTGGCAAAACCCAAAAATCTCTGAAGAGCCTTTAATGAAGTAGGTTGGACCCAATCACAGATGGCCTGAACCTTGACCGGGTCCATTTCAATAACAGATGGGGACAAAATGAATCCCAGAAATGAGATCTTCTGTACGCCAAAAAGACACTTTGATCCCTTCACATACAGAGCATTCTCTCTCAAAATCTGGAATACAGTTCGAACATGTTTCACATGAGAGTCCCAGTCATTAGAAAAAATCAAGATATCATCCAAATAAACAATCAGAAACTTGTCCACAAAATCCCTGAAAATGTCATTCATGAAGGACTGGAAGACGGAAGGAGCATTAGTGAGCCCAAAGGGCATCACAAGGTACTCAAAATGCCCTTCAGGGGTGTTAAATGCCGTCTTCCATTCATCCCCGTGCTTAATGCGAATAAGGTTATACGCCCCCCTGAGGTCAAGCTTGGTAAACCAAGTAGCGTTTTTCACCCTGGAAAACAGGTCAGAAATCAAGGGTAACGGGTATTGATATTTCACAGTAATATTGTTCAAGAGACGATAATCAATACACGGCCTTAATGAACCATCTTTTTTGGCCACAAAGAAAAAACCGGCACCTAAGGGTGAAGAGGATGGTCTGATATGACCCTTCTCCAATGATTCCTTGATATAAGACCGCATAGCGTCATGTTCAGGTACAGACAAGTTAAAAAGGCGACCTTTAGGGAATTTACTACCTGGCACTAATTCAATAGCGCAGTCATAGCTCCTATGGGGAGGTAAGGATGCAGATTTACTTTCGCTAAACACATCAGAAAAATCAAACAAAAAGTCAGGAACATCCTCAGCCTGGGGGGAGGCAGAAAAAACAGGAGTGTTGGTATTAACACATTGGCAGCCCCAACTGGTTACAGACACAGATTTCCAATCCAAAACAGGATTATGAGACTGTAACCAAGGGAAACCCAGCACTATAATGTCATGCAGATTATATAGAACCAAAAATTTGCAGCACTCCTGGTGATCAGGTTCAACCCTCATTATCACCTGAGTAGAAAACTGGGGTTTATTCTCAGCCAAAGGGGTAGAATCGATCCCCAGTAAAGGAATAGACTTCTGTAGGGGTATCAAGGGAAACCCACAACGTTTAGCAAAATCATAATCCATCAGGTTAATAGCTGCTCCAGAATCAACGAAAGCCTGAGCAGAAAATGAGGACAGAGAGCATATCAGAGTGACAGTTAATAAAAACTTAGTCTGAACACTATCCAAGACAACCGAGCGTGCAAAACGTCTTCCCCGCTTAGGGCAGACTGAAATAGCATGAGAGGCATCACCACAGTAGAAACATAACCCATTGCGCTTTCGAAACTCATGACGTTGTGCCCCAGACACCACTCCATCACACTGCATGGGCTCAGCAGCTGGCTCACAAGGCAACACCACTCCACGCATACTTCTCCGCTCACGCAAACATCTGTCAGTTTGAATCGCTAATGACATAGAATCATTGAGACCAGAGGGGACAGGGAATCCCACCATAACATCCTTTACATTATCCGACAGACCCTTCCGGAAAAGGGCCGCCAAAGCGTCGTCATTCCACTTGGTCAGGACTGCCCACCTACGGAATCTCTGACAGTATAACTCAGCGTCATCAAGCCCCTGATTTAATGCCAACAAGGCTTTTTCAGCTTGATCAGTGACATTAGGCTCATCGTACAATAACCCCAAAGCCTGAAAAAATGCATCAACATCACTCAAAACAGGATCCCCAGGTATCAGGGAAAAAGCCCAATCCTGAAGATCGCCGTGCAGGAGAGAGATGATAATTTGAACCTGCTGCGCTGCGTTTCCTGAGGACTTAGATTTTAAGGCAAGAAACAATTTACAATTATTTTTGAAATTCTGAAACTTAGCTCGATCCCCTAAAAACAAATCTGGCATGGGGATCCTAGGTTCCACCACAGGCAACCTAGCAAGATATGCAGCAATACTCTGAACCTCAGTGGCAAGCTGATCCACACGGCCAGACAACTGTGCAAACTGCATTGGGAGAAAAGATCCTCCCCAGCACCCAGAGATACAGAGGGAAAAAAAAAAAATGCAACAAACAGAAAAATATCTCTGACAACTTTTCTTCCTTCAAAATATTTTTTCCCTTCTGTGAGTACCATACAATTTTTATGGCCGGTGATACTGTTATGTTACGGTAGCTGAGGAGTGCAGGTAAAAAAGGAAATACACCAGAGCAGTTGGAATCTATGAGATTGCAGTACCCTGACTAACCACCGCAACTAGAGGCAGCCGTGGAGCGTTCCTACGTTGGTCCTAGACGCCTCGTCACAGCCTGAGAAACTAACTACACCCAAAGATAGAAACAGGAAAGCTATCTGCCCCGGAGCAGAACCCCAAAGATAATAGAAAGCCCCCAAACATGTAATGGCGGTTAGACAAGAGGAAATACTGACACAGAAAGAAAATAGTATGAGCAAACGCTGGGGCCCAAACTATCTAAATAGAAAAGGATAGGAAGGGTACTTACTGCAATCTCAGAAAACCCTGAAAAAACACCAACTCTACTAATTTCAAAATAACCTGAGATCACAAGACCTCTACCACCTAAATTAGTTCTCTGGTGTAACAAAAACAAAACAGCAGCCACTGAAAAAAACTGGAAAAAGCAAAAGTACAAAACACAGTGGCTGGACTAAACTGAGAGGGCAAAAGCCCCGGAGGGGACCCTGAAGGCCCCCACAGAAGTGCAGGACAAAATGCAAAAATATAGCAACAACACAAAATAAGAAATTGTCTTATCTGATAGCAGGAGATGCAGACACGACACAGCAGGCTACAAGGGAAACTGGAAAGAAGGATTCAGACCAGAACAATTGATCACCGGCAACCCTGATGGGAAAATTACTCCCTTACATAAGACCAATCAGTAACACCTGATTCCCAGTCCTCACAATCCTCACCAGCACCGCTTGCAACCACCAGAGGGAGCCTCTGCTCAGAACTCATCTCAAACCCATTCACAACACAAGGAATTCAAACCACAGTAAAAAAAACTGAAAGAGATTTATCTGAAAGCAAGCAGGAGACAGCAGGAAAGCAAGCTGAATTCCAACCTAGTCCAGGAAGCACAATTGATCACCGGCGAGGATCATGGGAGGTCAGCTCACTTATATCAGGCCAGTCAGTACCAGCTGACAACCACTCGTTATCTGCAGGTGTAGGACTCGTATTATTCAACATAGGTTCAAAACCCTCAGCAACTACCAGAGGGAGCTTTAGCTCTGAAGTCGTCTCCAAAACGTTCACAACATAGTGCAGTCTTGGTTTATCCAATGTGGTTTATGTACAGCAGTCTCAGTGAATCCTATATGATGTATACAAGCAGTCTCATTGTCTTCTGTGTGATGCACATAGGAAACACATGAGCCTCAGTGTATCCTCTGTGATGTACTGTATATATAGTAGTTGCAGTGTGTCAGGAGTCGAACTCAGTACCTCTTGTCCACTGGCCAGCAGCTCTACCATCTGAGCTATTCTGCTGGCTGCAAAGTTCCTTGCTGAACCCAGATACCATTGACTGTTCTTCCTGATTGGCTACACCTAGTGCTCTCTTGATTGGGCCTCTGATTGCCAATTACACACCCTATATAAACCTGGCCCTGTGGGTGTGTCATTGCGAGATTATTGTGCTTCCAGCCTTTAGTCAAGCTCTTTCTCCTGCTGCTCCTGCTGCCACCTGACTACGTTATCTGCCTGCTCCTCTGCTACCGAACTGCCTTTCCTGTGTACCGACCTCCGGCTGCCACCTGACTACGTTATTTGCCTGCTTCCCTGCTACAAACACTGCCTTTCCTGTGTACCGACCTCCGGCTGCCACCTGACTACGTTATTTGCCTGCTTCCCTGCTACAAACACTGCCTTTCTGTGTACCGACCTCGGCCTGCCTTCTGACTACGCTACCTGCCTCTGCTTCCCCTAGTGTTTGCAGTAACATCGGCTCCAACCCAGACGGGATCCTGACAGAATAATCTCGCGCCAAAATGGAGTCCGCTGTGAACACCCTGAGGCGGCAAGTTACGGAGCTTCAAAGTTTTTGTACTGACTCTCAAGGAAAATATGCCAAGTTACAAACTGATTTCACGGCAATACAACAGGAAGTAATTGAGCTACAAAAACAACTACTGGACGTGCGCAATTCAGGGTCCGAATCAAACGCGCGGCTGCCGCTGCCTGCAAAGTTCAGTGGGGATCGCAAGCAGTACCGAGGATTCCTCAATCAATTCCGCATATACTTCCAGATGCAACCTGCTCCCTTTACCAGTGAGAGGAAGAAAGTTTTTTTCATGATAAATCTCCTGACGGATGAAGCTCTTGCTTGGGCTTCACCTTATGTAGAAAAAGACTATGCCCTCCTTAATGACCTGGAAGCTTTCATCGCAGCTATGAATCAAGTTTTTGATGACCCAAACCGCTGTGCCACAGCAGAAACCAAATTACATAATTTGCGCCAAGGACGTCGCTCTGTTGCGGAATATACATCGGAGTTCCGTCGCTGGGTGGCCGACACCACCTGGAATCCAGCGGCCCAGAGAAGTCAATTTCGACGAGGGTTATCAGAACCAGTGAAAGACGAGCTTGCCAGGGTTGAGACCCCTGACCAGTTGGAGGACTTTATTCAACTATGTATCCGGATTGACCAGAGACTTACTGAAAGGAGAAAGGAGAGACTGCGAGCACTTGGGAATAGCCCTGGCTTCTCATTTTCAGCATCAGACCACCAAGAAAAGATGCAAGTTGTGTCTGAACCGATGCAGATCGACGTCATCCGAAGACCACTCTCTGCACAGGAGAAGGAGAGGCGACGTGCAGAACATCTCTGCCTCTATTGTGGGGACCCTGGACACTATGCCATCAACTGTCCTAACAAAAGGACTATAGCCTTTACCAACAACAGGTCTGCCAGCAATACGGACCTTTCTCAGCAGTCGGATTCCATCTTGCAGACTATCTCATCAGTAACGCCAGAAATAGACAAAATACATACCACATCATCTCATTTTGTAATCCCCATTCAGGTTGTAATGGGCACCCAAAAAATACAATGCTCTGCCCTGTTGGATTCGGGAGCAGGAGGAAATTTTATGGACTTAAAATTTACACGTGATAATAATATTTCCAGTAGGACCAAATCCACACCAATTGAAATGGAAACTGTGGATGGATCACCTTTGTCTTCTGGACCTGTCACGCATGAGACAATCGAACTGGAGATTTGTATCGACCCGGATCATCATGAAGCTGTCAGTTTCCACCTTATTTCATCTCCGAAATTTCCGGTTATTCTAGGGATCCCTGGTTTTCAGTCCATAACCCTTCTATCAACTGGGCATCAAGGACCATCACCTTTCCATCTGACTACTGTAAGAATAATTGTCATAAGGAACCCCCTGTTCTCCAACAAGTCCAAATCTCTGAGATTTCGCATGAGAAGGAAGAGAAACTACCACCTCAATATCAGCAGTTCTCTGATGTCTGCAGTAAGAAGAAAGCAGATCAATTACCTCCTCACCGTCCTTACGACTGTCCCATTGAATTGCTGCCAGGAGCAACCATTCCATTTGGACGGATTTACAATCTTTCCGAACCTGAATTGAAGGTATTAAGAAAGTTCCTGGATGAAAATTTAGAGAAAGGCTTTATTCGACCTTCCACATCTCCAGCTGGGGCACCCCTGTTCTTTGTTGAAAAGAAAGACTCCACTCTGCGGCCATGTATTGACTACAGAGAGATGAATAATATCACTGTCAAGAATCGCTACCCGCTACCCTTGATTCCTGAACTATTTGAGAGACTCCGTTCTGCGAAAATCTTTACGAAGCTGGATCTTAGAGGGGCTTACAACCTCATACGGATTCGCCCAGGAGATGAGTGGAAGACCGCCTTCAGAACGAGATATGGACATTTTGAATCTCTTGTTATGACCTTTGGCCTTAGCAATGCCCCAGCCACCTTTCAACATTTTATTAATGATGTATTTCGAGATTTCTTGGACCAATTCGTTGTGGCTTATCTCGATGACATTCTTATATTTTCAGACACCTTGGAAGAGCATCGCAGGCACGTCCAGTTAGTCTTGGAACGACTACAGGAGAACCATCTCTACATTAAACTTGAAAAATGTGAGTTTGAACAAACCAGTATCCAATTTCTGGGATATATCATCTCCCCAGAAGGTTTGAGCATGGATCCCGGCAAAATCAATGCTGTAGTAGACTGGCCTGTTCCAAGAAATTTAAAAGACGTCCAGCGTTTCATAGGATTTGCAAATTTTTACCGAAAATTTATAAAGAACTTTTCACGGATCATACTACCAATTACTACACTAACAAAAAAGACCAAAGCATTTTTCTGGTCTCCGGAGGCACAGGAGGCTTTTGACAAGTTGAAAACTCTTTTTACGTCTGCTCCATTGTTAGTACACCCAAATCCTGAATTGCCATTTACTGTTGAAGTGGACGCCTCGGACTCTGCAGTGGGAGCCATTCTGTCTCAGCGAGTTGGGGACAAGATGCAACTTCACCCATGTGCGTTTCTTTCCCACACCATGTCATCTGCAGAAAAGAACTACGACATTGGTAATAAAGAACTGTTAGCCATTAAAGTTGCCTTCTCCGAGTGGAGACATCTTCTGGAAGGTGCCAATCACCCTGTGACTGTCCTCACGGACCACAAGAATCTTGAATTCCTCCGTACAGCAAAAAGATTGTCTGCAAGACAAGCACGATGGGCCTTATTTTTCTCAAGATTCAATTTTATAATCTCTTACCGGCCTGGTTCAAGAAATGGCAAGGCTGACACCCTGTCCAGGATGTGTTCGGAACCTCAGGAGAGGTCTAGTAATGATGATACAATTCTAGGCCCTAAAAATTTTTTGGGAATATTGCACTCTAGAGGACTAGGTAATAGAATTAAAGATGGATATCAAGAGGACTCTTTCCTTAACCATCCTTCGGAAGACGTCGATCTTTCATTCAAAGAGGGGTTTTGGATGCAGAAACACCAAATATATGTACCTGAATCTTCTCGCCTTGAAGTCCTCAAAAGTGTCCATGATTCTAAACTGGCAGGACATCCTGGAGTTGCAAAAACACAAGACTTACTACTTTGTTTCTTTTGGTGGCCTAATTGTAGGAAGGACGTGAGGAAATATGTTTCAACCTGTTTAACATGCGCACGAAACAAGACCCCACGATCGTCTCCTCTAGGACTCTTGCAACCACTCCCAGTTCCATCCAGGCCTTGGGGATCTATTTCCATGGATTTTATTGTGGAACTACCCCCTTCCAAACAGATGACCGTCATCCTTGTCATAGTGGACCGACTCACAAAAATGGCCCACTTTATTCCAACTGAAGGAATTCCTACTGCTGAAAAAACTGCAGAACTGATGATCAAAGAGGTATTCAGGTTACATGGAATTCCTGACAGCGTGGTGTCTGACAGAGGCGTTCAGTTTACGTCAAAATTTTGGAAGAGTTTCTGTACAGCCTTGGGAGTCACGGTGAATCTTTCTACCGCTTTCCATCCTCAGTCCAATGGCCAGACGGATAGAACGAACCAGACTTTGGAGCAATACCTCCGTTGCTTCATTTCCTATCTTCAGGATGACTGGGTGGACTATTTACCAACAGCAGAGTTTGCCTACAACAACTCCATACAGCTACATCTCAAACCCCATTTTTTGCTAATTATGGAGTACATCCAGTATTTATCCCTAATCTGCCAGTGAACACTCCCATTCCTGCTGTTAATGACAGGCTTACAAAATTACAGGAATCCCAGAAGGAATTATCAGACATATTGCTCAAGACCCAGGAAGAATATAAGGAAGCAGCAGATAAACATCGGAGAGTGCCCCCTGCTCTTCAGGTTGGAGACAAAGTCTGGCTGTCCACTAAAAACCTTAAGACACATGTGCCATCCTCCAAATTGGGTCAGAAATTCATTGGACCTTTTCAAATTTCTGCAAAAATTAACCAGGTTGCTTTTCGTTTAAAACTTCCCAACAATCTAAAGATTCATCCAGTGTTTCACATATCCTTGCTCAAACCCTTCTGTGAAAACCCGTTTCCAGGAAGAATTCAGCCACCTCCTCCACCAGAAAGGATCCGTGGTGAAGAAGAATACATTGTGGATAAGATTCTGGACTCCCGAAAATTCAGAGGTAAACTGCAGTATCTGGTACAGTGGAAGGGTTACGGACCAGAGGAAAATTCATGGTAACCAAGGGACAACGTCCATGCTCCTAGACTAACAAGAGCCTTTCATCAAAGGTACCCGGATAAGCCAGCTCCTGAGATGTCCAGAGGCCATCCTGGAAGGAGGGGAGTACTGTCAGGAGTCGAACTCAGTACCTCTTGTCCACTGGCCAGCAGCTCTACCATCTGAGCTATTCTGCTGGCTGCAAAGTTCCTTGCTGAACCCAGATACCATTGACTGTTCTTCCTGATTGGCTACACCTAGTGCTCTCTTGATTGGGCCTCTGATTGCCAATTACACACCCTATATAAACCTGGCCCTGTGGGTGTGTCATTGCGAGATTATTGTGCTTCCAGCCTTTAGTCAAGCTCTTTCTCCTGCTGCTCCTGCTGCCACCTGACTACGTTATCTGCCTGCTCCTCTGCTACCGAACTGCCTTTCCTGTGTACCGACCTCCGGCTGCCACCTGACTACGTTATTTGCCTACTTCCCTGCTACAAACACTGCCTTTCCTGTGTACCGACCTCCGGCTGCCACCTGACTACGTTATTTGCCTGCTTCCCTGCTACAAACACTGCCTTTCCTGTGTACCGACCTCGGCCTGCCTTCTGACTACGCTACCTGCCTCTGCTTCCCCTAGTGTTTGCAGTAACATCGGCTCCAACCCAGACGGGATCCTGACACAGTGTCTCCTATGTGATTTTATACTGCAGAGTCTCATTGTATCCTATGCAGGGGCGCCGCTATAATGAGGCGAGTTGAGCCTCTTGTCTCAGGCGGCGGCAGCCAGGGGGCGGCAGAGCAGAACTCATAACACCTGGTGTGTGCCGGCCGCCTCTCCTTAATCCCTCACACAGTCACATCTGAGTTCTGACCCCCTCCAGCTGTCCCGCTCTGGACACTATATGTCAGTGATGGCGAACCTATGGCACGCGTGCCAGCGAGGGCATGCAGAGCCCTCTCAGCTGGCACGCGGCCTCGCCTCAGTTATTCCCTGCAGCTCCCTCTCACATTGAGCGGCGCGGCCGCGGAGCTGAAAAATGACGTCAGCCGGCCGGCAGTGCCGCTCAATGTGTTAGAGGAAGTGAGAAGAAGGAAGCTGCTGGATCGTGGAGAGGTGAGTCTGGCCGCTGTGCCTGTGAAGCTGCTGTGTGTGTGTGTGAAGCTGCTGTGTGTGTGTGTGACGCTGTGTGTGTGTGTGTGAGACGCTGTGTGTGTGTGTGATAGATGAGGAAGCGATATCAGCGTTGGAACGGGCAGAGGTGAGTAGTTTTTTTTTATGCAAGGCCATTATTCAGTATGGAGCATCATGTGGGGCCATTATACTGTATGCAGCAGTATATGGGGCCATTATTCAGTATGGAGCATCATGTGGGGCCATTATACTGTATGCAGCAGTATATGGGGCCATTATTCAGTATGGAGCATCATGTGGGGCCATTATATTGTATGCAGCAGTATATGGGGCCATTATTCAGTATGGAGCATCATGTGGGGCCATTATACTGTATGCATCATTATGTGGGGCCATTATTCAGTATGTGTGTCGACCCGCCACCACAATTGTGGGTTACCAGGGCAATGGGGTACTCAGAGCCGAGCCCGTAGAAGTCTATGGGGATTTTGTCACAGGTAGCTGTGGCTCGGTCTGTGGCCCGGGCGGTCTGGCGTTTGTTGGGATATATTTACAGGAGATTGATTTATGTACAGTTCGTGACGCCACCTGTAGTATTCTGGTAATTTGTACCAGCGCTGCTGTAGATCTCTGAGGGGATGGTGAGGCAGCTAGATGTCGGGTCCCCTACAGGTGGGACTCTTCCCTCAGGTCGGTAGTTAGGTAGGGATTGTGCAGGCATGCAATAATAACTCAGTCTCACACAGTCAGCGTCTTTCCATACCTTTACTTGCAGGATGATAAGGCAGGTCCCAGGGAGGCTGATGGGGTTGATGGAGGATGAGCTTTGAGGCAACAGCTAAGCAAGTTAGGGGCCTCCTTTACTTTCCAATGAAGCTGAGTACGACCAGCCTGAAGCGTAGTCCTCTCTATGATTCCAGCTAATCTTTAGCTGTTCCTGCCCAGTCAGATTTGTGTTAGAAGCCTTCCTGCGAGGGAGCTGAATCCTTTTCTTGTCGTGCACTAACTCAAAGTCTTCACACCCTCTGACTCCAGCTACGTTCTGACTATAAGGGGCTTGTCTGCCGCGACCTAGGGTCCGGTAGATTCCTGGTTTTCTCTTCACTATGCTGTACAATAGTGATCCTTCGGTCCCCAGTAACCGGTTGCAACGTGCAGGACTTTTCCAAGTCAAAAGCACTTTTCCAATTATCTTCCTTCCACTTTGCCCTTCGCCTTGCTTGTCTCTTAACAGATAGTTCAGTCTTTCTTCCAGTGGGGCACAGCTCTGACTAGACTAAGGTGTATACAGACACCTACACCAGACTCCACTTTCTGAACTGATGATAGACTTAAACTGGACACGTCTACTCTGTCCAAGGACAGGAAACTGACTGACTAGAAATCACTCCCTTCCACACCCCTACTGGGTGTGTCAGAAGTGTACATGATGTCATGAAGAGACCTTAACTGTTACCTCTCCACTCATCCTCCTGGTATTGTGTACCAGGGCTACACATTCCCCCATGGTAAACGACAGCACTCCCGGGCTGTAAAATATAAAGAGACAGAAAATTTTGTTTATGCATAACAACAAACATTAACTTCTTCCCATCCGGGAGGTGAGAACACCTTGAACGTTACGAACAATAACATTTTACATATAGAAATACAAAAGTATCAAATAGCATTTAATAAATATATATACAAGATACTTGTGAAGGACCCGCACCAAACCTTCAACGTGGGTCCTGGGTGGGCTGCAGGACATCCAAATGCAGACCTCACTCAGTGCCACACCACACGGGTTTTTGGTTCAGAGGTGAGTCAAGGTTTCATGTGAAACCATTAAGAAGGCACTTTAGTGCAACTATTTACAGGATACAGTTTTTTGGGCTGGCTCAGTCCTCAGCCTCTGAGTCCATTGTTAAACGAAGACATAATAGAGAAAAAACACATTTATATATATAGACTTTTACAATGTTCACATAAATTCGTTATAACTACTGCTGATATCTAATGGGTAATTTCCCTTTTGTGATTCTCTCTGATCTACGTGGTGTAGTTTCAGGTATAACAAGTTGCGATCTGTCTGCACTGCGTAACGGCAAACTATAGAACTGCCTTAACCTTTCTATGGATCTGGCAAGCGTACTGATGGCTGGGCGGTGTGAGTCAGCTTCACCAGGGGATCCCATAGTATGGGGCGCTGCTTCAGATGATCCATCTTGAGGTTCCACAGGTTGAGGTGCTGCTGGAATGGGTAACTCCTGAACAGGTTCAACTGGCACCACAGGCACAACTGGAGGTAAAACTTCCTCTTGTGGCTGATAAAACTGCAACACTGGAATTATCACAGCATCTCCCAGTCGGGGCCAATCCGCAGGAAAATCTCCCAGATCGGTGTGTAGGACCTCTTCCTTTCTTTCTCTTTGATTGAAGACAGGGTTCTTTTCACAACTCTTTAAGTGTTCTGGACACAACTTCAAATGATCTCTGGACACAGTGGTTGTTGTTCTTCCTCCGTCTTTACTGACGACACAAACTTTTCTGTTGTCGTATTTAGAATCTTGTATGACATAGGGTTCTTGCTCCCACTGATTATCCAGTTTGTGCATCTTTCTTTTTCTTTTTAATACTACCTCTCCAGGCATCAGAGGCTTGGCAGGAGCATTTCGGTTGTAAACATCTTCCTGTTTCTCCCGTGCCTTATTAAGACTTTCCTCCACACAGATTTGTACTCTTCTGTATTGCTCTTGCCGATTGACGTCCCAGTTCTCAACAGCGTCGTCTGCCTCCGGTTCTACCACTCCAAGTTCTAGATCCATTGGTAGTTTTCCAGGCCTTGCTCTCATAAGATAGGCTGGAGTGCAGTTAGTTGAGCTTACAGGTATATGATTATACAAATCAACCAAATCAGGCAGTAAATCCGGCCATCGATTCCTGTCTTCCAACGGTATGGATCTCAACAAGTCAAGGACAATATGGTTCATCTTTTCACAAAGACCGTTGGTTTGAGGGTGGTATGGTGTCGTTCTTATTTTCTTGCACCCGTACATATGACAGAATTCCTTGAATAAATCGGCTTCAAAAGCAGGTCCCTGATCGGTTAAGACTTGCTCGGGATACCCATGCGGTCTGCAGAAGCTTGCTTGAAAGGTCTTCGCGGCCGTCACTGCGGTCTGGTCTTTTACTGGAACGACTACCAGAAATCTGGAGTAATGGTCCACCATGGTCAAGGCGTATGAGTATCCAGATCTACTCGGCGACAGTTTGACGTGGTCCAGGGCCACAATCTCCAGAGGACGAGTCGTCCGGATAGGTTGCAGGGGGGCCTTTTGACTACCGTAGTCCTTTCTTCTGAGACCACAGGGTCCACAGTTCCGACACCACCTCTCGACGGAGCTGCGCATCCCTACCCAGTAGAACCGGCATCTCAACAGGGTCTCCAGCTTCCTCCAGCCAAAGTGTCCTGCTTGATCGTGGTACGCTTCCAACACCATTGGGACGTCTGCCTTGGGGACCACGATTTGCCAGACCATTTCATGGGTTCTGGGGTTGACGTATCTTCTGCACAACTTCTCACGGTATAGGAACAACCTGCTTTTCTCGTTCCACAGGAGCTTGGCTGACATAGGTGCATCCTTTTCCAGAGAGGAGCCTTCCTGTCTTAACAACTCCTTGATGCGGCTGACCACTGGATCACTGTCCTGAGTCTCTTTCCAGCTGTGATGGGGTAAAGGATTCAATGTTGCACCATTCTGCTTTCTGTGGACTCGATGCTCGTGGACTACCCCATTTCGATGGAACGCGGGTAGCTCAATTTCTTCCAGGTCGTCCGATTCTTCTTCCGTGTCAGAGTCATGCGGCATTCGGGACAACGCATCAGCATTAGCATTCTTTCGACCTGCCCGGTACTTGATAGTAAACTGGTAATTGGACAACCGAGCCATCCATCGCTGCTCCATGGCACCCAGCTTGGCGGTTTCCAGGTGCGTTAACGGGTTGTTGTCTGTGTACGCCGTGAACTTATTGGAGGCCAGATAGTGCTTAAATCTTTCAGTAATGGCCCAGACCAGCGCCAGAAACTCTAGCTTGAAGCTGCTATAATTTTCCAGATTCCTTTCAGTTGGCCTGAGTTTTCTGCTGGCATATGCGATGACTTTTTCTTGTCCATTCTGCTTCTGACTGAGAACGGCTCCCAACCCTTCATTACTGGCGTCGGTGTACAACAGGAACGGTTGGCTGTAATCAGGATAGGTTAAGATCTCATCACCTGTCAGGATCTCTTTCATCTTTTGGAATGCTTCAGCCTGTTCTTTACCCCAATTAAAGGGAGGGTTTCTGCTCTTTAAGGATTGTCCTACCAGGAGGTCCTGTAAAGGAGCTGCCTTCTTCGTGTAATCTTTCACAAATCTCCTGTAGTAACCCGTTAGTCCCAGGAACTGTCGCACTTCCTTAAGGTTCTTCGGCTCCGGCCACTTCTGGATGGCAGTGACTTTCTCTGGGTCCGGCGCTACTCCTTCCGAACTGACGATGTGCCCCAAGTATTGTACCTTCTGCTTGAGTAGATGGCATTTTGAGGGTTTCAACTTCATCCCGTACCTGGACAGGGACTCAAACACTTCTGCCAGGTGCTTCAGATGGTCCTCATATGTCTTGGAATACACGATAACGTCGTCTAGGTATAGCAGCACGGTTTCAAAATTGAGATGTCCCAGACAGTTTTCCATCACTCTCTGAAATGTTCCTGGGGCACTGCTGAGCCCAAACGGCATTCTGTCGAACTCACAGAGCCCCATTGGGGTGGTGAAAGCCGTTTTCTCACGATCCTCCTCAGCCACAGCCACTTGCCAGTAACCACTAGTCAGATCAAGGGTAGAAAAGTAGTTAGCCGTTTTCAGAGCAGCTAATGATTCCTCTATGCGTGGTAGCGGGTATGCATCCTTGTGTGTTATGCGGTTCACCTGCCTGTAATCCACACACATTCTCATACTACCATCTTTCTTTTTAACCAGAACTAGAGGGGCTGCCCAGGGGCTACAACTATCCCTTATCACCCCAGCTTTCTTCATATCATTCAACATTTCTTTAGCTTTCTGATAATGAGCTGGAGGTATGGGCCTATACCGCTCTTTGATGGGAAGATGACTACCTGTAGGGATATGATGTTGTACTCCCTTAATTGTCCCAAAATCAAGTGGATTTTTGCTAAACACTTGGGCGTACTCTTGCACCACCCGTAATACCCCTTGCTTCTGGTGAGCGGGAGTGGTGTCCGTCCCAACATGGAGTTGCTGACACCATTCCGCCACCTGGGTTGCTGGGTCATTGTCCTCCTCTATTTGACAGGAGTCTAAGGACTCAGCCGGGAGAATAGAATTATTATCAACAGCATGAAGTTTAGCAATGGTTGCATAACGGGGTAAATTTACCTCATCATCTCCCCAATTGAGAAGTCGTACCGGTACTCTTCCATTCACCACTTCTACTACTCCTCTAGCAGTCATAAGTGTAGGTCTATGTTCTGAATGGTGGGGTTCTACTACAGCTTGGTAATTCTGTCCTCTCAGACCTATGGCTGCCCTGCACCAAATGATCATTTCACTCATTGGGGGTATCACAATAGGAACTGAGTCAGTGACCCGTACATTACCAATTTCGCCGTCGGTAAGCTTCGCTTGCTGCTGACACACCAGGGCCCGGATCTCTCTTTGGATTACTCCTCTCTGCCTTGGTCGGGCAATCTCAGCGAGCTGTTGGAGCAAGAACACAACTTCTCCCAAACAATTACCGATAATGTTAGTACCCAAAATGATATTTAAACCGTTCTCCTCATTTACAGTCTTTACTACCAGAAGCCCTTGGTCTTTCAACTCCTCTCTGCCCACCTTTACATCTACACATTTTGTTCCGAGTACTTCTACAGGAAGACCATTCGAAGCATACACAGTAAAGTCAAGGCTCGGAGGTTTAAGACTGTCCATTGACCAGTACTTGGTATATAGAGCATCAGGTATTAGGGTCACCTGGGACCCAGTGTCTAACAATGCTGGAACAGCAATACCATCTAGAATAATAGACAGGTAGGGTCGCCCGCCCACATACCTGCGGTTCCAGTCTAGGGGGCCTGACGGGTATTCTCCTGGGTGTTGGCCCTTGGACCCAGGTTCTGCCCGTTTAAAGGACACTGTGTAGACAGATGACCTTTCCGGTTGCAGCGATAACAGATGATCTCTCGACGAGAAGGGTGTTGATCAGAGGTTGCTCCTGGGGGTGGCGTTGTCCTCCTCCGGGGGGGCGACGTCTTCTTTCTTCTCCGGTGCATCCACGGAACGTCCTCTGGGCAGTCAGCTAGCAAGATCTTCCCTTCCTCTTCTTTCCGCAGCTGTAGGGCACTCATCACAGCGGCCAGATTTTTAGTCAGCTGGCGCACCTCTGAGCGCAGACAGTCCAATTCACTAGGAGGTGTCACCTGCGTTTTGGTTTCTGCCACTAGCGGAGAACAGGGGGTTACTGCCGGTTCCAGAGTGACTTCACCCTGATGATGTTGGGTGGCCACCTCGGGTTTGCCCAGGGGCCGCAGCCCTTTTATTGCCATGTCCTTTAGGGCATCAAAGGTAGCATCCGGATGATCTAAGGACCACCAATTTACAGTTCTGCGTTCCTCTGGGGATCTCAATCCCTGTATAAATTGTTCTTTCAGCATTCTATTCTCGTCGATAGCATTTAAATGGTTAATTTGCTTGAGGGCTCTCAGGGCTCCCTGTAGTCGGCAAGCATAGTCCCGGATGCTGTCACCTGGCTGTTGTGAACAGTGATAGAAGGCCATCCGGAGATCCGTTTCTGTGCGGTCTTCAAATATGGCATGAAGCTTCAGGAAGATCGCAGGCACCGACTCCTGATCAACGGTATCCCAAGTCTCCACTTCCCTCTCAGCAGCGCCAGTTAGCTGCCCTATTAGCACAGCAGCTTTTTGTCTCTCAGGCATGGAGTACATTTCTAAGATGCTGCATAACTTCCGTTTGAAGCCTGCTAATGTGCCTGGCCCACCGCTGTATTGGGGAAGCCATTTCGCCCCAGGCATATATGGGAGCGTTAGTGGCATGATCGGGACTACCGGACTGGGTGCAGGGCCTGCGCCCCCATCTGGCGCTACAATACCAAGCGGTGCGGGATTGGGGCCTCCGGCCGGGGCCGCACTGTCAGCCGGTTGTTGTGACATCTTAGCGCCCCCTTGGTTAAACGGAGCCTACCGGTTTCAGATGCTGCTACTTCACAGGCACCACAGTGGGAACAGGACCTTCGTCGCAGGCGCTCTGATGTCAGAGCGTTCACTTCCTGTTGCAGGACCTGCCGCTCTATTTTGCGATGCAATTTGCTATGCGGATTGCAATGCAGATTGTGATGCAGTTTGCTATGCGGATTGCGATGCGGTTTGCGATGCAGATTGCTATGCAGTTCGCTATGCGGTTTGCGATGCAGATTGCTATGCAGTTCGCTATGCGGTTTGCGATGCAGATTGCTATGCAGTTTGCGATGCGGTTTGCTATGCAGTTTGCGATGCGGTTTGGGGTGCAGGTTGGGGGCGTGTCCAAGACTCTGCGCGCTTTTTCAGGTCCGCCCACCTTCTTCTCCAGCGCCTGAGGGCGCGAATATGGCGGCAAAATGGCGGATTTTAGCGCCAAAAATAGCAAACAGTCCTTTTTCACAAAAACAATCCACAGGCACACAGGGCTCGCAATGCTGCAAGTTTCGTATCCTGTTCGTGACGCCAAAAGTTTGTGTCGACCCGCCACCACAATTGTGGGTTACCAGGGCAATGGGGTACTCAGAGCCGAGCCCGTAGAAGTCTATGGGGATTCTTGTCACAGGTAGCTGTGGCTCGGTCTGTGGCCCTGGCGGTCTGGCGTATGTTGGGGATATATTTACAGGAGATTGATTTATGTACAGTTCGTGACGCCACCTGTAGTATTCTGGTAATTTGTACCAGCGCTGCTGTAGATCTCTGAGGGATGGTGAGGCAGCTAGATGTCGGGTCCCCTACAGGTGGGACTCTTCCCTCAGGTCGGTAGTTAGGTAGGGATTGTGCAGGCATGCAATAATAACTCAGTCTCACACAGTCAGCGTCTTTCCATACCTTTACTTGCAGGATGATAAGGCAGGTCCCAGGGAGGCTGATGGGGTTGATGGAGGATGAGCTTTGAGGCAACAGCTAAGCAAGTTAGGGGCCTCCTTTACTTTCCAATGAAGCTGAGTACGACCAGCCTGAAGCGTAGTCCCCTCTATGATTCCAGCTAATCTTTAGCTGTTCCTGCCCAGTCAGATTTGTGTTAGAAGCCTTCCTGCGAGGGAGCTGAATCCTTTTATTGTCGTGCACTAACTCAAAGTCTTCACACCCCCTGACTCCAGCTACGTTCTGACTATAAGGGGCTTGTCTGCCGCGACCTAGGGTCCGGTAGATTCCTGGTTTTCTCTTCACTATGCTGTACAATAGTGATCCTTCGGTCCCCAGTAACCGGTTGCAACGTGCAGGACTTTTCCAAGTCAAAAGCACTTTTCCAATTATCTTCCTTCCACTTTGCCCTTCGCCTTGCTTGTCTCTTAACAGATAGTTCAGTCTTTCTTCCAGTGGGGCACAGCTCTGACTAGACTAAGGTGTATACAGACACCTACACCAGACTCCACTTTCTGAACTGATGATAGACTTAAACTGGACACGTCTACTCTGTCCAAGGACAGGAAACTGACTGACTAGAAATCACTCCCTTCCACACCCCTACTGGGTGTGTCAGAAGTGTACATGATGTCATGAAGAGACCTTAACTGTTACCTCTCCACTCATCCTCCTGGTATTGTGTACCAGGGCTACACATATGGAGCATCATGTGGGGCCATTATACTGTATGCAGCAGTATGTGGGGCCATTATTCAGTATGGAGCATCATGTGGGGCCATTATACTGTATGCATCATCATGTGGGGCCATTATTCAGCATGCATCATCATATAGGGCCATTATACAGTCATGGACAAAAGTTTTGAGAATGACACAAATATTAATTTTTACAAAGTCTACTGCTTCACTTTTTCTAATGACAATTTGCATATACTCCAGAATGTTATAAAGAGTGATCAGCTTAACAGCAATTACTTGCAAAGTCAATATTTGGCTAGAAAATGAACTTTATCCCCCAAAACACATTTCAACATCATTGCAGCCCTGCCTTAAAAGGACCAGCTAACCTCTTTTCAGTGATTGCTCCATTAACACAGGTGTGGGTGTTGATGAGGACATGGCTGGAGATCAATCTGTCATGATTAAGTAAGAATAACACCACTGGACACTTTAAAAGGAGGCTGGTGCTTGGCATCATTGTTTCTCTTCTGTTAACCATGGTTATCTCTAAAGAAACACATGCAGTCATCATTGCAATGCACAAAAATGGCCTAACAGGGAAGAGTATCGCAGCTAGAAAGATTGCACCTCAGTCAACAATCTATTGCATCATCAAGAACTTCAAGGAGAGAGGTTCCATTGTTGCCAAAAAGGCTCCAGGGCACCCAAGAAAGACCAGCAAACGCCATGACGTCTCTTAAAAGTGTTTCAGCTGCAGGATCGGGCTACCAGCAGTGCAGAGCTTGCTCAGGAATGGCAGCAGGCAGGTGTGAGTGCATCTGCACGCACTGTGAGGCGGAGACTCTTGGAGCAAGGCCTGGTCTCAAGGAGGGCAGCAAAGAAGCCACTTCTCTCCAGAAAAAACATCATGGACAGACTGATATTCTGCAAAAGGTACAGGCAGTGGACTGCTGAGGACTGGGGTAAAGTTATTTTCTCTGATGAATCCCCTTTTCGATTGTTTGGGACATCAGGAAAACGCCTCATTCGGAGAAGACAAGGTGAGCGCTACCACCAGTCTTGTCTCATGCCAACTGTTAAGCATCCTGAAACCATTCATGTGTGGGGTTGCTTCTCAGCCAAGGGAATCGGCTCTCTCACAGTCTTGCCTAAAAACACAGCCATGAATAAAGAATGGTACCAGAATGTCCTCCAAGAGCAACTTCTCCCAACCCTCCGAGAGCAGTTTGGCAATCAACAATGCCTTTTCCAGCATGATGGAGCACCTTGCCATAAAGCAAAGGTGATAACTAAATGGCTCAGGGAACAAAACATAGAGATTTTGGGTCCATGGCCTGGAAACTCCCCAGATCTTAATCCCATTGAGAACTTATGGTCAATCATCAAGAGACGGGTGGACAAACAAAAACCTAAAAATTCTGACAAAATGAAAGCATTGATTGTGCAAGAATGGACTGCTATCAGTCAGGATTTGGTCCAGAAGTTGATTGAGAGCATGCCAGGGAGAATTGCAGAGGTCCTGAAGAAGAAGGGTCAACACTGCAAATATTGACTTGCTGCATTAACTCATTCTAACTGTCAATATAAGCTTTTGTTACTCATATGTTTGCAACTATATTTCTGTCTGTGATAAAAACATCTGTCAAACACACATAAAAACCAGAGGGCAGCAGATCATGTGAAAATATAATATTTGTGTCATTCTCAAAACTTTTGGCCATGACTGTACTGTATGCATCATTATGTGGGGCCATTATTCAGTATGCATCATGTGGGGCCATTATACTGTATGCAGCAGTATATGGGGCCATTATTCAGTATGCATCATCATGTGGGGCCATTATATTGTATGCATCATTATGTGGGGCAATTATTCAGTATGGAGCATCATGTGGGGCAATTATACTGTATGCAGCAGTATATGGGGCCATTATTCAGTATGGAGCATCATGTGGGGCCATTATACTGTATGCAGCAGTATATGTGGCCATTATTCAGTATGGAGCATCATGTGGGGCCATTATACTGTATGCAGCAGTATATGGGGCTATTATTCAGTATGGAGCATCATGTGGGGCCATTATACTGTATGCAGCAGTATATGGGGCCATTATTCAGTATGCATCATCATATGGGGCCATTATACTGTATGCATCATTATGTGGGGCCATTATTCAGTATGCATCATGTGGGGCCATTATACTGTATGCAGCAGTATATGGGGCCATTATTCAGTATGCATCATCATGTGGGGCCATTATACTGTATGCATCATTATGTGGGGCCATTATTCAGTATGGAGCATCATGTGGGGCCATTATACTGTATGCAGCAGTATATGGGGCTATTATTCAGTATGGAGCATCATTTGGGGCCATTTTACTGTATGCAGCAGTATATGGGGCCATTATTCAGTAGTTTTTTTCTTTCCCATCTTTCTTTCTCTCTCTGTTCTTTTTCTTTCTCTCTGTTCTTTCTTTCCCCTCTTTCTTTCTATCTCTGTTCTTTCTTTCTCTTTCTTTCTCTCTGTTCTTTCTTTCTCTCTGTTCTTTCTTTCTCTTTCTTTCCACTCTTTCTTTCTGTTCTTTCTCTCTCTGTTCTTTCTATCTGTTTTCTTTATTTCTCTTTCTCTCTCTCTGTTCTTTGTTTCCCATCTTTCTTTCTCTCTATCTCTCTGTTCTTTCTTTCTCTCTTTGTTCTTTCTTTCCCCTATTTCTTTTTTTCTCTCTGTTCTTTTTTTCTGTCCCCTCTTTCTTTTTCTGTTCTTTCTTTCTTTCTCTCTGTTCTTTCTTTCCCGTCTTTTTTTCTTTCTCTCTCTGTTCTTTTCTCTCTCTGTTCTTTCTTTCCCCTCTTTGTTTTTTTTCTCTCTCTCTGTTCTTTCTTTTCCCTTTCTTTATTTATTTCTCTCTCTACTTTCTCTCTGTTCTTTCTTGCTTTCCCCTCTTTCTCTCTCTCCTTTCTCTGTTTTCTTTTTTCTCTCTCTGTTCTTTCTTTTACTCAGTACCAGTGTGCCCATAGTACCAGTCACTGTGCCCTCAGTACCAGTCAGTGTGATCACCAGTGCTAAATTGGTGTGGTCGGGGCGTGGACATGGGTGTGACTAGTTGTGAAATGGGTGTGGTCGGGGCGTGGCCTAAAATTTGCCGCGGCGCGCTATGCGAGACGCAACCTTCCTCGCTCAAATTGGGGGGCGCCGTTTTGCAGTTCGCCTCAGGCAGCACAGTGGCTAGGTTCACCCCTGATCCTATGCCCTGCACATGGGATAAGCAACATAGTGAATCAGAAGACTATACTACATTTCTGATTGGAAGGATTTGCTAATATTATTATTGTTATTACACCTACTACATATTGGGACAGGATCTTGGAAATGGGAATACCCCTTTAAATGTTTGACCAAATAAAGCAGGAGGAATTTCAAGTTGATAATTTCAACTAGATAAAGCAAGGGAGACACAAAAGCACATTAGGGTCTTATCCGGTAGTAAGTTAGCACTTTTTAAGTAGGAAGCTGCTCACCTGGTATTAGGTGATTAAAGCACATGTAGGAGAGGCTGCCGCAGATCCACAGGTCGGTCGACGACCCGACAATACAATACACTGCAGAAAAGATGTGGATTCCAGTCCGTGCTGCCAAAAGTTGATAATTTCGCACAGCCTACGAATGATGGTATAAATATCAAAATGGCCCCTGGCAGGACAAATGTTCCCCATCCCTGGTCTATATGATGACATGGGCCTTTGAGAAAAATTGTTCTTCTTTTAAACAATGGTGCTGAGGAATTAGCCTAAGGTCACACAGAATTTTTGACTTGGATTTCGACGGAGATCCACTCCAAAACCCACATCATAAAACAGCTCCAAATACCATTTGATGTATCTTTTGAAGCTGATCTGATTCAAACTCCTTGTAAAAAATTCTGTGTGAACATACCTTTATTTAGCTCAGGGTTTATTTGTAATAGCTGAATAGCTTTTACCTCCTATAACTCGTGAGTGACTTCGTCACTGCAGTTTCTGTTTTCGTAATTACTTGTTTAAAATATTTATTTAATGTAAGGGGCGTTCCCGCACATGACATTTTTATTAGGTACCTTCATATTATTGTGGATGACAAAACATGTACCCACCCAAACCACATTGTCTAATCTTTCTTAATACGCAAATACATGTATGGAAGATTTTGATATTAGTCACTACTCAGTCGTTACTTTATTTATTGTAATCCGTCTCTCTTGTTTCTTTATGGAATATCACAAGATGTGTATAAACTAGGGTGTCATGCCTTCTGTCATACTATGGATCCATATACTATGCATTAGTAGCAATAATAACTTAGAAATATAGCTAGTACACCACAAGTGTTTTCATCTCCATAATCTAGAAAAGTAAACTTCTTTTTTTTTACAACTATTAATTTAAAGGGAATTTCTCAAGACGTTTTTACAAATGGAAGTAGTTGCTAGTCCCCCAAAAATAACGTTTATTTTTTATAGAGAACGGATGACCAGTCATAAAAAATCTAGAATAGAAGACCTATGCCAATCAGGGTGGAAGTGCTTTGGGTCCGTGTCAGTGTACCTGGACTGCTTTTCCCAACCCAACTGTATTTACATGCCCTAATGCACTCCCAGTTTGATTTGCATATGACTTCTAGGCTAGATTTTTCATAATTGCCACATCTGACCACTATTATTTATATTGAAGAACAACTGCTTACACAACCATACCACTACTTCCATCTGCAAAAATGAGCTGACATTTTCCCTATAAACTGAAGTAGGCTTCTAGTTTATAGTACATTAATTCTAAAATCAACAACAGTGCCTTGAACTTGTCTTTAACAGTGTATTTAGTATTTACCCTAAATATTATTAAGGAACCTGTCCGTTCCAGAAATGCTGTTTAACTGCAGATATAATGGCAATCTTCAGGAAATAGGGTTTAAATCCTGCGCAGCTGGCTTATTGGAATAGCGGCTACAGGGAAAAAATGAAGTTTTATTCTCCCTGTAACCACCTTCTTCCAGCAAGTCATCAGGAGGTGCATGGATTGCCATTTGTGTGCATTGTGTGTGTGGAAATCAGGCTGTTAATCAAAAAGACAGGGAGTGATTAAAGCCCCTTCGCTCTGTAGTGATTGATAACTGTGTCTGCCTGCTACACAGGGTTTAAATACCATTAACTGGCAGGTTTCCTTTAAAGGGAACCTGTCATGTAAAAAAGCGCTATTATCCTATAGATAGGGGTCTAATCTGCTGATTAATAGAGTTGTAAAGCCGTGTGGCCGCAGAATTGAGAGCCCCGCTGCCAGGAGGAAATTATTCCGCCCAGCAGCCACGGGTTTTCAGATAAAGAGGCGCAGCTGGTGCAGCTTAAGTCACCGCTCAGTACATAGTGAGCAGCGGCTGTAAACGCACCCCTGACACTGACTGACAGCCGGCTCTGTACTAATGCAATGCTGAGCCGGCTGTCAGTCAGTGCCGGGGGTGCAATTACAACGGCTGCTCACTATGTACTGAGCAATGACTGAAACTGCGCCAACTGCACCCCTATGACTGAAAGCCCAAGGCTGCTGGGAGGAATAGTGTTCTTTTTTTACCAGCAGTGGGATTCTCAACGCATGACATCAAAACGCTATTGAACTGCAGATTAACCCCTCATCTGCAGGTTAATATCCCTTTTTTACTACAGGGTTCCCTTTAAGTTTTACTAGAAGAATTTCTTTAAACTAATGAACTCTTGACAATGCAAATGAAAATCAATATTGCATTTCTATAGTTTTCTTTCTTTTTTCGTTCATTGCCATATGTTGCAATAATTTTAAATTACTGTATTAACCTCATAGGAGATAGAACAGCAAAACAATGAAAATTGTAGCTGGGAATTCAGTGTTTGGGGGTATCCCCTGGCTATTTATACATTCTCCGCTGAGATCACATCTATGCTGTGAAGCTTTAGGAACAGCTGCTGACTCTGCACTCATGCGTTACTATGTAAGTAGGACAAAGTAGAACAGGTAATGACAAATGCACTGGTGTGAAAATAATGATTTTTGCGTTTATGGTTTGCAACATGATATTAACACTTAAAGGACCATTGCCAGTAGTGTTACGAAAAAGGAGCATTAGCTGTCATGTAAATATGAAAACGTTTAATCTTTTACATCTTTGCTGGTTTATCAGTGTTTGATTGTTATGTCATTGTCCTGGGGATTTTGAAATGTTCCAATCCTAACTACTGTAGATTGGTTGCTTAATTTTATTTCTGTGAATATTAAAGTGGATGTGAGCAGGCACTCAAATCATGAGTATAATTGGGCATTGAATCAATAACCTCAAGAACTGAGAACAAGTAAAAATAAAATAAACAGTATTTCATCTTTACATAATTTACTTGTACACTGGATCAAAGAAAAATAGAAAATACTAACAAATACCTTAATACTACAATAGACCAACACCTAAGCCTCTGTTCACACTAGTGAGATAACCTTATCAGTGGAATCATAACAACTTATTGGACTTTTTGGACTTTTATTCTAATTAAACTTCAGAAAGCATGAATACATTATATATAATTTAACATTTATACTTTGACAACAATTCTTTAATACACCTGCCCCAAAGCAATCATGTATAAATCTTTTTAAATCTGTGACATCAGTTCTAAAGTACTCATTAAGTGATACATACTCATGTCATGGCTTTGATCTTGTCGTTCATTTTCCAGTCTAGCTCATATTTCTCATATTTACGGTATATATTCTTCTTATTATTATTATGATTATTATTGCTACTAATTATTGCTACTAATAATAATAATACTAACTACAAAGCTCTTAACCCAAGTTGCCCAATTAAATTCATGTGTGTTTCGCCTTTGCCATTTTAACCTCTATGTTCCTGAGATTAGTCCACTAATGCCCCTATTGAAGTCACCAATGCTTTCGGTATTATAAGGCAAAAATGTCACAATCTCGCCATTCCAGTCAAGATGCATGTTCCCCTTGTTACCAAGCCGTAGGTACTGTAGTGCAGCGGTGTCCACACAGTGCAGTAATGAGGCAGTGACCCAGGAAAGGTCTAAGCAAAAGTGTTTAATGTCTGAAAAGTGATACAAAACGAAAAGCACACGGTATCCTCCGGATTGCTGCCGGGGAGTCGAAGCAGTCCGTATCCAAGATTTGTTGCCATGGGCGACTGCACCACCATGTCACACTGAGGGGTGCCAGGCGTTCACTTCTCTTGGCTCTATGTTACCTCACACAAGCTGGCTGTTGCAGAGCCACCTGCTCTGCCACTTGCAAAACAAACACTGCCACACTCAAACCCTTTAATGCAGGGTTTTTAAATGGAATCTGTGGCCATGGGCCACTTGTAAGACCTGGATGGAGAGAGCGAACCGCCCCACTACCATCTTGTGGTTCGCTCCAAAAATAAAAGTCCATGCCGGGTTTTCTCGAATATGCCTTGGGCAAATAGCTTGTCTAAGACCACACTTACTTTTATTCTGCATTGCAA
This sequence comes from Oophaga sylvatica, assembly GCA_033576555.1. Lineage (NCBI taxonomy): Eukaryota > Metazoa > Chordata > Amphibia > Anura > Dendrobatidae > Oophaga > Oophaga sylvatica. Next base: position 396,774,990 of record JARQOD010000004.1, read on the forward strand.
CCACAGCTATATCTGTGGCTGCATCGCACTCCAGCGGCCTTAAAATGCTTCTATGCACATCATGGGGGATACATAGGGTCCCTCACATATAATACCCGTCACTGCCTCACATATCCCCCCCCCCGTTCAAACTTGTGGGGTTGAACATTTGTCACCAAACAGGGTGCCTGTGACAGGGCATCCACATTTCTCTGCGTCTTCCCCAAATGTTCCACCGAAAAACTACAATTTTGTAGGGACAGGAACCATCTGGTGACCCGCACATTCCTCTCTTTTGCATTACTCATCCAGACGAAGGAGGAATGATCCCTTACCAACCGAAACTGTCGCCCGAGCAAATAGTAGCGTAGGGACTCCAAGGCGCACTTAATCGCCAAGCACTCCTTCTCCACTGCGCTATAATTTTTCTCTGCCGGGGTCAGTTTCTTGCTCAAGTAGGTGACTGGTTGTTTATCCCCGTTCACCTCTTGCGACAGTACCGCACCTAGGCCTACCGCTGAGGCATTGGTTTGTACTATAAAGGTTTTACTGAAGTCGGGGCTGATGAGGATTGGCTGTCCACACAACGCCGAGTTCATGGACTGGAAGGCCTCCTCCTCTTGAGGGTTCCACTGTACCATAGCTGACTTCTTACCCTTTAACTGATCAGTTAGGGGTGCCGATCTCCCAGCAAAATTGGGTATAAACCGTCAGTAGTACCCAATGATGCTGAGGAACGCCCTCACCTGTTTCGTACTTAACGGCTTGGGCCAGTTTTGGATGGCCTCAATCTTATTTATTTGGGGTTTTATAACCCCGCGGCCAATCATGTACTCTAAGTATCGAGCTTCCGTGATACCTACTGCTCATTTTTTTGGGTTTGCGGGTTTGCTGTTAACCCCGCTATTCTAAGTGAATCCAGCACTGCATGTACCTGAGACAGGTGGGAATGCCAGTCGGTACTGAAGATGACGATATCATCTAAATATGCTGATGCGTACTTCTGGTGAGGCTCTAACACTATGTCCGTCAGCCTCTGAAATGTAGCCGGAGCCCCATGTAATCCAAAAGGCAAGATGACATAGTGATAGAGACCTTCTGGAGTGATAAAGGCGTTTTTTTCTTTTGCCGATTCTGTCAGTGGTACCTTACAGTGACCTTTGGTAAGATCGAGCGTGGTGAAGTACTGGGCATTCCCCAGTCTTTAAATTAGCTCGTCCACCTGGAGCATTGGATAAAGGTCAAACTTTGGCACTTCATTCAACTTCCTAAGGTCATTACAGAATCGTAATGACCCGTCTGGCTTCGGAATCAGTACAATGGGGCTAGCCCATTCACTCCGGGATTCCTCGATGACTTTCAACTGAAGCATCTACTTCACTTTGGCCACGATGCCTCCGGGCTTCTTGCACTTGGTACAGTGTCATCCGTACCCTTACCCAGGACTCGGTGACAATGTTATGCCAGATCACCGAGGTCTGACCCGGAAGTTCTGAAAATACGTCCGTATTCTGTTGCACCAAACCCCGAGCCTCCCATCGCTGCTGTTTTGTGAGATCATCATCTGTCTTAAGCTCACCCCCGGCCGTGTCCTTGGCCGGTGACCGAGGGTTCCCTGTTGGTACGACTGAAGTTGCCTCCGTGACCAAACATTCCCGGTCCTTCCAGGCTTTTAAAAGGTTCACATGGTACAGTTGTTCTGGTTTTCTATTTCCAGGCTAGTACACTCTATAATTTACTTCCACAACCTTCCCTCCTATCTCATATGGCCTTCGCAACTTGGCCATGAGTTTACTCTCTGTGGTGGGCACTAGTACCAACACCCGGTCCCATTCTTTAAAGGTCCTGAAGCTGACTCTTCTATTATACATGCAGCTGTGCGTGGCCTGGGCATTTATCAGATGCATCTTTATTATGGGCCTGACTGCCGCAATCCGGTCCTGCATGCTTGCCATGTGCTGTATTACACTCCGGTGCGGAGTTGGCTCCTGTTCCCATGTCTCCTTCACTACGTCCTGCAATCCCCTCGGATGCCTGCCATACAATAGCTCAGAAGGGGAGAAACCCACAGACGCCTGTGGTACTTCGTGGATACCAAACATTAGGTAGGGCAATAACATGTCTCAATCTCTCCTGTCCTTGGAGACCACTAATTTGAGCATCGACTTGAGGGTCTTATTAATCCTCTCCACCAACCCGTCGGTTCGTGGGTGGTACACCGACGTGCATAGCCCCCTGGTCACCTTGGACATAAAAAGGATCGGTAATGATCTCCTTTGGTAGCCCAAGGCGACAAAACATTGCAAACAACTCGCAGGTGATTAGTTTTGCTGAGGTATGGTGAAGTGGTATCGCCTCTGGGTACCGCATGGCATAATCCACTACGATCAGAATATGTTGATGACCACTGGTGGATTTCACTGTAGGGCCCACCAGGTCTATTGCTATCCACTCAAAGGGTACCTCAATGTTGGGTAGAGGCACCAATGGACTCTGGAACTTTGCAATGGGTGTGGTCAGTTGGCATTCGTAACATGACTCACAATACCATTGTACCTCTGCAAACACCCTGGGCCAAAAGAACCGCTGCAGTATATGCTTTTGGGTTTTCTTTACCCCTAAGTGTCCTCCCAGCATGTGTGTGTGTGCCATCTCTAGCATGGCCCGATGGTACGACTGGTGCACCACCAGCTGTTCTACCACTTCAGCTCAGATTTCATCAATCCTATACAAGAACTCTTAGTTGACAGCCATGAAAGGAAAAATCATTTCTGCACCTGGGTGCTGAGTTTCCCCGTTTATTTCCACCACACTTTCTCGTGCCCGGGCCAAGGTCGGATCCCGTAGCTGAGCAGTCCCAAACGAACCAGGGGACACTTCCAGTTTGGGGGTCGATGGAGTCTCCTCGACTTCTCCTGCCAGTACCTCTAGGGGAACCTATCAGGGTTACACTCTGTTCCTAGGTTGGCGACCCCTACGGCAGGTATCCCTGACTCGGGACCTTTGGGTTCCACGCCCGGAATAACCTCTACTCTGGGAGGGTTAACCCAATGCTTCCACAAGGACCAGAACAGGGGCAAGTCTCTTCCCAACACAGTGCCATATGAAAGAGTCATTGCCACTGCCACCACATGATTTATTTCTCCACACGGGGTGGAAAATGTAACCTCTGCAGTTGGATATTTTCCCACGGCCACTCGCAACGAGGTCACATACGTGAAGTGAGTTCATTGGCCGTGAACTCACAGGACCTGTCAGATGGCACCGCGTGAGCAGGAGAACTTTCTCACGCTCGCGGTGCCCTGAGACAGGGAATAGTAGTTCACAGGCAGACACTCAGCACACAGTCGTCAGTTTCTCGGCTGGATGACAAGCTGCATGCAGCCTGCTATCTAGATGTAGCAGAGCTGAACCCGTAGTGGGACTAATGGATTAAAAGCATCTCTGCAGAAAGGTGAGGAATTTTGTTGTTAGTTTTTTACCTCTTTTGCAGGTGACGAGGGCATTGGTGGAATTACGCGAGGTCATAAGTATGGTTTCATTAAGAATATTAAAGGAGTCTGTGTCTTTCTTTCAATTAAAGGACTTTTTTCTGGGTGTCTGTTTTCTTACAATGTGACTATGGGGGGATAGTAATGGGGGCGTCTTATTGACGCCTCTCCATTACTAACCTCAGGGCATGATGTCACCAGACAATACAAAGGTGACAACAGCCCCCCCAACTATTACCCCACTTGCCAAAGCTACAGTGAAAGTGGCAAGAGCGAGGCTAAGTGCCAGAATTGGCGCATCTTCTGGGGCGACTGAGAGTTGATGTTTGTTGCCGGGGGCGCCAGTATCCATGGCCCCTTCCTAGGCTATTAATATCAGCACGCAGCTGTCTGCATTGCCTTTGCTGGTTATTAATTATAGAGTGACCCCACATAATTTTTTTGGGGGGGGGGATTTTAGTAGCCAGTGAAGGCTAAGTATACAGTTGTGAGCTGATATTAATAGCCTGGGAAGCTCCATGGGTATTACCCCCTTCCCAGGCTATAAACATCTGCCCCCAGCCTTCCGCTTTCCCTCTGCTGGTTACGAAAATTGCGCGGGAGCCCACACCATTTTTTCCGAAAAATAATCTTTTATTACGTAAATATATGTACAGTAATTTGCACACACGCTGTACACAGTGGCTCAGTGGATAGCACTGCAGCCTTGCAGCTCTGGAGCCCTGGGTTTGAATCCCACCAAGGACAACATCTGCAAGAAGTTTGTATGTTCTCCCCGTGTTTACGTGGGTTTCCTCCGGGTACTCCGGGTTCCTCCCACACTCCTAAAAACATACTGATAGGGAATCTAGATTGTGAGCCCCATCGGGGACAGCAACGATAATGTGTGCAAACTGTAAAGCGCTGCGGAATATGTTAGCGCTATATGAAAATAAAGATTATTATCATTACTAATTGATTTGTCACAGACATCTATATATCTAGCTATTCTATTTGTATTTACTGTATGTAATCCATCTCTTCAATCCTGTCGGCTCCTGCAGTGATTTTACAGAACACGGCAGATACCGGCTCTTCTTCTATCTATCTATGCAATATAAATACATATATATATATATTTGTGTGTCACTGACATATACTGTATATATACATCTATTCTATGTGTATATATCTATTCTATCTATCCTGTTCTAACTTGTCAATCTGTGATTATGCTGTACGTGGCAGATGATTTGTCAGCTTTTAATCTATCTATCTATCTATCTATCTATCTATCTATCTATCTATCTATCTATCTATCTATCTATCTATCTATCTGTCTGTCTGTCTGTCTGTCTGTCTGTCTGTCTATCTATTTATATATGTGTGTGTTTTGAAGAATATTTACGGTAGTTTGAAAACAATGTGTAAATGACAGAAAATTGCTGTATGTAAAAGCTCATGTTAAAATAGCATTGTAATTGGATAGCAATCGCACTATATTCGGATGTAAATCGGATGCTAGGTGTGAGAAATCAGATTGTACTCACATGACACTTGCATGACTCTCGCATTACACTCCTGCGACTCTCAGCAGGGAGACTCGAACCAATTTTTCATACGTTAACACTTGCGAGTGTGATGAGAGAAACTCGTGCGAGTCTCTCGCATCAATACCCGGCACTGCCGCCGACACTCAGACCGGAGTGTGTGGCTGCATGTCTTTCTATGACCCCGGCCTTAGAGAGTTTCCCAGCAAGGAGAATTGCCTTATCGTGGCTGCCGTGTACACATGAATTGGCCAATTTATGCGCTAAGTTTGCTCAATTTTTCATATTTTCTAGTGCAGTAATGCAATTCAAATGTCATGCCCAGGGGTGGGATTCAGCCGGTTCTCCCTGGTTCGATGGAACCGGTTGTTCAAAAAGCAGCCGGTTCCCCGAACCAGGGAGAATGAGAGCGGCGATCCGGAACTATTTTAAACCTGAGAGTCGGCGGTTCCCTGTGCCGTCTGTCAAGCTGACAGCCGGCGCAGAGAAGCTGCTGCGTGCCGTCTCCCAGGGATCAATTGCACTGGCGTCTATACAGACGCCAGTACAATTGAAGCTCTGACTGCGGGTCAGAGCGACGCCAGCAGCGTGATCAGGTCATGTGATCACGCTGCTGACGTCACTGGCCGGCGGCGGCAAGGTGGGGGAACGATGGTGGTAAGTGTGCTCCAATATGGAGCTGAAGATACCACCGAAGATGGGGGGGGGCATAATGTGTGAGTATGTGTGTATGGGGGGGTGAATTTAGAGTGGGGATGGGGGGTTACTTTATGTGTGGGGGGATTTGGGGATGGGGGGCTATTTTATGTGTGGGGGCTGGGGATTTGGAGTGGGGATGGGGGACTATTTTATGTGTGGGGGATTTGGAGTGGGGATGGGGGGCTGTTTTATGTGTGGGGGGATTTGGAGTGGGGATGGGGGGCTATTTTATGTGTGGGGGGATTTGGAGTGGGGATGGGGGGCTATTTTATGTGTGGGGGCTGGGGATTTGGAGTGGGGATGGGGGACTATTTTATGTGTGGGGGGATTTGGAGTGGGGATGGGGACTATTTTATGTGTGGGGGGATTTGGAGTGGGGATGGGGGGCTGTTTTATGTGTGGGGGGATTTGGAGTGGGGATGGGGGGCTATTTTATGTGTGGGGGGATTTGGAGTGGGGATGGGGGCTATTTTATGTGTGAGGGCTGGGGATTTGGAGTGGGGATGAGGGGCTATTTTATGTGTGGGGGCTGGGGATTTGGAGTGGGGATGAGGGGCTATTTTATGTGTGGGGGCTGGGGATTTGGAGTGGGGATGGTGGGCTATTTTATGTGTGGGGGATTTGGAGAGGGGATGGGGGGCTATTTTATGTGTGGGGGGATTTGGAGTGGGGATGGGGGCTATTTTATGTGTGGGGGGATTTGGAGTGGGTATGGGGGGCTATTTTATGTGTGGGGGAATTTGGAGTGGGGATGGGGGGCTATTTTATGTGTGGGGGCTGGGAATTTGGAGTGGGGATGGGGGTATTTAATATGTGTGGGGGATTTGAGGGTACTGAAGAGTATGTATGTATGAGGAAACAGTATGGGGGATGGTTGCAGATGTATGGGTGAACGGGTGAATGTATGTGGACACAGTATGGGGAGTCGGGTATGTGTAAGCAGACAGTATAGTGAGGGGGTATATATATGAGGAGACAGTATGCTGAACAGGGGGGATGTGTGAGGAGGGAGGGGAATAGTGTGAGGCGACAGTATATTGCAGATATTTTTATTTAGGGGCATTATAATGACTCTTCTGTCTTTAAGGGCATCGTGCGGAGAGTTGGTGCAGAAGAGCGGAGAAGATGGAGGTCTGCAGAGACGGCTGTGGATGAGAAAACTCATCATGGGATCTTGACAAGATGAAGAAAAGAAGAACGACTCCAGAGACAGCGTCATCTATAAGGTACCTGGATGTAAATATTATTTGTGAAATTGACTAATTCTCATGTCTTTATTTGTTAGGAGCATTAAAGGGGTTCTCCAGGTCTGTGTCACATAGAATGACTGCAGACTCAGCACAAACCTGGACAACCCCTTTAATGCTCCTAACATAAATAAAAACATGAGAATTAGTCAATTTCTGAATTCTCACAGTGCGCTCTGCACGCTGTTAGGATTTTCTCGTGCCGGTGATTTACATACATGCGGTCACATGCTGACTAGACATGTGTGGCCTCACTCAATGAAAATGAACGGAGCGAGGCCGGGCACGTCTAGTCGGAATGTGGCCAGAAGTATATAAATCACATGCTTGTGCTGACATGACCGTGTACTCTCGCCACCGGTAAGGGAGAATCCTAAAAGTGTGCAGAGCATTAGTTGTGAGAATTCAGAAGCTGCAATGTCAGGATTCAGCTCTGCAGGTTCCAGCAGTCATCACATGGACACTTCACTCATGCCATTTTTATACTTATGGTCCTGTGACAACGAGCTTCTCCTCCTGCTTCTCTCAGTTTTTCACTGAACATTGAGAGCATTAGGGAGAGCAGCTCGTCGGTACATGACTAAGGGTGCAAATCGCATGTGTGCGGGGGGGGCGCCGAAACAAATTCTTGCCCCGGGTGCCAGAAAGCCTAGATACGCCTCTGGCCGCAACACACCGCCAGCCCCAGCCCCCGCGGACTGATCTCTGCAGTGCGGCGATTGGGTAGCGGCGCGCCGCGGCCATCTTCAGTCACGAGGAGGAGCTGAAGAGAGAGGAGAGAGCAGAGGCTGCGAGGCAGAGCTGCAGAGTCTCTGAGGTACTGTGTGTGTGAGCAGCTGCCTGAGCTGCGGCGCTGCCTGGGGCTGGCCTGGCCTGAAGACTATTTGGGCAGTATGTGCTAAGTTCTATTTGGGCAGTGAGTGTAGTATGTCACTGTATTATTTGGGGCTGGGCAGTGGGCCCTCAGCACTGTATGACAGTGTGAGCAGCTGCCTGAGCTGCGGCGCTGCCTGGGGCTGGCCTGGCCTGGAGACTATTTGGGCAGTATGTGCTAAGTTCTATTTGGGCAGTGAGTGTAGTATGTCACTGTATTATTTGGGGCTGGGCAGTGGGCCCTCAGCACTGTATGACAGTGTGAGCAGCTGCCTGAGCTGCGGCGCTACCTGGGGCTGGCCTGGCCTGGAGACTATTTGGGCAGTATGTGCTAAGTTCTATTTGGGCAGTGAGTGTAGTATGTCACTGTACTATTTGGGGCTGGGCAGTGGGCCCTCAGCACTGTATGACAGTGTGAGCAGCTGCCTGAGCTGCGGCGCTGCCTGGGGCTGGCCTGGCCTGGAGACTATTTGGGCAGTATGTGCTAAGTTCTATTTGGGCAGTGAGTGTAGTATGTCACTGTATTATTTGGGGCTGGGCAGTGGGCCCTCAGCACTGTATGACAGTGTGAGCAGCTGCCTGAGCTGCGGCGCTACCTGGGGCTGGCCTGGCCTGGAGACTATTTGGGCAGTATGTGCTAAGTTCTATTTGGGCAGTGAGTGTAGTATGTCACTGTACTATTTGGGGCTGGGCAGTGGGCCCTCAGCACTGTATGACAGTGTGAGCAGCTGCCTGAGCTGCGGCGCTGCCTGGGGCTGGCCTGGCCTGGAGACTATTTGGGCAGTATGTGCTATTTGGGCAGTATGTCACTGTATTATTTGGGCACTGTATGAGGTATTATATGAGCACTATGTGATGATATTATTTGGGCACTGTATTGTTTGAGCATTATGTGACGGTATTATTTGGGCACTCTGTGACTGTATTATTTGGGCACTGTATTATTTAGGCACATTCAGTGTCAGGAGCCCTTCCTTCTTGCCTGCGGCTCCTTAGCTGCTGCAGAACCTCATTTTAAAGAGGGAAGGGAAGGAGAGTGGAGTGGTTTTTGTGAAGCTATGAGGGGCTGCCTTGCTGCTGCAGAACCTGTTTTTGCCTAAAACTTTTTATGTGGAAAAAATTAATCACACCTGGATCCTGCAGTTCCTCCAGGACTACAAGTCCCAGCAGAACGTGGGGAGCAGTGATGTAATCCTTCAGCCTCTGACTAGCTATACCTCCCCCCTTCTTTAAAAAGAGGTTCTGCAGCTGTGGAGGGAACATATATGTATGAATCACAACCCAGCTGCTGCAGAACCTCTTGAGGGAATCCCATTCCGCAGGCTTCGGGGGTGTGGCTTCAAAAATGGGTGTGACTTAAAAAGGGTGTGGCTTAAAAATGGGTGTGGTTTACCGATGCACAAACACAGAACCTGTTGTTAAAAATTTGAATCCCACCCCTGGTCATGCCCCTGTGCAGTCAGACACAGCCATTAAACAGTACACAGCAAGGGCACATTTATAAGATTATCTCAGTACAGGAACATTTCTTTAACACATCCAATTGTGGAAATTATTATTATTCCAAGATCTATTGATTAAAATCTACTTTAAAATTAACTTTGTGGGAAAACCCCTTTAACTCAGGTACAACAAGAGGTCACCAGTCCAAAATCAGACATGTCGAATCCTTAACTGCTCCGATAATCTTCTGTCCAGGGCCCCCATACACATTAGCCTATCAATACCGGAAGGATCGGCTGACGTTATTCTAAGATGTATAAGAGGCTTAAAGGGGTTGTCCACTACTTTATCACTGATGACCTATCCTTAACCTCATTGCGACCTATGATGTATAGGTACATCATAGGTCCCATTATTCTGTTTGATGCGAGCTTCAGCGCTGAGCCCGCATCTTTTCTAATTTGATGAGCTGTCATGTGCCCCTAACAGCCGTGGGTGGAATCACATGTTTAGTTTAGTCATGCACAATGCTCACCATGGGGAATAATTCATTCTACATTTGTTCAAGTAGATTATCATTATTAATAGTAATACACATATGATAAAATCAAAACATGAAATACCTCTCTGGAAGCTCTGGTCTATCCAGTTTTTCAAGTCAAACACCTGCTATAGATACACCTGCACTGCTGATAAAAGCAGGCAATTACGATAAAAATAGTTGTGGTGAGTACAAGCTTATTTAGACTTGCTTTTTATTATTGAAGTGGCGATAAATTATGTTCAGAAGGCAGACTTTTGATGGTTCCATTAATAGGGTTGCCCGGGAAAAAACTTTGCCCATATGTAAAAAAATAACAAACCCAGTTATACTCACCTACTGGCACCCACCTGGATCCAATGCAGATTGCTCTGTGATTGGTGAAGAGTCAGGAAGCACTTATGTCACCATTCCACCAGCAGCTTGACTGCTGCAGCCAATGATTGGCTGCAGAGGCCAGGTGACCTTGTGCAGCATGTCGTAATGAAACATCCAATCACACACTGTTCAATTCATGTGAATGATCTTTCCCTACACCCCGAGAAAGCAGCCACACATGGATAGCTTTGGAGTCACTGTTGAAGCCATTAAAACTCTGAACCTCACAGCACCATGTCCAGAGAGCAGTGTAAGAACGGTGGGTTAGGGCAATGGTGCAGTGGTGTATGCTCAAGTAATCATGTGGCATGGTCATGTGAGCGGAGGCCAGGGCCGTAGTCATGGCCCGCAAAGATGTCTGCTTCAGCGCACCCTGGCCACCTTCATCACATACACAAAGTCTCACTGTTTCACTTGCCGGGTACTCAGAGGCCTCCTTTAGTTGCAGAAACACTTCATTTAATCTGGCACATAAAGATGCAGAGTCCAATTTCAACTTTAAACGTAGAACTTTACTTGTATTCAATTCCAGCACGTCCACATCAGTTACAGCATCAACACAGACTTCTGCACAGTCCATATACTTCTCTTTCCCTGTGCTCTTCCCCATGTTCTTCAGTTGGTACCGGGTCGTATCTTCTCAACCGGTACCGAAGCATCCTCCCTGTTCAGCTTCACTATGTTTAGGAGTTCCCTGGTCCATTTCGCCCCAGGCACGCCTGTAGGTACTGCTGCACTTCTGGCCCACTGGCCCTGGACGGCTGGGCTTCCCACTTAAATGTTACAGAGTTACTGTACTGTCCAGGCTCTAAAGCCCACCTGAGCTATCTGGGCACCCTGGCCCTACTGACTATAATCCAGGAAACCCTCCTGCTTATCCGCTCCTATGTTAACTATTTACAGTCCTCTCTTAAGTGTGCTAAAATGCCCTCCTCTAGAGGGCTAACTACATCACTACGCTTTCCCTACAAATACACATAGATACATTACAACACATTATATAACATATATTCCTTACACATAGCAGCAACAGGAAAATGTGTATAATCTTACATACAAGGCAATATCTACATCAAGGAAGCGAGTGGAGTATCACACGGTCCCATTATACCTCTTACAGTCAGACACAACCGTTTGCTCAAATCACTTCACCGCTGTGGGTAGGTGTCTATACGGGAGGATAACTGGACTTGATAGTTTTACCATATCCTGTCTCCTTGCCAAAGATTTATTTGGTCAGAAAACTTCTTTGCTATTGACCTATCTTGAATCCAAGGTTGGGACTGCTTTCCTCTGTGGCTGCTGCCTGTTATGTTTCGGTAGCTGAGGAGGACAGGAACAACAGCAGGGCAGCCGAACACCTGAGATGTTGGTAACTGATGGGTTGCAGATTCCTAAACTAACGACACAACTAGAGGTAGCCGTGGAGCATTCCTACGTTGATCCTAGACGCCTCGTCACAGCCTGAGAGATAACTACACCTAAAGGCACAAAGATGAAAGCTATCTGCCCTGGAGCAGATCCCCAAAGAAAATAGGAAGCCCCCAAACATATAATGGCGGTTAGACAAGATGAAAACACAAACACAGGCAGAAAATAGACTGAGCAAACGCTGGGGCCACAAGCTGACTAAATAGGATAGGACAGGAGAGATTACTTTCTGCAACCCAGAAAACCCTACAAAAATCCAACAATTCTGATTACAAAAATACTGAGATCACACGATCTCGCCACCCACTAAATCAGATCTCAGTGTGAACAAAAACCAAACAGCAGCCGCTGAAAAAACAGGAAAAAGCAAATGAGCAAATAACAGTGGCTGCAGATAAACTGTGAGGAGCTCAGGCCCCAGGAGGGGACCTGGCTGACCTCCACAAAAGTGCAGAAAACAATGCAAAAAGCAAGCACAAAAAGAAAAGCAAAAAATATCTTATCTGAAAGCAGGAGATGCAGGCAAGACTCCAGCAAACTTCCAAATGAACCAGAAACCACAATTGAGACAAGAACAATTGATCACCGGCAACCATCATGGAGGGAACCTCCCTTATATCAGACCAGTCAGTGAACCCAGATTGTCACTCCTCGCTGAAAGGTTCAGTACTGTCTGTAACCACCAGAGGGAGCCTCTGCTCAGAAACCATCTCTAACACATTCATAACAGTACCCCCCCCCTTGAGGAGGGGTCACCGAACCCTCACTTGTGCAACCAGGCCGATCAGGATGAGCTCGGTGATAGGCACGGATCAGTCTCCTAGCATTGATGTCCGAAGCAAACACCCAAGAATTGTCCTCCTGACCATAACCTCTCCACTTAACCAAATACTGGAGTTTCTGTCTAGAAAAACGAGAATCCAATATTTTCTCAACCACATACTCCAGATTGCCCTCAACCAAAACAGGGTCAGGAGACGCAGCCATAGGAACCACTGGCTCGACAAACCTCTTCAATAAGGACTTGTGGAACACGTTATGGATCTTAAATGTCCCTGGAAGAAGCAAACGGAAGGAAACAGGATTAAGAATCTCCATGATCTTATAAGGTCCAATGAACCTGGGCTTAAACTTTGGAGATGCAACCCTCATAGGGATATTTCTTGAGGACAACCAAACCAAGTCCCCCACTTTAAACCGAGGACCATCAGTCCTATGCCGGTTGGCAAACCGTTGGGCCTTCTCCTGAGAGAGAGACAACCTCTCCACTACCTGGTCCCAAATCTGCTGCATTCGCTCCACAACAGAGTCAACACCCGGACAGACAGAAGCCTCCGCCTGTCCAGAAGAAAATCGAGGGTGAAACCCAAAATTGCAGAAAAATGGAGACATCAAGGTGGCAGAGCTAGCCCTATTATTAAGAGCAAACTCAGCCAAAGGCAAAAAAGAGACCCAGTCATCTTGATCAGCAGACACAAAACATCTCAAATAAGCCTCCAAGGTCTGGTTTGTTCTCTCGGTTTGTCCATTGGTCTAAGGATGAAAAGCAGAGGAGAAAGATAATTGAACACCAAGTTTAGAACAAAATGTCCTCCAAAATCTGGAAACAAACTGGACTTCTCTGTCAGACACAATGTTCTCCGGAATGCCATGTAACCGAACCACGTGCTGAAGGAACAAAGGCACCAATTCGGAGGAGGAAGGCAACTTAGGTAATGGCACAAGATGTATCATCTTGGAAAACCTATCACAGATTACCCAGATAACGGTCATTCTCTGAGAAACAGGGAGGTCGGAAATAAAATCCATAGAGATATGGGTCCATGGTCTCTTGGGCACAGGTAATGGCATTAACAAACCACTAGAGCGAGAGCAAGGCTTGGAGCGAAAGCAAGTCCCACAGGACTGCACAAATTCCCTGACGTCACGAGACAAAGTAGGCCACCAAAAGGACCGACTCACCAAGTCTCTGGTACCAAAAATCCCAGGATGACCAGCCAACGCGGAACAATGAATCTCAGACATCACACTCTTCTTCCACTGGTCTGGGACAAACAATTTCCCAATAGGGCAGCGCTCAGGTTTATCCTCCTGACACACTTCCAAGGCCAGTCTCAAATTGGGCGAGATGGCGGAAAGAACTACACCCTCTTTCAAAATAACAGTAGGATCAGATAACTCAGGAGAGTCCGCAAAGAAACTCCTCGAGAGGGCATCCGCCTTAACATTCTTAGTGCCAGGAAGAAAAGAAACCACAAAATTAAAACGTGTGAAAAACAAGGCCCACCTGGCCTGTCTAGGATTAAGTCGCTTGGCTGATTCGAGATAAACCAGATTCTTATGGCCCGTAAGGACCACCACCTGATGTTTGGCTCCTTCCAGCCAATGTCTCCACTCTTCAAAGGCCCACTTCATGGCCAATAACTCCCGATTACCCACGTCATAATTACGTTCAGTTGGAGAAAATTTTCGAGAGAAAAAGGCACAAGGGTTACTCTTAGAGGTCTCTGGATCTCTTTGGGACAAAACAGCACCTGCCCCAATTTCAGAGGCATCAACCTCCACCTGAAACGGTAGAGAAACATCAGGCTGCCGTAGAACAGGAGCAGAAGTGAATCTCTGCTTAAGTTCCTGAAACGCAGAGACTGCCTCAGGAGGCCAATTCACCACATCAGAACCCTTTTTGGTCAAATCAGTCAATGGTTTAACAATACCGGAGAAATTACCAATAAATTTACGATAAAAATTGGCAAAACCCAAAAATCTCTGAAGAGCCTTTAATGAAGTAGGTTGGACCCAATCACAGATGGCTTGAACTTTGACTGGGTCCATTTCAATAACAGACGGAGACAAAATGAATCCCAGAAATGAGACCTTCTGTACGCCAAAAAGACACTTTCATCCCTTCACATACAGAGCATTCCCTCTCAAAATCTGGAACACAGTCCGAACATGTTTCACATGAGAGTCCCAGTCATTGGAAAAAATCAAGATATCTTCCAAATAAACAATCAGAAATTTATCCACAAAATCCCTGAAAATATCATTTATGAAGGATTGGAAGACGGAGGGAGCATTAGTGAGCCCAAAGGGCATCACTAGGTACTCAAAATGCCCCTCTGGGGTATTAAATGCCGTCTTCCATTCATCTCCGTGCTTAATGCGAATAAGGTTATACGCCCCCCTGAGGTCAAGCTTGGTAAACTAACTCGCACTTTTCACCCTGGAAAACAGGTCAGAAATCAAGGGTAACGGATATTGATACTTCACAGTGATCTTATTCAAGAGACGATAATCAATACACGGCCTCAATGAACCATCCTTTTTGGCCACAAAGAAAAAACCGGCACCCAAGGGTGAAGAGGATGGTCTGATATGACCTTTCTCCAATGACTCCTTGATATAAGATCGCATAGCATCGTGTTCAGGTACAGACAAGTTAAAAAGGCGACCTTTAGGAAATTTACCACCAGGCACTAATTCAATAGCGCAATCGTAGCTCCTGTGAGGGGGCAAAGATGCAGATTTACTTTCACTAAATACATCCGAAAAATCAGTCAAAAAGTCAGGAACATTCTGAGACTTGGGAGAGGCAGAAAAAACAGGAGTGTCGGCATTAACACATTGGCAGCCCCAACTGGTCACAGACACAGATTTCCAATCCAAAACAGGATTATGAGACTGTAACCAAGGGAAACCTAGTACAATAATGTCATGCAGATTATACAGCACCAGAAATTTGCAACTCTCCTGATGATCTGGTTCAACCCTCATTATCACTTGAGTAGAAAACTGGGGTTTATTCTCCGCCAAAGGGGTGGAATCAATGCCCAATAGGGGAATAGACTTCCGCAGGGGTATCATGGGAAACCCACAACGTTTGGCAAAGTCAAAATCCATCAGGTTAATAGCTGCTCCTGAATCAACAAAAGCCTGAGCAGAAAATGTGGACAGGGAGCAAATCAGGGTAACAGTCAACAGAAATTTAGTCTGAACACTACCCAAGACAACTGAGCGTGCAAAACGTCTTCCCCGCTTAGGGCAGACTGAAATAGCATGAGAGGCATCACCACAGTAGAAACATAACCCATTGCGCTTTCGAAACTCATGACACTGAGCCCCAGAAGTCACTCTATCACACTGCATGGGCTCAGAAGCTGGCTCACAAGGCAACACTATCTCACGCATACCTCTGCGCTCACGCAAACATCTGTCAATTTGAATAGCCAATGACAAAGAATCATTGAGATCAGAGGGAGCAGGGAATCCCACCATAACATCCTTTACATTCTCTGACAGCCCCTTCCGAAAAAGGGCTGCCAAAACATCATCATTCCATTTGGTCAGGACTGCCCACTTTTGGAATTTCTGACAGTACAACTCAGCGTCTTCAAGACCCTGATTTAATGCCAACAAGGTTTTTTCAGCTTGATCAGTGACATTAGGTTCATCGTACAATAACCCCAGAGCCAGAAAAAATGCATCAATATCATTCAAAACAGTATCCCCAGGTGACAGGGAAAAAGCCCAATCCTGAGGATCGCCGCGCAGGAGAGAGATGACAATTTGAACCTGCTGTGCTGCATTACCTGAGGACTTAGGCTTTAAGGCAAAAAATAACTTACAGTTATTTTTGAAATTCAGAAATTTAGCCCGATCCCCCAAAAACAAATCTGGCATGGGAATCCTAGGTTCCACAACCGGCAACCCAGCAAGATAGGTAGCAATACTCCGAACCTCAGTGGCAAACTGATCCACACGGCCAGACAACTGTGCAAACTCCATTGAGAGAAAAAAAAAATCCTCCTCAGCACCCAGAGAAAAAGAGGTAAAAAATGCAACAAATGCAACAGACAAAAAAAAAAAAATCTCTGACAACTCTGACAACTTTTTTCTTTCCACACTATTCTTCCCTTCTGTGAGTACCATATAATTTTCAGTTATGGCCGGTGATACTGTTATGTTTCGGTAGCTGAGGAGGACAGCTATTGACCTATCTTGAATCCAAGGTTGGGACTGCTTTCCTCTGTGGCTGCTGCCTGTTATGTTTCGGTAGCTGAGGAGGACAGGAACAACAGCAGGGCAGCCGAACACCTGAGATGTTGGTAACTGATGGGTTGCAGATTCCTAAACTAACGACACAACTAGAGGTAGCCGTGGAGCGTTCCTACGTTGATCCTAGACGCCTCGTCACAGCCTGAGAGATAACTACACCTAAAGGCAGAAAGATGAAAGACTCCCCCAAACATATAATGGCGGTTAGACAAGATGAAAACACAAACACAGGCAGAAAATAGACTGAGCAAACGCTGGGGCCACAAGCTGACTAAATAGGATAGGACAGGAGAGATTACTTTCTGCAACCCAGAAAACCATACAAAAATCCAACAATTCTGATTACAAAAATACTGAGATCACACGATCTCGCCACCCACTAAATCAGATCTCAGTGTGAGCAAAAACCAAGCCGCAGCCGCTGAAAAACAGGAAAAAGCAAATGAGCAAATAATAGTGGCTGCAGATAAACTGTGAGGAGCTCAGGCCCAGGAGGGGACCTGGCTGACCTCCACAAAAGTGCAGAAAACAATGCAAAAAGCAAGCACAAAAAGAAAAGCAAAAATATCTTATCTGAAAGAAGGAGATGCAGGCAAGACTCCAGCAAACTTCCAAATGAACCAGGAACCACAATTGAGACAAGAACAATTGATCACCGGCAACCATCATGGGAGGGAACTTCCCTTATATCAGACCAGTCAGCGAACCCAGATTGCCACTCCTCGCTGAAAGGTTCAGTACTGTCTGTAACCACCAGAGGGAGCCTCTGCTCAGAAACCATCTCTAACACATTCATAACAGCTGCCCTTGGCTGTACTCCACATCGGATTTGACAAGTTGCCTGGTGAACTTAAGTGACAACATTAATCAGTGCTTTTTAAGGTCTAATTTGACATGTATGTCTGAGTGCTTGTAACTAGGTGGCACGGGGTGGTAGTCGTGGACGAGTTCACTAAGCCACAGTCAGGGAACACCATGGCACCTTGCACATCGAAAATAACTAGTCCTTTTTGCTGTGTGTGTGATGGATGCGTAGAGTACTCACTTCTGTTGCTGGAATTCCCTCACTCTCTGTTACTCCAGCTTCTGGCCCCCAGGTTCCTTTAAACACCACAAAGTCACAGCTCTTTTCCAACAGCTGAACTTTACTAAAGAGGAAGGCATCTTTCACATCAGCAGCACAGTTCACATAGGGCAATGTTTCCTGTCCTTTCCCTGCCGTCTTTACTGAACATTCGTGTCCCATCTGTTCAGTACACATCACCAGCTCCCTGTCAGCCCCTCATCCGGTTCCATGAGGGAAAGGTACCGAGAACGCCATCTCAGCTGCTCCCGCCCTGGTCTCAGACCCCAAATCCTTCCTGGGGATGATTCTGTTGAGTTGGTGCCTGTTTACACTGTTCTTCAGTCGGGGGGCCCCTTACTGCCATCCACAGACATCCCCCACAGTTTGCTATTGTCCATAGCATACATCTTGCCCTTGGGCAGCTGCCCGGGCGTCTGACAGAACCAGGAAGTATCTGTCCTATACCTCCCTGCTCTGTGCTGCTCTGCTCTAACTCCTCTCCACTGAATAACCCCTTGCTATTTGTGCCTAAACTGACACTATTATCTATCCTGTTTTTTATCTCTAATGTGCCTCCCTCTATTCTAACCTCGCTACTGCTCTACGCTAAAGCCCCCGTCACACGCAGCGATCTCGCTAGCGAGATTGCTGCTGAGTCACTAGTTTTGTGACGCAACAGCGATCTCCCCAGCGATATCGCTGTGTGTGACATTCAGCGACGATCAGCCCCCCTGCTGGGTATCGCTGATCGTCGCTGAATGTCCTGGACAATTTTTTGATCGTTGGTCTCCTGCTGGCCAGCATGCATCGCTGCGTGTGGCAGGCAGGAGACCAGCGATCAGCTGGTAACCAAGGTACACATCGGGTTTCCAGGTGCCGCGCAGCGCCTGGAAACCTGATGTGTACCTTGGTTACCTGCTCCCTGCACCAGCGGGCTGGTATCCAACGTACACTGCGGGTAACTAAGCGACGTTACCCGCAGTGTCGCTGTCCTGATCGCTGCCTGAGCTGCCTGTTTGGCAGCTCAGGCAGCGATCATGGTGCGACACACCAGCGATCCTGACAAGTGCATATCGTTGTCGGGATCGCTGGTGTGTCGCTAGGTGTGACGGGGCCCTAACTTCTATCCCTAATCCTAAACATATACACAGTACATGGCAGATACATGACAAATACATTTGCATTACAGTACACACCATAGTAAAACATTATTAAACCGCACAGTGGATTTACATTAATAAAACGCCTGGGTACCGCACGGGACACATGTGAACAGCGTTCAGGAGAGATAAGGCAGTTGAGGGTCCCCGCCAACTCCTTACATGTTGACTAACTAAGCTTTGTGTTTGTTACTTTCTGCCTTGAAACTTGTCCCACCAGTATACTCAGCCGGAATAATTTCTTTAACCTTATTTTTGCTTCTGAAATCCCCATTTGCTGTCTCAGTCCTGTTGACTAACCCATCTTTTGCTGAAAGCATAATGAACTTAACTCTGGACATTTTCACATTACAAATGCCGCTGTTATTTCTGCACTGTTTATACATCTTCAGTTCCTATCATTGTCTACACCCTTGTCATGGGCAGACATACCGCCGGTTCAACCGGTGCGGCTGCACCGGGGCCCAGAGGCTCCAGGGGGCCCCTGCAGGGCGGCTAATAAGGAGGGCAATCTGGCCGGTTTCTCCGGGCCGAGGCTCTGGAGGCCCCTGGCCAGATTGCCTTCATGTGCGGTGGGCAGAGAGCTATCCCAGCAGCTCCACTGCCTGCAAGAGAAAATAAGCAGGAGCAGAGCTGCAATGAATTTTCATGCCTGGCGCCCGCGCTTCCTGTCTCTGACACAGAGAGCAGCGCCGCTGGATAACGTCAACATTCAGCGGCTGGCTATGTCAGAGCGAGGAAGTGCTGGCGCTGGTGATGCTGTGTGTAAGGTTCTTTGTCTCTGTTGACATGTTCCTTGAAACTCAGTTTTCCGTCGGCCATTTTGCTTTCTGTCTTTCTGCAGCTCTTGCCCTCAGTTAATATGGAGTTTCCAGTTTTCATGTTCCCGCCCTGATTCTTCCCTCTTGCTTCTTAAGCAGCCTCAGCTGAACAATCAGTGCTCCTGAATCAAGCCTCAGTCAGTCTGTGACCTGACTCCTGGAAACCTTGGACTTGTACTCCAGCTATTCCCTACTGAGGAACCTTGGAACACTTTTGGACTCTGGAAACCTGCTGTTTGGTGAATCCATGTTTGCAGAGGAATGACGGTACAGAGAAGAGATCCTGAACCTGCTTTGGAGATTTATTGTAGTGCTTGAAGTTACTCTGGCCTGCTGTGTCTCCTGTCGCTGTTCCTGCAAACTGTGTGAACTTTTCAGCATGCTAGTATGAAGTAATACAAGTCATTTCATTTCAACCTATGTCTCCTGTGTTTTCCTCGCACCCAAGCACAAGACGCTATAGGAACTGTACACTATACATGACAAGATTCATGAGCCAATGTTTAGTGTCTGCTGGGTCTGGGAAAGCCGTGTCTGCTGTGACTGTGGATATCAGATGTCCGTTTAATACCTTATGTGATGACAGTGGTTGTGACTTCTCACAACCATTCCAGGTGAGCGCATTCCATTAAAATTTTACTCTGGAGTGTTACCACAGGTAAACACTATTGTTTTTTTTTTTTTTTTCCTTTCCTCTTCTCCTTCCAGCACTTCTGCCTTAAAAGATCTGGAAGATGGAGGCCCGCATAAAGGAACTTTGCGGAGTGACTGATACAATCCTTTCAGATGTACAGACTTTAAAAACCCGTTTTGCAAGCCTACAGGACCTCACTAATCATAATTTGCAAGTGTTTGGACAGACTACCCAGGAATTGCGAGCCAGGATTGAGGCTCTAGAGGAACGAGCCCAGGCTCCTGCCATAACCCCGAGTTCTGGGATCCCCAAATTACCTCCTTTTCGTTTGGCGGTGAACGTGAGAAATTCAGGGGATTTATTAATCAATGCAATTTATTTTTCTCTGCACATGCTTCACAATTTCCCACTGAACGATCCAAAGTGCTTACTATAATCATGTTGCTTACCAATAAGGCTTTGATGTGGGCAAACCCTCTGATTGAGACTGAGGATGATTGTTTGAATCACCTTGATGCTTTTATTTCAGCCATGGGGCAGGTGTTTGATGACCCCAATCGAGGTGCAACAGCTGAAGCAGCCATGTTAACTTTGCGCCAAGGTAAGCGTTCAGTAGCCGAATATGCCCTGGATTTCAGGAGATGGGCTCTTGATACCACTTGGGACACTTCCGCTAAAAAATCTATTTTCGGAAAGGGTTGTCTCCACTGATTAAGGATGAACTTGCTCGTGCCGACCCTCCCACTGCATTAGGTGACTTTATTAACTATTGTATCCGTATTGATGCTCGTCTGACTGAACGCAGACAAGAGAGATGGTTCGAAAATAATCGCACTAACCTTTTACTACCTCCCTCCTCAGCTAAGGAACCTTTGAGTAGGATCACAAGGGAACCAGAACCTGAACCCATGCAGGTGGACTCTTTACAAAAGGGTTAGTGATGCACGCAAAGAACATCATATAAAGGAAAATCTATGTTTCTACTGTGGTAAGTCAGGGCACTTCATTATAAACTGCCCCAGCCGTTCTCGTAAGACTACTGCAGCAGTTATTCACTGTGAGTGTTGCGAGAGGAGCTCTGTCATGTCCGAGCCTCAGGCTCCAGAGAGATCTGCTGCAAGAGATCTTGATTTCTCGGACTTAAACTCTGTTAGTTCTGGGGACGATGACGGTATAAACGCTGCAATTTTTCAAGTTTCCTCAGCGGTGTCCCAGCTGAGTTGTAAAAGAAACAATTCAAATTGCTTCCTTTCCATCAAACTCTGGGTTGACTCAGTCTGGGTGTCTAGCTCTGCTATGATCGACTCAGGAGCAAGTGGAAATTTTATGGATATCTCCTTTGCTCTGAAACAGGGGATACGTTCAGCGAAGAAGGCTACTCCAGTACAGATGGAGACTGTGGATGGCTCTCTACTGACTTCTGGACCAGTGGATCAAGAAACAGAGCCTTTGAGGGTCCTTATGGGTAAAGATCATCAGGAGAAAATGTCTTTTATGCTTATCTCTTCTCCCCACTTTCCCATTATTCTAGGGCTACCATGGCTGCAGGCGCAGAATCCTACGATTAACTGGAAGACCAAGGAATTACACTTTCCGGAGAAACAGATGAGTCAAGGAGTTTCAACTTGCTCTGTTCCTAAAGGAACCATGTCAGTCCCTGAACTACCAGCTGTATACCAGGACTATGTGGATTTATGTGACAAGAAGAACGCTGATCAGCTTCCTCCTCACCGTCCATATGATTGTCCAATTGAATTATTGCCTGGAGCTGAGATACCTTTTGGTAAGATCTACCCCCTAGCGGGGCCCGAGCTATAAGCTTTGAAGGATTATATAGACGAAAATTTAGCCAAGGGCTTCATACGCCCCTCTTCATCTCCCGCAGGTGCACCCATCTTCTTTGTGAAGAAGAAAGATGGATCTCTGAGACCCTGCATAGACTATAGGGAACTCAATAAGGTTACTATTAGAAACCGTTATCCATTGCCTTTAATCCCTGAGTTGTTGGAGAGAGTGCGGCATGCCAAAATTTTCTCTAAACTGGATCTCCGTGGGGCCTATAACTTGGTCCGTATTAGACCTGGGGATGAATGGAAGACTGCTTTCAGGTCACGCTATGGACACTTTGAATATCTAGTTATACCTTTTGGTCTGAGTACCGCCCCAGCCACTTTCCAACACTTCGTGAATGATATATTCAGGGATCTCCTAGATACATTTGTGGTGATTTATCTGGATGATATTCTAATTTTTTCTAACTCCACAGAGGAACATCATGGACATGTGAGAATGGTCTTAGAACGCCTAAGACAAAACCATCTCTGCATCAAACTTGAAAAATGTGAATTCCATAGGACCGAAATTCAATTTTTGGGGTATGTACTATCTACGCAAGGGATTAGTATGGATGGAAGCAAGACCCAAGCCATCAAGGATTGGCCAATTCCTAGAAATGTGAAGGAGGTGCAGCGTTTCATCGGGTTTGCCAACTTCTATAGACGTTTCATTAAGAATTTTTCTGAGGTAGTGTCACCTATCACCCAACTTACCCGGAAACAGTCTAGGTTTTCCTGGACCCCGCAAGCTCAGGAAGCATTTTCCTGTTTAAAGGATAAATTTACCACCGCACCTATCTTAGTACATCCCAACCCCGAGCTTGCCTTCATAATAGAGGTGGATGCTTCAGACTGTGCCGTTGGAGCTATACTCTCTCAGAGAACAGGTGAGAAGAATGTCTTGCATCCCTGTGCCTTCTTTTCCCAGCAGTTGTCTTCGGCTGAGAGGAACTACGATGTGGGCAATAGAGAATTGTTGGCCATTATTGCCGCCTTCAAGGAATGGAGACACCTTCTTCAGGGAGCTGCACAGCAAATAGTCATCCTGACAGACCATCGTAACCTTGAATTTATCAGGTCGGCTAAAGGGTATGCCACACTAAACAATATCGCTAACGGGATCGCTAAAAAACGTCACTATTTAGCGATCCCGTTAGCGATGTTGTTCAGTGCGGCAGCTTCCAGCGACGAGCTTCCTGCTGTGATCTCGCTCGTCGCTGGAATCGTTCCGGACCCTATTTTCTCGTCTGCGCTCCCGCTGGGTAAGTATCTAATCGCTGTGTGGCACCTTTTCTTAGCGATTTAGCGGTACTTTTGTACCGCTAAAGTCGTTAAGAAGATCGCTAACGGCGATAGCGTCGTTAACTATATCGCTAAATGTGGCCGCATTTAGCGATATAGAAACAATCCCGCTAGCGATCGCATTAGTATGCGTCGTTATTGTGATCGCTAGCGGGATTGTTTAGTGTGGCAGTACCTTTAGTGCCTGACTCCTCGCCAGGCTCGCTGGAATCTTTTCCTAAACCAATTTAATTTTGTCATTTCTTATAGACCAGGATCGCGCAATGGAAAGGCTGATGCACTCTCTAGGATTCATTCAGCAGAGACACGTCCACTTACTCCTCCTAAGACTATTCTTCCTGACTCTAGATTCCTGGGAGTGATTCATAATCAAGACCTACTTAAGGACATCAAGGAAGCATACCATGCGGATTCTTTGTTGGCTCAACCCCCAAGGGACGTAAGTCTTGTCTTTAAGAATGGTGTGTGGATTCAGGGACAACGTCTGTATATACCTGAAACAGTCAGATTGAGAGTATTGCAACTCATCCACGATTCCACGATAGCCGGGCATAGGGGAATTCTAAAGACACAAGAATTTCTTTCTCGTTTCTTTTGGTGGCCCACTTACAGGAAAGATGTCTTAAACTATGTCACTTCATGTGAAGTCTGTGCAAGATGCAAAACACCTCGCTCCTCACCAACTGGTCTGTTGCAACCTCTTCCCACCCCGTCCCGCCCGTGGGGATCCATTTCTATGGACTTCATTGTGGAGTTACCAACCTCTCAAGGGAAGAACACCATTCTAGTGGTGGTTGACCGTCTAACAAAGGCAGCTCATTTTATCCCTTGTGTCGGCTTACCCACTGCAAAACAGACATCAGACTTGATGATTAAGAATGTGTTTCGCTTACATGGAGTACCGGATGAGGTCATTTCGGATCGAGAGGTGCAATTCACTTCAAGGTTTTGGCAAAATTTCTGTGCAGCATTGGACATTAAAGTAAACCTTTCTTCTGCTTTTCATCCCCAGACTAATGGACAGACAGAACGAACCAATCAGACCCTGGAGCAGTATCTCCGCTGTTTTATCTGCCACCTACAGGATGATTGGGTGGATCTACTTCCACTGGCTGAGTTCTCTTATAACAACTCTCAGAGCGCCTCCACTAAGCAGTCTCCTTTTTACTCCAATCTAGGTTATCATCCTAACATTCTTCCTCGATTTCCCACAGATACGCCCTTGCCGGCAGTGGCTGAAAGAATCACTTCTTTACAAAAGAATATGGATCTTCTAAAGGAAAATCTAGAATTGGCTCAGGAAAGGTACAAGAAAGCAGCAGATAAATTTCGTAAACCTGCACCAGCTTTCAAGGTAGGAGATTTGGTCTGGCTGTCAACCAGAAATCTTAAATTAAAGATTCCATCGTCTAAATTGGGACATAAGTACATTGGACCTTATAAGATCAATAAGATTATAAGTGCTGTTGCTTGTCGTCTTCAACTGCCCAGAACTATGAGAATCCACCCTGTCTTTCATGTATCCCTACTAAAGGCTGCAACACCCAATTTCCTGGACGTTCTTCTCCTTGCCCTGACCCAGTGCTGGTCGATGGTCAGGAAGAATTTATGGTGGAAAGGATTCTAGATTCCAGGTTGTACAGAAATCAGTTGCAATATTTGATTAAATGGCAGGGCTACCCAGTGGAGGACAACTCATGGGAACCAGTCAATAATGTAAATGCTCCTCGCCTGCTCCGCCAGTTTCATCAGAGGTACCCTGACAAGCCTGGTCTGAGGTCATCCGGAGGTTGTCCCTAAGGGGGGAGTAATGTAAGGTTCTTTGTCTCTGTTGACATGTTCCTTGAAACTCAGTTTTCCGTCGGCCATTTTGCTTTCTGTCTTTCTGCAGCTCTTGTCAGTTAATATGGAGTTTCCAGTTTTCATGTTCCCACCCTGATTCTTCCCTCTTGCTTCTTAAGCAGCCTCTGCTGAACAATCAGTGCTCCTGAATCAAGCCTCAGTCAGTCTGTGACCTGACTCCTGGAAACCTTGGACTTGTACTCCAGCTATTCCCTACTGAGGAACCTTGGAACACTTTTGGACTCTGGAAACCTGCTGTTTGGTGAATCCATGTTTGCAGAGGAATGACAGTACAGAGAAGAGGTCCTGAACCTGCTTTGGAGATTTATTGTAGTGCTTGAAGTTACTCTGGCCTGCTGTGTCTCCTGTCGCTGTTCCTGCAAACTGTGTGAACTTTTCAGCATGCTTGTATGAAGTAATACAAGTCATTTCATTTCAACCTATGTCTCCTGTGTTTTCCTCGCACCCAAGCACAAGACGCTACAGGAACTGTACACTATACATGACACTGTGTGTGTGTGTGATGCTGCGGACAGGTGAGAGGTGCTGTGTGTGTGTTTTGTATCTATGTGTGTGTAGAGATGAGTGGTGGTGTGTGTGTAGGGGGAGGAGAGAGGAATGATGGGGTGATGGGGAAAGGCAATGATGGGGTGATGGGGAAAAGGCAATGATGGGGTAATGGGGAGAAGGCAATGATGGGGAAAAAGCAATGATGGGGAAAAGCAATGATGAGGAAAAAGCAATGATGGGAGTGATGGGGAGAAGGCAATGATGGGGTGATGGGGAGAAGGCAATGATGGGAGTGATGGGGAGAAGGCAATGATGGGGTGATGGGGAAAAGGAAATGACGGGGTGATGGAGAAGGCAATGATGGGGTGGTAAGGGAGAAGGCAATGATGGAGGTGGTGGAAAGTGCAGTGATGGGTTGGTGGGGGAAAAGAAATGATGATGGGTGGTGGGAGGAGAATGCAATGATGGTGGTGGGGAGAAGGAAATGATGGAGGTGGTGGAATGGGCAATGATGGGGTGGCAGGGGAGAAAGCAAAGATGGTAGGGTAGAAGCCAATGATGGAGGTGGTGAAGAGGGCAATGATGAGGTGGAGGAGA
Organism: Oophaga sylvatica; assembly: GCA_033576555.1. NCBI lineage: Eukaryota > Metazoa > Chordata > Amphibia > Anura > Dendrobatidae > Oophaga > Oophaga sylvatica. The sequence goes on from JARQOD010000004.1 coordinate 396,801,423, forward strand.
GGACAATAATGGGATGTGGTGGGAGGAGGACAATGAGTGGTGTGGGGGATTGGGATGGGAAGAAGGGGGACTTATAATGGACTTAGGAACAGGGGGAGGTGGAGGAAGACATTATTGCTTATTATGTCTAACACAGTCCCTTAGTATATAGTGTACCCACTAATTCTGTATAATACCATCCTTAGTTACATAATTTCCTCTTTTATTATGTATAACACCGTCCCTTATTACGTATCTTCCTCTCTAGTCATATATGGTGGCGTCCCTTATTATATAGCTTCCTCTGCTGTTATGTATAGTGCTGTCTCTTACATAGTGTATTCTTGTTAATTTTGTTATTCACAACGCCCTCTTTTATTACAAAGTCCCTTCTCTTTTTAGATATAAAATGACTGCTGATCGAGGAGCTGGTGTCCAGATTACCAGTCCATCAGCTCCTCCATTAGAAAGGAAGCTTTCCTATGCTCCATCAGCCATCATTGCATTATACAGATAACAAGAGAGGAGGGTATGTAATAAAAAACAGGGCTCTATAAAATCCAATATGTAAGGGACGGTTCTGTACATAACAAGAGAGGGGACTGTAAAAGCGACAGCAATATACATAATAAAGGAGACTATGTAATATATATACATGTATGTATGTGTGTGTGTGACTATATATATATATATATATATATATATATATATATATATGTAGCTTTGTCGCCATAAAAGGAAGGGGGCCCAGACACATTTCTTGCACAGGGGCCCCAAGCTGTCAGTGTCCACCCCTGACCCTTGTCTCTGTGTCTTTTATTGTCTTCTGCTCCGCTTTTCTGCCTACTTTCTTTATCCTCTTTTTTCAATATGTTATCCAGCAAGTCGTCCTGTCTTCCGTTTCATATCCCTGGGTCAGAGGGTTAACTTCACCCGGTTAGCCCTAATATCCTTAAAGGCCAATTTACACTTTGCATTTTGATGCATTTTTTTGTATTATTACTTATTTCCTAAACTAGGAAAGGAAAGATTTCCAAAGAGTTGATATCAAACAAGTCCATTGTTAATCCCTATTTACCAACCTTGGCTTTGGCAGAAAAGAAGAATAAAGTGTAAGTAAATGTCTGTCTAAGGGTCCCGTCATACTCTTCAATGTCACAGCGATCCCACCAACGATACGACATGGATGGGTTCGCTGGGACATCGTTAGCTGATCGCTGGTGAGCTGTCACATGGGCAGACTCACCAGCGATCAGGACCAGCGAGCACGCTGGTATCCAATGTACACATCGGGTAACTAAGCATCGCATGGCACCTAGTTACCCGATATGTACCCTGGTTACCGGCTCCCAGCTTCTGCTGTAGAGCGCTGAGAGCCGGTATCCAATGTACATATCGGGTAACTAAGCATCGCACAGCACATAGTTACCCGATATGTACCCTAGATACCGGCGCTCAGCACTCTACAGCAGAAGCTGGGAGCCGGTAACCAGGGTACATATCGGGTAACTAGGTGCTGCACGGTGCTTAGTTACCCGATATGTACATTGGATACCAGCTCCCAGCTTGCTGATCGTTGGTCTCCCGCTGTTACACGCAGCGATGCGCGCTGGCCAGCGGGACACCAACGACAAAAAAATGGTAATTCGACGACGATCAGCGATACCCAGCAGGGGGGTTGATCGTCGCTGCGTGTCACACTAAGCTTGATCGCTGGCTAGGTCGCTGTTGCGTCACAAAATCGGTGACACTTCAGCGATCTCGCTAGCGATCTCGCTTAGTGTGACGGGGGCTTAAGAAGGGGACTCAAAAAGGCAACCTCAGACAGACTTAGCTAGCCACACTGTTTAGCAAGACACAGAGATCACAACAAAGACTAGATTGGACCTGCTGAGCAAATGGACAATGTACTGCAGATTGAAAACACAAAAAAGCACAGTAAAACCAAAATGTACTGCAGATGTCTGGATGCAACACACAGAGGCACGAGGCGGAAACAGTCTGGGATAGTTGTAATCCTATTTTATATACAGTGATTTAAAGTAACTCTAAACAATTAATGATCAACATTCAAGCAAAGATAGCAATACATTTGAAAAAAACAAAGAGAGTCTTTCTCTATATCTAATGTTAATATTCCCTGCCACGAAAGTTCTCTCTCTGCAAATCTGGCCCCAGCAGGGGTCTACGGATTTTTCAGCTAGGCCGTAAGTCTCTTTCTGACCAACTCTATGAGAGCCCGTAGAGCCTCCCACGCACCAACTGGCCCCCTCCTGACCTAAGACCCTAATCCCAGCCGATCCCAGTACCATTCAGGATATGACAAACAAGGAGAACATGAGTCATAATATATCTCAAAATATATAAATATTATATTTAGGGTAAATATACCACATAAATTAATAAAATACACATAAATAATTTAATAGTCATAAGGATAAGACAGTGTGATCCTCAAAGACAATGGAGAAACCACAGTCACAAAGTAGATCAGGACAGCACAACATGCTCAGAAATACGTATATAATACAGAAAAGAAACGCTCACAATTAATGTCACAACGACAGGTAGGAAAAGTAGTAAATCTCCCACATTATTTGGGACTACACAAATCCACCCAAAGAAGTCTCATGAATGACATGAGTGATGCGTTACTGTATTTGTTGTAATACGCTAAGCATAAGTTATGCGAAGATTGTAAAAATATAAAAAGGTTAATTACCCATGTATATAGAATCTCCTGTCCACAGAGCGACCGCAGACCCGACGCACGTTTCGTGAACATGACTCTCGCTTCCTCAAGGGGGCGTGAAGAAGCGAGAGTCATGCTTGCGAAATGCGCTTCAGGTCTGCGGTCGCTCTGTTGGATGTGCTGTGGAATGTGCTGCTTAACCCCTTAACCCCCAAGGGTGGTTTGCACGTTAATGACCGGGCCAATTTTTACAATTCTGACCACTGTCTCTTTATGAGGCTAAAACTCTGGAACGCTTCAACGGATCTTCGCGATTCTGAGAATGTTTTCTTGTGACATATTGTACTTCATGATAGTGGTAAAACTTCTTCGATATAACTTGCATTTATTTATGAAAAAAATGAAAATATGGTAAAAATTTGGAAAATTTCGCAATTTTCAAACTTTGAATTTTTATTCACTTAAAACAGAGAAATATGTCCCAGAAAATAGTTACTAAATAACATTTCCCACATGTCTACTTTACATCAGCACAATTTTGGAACAAATTTTTTTTTTTGTTACGAAGTTATAAGGGTTAAAAGTTGACCAGTGATTTCTCATTTTTACAACAAATTGTATAAAACCATTTTTTTTAGGGACCACCTCACATTTGAAGTCACTTTGAGGGGTCTATATGGCAGAAAATACCCAAAAGTGACACCATTCTAAAAACTGCACCCCTAAAGGTAAAGTGGAAAACCACTGTCTGGGCACACTCGAAAGGGAAGGAGCGCTGTTTGACTTTTTCAAACCAAAATCATCTGGAATTGAGATTGGACGCCATGTCGCGTCTGGAGAGCCCCTGATGTGCCTAAACAATGGAAAAACCCCACAAGTGAGCCAATTTTGGAAACTAGACTCCCTAAGGAACTTATCTAGATCTGTGGTGAGCACTTTGAACCCCAACTGCTTCGCACAAGTTTAAAATGCCCGGGCATGAAAATAAAAAATCCTATTTTTTTCCCACAAAAATGATATTTAAGTCATCAATTTTTTATTTTCCCAAGGGTAACAGGAGAAATTGGACCACAAAAGTTGTTGTCCAATTGTCTTGAGTATGCTGATACCCATATGTGGGTCAGAACCACTGTTTGGGAGCACGACAAATCTCGGAAGGGAAGGAGCGCCATTTGACTTTTTCAAACCAAAATTGGCTGGATTCGTGATTGGACGCCATGTCGCATTTGGATAGCCCCTGATGTGCCTAAACAGTGGGAAACCCCCACAAGTGACCCCATTTTAGAAACTAGACCCCCTAAGGAACTTATCAAGATCTGTGGTGAGCACTTTGAACCCCCAAGTGCTTCACACAAGTTTATAACGTAGAGCCCTAAAATTAAAAAATCATATATGATTATTCACTTAATTTATGTGTATTTTGGCTACACTTTATTATATGGCATGTGTGTACATATATATTCCCAGACGGGGGGCCTCTAATTGCCCATTATTGAGCTATATTCTAAGTCCATGTTTTTTTTTTGGAGGTATTGGGTTATTGGTTCATTGCTTGTGTTTTAAATGTTTTTAAACTTAGTGTGTCCATTATGAAATAAAGGTTCTTTTCACTCTTTATATATGGGTGTGCACACCATTATTAGCCTTGTCTTTTCTCCCTTTTTTTACTTTGTCTGTATACAGGCTAGGTGATGCACTCCACTATGAGATTATGAATTGATAGTACAGTCATGGATAAAAGTTTTGAGAATGACACAAATATTAATTTTTATAAAGTCTACTGCTTCACTTTTTCTAATGGCAATTTGCATATACGTATTCCCTTTAAAAGTACAAAATTTATTTTATTATGATACCTTAAAAAACACCAAAACCCAGTGAAGGTATAACTTAACGTTTATACCGATAAACTGCACTGTCAGACACCCTATGTTAGTCCTGATCTATCGCCTACCTTGCCGTGGAGGTTGGCACCCTAAAAGTAGCGATATGGCGCCCCCACTCAACGTAGGCTCTCCCTAACTTCCCTGTATGTCCCTCAAATGAAGGTGGGAAAACATAAATCAATAGTAAGAAATGAAGGGAGCCTTGGAACTATACATATCTGGCAGCAGAAATAATAATATGTCTAAATCATGCCACTGTAAGCCCTGATGAATATACATCAATTTTGCACAAAAATCACTGTGGGATTATTAAGAACTGCAAATTTTGCAAAAAGATATCATCTGCAGGACTTTGGAAACAAGAACATAATATTCCTTTGCACAAATAAAGCTATATAGAAATCCACACTGGCATATCAGTATAACACTCATAGCAAGCTAATATAGATATATAAAGAGGATTCCTTTGCACAAATAAAGCTATATAGAAATCCACACTGACATACCGCTCCATTAACGGGGAAACGCGTCGGGGTTCACCTATCTCATGCTAAGTCCTAATATCTCTTTATATATCTATATTAGCTTGCTATGATTGTTATACTGATATGTCAGTGTGGATTTCTATATAGCTTTATTTGTGCAAAGGAATATTATGTTCTTGTTTCCAAAGTCCTGCAGATGATATCTTTTTGCAAAATTTGCAGTTCTTAATAATCCCACAGTGATTTTTGTGCAAAATTGATGTATATTCATCAGGGCTTACAGTGGCATGATTTAGACATATTATTATTTCTGCTGCCAGATATGTATAGTTCCAAGGCTCCCTTCATTTCTTACTATTGATTTATGTTTTCCCACCTTCATTTGAGGGACATACAGGGAAGTTAGGGAGAGCCTACGTTGAGTGGGGGCGCCATATCGCTACTTTTAGGGTGCCAACCTCCACGGCAAGGTAGGCGATAGATCAGGACTAACATAGGGTGTCTGACAGTGCAGTTTATCGGTATAAACGTTAAGTTATACCTTCACTGGGTTTTGGTGTTTTTTAAGGTATCATAATAAAATAAATTTTGTACTTTTAAAGGGAATACATGTACACATATTATGATTTATTCCAAATTTTATTACTTTTTTGAATAGTCAATTTGCATATACTCCAGAATGTTATAAAGAGTGATCAGCTTAACAGCAATTACTTGCAAAGTCAATATTTGGCTAGAAAATGAACTTTATCCCCAAAACACATTTCAACATCATTGCAGCCCTGCCTTAAAAGGACCAGCTAACCTCTTTTCAGTGATTGCTCCATTAACACAGGTGTGGGTGTTGATGAGGACATGGCTGGAGATCAATCTGTCATGATTAAGTAAGAATAACACCACTGGACACTTTAAAAGGAGGCTGGTGCTTGGCATCATTGTTTCTCTTCTGTTAACCATGGTTATCTCTAAAGAAACATGTGCAGTCATCATTGCAATGCACAAAAATGGCCTAACAGGGAAGAGTATCGCAGCTAGAAAGATTGCACCTCAGTCAACAATCTATCGCATCATCAAGAACTTCAAGGAGAGAGGTTCCATTGTTGCCAAAAAGGCTCCAGGGCGCCCAAGAAAGACCAGCAAGTGCCTGGACTGTCTCTTAAAAGTGTTTCAGCTGTGGGATCGGGTTACCAGCAGTGCAGAGCTTGCTCAGGAATGGCAGCAGGCAGGTGTGAGTGCATCTGCACGCACTGTGAGGCGGAGACTCTTGGAGCAAGGCCTGGTCTCAAGGAGGGCAGCAAAGAAGCCACTTATCTCCAGAAAAAACATCATGGACAGACTGATATTCTGCAAAAGGTACAGGCAGTGGACTGCTGAGGACTGGGGTAAAGTTATTTTCTCTGATGAATCCCCTTTTCGATTGTTTGGGACATCAGGAAAACGCCTCATTCAGAGAAGACAAGGTGAGCGCTACCACCAGTCTTGTCTCATGCCAACTGTTAAGCATCCTGAAACCATTCATGTGTGGGGTTGCTTCTCAGCCAAGGGAATCGGCTCTCTCACAGTCTTGCCTAAAAACACAGCCATGAATAAAGAATGGTACCAGAATGTCCTCCAAGAGCAACTTCTCCCAACCCTCCAAGAGCAGTTTGGCGATCAACAATGCCTTTTGCAGCATTATGGAGCACCTTGCCATAAAGCAAAGGTGATAACTAAATGACTCAGGCAACAAAACATAGAGATTTTGGGTCCATGGCCTGGAAACTCCCCAGATCTTAATCCCATTGAGAACTTGTGGTCAATTATCAAGAGACGGGTGGACAAACAAAAACCTAAAAATTCTGACAAAATGAAAGCATTGATTGTGCAAGAATGGACTGCTATCAGTCAGGATTTGGTCCAGAAGTTGATTGAGAGCATGCCAGGGAGAATTGCAGAGGTCCTGAAGAAGAAGGGTCAACACTGCAAATATTGACTTGCAGCATTAACTCATTCTGTCAATATAAGCTTTTGTTACTCATATGTTTGCAATTATATTTCTGTCTGTGATAAAAACATCTGTCAAACACACATAAAAACCAGAGGGCAGCAGATCATGTGAAAATATAATATTTGTGTCATTCTCAAAACTTTTGGCCATGACTGTAGTGCCCCCTTTTCATATTTGGTCTAGATGTGTGGTGAGCACTTTGAACCCCCAAGTGCTTCACAGAAGTTTATAACGCCCGGGCGTGAAAATAAAAAAATCATATTTTTTCCACAAACATGATCCTTTAGTCCCCAGTTTTTTATTTTCCCAAGGGTAACAGGAGAAATTGGACACCAAAAGTTGTTGTTCAATTTGTCCTGAGTACGCTGATAGCCTATATGTGGGAGAAAACTACTGTATGGGCACACGTCGGGGCTCAGAAGGGAAGTAGTGACGTTTTGCATTGTAGACTTTGATGGAATAGTGTGCGGGTGTCATATCGCATTTGGAGAGCCCCTGATGTGCCTAAACAGTGGAAACTGTTATGTTTCGGTAGCTGAGGAGTGCAGGTAAAAAAGGCAATACACCAGAGCAGTTGGAATCTATGAGATTGCAGTACCCTGACTAACCACCACAACTAGAGGCAGCCGTGGAGCGTTCCTACGTTGGTCCTAGACGCCTCGTCACAGCCTGAGAAACTAACTACACCTAAAGATAGAAATAGGAAAGCTATCTGCCCCGGAGCAGAACCCCAAAGATAACAGAAAGCCCCCAAACATGTAGTGGCGATTAGACAAGAGGAAATACTGACACAGAAAGAAAATAGTATGAGCAAACGCTGGGGCCCAAACTATCTAAATAGAAAAGGATAGGAAGGGTACTTACTGCAATCCCAGAAAACCCCGAAAAGCACCAACTCTACTAATTTCAAAATCACCTGAGATCACACGACCTCTACCACCTAAATTAGTTCTCTGGTGTAACAAAATCAAAACAGCAGCCACTGAAAAAACTGGAAAAAGCAAAAGAACAAAACTCAGTGGCTGAACTAAACTGAGAGGGCAGAAGCCCCCGGAGGGGACCCTGAAGGCCCCAAAGAAGTGCAGGACAAAATGCAAAAATATAGCACAAACACAAAAGAAGCAAAAGTCTTATCTGTAAGCAGGAGATGCAGACACGACACAGCAGGCTACAAGGGAAACTGGAATGAAGGATTCAGACCAGAACAATTGATCACCGGCAACCCTGATGGGAAAATGACTCCCTTATATAAGACCAGTCAGTAACACCTGATTCCCAGTCCTCACAATCTTCACTAGCACCGCTTGTAACCACCAGAGGGAGCCTCTGCTCAGAACTCATCTCAAACCCATTCACAACAGTACCCCCCCCTTGAGGAGGGGTCACCGAACCCTCATTTGAGCAACCAGGTCGGTCAGGATGAGTTCTATGATACGCACGGATAAGTCTCCTAGCATGGATGTCCGAAGCAAACACCCAAGAATTGTCTTCCTGACCATAACCTCTCCATTTAACCAAATACTGGAGTTTCCGTCTAGAAAAACGAGAATCCAATATTTTCTCAACCACATACTTCAGATTGCCCTCAACCAAAACAGGGTCAGGAGGCACAGCAGCAGGAACCACTGGCTCAACAAACCTCTTCAACAAGGACTTGTGGAACACGTTATGGATCTTAAATGTGCCTGGAAGAAGCAAACGAAAAGAAACAGGATTAATAATCTCCATGATCTTATAAGGTCCAATGAACATAGGCTTAAATTTAGGAGATGCTACTCTCATAGGAATATTCTTTGAGGACAACCAGACCAAGTCCCCCACTTTAAACCGAGGACCATCAGTCCTATGCCGGTTAGCAAACCGCTGGGCCTTCTCCTGAGAGAGGGACAACCTCTCCACTACCTGGTCCCAAATCTGTTGCATACGCTCCACAACAGAGTCAACACCTGGACAGACAGAAGCCTCCGTCTGTCCTGAAGAAAATCGAGGGTGAAACCCAGAATTACAGAAAAACGGAGACATCAAAGTGGCAGAGCTAGCCCTATTATTAAGAGCAAACTCAGCCAAAGGCAAAAAAGAGACCCAGTCATCCTGATCAGCAGACACAAAGCATCTTAGATAAGTCTCCAATGTCTGGTTTGTTCTCTCAGTTTGACCATTGGTCTGAGGATGAAATGCCGAGGAGAAAGACAATTGAACACCCAGTTTAGAACAAAAAGTCCTCCAAAATCTGGAAACAAACTGGACTCCTCTGTCAGACACAATGTTCTCAGGAATGCCGTGTAAACGAACCACGTGCTGAAGGAACAACGGCACCAATTCAGAGGAGGAAGGCAACTTAGGTAATGGCACAAGATGTATCATTTTGGAAAACCTATCACAAATTACCCAGATGGTGGTCATTCTCTGAGAAACAGGAAGATCGGAAATGAAATCCATAGAGATATGGGTCCATGGTCTCTTGGGCACAGGCAATGGCATCAACAAACCACTAGAGCGAGAGCAAGGCTTGGAGCGAGAGCAAGTCCCGCAGGACTGCACAAATTCCCTGACATCACGAGACAAGGTAGGCCACCAAAAGGACCGACTAACCAAGTCTCTGGTACCAAAAATTCCGGGATGCCCAGCCAATGCGGAACAATGAATCTCAGACATCACACTCTTTTTTCATTGGTCCGGGACAAACAATTTTCCAACAGGGCAGCGCTCGGGCCTATCCTCCTGACACCCCTCCAGAGCAAGTCTCAAATTGGGCGAGATGGCGGAAAGAACTACACCCTCTTTCAAAATAACAGAAGGATCAGATAACTCAGGAGAGTCTGCAAGGAAACTCCTCGAGAGGGCATCCGCCTTAACATTCTTAGTGCCAGGAAGAAAGGAAACCACAAAATTAAAACGTGTGAAAAAACAAGGCCCACCTGGCCTGTCTAGGATTGAGTCGCTTGGCAGATTCCAGATAGACCAGATTCTTATGGTCCGTAAGGACCACCACCTGATGTTTGGCTCCCTCCAGCCAATGTCTCCACTCTTCAAAAGCCCACTTCATGGCCAATAACTCCCGATTACCTACGTCATAATTACGTTCAGTAGGAGAAAATTTTCGAGAGAAAAAGGCACAAGGGTTACTTTTAGAGGTCTCTGGATCTTTTTGGGACAAAACGGCACCTGCCCCAATTTCAGAGGCATCAACCTCCACCTGAAATGGCAGAGAAACATCAGGCTGCCGTAAAACAGGAGCAGAAGTGAATCTCTGCTTAAGTTCCTGAAATGCAGAGACTGCCTCAGGAGGCCAATTCACCACATCAGAACCCTTTCTGGTCAAATCAGTTAATGGTTTAACAATAACCGAGAAATTACCAATAAATTTACGATAAAAATTGGCAAAACCCAAAAATCTCTGAAGAGCCTTTAATGAAGTAGGTTGGACCCAATCACAGATGGCCTGAACCTTGACCGGGTCCATTTCAATAACAGATGGGGACAAAATGAATCCCAGAAATGAGATCCTCTGTACGCCAAAAAGACACTTTGATCCCTTCACATACAGAGCATTCTCTCTCAAAATCTGGAATACAGTTCGAACATGTTTCACATGAGAGTCCCAGTCATTAGAAAAAATCAAGATATCATCCAAATAAACAATCAGAAATTTGTCCACAAAATCCCTGAAAATGTCATTCATGAAGGACTGGAAAACGGAAGGAGCATTAGTGAGCCCAAAGGGCATCACTAGGTACTCAAAATGCCCTTCAGGGGTATTGAATGCCGTCTTCCATTCATCCCCGTGCTTAATGCGAATAAGGTTATACGCCCCCCTGAGGTCAAGCTTGGTAAACCAAGTAGCGTTTTTCACCCTGGAAAACAGGTCAGAAATCAAGGGTAACGGGTATTGATATTTCACAGTAATATTGTTCAAGAGACGATAATCAATACACGGCCTTAATGAACCATCTTTTTTGGCCACAAAGAAAAAACCGGCACCTAAGGGTGAAGAGGATGGTCTGATATGACCCTTCTCCAATGATTCCTTGATATAAGACCGCATAGCGTCATGTTCAGGTACAGACAAGTTAAAAAGGCGACCTTTAGGGAATTTACTACCCGGCACTAATTCAATAGCGCAGTCATAGCTCCTATGGGGATGCAAGGATACAGATTTACTTTCGCTAAACACATCAGAAAAATCAAACAAAATGTCAGGAACATCCTGAGCCTGGGGGGAGGCAGAAAAAACAGGAGTGTTGGTATTAACACATTGGCAGCCCCAACTGGTTACAGACACAGATTTCCAATCCAAAACAGGATTATGAGACTGTAACCAAGGGAAACCCAGCACGATAATGTCATACAGATTATATAGAACCAAAAATTTGCAGCACTCCTGGTGATCAGGTTCAACCCTCATTATCACCTGAGTAGAAAACTGGGGTTTATTCTCAGCCAAAGGGGTAGAATCCATCCCTAGTAGGGGAATAGACTTCTGTAGGGGTATCAAGGGAAACCCACAACGTTTAGCAAAATCATAATCCATCAGGTTAATAGCTGCTCCAGAATCAACGAAAGCCTGAGCAGAAAATGAGGACAGAGAGCATATCAGAGTGACAGTTAATAAAAACTTAGTCTGAACACTACCCAAGACAACTGAGCGTGCAAAACGTCTTCCCCGCTTAGGGCAGACTGAAATAGCATGAGAGGCATAACCACAGTAGAAACATAACCCATTGCGCATTCGAAACTCATGACGCTGTGCCCCAGACACCACTCTATCACACTGCATGGGTTCAGAAGCTGGTTCACAAGGCAACACCATTCCACGCATACTTCTCCGCTCACGCAAACGTCTGTCAATTTGAATCGCTAATGACATAGAATCATTGAGACCAGAGGGGACAGGGAATCCCACCATAACATCCTTTACATTATCTGACAGACCCTTCCGGAAAAGGGCTGCCAAAGCGTCGTCATTCCATTTGGTCAGGACTGCCCACCTACGGAATCTCTGACAGTATAACTCAGCGTCATCAAGCCCCTGATTTAATGCCAACAAGGTTTTTTCAGCTTGATCAGTGACATTAGGCTCATCGTACAATAACCCCAAAGCCTGAAAAAACGCATCAACATCACTCAAAACAGGATCCCCAGGTATCAGGGAAAAAGCCCAATCCTGAGGATCGCCGCGCAGGAGAGAGATGATAATTTGAACCTGCTGCACTGCGTTTCCTGAGGACTTAGATTTTAAGGCAAAAAACAATTTACAATTATTTTTGAAATTCTGAAACTTAGCTCGATCCCCTAAAAACAAATCTGGCATGGGGATCCTAGGTTCCACAACAGGCAACCTAGCAAGATATGCAGCAATACTCTGAACCTCAGTGGCAAGCTGATCCACACGGCCAGACAACTGTGCAAACTCCATTGGGAGAAAAGATCCTCCCCAGCACCCAGAGATACAGAGGAAAAAAAAAAAATGCAACAAACAGAAAAATATCTCTGACAACTCTGACAACTTTTTTTCTTTCACACTATTTTTTTTCCTTCTGTGAGTACCATACAATTTCAATTTTTAGGCCGGTGATACTGTTATGTTTCGGTAGCTGAGGAGTGCAGGTAAAAAAGGCAATACACCAGAGCAGTTGGAATCTATGAGATTGCAGTACCCTGACTAACCACCACAACTAGAGGCAGCCGTGGAGCGTTCCTACGTTGGTCCTAGACGCCTCGTCACAGCCTGAGAAACTAACTACACCTAAAGATAGAAATAGGAAAGCTATCTGCCCCGGAGCAGAACCCCAAAGATAACAACAAGCCCCCAAACATGTAATGGCGGTTAGACAAGAGGAAATACTGACACAGAAAGAAAATAGTATGAGCAAACGCTGGGGCCCAAACTATCTAAATAGAAAAGGATAGGAAGGGTACTTACTGCAATCCCAGAAAACCCCGAAAAGCACCAACTCTACTAATTTCAAAATCACCTGAGATCACACGACCTCTACCACCTAAATTAGTTCTCTGGTGTAACAAAATCAAAACAGCAGCCACTGAAAAAACTGGAAAAAGCAAAAGAACAAAACTCAGTGGCTGAACTAAACTGAGAGGGCAGAAGCCCCCGGAGGGGACCCTGAAGGCCCCCAAAGAAGTGCAGGACAAAATGCAAAAATATAGCACAAACACAAAAGAAGCAAAAGTCTTATCTGTAAGCAGGAGATGCAGACACGACACAGCAGGCTACAAGGGAAACTGGAATGAAGGATTCAGACCAGAACAATTGATCACCGGCAACCCTGATGGGAAAATGACTCCCTTATATAAGACCAGTCAGTAACACCTGATTCCCAGTCCTCACAATCTTCACTAGCACCGCTTGTAACCACCAGAGGGAGCCTCTGCTCAGAACTCATCTCAAACCCATTCACAACAGGAAACCCCCACAAGTGACACAATTTTGGAAACTAGACCCCCAAAGGAACTTATCTAGATGTGTGGTGAGAACGTTGAACCCCCAAGTGCTTCACAGAAGTTTATAACGTAGAGCCATAAAAATAAAAAATCATATTTTTTTCCACAAAAATTATATTTTCGCCCCCAATTTTTTATTTTCCCAAGGGTAACAGAAGAAATTGGACCCCAAGAGTTATTTTGCAATTTGTCCTGATTACGCTGATACCCCATATGTGGGGGTAAACTACTGTTTGGGCGCATGGCAGAGCTCAGAAGGGAAGGCGCACTGTTTGACTTTTTCAACGCAGAATTGACTGGAATTGAGATCAGACGCCATGTCATGTTTGGAGAGCCCCTGATGTGCCTAAACAGTGGAAACCCCCCAATTCTAACTCCAACCCTAAACCAAACACACCCCTAACCCTAATCGCAACCCCAACCAAAACCCTGATCACAAACCTAACCCTAACACACCCTTAACCCTAATCCCAACCTTAACCCTAATCCTAACTTTAGCCCCAACCCTAACCCTAATTTTAGCCCCAACCCTAACCCTAATGGGAAAATGGAAATAAATACAGTACATTTTTTAAATTTTATTATTTTTTCCTAAGGGGGTGGTAAAGGGGGGTTTGATATACTATTTATAGCGGGTTTTTATGTTTGGCAGCTGTCACACGCTAAAAGACGCTTTTTATTGCAAAAAATAGTTTTTGCATCATCACATTTTGAGAGCTATAATTTTTACTTTTTTGGCCCACAGAGTCATGTGAGGTCTTATTTTTTGCAGGACGAGTTGACGTTTTTATTGGTACCATTTTTGGGCACATCACATTTTTTGATCGCTTTTTATTACGATTTTTGGGAGGCAGAATGAACAAAAACCAGCAATTCATGAATTTCTTTTGAGGAGGGGCGTTTATGCCGTTCTGCGTGTGGTAAAATTGATAAAGCGGTTTTATTCTTTGAGTCAGTACAATTACAGCGATACCTCATCTATATAATTTTTTTATGTTTTGGCGCTTTTATATAATACAAACAATTATATATAAAAATAAATATTTTGCATCTCTTTATTCTGCGAGCTATAACTTTTTTAATTTTTCGCTGTATGGTGGCTCGTTTTTTGCGGGACAAGATGATGTTTTCAGTGGTACCATGTTTATATATATTTGTCTTTTTTTATTGCGTGTTATTCCACTTTTTGTTCGGCGGTGTGATGGTAATTCATTGTTTTATTGCCTTGTTTTTTTTTTTCTTTAAGGGGTTCACTAAAGGGGCTAACCAGTGGAACAGTTTTATAAGGTGGGTCGTTACGGACTCGGCAATACTAAATATGTGTAATTTTATTGTTTGGGTTTTTTTTATTTACATAAAGAAGTTAATATATTGGGGAATATTTTTTTTTTTTTATTTAGGATTTTTTTTTCCCACGTTATTTTTTTTTTACATCACTGGGACATCACTGTTATGTTTCGGTAGCTGAGGAGTGCAGGTAAAAAAAGGCAATACACCAGAGCAGTTGGAATCTATGAGATTGCAGTACCCTGACTAACCACCACAACTAGAGGCAGCCGTGGAGCGTTCCTACGTTGGTTCTAGACGCCTCGTCACAGCCTGAGAAACTAACTGCACCTAAAGATAGAAAGAGGAAAGCTATCTGCCCCGGAGCAGATCCCCAAAGAACATAGAAAGCCCCCAAACATGTAATGGCGGTTAGACAAGAAGAAATACTGACACAGACAGAAAATAGTATGAGCAAACGATGGGGCCCAAACTACCTAAATAGAAAAGGATAGGAAGGGCACTTACTGCAATCCCAAAAAACCCTGAAAAGCACCAACTCTACTAATTTCAAAACACCTGAGATCACACGACCTCTACCACCTAAATTAGTTCTCTGGTGTAACAAAATCAAAACAGCAGCCACTGAAAAAACTGGAAAAAGCAAATGTACAAACATCAGTGGCTGAACTAAACTGAGAGGGCAAAAGCCCCCGGAGGGGACCCTGAAGGCCCCCACAGAAGTGCAGGACAAAATGCAAAAATCAAGCACAAAAACAAAAAGAAGAAAATGTCTTATCTGATAGCAGGAGATGCAGACACGACACAGCAGGCTACAAAGGAAACAGGAATCAAGGATTGAGACCAGAACAATTGATCACCGGCAACCCTGATGGGAAGGCGACTCCCTTATATAAGACCAGTCAGTAACACCTGATTCCCAATCCTCACAATCTTCACTGGACAATCCAGTACCGCTTGTAACCACCAGAGGGAGCCTCTGCTCAGAACTCATTTCAAGTCCATTCACAACACATCACTGTATAATATCAGATCGCTGGTCTGACAGTTTGCACAGCACTCTGTCAGACCAGCGATCTGACAGGCACTGCAGGAGGCTTTCTCAGCGCCTGCAGGACCCGGAAGGACCCTTGGATCCAGGATCCTGCAGGGAGGAGGCCCTCGGAACAGCGCGATCACATCGCGCTGCTCTGAGGGTCTCAGGGAAGCACGCAGGGAGCCCCCTACCTGCGCGATACTTCCCTGTGCTCACGGTACACTGCGATCATGTTTGATCGCAGTGTGCTGGGGGTTAATGTGTCGGGAGCGGTCCGTGACCACTCCTGGCACATAGTGCTGGGTGTCAGCTGT
>JARQOD010000004.1:396817647-396859610 GCA_033576555.1 Oophaga sylvatica
TCGGTAGCACGCTACGCCGTCATGGATTAAAATCCTGACGGACACACAAGGTCTCCCTGCTCACGCCAGCACATCTCCAGGCCCATTTGAAGTTTGCCAATGACTATCTGGATGATCCAGAGGAGGCATGGGAGAAGGTCATGTGAGCAGATGAAATAAAAATAGAACTTTTTTGGTATCCACTCCGCTCGCCATGTTTGGAGGTAAGAAGGATGAGTACAACTCCCAAGAACACCATCGCAACCGTAAACCAAGGTGGGGGAAACATCATGTTTTGGGGGTGCTTTTCTGTAAATGGGACAGGGAGACTGGACTGTATTGAATGGAGAATGGATTGGGTCATTTACCGCTAGATTTTGGGCAATAGCCTCCTTCCCTCAGTAAGGGAATTGGTTGTGGCTGGGTCCAGCATAACGGTGACCTGAAACACACAGCCAGGGCAACTGAGAAGTGGCTTGGTAAAAGCATTTCAGGGTCCTGTATTGGCCTAGCCAGTCTCCAGACCTGAACCCAATGGAAAATCTTTGGAGGGAGCTGAAACTCAATGTTGCCCAGCGACCACCCGAAACCTGAACAATCTTGAGAAGGTCTGTGTGGTGGAGTGGGCCAATATCCCTCCTGCAGTGTGCGCAAACTTGGTCAAGAACTACCGGAAACATCTGACTTCTGTAATTGCAAACAAAGGTTTCTTTACCAAATATTAAGTTCTGTTTTTCTATTGTATCAAATACTTATTTCATCCAATAAAATGCAAATTATTTAAAAATCATATAATGTGATTTTCTGGATTTTTTTTTCTTTTTTTTTACCTATGATAAAAACTACAGACCTCTCCATTTTTTGTAGGTGGGAAAACTTGCAAAATTGTCAGTGTATCAAACACTTATTTACTGCACAGTAGAGCCCCATAGTCAGTTGTTGGCAGTTATTTCTTGCTGTGCTGCCCTGTAGCTCATGCCGGCAGTGCTGCGCAGGTGTAAATGCCAAGTACAGGCTTTAGTTGTACCCTAGCACAGGATTGTAAGTAATGTTGGAACTGATTGGTAAGTAATACTTTTAGGTAGATTTATCTTGAGTACACTTGCTCTGATATTTTACTAAATGTTTTAGTCTGAGTACGGACTGGACGTAGCTCTCCTGACCCGAACTCAACACCTCATTTATACCTGAGACTGTTGGGTCAGGAGATCAAGCTCCAGTCCATGGACCTTGGTCTATACTCAAACCGTAGTTTCATGGATGTCTGAATGAGGCCTAGGAAGCCATTTAGGTGGTTCCTAGTTAGTTTGGACCTTTTTTAAATATTCCTTTAAAGCATGTTTACTGCAGCAGCTCCTAATGGACTGTTCCATCATGGTATAGTGATATGAAATCACTTTATAAGTGGGCTCGAGCCTTTAAAACCCCCTACTAATCTTAAAGGGAGCCTGACAGGAGATCCATGCTGCCTAAACCACAAGGATCAGACACTGGTTCCATTACTGCAGCCATGTGTGTTGGTCTTTGAAACGCTGGTGCGGACCAGAGAAGCCCCTGTTTCTTGGATGACTAGTCAAAGAGGCAACTACTCCTAGCTGTGCTCCATTAGACAGACGTGACGTGTCTCTCGCTATTCACACACATATGGAGAAACCTGTGTCCATGGGAGAGGGGAAGGGAAAAGCCACCAGAGACCTTCCTCAGACTAGTCATCCAAGACTCCTTGTAATGTATGTGGTACAGTTCATATAGCGTCTTGTGCTTGGGTGCAATGAAAATACTTGAGACACAGGTTGATAAAGAAAGTCTTGTATTGCTTCATACAAATTGGCAAAAATAAACACACAGGTTGCAAACACAGAAGCAGGAGACACAGCAGGCCAGAGTAATCTAAGCTCAGCAATAACTCTCCACAACAGATTCAGATCTTGTTCTCTGTTACCGCAAGTCCATGCAAACGTGAGGCTCT
Organism: Oophaga sylvatica; assembly: GCA_033576555.1. Taxonomy (NCBI): domain Eukaryota; kingdom Metazoa; phylum Chordata; class Amphibia; order Anura; family Dendrobatidae; genus Oophaga; species Oophaga sylvatica. Next base: position 396,819,596 of record JARQOD010000004.1, read on the forward strand.
CAAGAGCAGAGTTCAGGGTCCACAAGTGCTTCAGAGTTCCTCAGTAGGAATGGCTGGAGTACAAGGTCCAAGGCTTCAGGAGTCAGAACACAGGTTCACTGCAGGCTAGATTCTGAAGCACTGATTGCTCAGCTGTGGCTGTTTAAGAAGCAAACGGAGAGAATCAGGGCGGGAACATGCAAGCTGGAAAACTCCATTTTGACTGAGGGCAAGATAGCTGCAGCAAAACAGAAAGCAAAATGGCCGACAAACAAACTGAGTTTCAGAAACAGATACACAGAACCTTACATTACTCCCCCCTTAGGGACAACCTCCGGATGACCTCAGACCAGGCTTGTGTGGGTACCTCTGATGAAACTGACGGAGCAAGCGAGGAGCATTAACGTTATTGACTGGCTCCCATGAGTTGTCCTCCACTGGGTAGCCCTGCCATTTAATCAGATATTGTAACTGATTTCTATACAACCTGGAATCTAAAATCCTTTCCACCACAAATTCCTCCTGACCATCGACTAGCACTGGGTCAGGGCAAGGAGAAGAACGTCCAGGAAACGTATTGGGTGTCGCAGCCTTTAGTAGGGATACATGAAAGACAGGGTGGATTCTCATAGTTCTGGGCAATTGAAGACGACAAGCAACGGCACTTATAATTTTACTGATTTTATAGGGTCCAATGTACTTATGTCCCAACTTAGACGATGGAATCCTTAACTTAAGATTTCTGGTTGACAGCCAGACCAGGTCTCCTACCTTAAAAGCTGGTGCAGGTTTACGAAATTTATCTGCTGCCTTCTTGTACCCTTCCTGAGCCGATTCCAGATTCTCCTTTAGAAGATCCATATTCTTCTGTAAAGTCGTGACTCTTTCAGCCACTGCTGGCAAAGGCGTCTCTATGGGAAATCGTGGTAGAATGTTAGGATGATAACCTAGATTAGAGTAAAAAGGAGACTGTTTAGTGGAGGCACTCTGAGAGTTGTTGTAAGAGAACTCAGCCAATGGAAGTAGATCCACCCAATCATCCTGTAGGTGGCAGATAAAGCAGCGGAGATACTGCTCCAGGGTTTGATTGGTTCGTTCGGTTTGTCCATTAGTCTGGGGATGAAAAGCAGAAGAAAGGTTTACTTTAATGTCCAATGCTGCACAGAAATTTTGCCAAAACCTAGAAGTGAATTGCACCCCTCGATCCGAAATAACCTCATCCGGTACTCCATGTAAACGAAACACATCTTTAATCATCAAATCTGATGTCTGTTTTGCAGTGGGTAAGCCGACACAAGGGATAAAATGAGCTGCCTTTGTTAGACGGTCAACCACCACTAGAATAGTGTTCTTCCCTTGAGAGGTTGGTAATTCCACAATGAAGTCCATAGAAATGGATCCCCACGGGCGGGACGGGGTGGGAAGAGGCTGTAACAGACCAGTTGGTGAAGAGCGAGGTGTTTTGCATCTTGCACAAACCTCACACGAAGTGACATAGTCCAAAACATCCTTCCTACAAGTGGGCCACCAAAAGAAACGAGAAAGAAATTCCTGTGTCTTTAGAATTCCTCTATGCCCGGCTATTTTGGAATCGTGAATGAGTTGCAATACTCTCAATCTGACTGTTTCAGGTATATACAGACGTTGTCCCAGAATCCACACACCATTCTTAAAGACAAGACTTACGTCCCTTGGGGGTTGAGCCAAAAAAGAATCTGCATGGTATGCTTCCTTGATGTCTTTAATTAGGTCTTGATGATGAATCACTCCTAGGAATCTAGAGTCAGGAAGAATAGTCTTAGGAGGAGTAATTGGACGTGTCTCTGCTGAGTAAATCCTAGAGAGTGCATCAGCCTTTCCATTGCGCGATCCTGGTCTATAAGAAATAATAAAATTAAATTGGTTTAAGAAAAGATTCCAGCGAGCCTGGCGAGGAGTCAGGCACTTAGCCGACCTGATAAACTCAAGATTACGATGGTCTGTCAGAACGACTATTTGCTGTGCAGCTCCTTGAAGAAGGTGTCTCCATTCTTTGAAGGCGGCAATAATGGCCAACAACTCTCTATTGCCCACATCGTAGTTCTTCTCAGCCGAAGACAACTGCTGGGAAAAGAAGGCACAGGGATGCAAGACATTCTTCTCACCTGTTCTCTGAGAGAGTATAGCTCCCACGGCACAGTCTGAAGCATCCACCTCTATTATGAAGGCAAGCTCTGGGTTGGGATGTACTAGGATAGGTGCAGTGGTAAATTTATCTTTTAGACGGGAAAATGCTTCCTGGGCTTGGGGAGTCCAGGAGAACTTAGACTCTTTCCGGGTAAGTTGGGTGATAGGTGACACTACCTCAGAGAAATTTCTAATGAAACGTCTATAGAAGTTTGCAAACCCGATGAAGCGCTGTACCTCCTTCACATTTCTAGGACTTGGCCAATCATTGATGGCTTGGGTTTTACTTCCATCCATACTAATTCCTTGTGTAGACAGTACATACCCCAGAAATTGAATTTCGGTCTTATGGAATTCACACTTTTCAAGCTTGATGTAAAGATGATTTTGTCTTAGACGTTCCAAGACCATTCTCACATGTCCATGATGTTCCTCTGTGGAGTTAGAAAAAATTAAAATATCATCCAAATAAATTACCACGAATGTATCTAGGAGATCCCTGAAGATGTCATTCACCAAGTGTTGGAAAGTGGCTGGGGCGGTACTCAGACCAAAAGGCATAACTAGATATTCAAAGTGTCCATAGCGTGACCTGAATGCAGTCTTCCATTCATCCCCAGGTCTAATACGGACTAAGTTATAGGCCCCACGAAGATCTAGTTTAGAAAAAATTTTGGCATGTCGCACTCTCTCCAATAACTCAGGGATTAAAGGCAATGGATAACGGTTTCTAATAGTAACCTTATTGAGTTCCCTATAGTCTACGCATGGTCTCAGGGATCCATCTTTCTTCTTTACAAAGAATATGGGTGCCCCTGCAGGAGATGAAGAGGGGCGTATGAAGCCCTTGGCTAGATTTTCATCTATGTACTCTTTTAAAGCCTTCAGCTCGGGCCCCGCCAGGGGGTAGATCTTACCAAAAGGTATCTCTGCTCCAGGCAATAATTCAATTGGACAATCATATGGACGGTGAGGAGGAAGCTGGTCAGCGTTCTTCTTGTCACATAAATCCACATAGTCCTGGTATACAGCTGGTAGTTCAGGGACTGACATGGTTCCTTTAGGAACAGAGCAAGCTAAAATTTTTGGACTCATCTGTTTCTCTGGAAAGTGTAATTCCTTGGTCTCCCAGTTAATGGTAGGATTCTGAGCCTGCAGCCATGGTAGCCCTAGAATAATGGGAAAGTGAGGAGAAGAGATAAGCATAAAGGACAGTTTCTCTTGATGATCTTTACCCATAAGAACCTTTAAAGGCTCTGTTTCCTGATCCACTGGTCCAGAGGTCAGCAGGGAGCCATCCACAGTTTCCATCTGTACTGGAGTAGCCTTCTTCACTGAACGTATTCCCTGTTTCAGAGCAAAGGAGACATCCATAAAATTTCCACTTGCACCTGAGTCGATCATAGCAGAGCTAGACACCCAGGCTGAGTCAACCCAGAGTTTGATGGAAAGAAAACAGTGAGAATTGTTTTTCTTACAACTCAGCTGGGACACCGCTGAGGAAACTTGAAAGATGGCAGCATTTACACAGTCAACGTCCTCAGAGGTAACGGAGTTTAAGTCCGAGAAATCAAGATCTGTTGCTGCAGCTCTCTCTGGAGCCTGAGGCTCGGACCTGACAGATCCCCTCTCGCAACACTCACAATGAATGAGTGCTGCAGTAGTCTTGCGAGAACGGCTGGGACAGTTAATAATAAAGTGCCCTGACTTACCACAATAAAAACATAGATTCTCCTTAAAACGATGTTCCTTGCGTGCATCACTAACCCGTTGTAGTAAAGAGTCTACCTGCATGGGTTCAGGTTCAGGTTCCCGTGTAATCCTATTCAAAGGTTCCTTAGCTGGAGAGGAAGGTAGGAAAAGGTTAGTACGATTGCTTTCGAACCATCTCTCTTGCCTGCGTTCAGTTAAACGAGTATCAATACGGATGCAGTAGTTAATAAAGTCACCTAACGCAGTGGGAGGGTCGGCACGAGCAAGTTCATCCTTAATCAGTGGAGATAACCCCTTTCGAAAAATAGATTTTTTGGCGGAATTGTCCCAGGTGGTATCAAGGGCCCATCTCCTGAAATCCAAGGCATATTCAGCTACCGAGTGCTTACCTTGGCGCAAAGCTAACATGGCTGCTTCAGCTGTTGCACCTCGATTGGGGTCATCAAACACCTGCCCCATGGCTGAAATAAAATCATCAAGGTGATTCAAACAATCATCCTCAGTCTCAATCAGAGGGTTTGCCCATATCAAAGCCTTGTTGGTAAGCAACATAATTATAGTAAGCACCTTAGATCGTTCAGTAGGAAATTGTGAAGCATGTGCAGAAAAAAAAAGATTGCATTGATTAACAAATCCCCTGAATTTTTCACGTTCACCACCAAAACGAAAAGGGGGCAACTTGGGAATCCCAGAACTCGGGGCCACGGCAGGAGCCTGGACTCGCCCCTCCAGAACCTCAATCCTGGCTCGCAAATCCTGGGTAGTCTGTCCAACCACTTGCAAATTGTGATTATTTAGGTCCTGAAGATTTGTAAAACGGGTCTTTATATTCTGCAAATCTGCAAGGATATTATCAGTCACTCCGCAAAGTTCCTTTATGCGGGCCTCCATTTTCCAGATCTTTTAAGACAGGATACTGGAAGAAGAGGAGAAAAAAAAAAAAACAATAGTGTTCACCTGTGGCAACACTGAAGAAAGAAAAAACTTTAAGGGAACTGCTCACCTGGAATGGTTGTGAGAAGTCACAACCACTATCATCACAGAAAGCTTTCAACCAGACATCTGATATCCAGAGTTTCAGCAGACAAAAAGAGAAGAGAAAAAAAAAAACAATAGTGTTTACCTGTGATAACACTGCAGAAAAAAAAACTTAAGGGAATTGCTCACCTGGAATGGTTGTGAGAAGTCACAACCACTGTCATCACAGAAAGTACAACCGGACATCCGATATCCACAGTACAGCAGACAAGCCTTTCCAGACCCAGCAGACACTAACGTTTGGCTTCAGAATCTTGTAATGTATGTGGTACAGTTCATATAGCGTCTTGTGCTTGGGTGCGATGAAAATACTTGAGACACAGGTTGATAAAGAAAGTCTTGTATTGCTTCATACAAATTGGCAAAAATAAACACACAGGTTGCAAACACAGAAGCAGGAGACACAGCAGGCCAGAGTAATCTAAGCTCAGCAATAACTCTCCACAACAGATTCAGATCTTCTTCTCTGTTACCGCAAGTCCATGCAAACGTGAGGCTCTCAAGAGCAGAGTTCAGGGTCCACAAGTGCTTCAGAGTTCCTCAGTAGGAATGGCTGGAGTACAAGGTCCAAGGCTTCAGGAGTCAGAACACAGGTTCACTGCAGGCTAGATTCTGAAGCACTGATTGCTCAGCTGTGGCTGTTTAAGAAGCAAACGGAGAGAATCAGGGCGGGAACATGCAAGCTGGAAAACTCCATTTTGACTGAGGGCAAGATAGCTGCAGCAAAACAGAAAGCAAAATGGCCGACGAACAAACTGAGTTTCAGAAACAGATACACAGAACCTTACACTCCTAGTCCCAGGTCGGCTTTTCAAAGTATGTTTTCTATGAAATGCTTCAATATACAGTGGGGAAAATAAGTATTTGATGCACTGACAATTTTGCAAGTTGTCCCACCTACAAAAAATAGAGAGGATTGTAATTTTTTCGTAGATACACTAAACCTGTGAGAGACAGTCTTACAATGTGATTTTTCAGCAGCAGATGGAAGGAAGAGAGCCACACTAGTCATTACTAGTGGGTAGGCGGAGCCCAGATAGGATTGACACCTCAGATTAAAAAGAGTGTTGACCGGCCCCTCCAGCTCAGGCTCCTCCTACTCCAGCTTCTTCAGTCTGAAATTTGAGGTCCCAGAGGATGGTCGCTGCTGGAAGCAGCTCCTCAGAAGATTTTATTATTTTTATCGGACAAGAGACTTGGATCACCAGAAGTGGTCTAGAGGTCTCAGGGGTCTCAGCGCTGCTGGACCCAACCTCTCCCTTGGCGGATCTGTAATTACCCTTATGGTGGTCCCTGCAGAATCATGCCGGCCCGGGGGGATGAGGATTGCTTCCCTGGCGGGGACGCAAACCGCACATCGGGGGTCACTGCGTTCCCGCCCTGGGGGGAAGCGATGGGCATAGCGTCACAAACCCCTGGGGGTCCTGTGGCGCTCGGCTGGTGAGTACTCCGCATTTTTATTAATGTGTGTGAGTGATTCAGCGACTGCTGCGGCAGTCGCTGTTACAGTATACATGCCGGTGACTAGTATTTTTTGTCCGCAGGTTGATGCCTGCAGGACATAGGAACGGGAGAGAGGATTGCGCGCTTTTTTATTTGAATTTTCGCGCCGCTCTGAGCGTGCGCTTTACGGCAGTCTCCATTTTCGGCTCCTCTCATGGAGCACACGGAGACTCAGCGCGGCAGCCATTAACCCCTTCACCCCCAAGGGTGGTTTGCACGTTAATGACCGGGCCAATTTTTACAATTCTGACCACTGTCTCTTTATAAGGTTATAACTCTGGAACGCTTCAACGGATCTTCGCGATTCTGAGACTGTTTTCTCGTGACATATTGTACTTCACGTTAGAAGTAAAATTTCTTCGATATAACTTGTGTTTATTTTTGAAAAAAACGCAAATATGGCGAAAATTTTTAAAATTTTGCAATTTTCAAACTTTGAATTTTTATTCCCTTAAAACAGAGAAATATATCACACAAAATAGTTAAGAAATAACATTTCCCACATGTCTACTTTACATCAGCACAATTTTGGAACGAAAATTTTTTTTTGTTAGGAAGTTATAAGGGTTAAAAGTTGACCAGCGATTTCTCATTTTTACAACAAAATTTACAAAGCCATTTTTTTTAGGGACCACCTCTCATTTGAAGTCACTTTGAGGGGTCTATATGGCAGAAAATACCCAAAAGTGACACCATTCTAAAAACTGCACCCCTCAAGGTACTCAAAACCACATTCAAGAAGATTATTAACCCTTCAGGTGCTTCACAGGAACTAAAGCAACGTGGAAGGAAAAAATGAATATTTAACTTTTTAGCCACAAAAATGATCTTTTACAAACTTTTTTTTATTTTCACAAGGGTAAAAGGAGAAAATGGACAGATAAGGTTGTTATGCAATTTCTCCTGAGTACGTCAATACCCAATATGTGGGGGAAAACCACTGTTTGGGCACACGGCAGAGCTCGTAAGGGAAGGAGCGCCGTTTGACTTTTCAAACTAAAATTGGCGGGAATTGAGATTGGACGCCATGTCGTGTTTGGAGAGCCCCTGATGCGCCTAAACAGTGGAAACCCCCACAAGTGACACTATTTTGGAAACTAGACCCCCTAAGGTACTTATCTAGATCTGTTGTGAGCACTTTGAACCCCCAAGTGTTTCACAAAAGCTTATAATGCCTGGGTGTGAAAAAAAAAAAAAACAATTTTCCACAAAAATGATTTTTTAGTCCCAAATTTTTGAATTTTCCCAAGGAAATTGGACCCCAAAAGTTGTTGTCCAATTTGTCCTGAGTACGCTGATACCCCATATGTGGGGGGGGGGGACTGTTTGGGTGCACGGCAGGGCTTGGAAAGGAAGTAGTAACATTTTGGAATGCAGACGTTGATGGGGGTCATGTTCCGTTTGCAGTGCCCAAGATGAGCCTAAACAGTGGAAACCCCCCACAAGTGACCTCATTTTGGAAACTAGACCCCCTAAGGAACTTATCTAGATCTTTGGTGAGCACTTTGAACCCCCAAGTGCTTCACACAAGTTTATAATGCCCGGGCATGAAAATAAAAAAATCCTATTTTTTTCCCACAAAAATTATCTTTTAGTCACTAATTTTTTATTTTCCCAAGGGTAACAGGAGAAATTGGACCACATAAGTTGTTGTCCAATTTGTCCTGAGTACGCTGATACCCCATATGTGGGGGGGGAACCACTGTTTGGGCGCACGGCAGAGCTCGGAATCGAAGGAGCACCATTTGACTTTTTCCAACCAAAATTGGCTGGAATTGAGATTGGATGCCATGTTGCATTTGGAGAGCCCCTGATGTGCCTAAACAGTGGAAACCCCCCACAAATGACCCCATTTGGGAAACTAGACCCCCTAAGGAACTTTTCTAGATCTTTGGTGAGCAATTTGAACCCCCAAGTGCTTCACACAAGTTTATAACGTAGAGCCGTAAAATTTAAAAATCATATTTTTTCCACAAAAATGATCTTTTCACCCCAATTTTTATTTTTCCAAGGGTAACAAGACTCCAAAAGTTATTGTGCAATTTGTCCTGAGTGCGCTGATACCCCATATGTGGGGGTAAACCACTGTTTGGGTGCATGGCAGAGTTTGGAAGGGAAGGAGCGCCGTCTGACTTTTTCAACGCAGAATTGGCTGGACGCCATGTCGTGTTTGGAGAGCTCCTGATCTGCCTAAACAGTGGAAACCCCCATAAATGACCCCATTTTGGAAACTAGACCCCTCAAGGAACTTATCTAGATGTGTGGTGAGAACTTTTAACCCCCAGGTGTTTCACTAAAGTTTATAACGTACAGCCGTAAAAAAAAAATTTTTTTTTTTTTTACAAAAATGATTTTTTTCGCCCCCAATATTTTATTTTCACAAGGGTAACAGAAGAAATTGGAACCCAAAAGTTGTTGTCCAATTTGTCCTGAGTACGCTGATACCCAATATGTGAGAGAAAACTACTGTATGGGCGACACGTCAGGGCTCGGAAGGGAAGTAGTGACGTTTTGGATTGCAGACTTTGATGGAATGGTCTGGGGGCGTCAATGTCGCATTTGGAGAGCCCCTGATGCGCCTAAACAGTGGAAACCCCCCACAAGTGACCCCATTTTGGAAAATAGACCCCACAAGGAACTTGTCTAGATGTGTGGTGAGCACTTTGAACCCCGAAGTGCTTCACAGAAGTTTATAACGCACAGCCGTAAAAATAAAAAATCCTTTTTTTTTTTGCAAAAATGATTTTTTTGCCCCAATATTTTATTTTTACAAGGGTAACAGGAGAAATTGGACCCCAAAAGTTGTTATCCAATTTGTCCTGAGTACGCTGATATCCAATATGTGGGAGAAAACTACTGTATGGGTACACATTGGGGCTCGGAAGGGAAGTAGTGACGTTTTGGATTGCAGACTTTGATGGAATGGTCTGGGGGCGTCATGTCGCATTTGGAGAGCCCCTGATGCGCCTAAACAGTGGAAATCCCCAACAAGTGACCCCATTTTGGAAAATAGACCCCACAAGGAACTTATCTAGATGTGTGGTGAGCGCTATGAAGCCCCAAGTGCTTCACAGAAGTTTATAATGTACAGCCGTAAAAACAAAAAAAATTTTTTTGTACAAAAATGATATTTTCGCCCCCAGTTTTTTATCTTCCCAAGGGTAGCAGAAGAAATAGGACAAATTGCACAATAACTCTTGGGGTCCAGAGTACGCTGATATGTGGGATAAACTACTGTTTGGACGCATGGCAGAGCTGAGAAGTGAAGGAGCACCGTTTGACTTTTTCAACGCAGAATTGGCTGGAATTGAGATCAGACGCCATGTCACATTTGGAGAGCCCCTGATGTGCCTAAACAGCAGAAACCCCCCAATTCTAACTCCAACCCTAACCCCAACACACCCCTAACCCTAGTCCCAACCCTAACCACAAACCTAACCCTAACACACCCCTAATCCCAACCCTAACCCTAATCCTAACTTTAGCGCCAACCCTAACCCTAACTTTAGCCGCAACCCTAACCCTAATGGGAAAATGGAAATAAATACTTTTTTTTAATTTTATTATTTTTCCCTTACTAAGGGGGTGATAAAGGGGGGTTTGATTTACTATTTATAGCGGGTTTTTATGATTGGCAGCTGTCACGCTAAAAGACGCTTTTTATTGCAAAAATAGTTTTTGCATCATCACATTTTGAGAGCTATAATTTTTGCATATTTTGGCCCACAGAGTCATGTGAGGTCTTATTTTTTGCGGGACGAGTTGACGTTTTTATTGGTACCATTTTTGAGCACGTGACGTTTTTTGATCGCTTTTTATTTCGATTTTTGGGAGGTTAGAATGAACAAAAATCAGCAATTCATGAATTTCTTTTGGGGGAGGCGTTTATACCGTTCCGCGTGTGGTAAAATTGATAAAGCAGTTTTATTCTTCGGGTCAGTACGATTATGGTGATACCTCATTTATATCATTTTTTCATGTTTTGGCGCTTTTATAGAATAAAAACAATTTTATATAAAAAATTATTATTTTTGCATCGCTTTATTCTGCGAGCTATAACTTTTTTATTTTTTCGCTGATGATGCTGTATGACGGCTCGTTTTTTGCGGGACAAGATGACGTTTTCAGCAGTACCATGTTTTTTTATATCGGTCTTTTTGATCGCGTGTTATTCCACTTTTTGTTCGGCGGTATGATGATAAAGCATTGATTTTTTGCTTCGTTTTTTTTTTTTTTTTTTAAGGGGTTCACTAAAGGGGTTAACTAGTGGGACAATTTTATAGGGGGGGTCGTTACGGACGCGGCGATACCAAATATGTGTACTTTTATTGCTTTGTTTTTTTTTATTTACAGGAAGAAGTGAATTTATTGGGGAATATATATATTTTTTTTTTATTTATTTTGGATTTTTTTTTAAAACATGTTTATTTTTATTTTTTTTAACTTTTTTACTTTGTCCCAGGGTGGGACATCACTGTATTTTATCAGATCGCTGGTGTGACAGTGTGCACAGCACTCTGTCACACCAGCGATCGCACAGGCATAGATGCAGGCTTCTCAGTGCCTGCTCTCGGCAGGCACTGAGGTAGCCGCCTCCCTCCAGGACCCCGGCGCCATCTTGGATCCGGGTCCTGGGAGGGAGGAAGCCCTCAGAACAGCGCGATCACATCGCGCTGCTCTGAGGGTCTCAGGGGGGCGCGCAGGGAGCCCCCACCCTGCGCGATCCTCCCCTGTGCCCCCAGTACACCGCGATCATGTTTGATCGCGGTGTGCAAGGGGTTAATGTGCCGGGAGCGGTCCGTGACCGCTCCTGACACACAGTCATGGGTGTCAGCTGTGATAATCAGCTGACACCCGGCCGCGATCGGCTGCGCTCCCCCAGGGAGCGCGTCCGATCGCACGAGACGTACTATCCCGTCCCTGGTCATACTGGCCCAGGTACCATGGACGGGATAGTACGTCCGATGGCAGTAAGGGGTTAAAGAAGCAGGCTGAAAGCTTCTTCTGGCTCTTCTCCCTCCTCCCCTCCCGGCAAGATGTTCACACTGTGGCCAGCTGGGTGAGTCGCTTCTAGCCCGCGGGCAGAAGCTTAACCCCTTCACCCCACAGCGCGGGCGCCTTCTGAGGCACTAATGAGTGACAGATTGCGCTGTCCTGCGGCTGTTATCCCTTAAGGGGGCTCGTACACTCTTTTCAATAATAATAAAGAGGTTGTGGGGAGCCTGCGACAGTGAAGTTACTGCCACTATAACGCTTTTAATGTCGCTAGTAGCTGCCAATCTGGAGCGCTTACTGATCTCCTTAACAACTTTGGCGTCATTGCGATATACAAAACAGCGCAATTTTTAGCGATGAACGTTTTTTCTGTTAAGTGTGGCATAGCTGTCCTGCAGCGCGGCCTTATAAGAGGCACTTGGGGTTCGCACACCCTTTTCATTATCACTGCTACTTTAACCCATTCTTAGGCGGTTAACTCCTAATGGGGGACAGCTGGGGTAGCTCTCTCTTTAACCCCTCTCTGCCATCAGACGTACTATTCCGTCCATGTGACCCTGGACCTAATTCCCATGGACGGAATAGTACGTCATGGGCGATCAGCTGCGCTCCCGGGGGAGCGCAGCTGATCGCCGCCGGGTATCAGCTGATTATCACAGCTGACACCCGTGACTGTGTGTCAGGAGCGGTCACGGACCGCTCCGGCACATTAACCCTTGGCACACCGCGATCAAACATGATCGCGGTGTACCCGGGGCACAGGGGAGGATCGCGCAGGCAGGGGCTCCCTGCGCGCTCCCCTGAGACCCTCAGAGCAGCGCGATGTGTCGCGCTGTTCCGAGGATCCGTCCTCCTCCAGGTCCCCGGATCCAAGATGGCGCCGGGGTCCTGCAGGGAGGCGGCTTCCTCAGTGCCTGCTGAGAGCAGGCACTGGGAAGCCTGCAGCGATGCCAGAGCGATCGCTGGGGTGACAGAGTGCTGTGCACACTGTCACACCAGCGATCTGATAAAATACTGTGATGTCCCACCCTGGGACAAAGTAAAAAAGTAAAAATAAAAAAGTGTAAAAAAAAATCATAAAAAAAAAAAAAAATATTCCCCAATAAATTCATTTTTTCCTGTAAATAAAAAAAACAAAACAATAAAAGTACACATATTTGGTATCGCCGCGTCCGTAACGACCCCCCCTATAAAACTGTCCCACTAGTTAACCCCTTTAGTGAACCCCTTAAAAAAAAAAAAAAAAACGAAGCAAAAAATCAATGCTTTATCATCATACCGCCGAACAAAAAGTGAAATAACACGCATCAAAAAACCGATATAAATAAACATGGTACCACTGAAAACGTCATCTTGTCCCGCAAAAAACGAGCCTCACACAGCATCATGAGCGAAAAAATAAAAAAGTTATAGCTCGCAGAATAAAGCGATGCAAAAATAATGATTTTTTATATAAAATTGTTTTCATTCTATAAAAGCGCCAAAACCTAAAAAAATGATATAAATGAGGTATCGCCATAATCGTACTGACCCGAAGAATAAAACTGCTTTATCAATTTTACCACACGCGGAACGGTATAAACGCCTCCCCCAAAAGAAATTCATGAATTGCTGATTTTTGTTCATTCTAACCACCCAAAAATCGAAATAAAAAGCGATCAAAAAATGTCACGTGCTCAAAAATGGTACAAATAAAAACGTCAACTCGTCCCGCAAAAAATAAGACCTCACATGACTCTGTGGGCCAAAATATGCAAAAATTATAGCTCTCAAAATGTGGTGATGCAAAAAACTATTTTTTGCAATAAAAAGCGTCTTTTAGCGTGACAGCTGCCAATCACAAAAACCCGCTATAAATAGTAAATCAAACCCCCTTTATCACCCCCTTAGTTAGGGAAAAATAATAAAATTAAAAAAATGTATTTATTTCCATTTTCCCATTAGTGGTTAGGGTTGCGGCTAAAGTTAGGGTTAGGGTTGGCGCTAACGTTAGTATTAGGGTTAGGGTTGGCGCTAACGTTAGGATTAGGGTTGGGATTAGGGTTATGGGTGTGTTAGGGTTAGGTTTGTGGTTAGGGTTGGGACTAGGGTTATTGGTGTTTGGGGTTAGGGTTGGAGTTAGAATTGGGGGGTTTCTGCTGTTTAGGCACATCAGGGGCTCTCGAAATGTGACATGGCGTCTGATCTCAATTCCAGCCAATTCTGCGTTGAAAAAGTCAAATGGTGCTCCTTCACTTCTGAGCTCTGCCATGCGCCCAAACAGTAGTTTCCCCACATATGGGGTATCAGCATACTCTGGACCCCAAGAGTTATTGTGCAATTTGGCCTATTTCTCCTGTTACCCTTGGGAAAATAAAAAACTGGGGGCGACAAAATCATTTTTGTAAAAAAAAAAATGATTTTTTTGTTTTTACGGCTGTATGTTATAAAACTTCTGTGAAGTACTTGGGGCTTCATAGCGCTCACCACACTTCTAGATAAGTTCCTTGTGGGGTCTATTTTCCAAAATGGGGTCACTTGTGGGGGGTTTCCACTGTTTAGGCGCATCAGGGGCTCTCCAAATGCGACATGACGCCCACAGACCATTCCATCAAAGTCTGCAATCCAAAACGTCACTACTTCCCTTCCGAGCCCCGACTGTGCCCATACAGTAGTTTTCTCCCACATATTGGGTATCAGCGTTCTCAGGACAATTTGGACAACAACTTTTGGGGTCCAATTTCTCCTGTTACCCTTGTGAAAATAAAATATTGGGGCGAAAAAATCATTTTTGTAAAAAAAAAAAAGGATTTTTTATTTTTACGGCTGTACGTTATAAACTTCTGTGAAGCACTTCGGGGTTCAAAGTGCTCACCACACATCTAGATAAGTTCCTTGTGGGGTCTATTTTCCAAAATGGGGTCACTTGTGGGGGTTTCCACTGTTTAGGCGCATCAGGGGCTCTCCAAATGCGACATGACTCCCCCAGACCATTCCATCAAAGTCTGCAATCCAAAACGTCACTACTTCCCTTCCGAGCCCCGACGTGCGCCCATACAGTAGTTTACTCCCACATATTGGGTATCAGCTACTCAGGACAAATTGGACAACAACTTTTGGGGTCCAATTTTCCTGTACCCTTGTGAAAATAAAATATTGGGGGCTAAAAAATCATTTTTGTAAAAAAAAAAAATAATTTTTATTTTTACGGCTGTACGTTATAAACTTCTGTGAAGCACTTGGGGTTCAAAGTGCTCACCACACATCTAGATAAGTTCCTTGAGGGGTCTAGTTTCCAAAATGGTGTCATTTGTGGGGGGTTTCCACTGTTTAGGCAGATCAGGAGCTCTCCAAACACGACATGACATCCAGCCAATTCTGCATTGAAAAAGTCAAACGGTGCTCCTTCCCTTCCAAACTCTGCCATGCACCCAAACAGTGGTTTACCCCCACATATGGGGTATCAGCGCACTCAGGACAAATTGCACAATAACTTTTGGAGTCTTGTTTCCCTTGGGAAAATAAAAATTGGGGTGAAAAGATCAATTTTGTGGAAAAAATATGATTTTTTAATTTTACGGCTCTACGTTATAAACTTGTGTGAAGCACTTGGGGGTTCAAATTGCTCACCAAAGATCTAGATAAGTTCCTTAGGGGGTCTAGTTTCCCAAATGGGGTCACTTGTGGGGGGTTTCCACTGTTTAGGCACATCAGGGGCTCTCCAAATGCAACATGGCGTCCAATCTCAATTCCAGCCAATTTTGGTTGGAAAAAGTCAAATAGTGCTCCTTCCATTCCGAGCTCTGCCATGCGCCCAAACAGTGGTTCCCCCCCACATATGGGGTATCAGCGTACTCAGGACAAATTGGACAACAAATTTTGTGGTCCAATTTCTCCTGTTACCTATGGGAAAATAAAAAATTAGTGACTAAGAGATAATTTTTGTGGGAAAAAAATAGGATTTTTTATTTTCATGCCCGGGCATTATAAACTTGTGTGAAGCACTTGGGGGTTCAAAGTGCTCACCAAAGATCTAGATAAGTTCCTTAGGGTGTCTAGCTTCCAAAATGGGGTCACTTGTGGGGGGTTTCCACTGTTTAGGCTCATCTGGGGCACTACAAACGGAACATGACCCCCATCAATGTTTGCATTCCAAAACGTTACTGCTTCTTTTCCAAGCCCTGCCGTGCGCCCAAACAGTTTCCCCCCCCACATATGGGGTGTCCGCGTACTCAGGACAAATTGGACAACAAGTTTTGGGGTCCAATTTCCTTGGGAAAAATCAAAAATTTGGGACTAAAAAATCATTTTTGTGGAAAATTGTTTTTTTTTTTTTCACACCCAGGCATTATAAACTTTTGTGAAACACTTTGGGGTTCAAAGTGCTCACAACAGATCTAGATAAGTTCCTTAGGGGGTCTAGTTTCCAAAATGGTGTCACTTGTGGGGGGTTTCCACTGTTTAGGCGTATCAGGGGCTCTCCAAACACGACATGGCGTCCAATCTCAATTCCAGCCAATTTTAGTTTGAAAAAGTCAAACGGCGCTCCTTCCCTTACGAGCTCTGCCGTGTGCCCAAACAGTGGTTTTCCCCCACATATGGGGTATTGGCATACTCAGGAGAAATTGCACAACAACTTTATCTGTCCATTTTCTCCTTTTACCCTTGTGAAAAAAAAAAAAGTTTGTAAAAGATCATTTTTGTGTCAAAAAAGTTAAATATTAATTTTTTCCATCCACGTTGCTTCAGCTCCTGTGAAGCACCTGAAGGGTTAATAAACTTCTTGAATGTAGTTTTGAGTACCTTGAGGGGTGCAGTTTTTTATAATGGTGTCACTTTTGGGTATTTTCTGCCATATAGACCCGTCAAAGTGACTTCAAATGTGAGGTGGTCCCTAAAAAAATGGCTTTGTAAATTTTGTTGTAAAAATGAGAAATCACTGGTCAACTTTTAACCCTTCTAATTTCCTAACAAAGAAAAATTTTGGTTCCAAAATTGTGCTGATGTAAAGTAGACATGTGGGAAATGTTATTTCTTAACTATTTTGTGTGACATATTTCTCTGTTTTAAGGGAAAAAAATTCAAAGTTTGAAAATTGCAAAATTTTTAAAATTTTCGCCATATTTGCGTTTTTTTCAAAAATAAACGCAAGTTATATCGAAGAAATTTTACCACTAACATGAAGTACAATATGTCACTAGAAAACAATCTCAGAATCGCGAAGATCCGTTGAAGCGTTCCAGAGTTATAACCTCATAAAGAGACAGTGGTCAGAATTGTAAAAATTGGCCCGGTCATTAACGTGCAAACCACCCTTGGGGGTGAAGGGCTTAAGAGCTCTAACCCTTCAGCGTTTGTTTTTTCTTTAAGAAACACACTGTTCTAGTTACTGACAGTTTAACCTGCCATATACTGTGCAAGGACATGTCAGAGACCGTCTCCCAGATCCGCTACAGAATCAGTCTCACTGACACGCAGATCTCGACGGCGTCATGCGCAGCGGTCGGAGGTTCCAGCGGTGTCAAAATGGAGGCCCTCGCTAGTTTCTATTGATGGCCTGTCTGACCTTCTAGGTTATTAGATGTCAGCTAGATCCTCTCAAGGAAGCGACACGAACCGGTGCCTTCCTTCCCGCGTAACGAAGATGTCCGATTCGGACAAGGAGGATCGGCAGGGACACTCTGCCTCTCTTTTGGGCCGTACAGAGACTTTTATTGGTCCATGAGGGCGTTACAGTTACCGGATGAGGTAACTAGACGTCCTGGTAAGTCGGCCCGGATGTACCAGGAGTACCGTAAGTTGCGTTCGGCATTGCCAGCTCTGGATGAGCTTAATGGGACAAGGAACGCCTGTGTCCAGATAAACGTTTTCAAGGGACACGGTCTTTTGAGACACTGTATCCGTGTTCGACGGAGTTGATTGATAATTGGATCCCTTCTCCTGAAGTGGATGTCCCTTTATCCCAGCTTAGCCAATCTTCCTGTTAAAGGGAAGGCGAGTCTGCAGGATCTGCTGGACAGAAAAACGGAGATGGCAGCAATATCCATCTGCGAGACCGCGGGTCATGGATTCAGTTATTAAGGATCCATGTGTGCTTGTAAAGTTTCCCTGAGCCGGTTGGACCGTCTACGGACGGCGTGGCAAGGTGGATCCCCTCTATCAAGGTAGATGGGCTTTTCAAGTTGTTGGAGGATACTGCGTCACTGCTATCCAGGGCGCAATCCTCGGCAGTCACAGTCAGAAGAGCACTGTGGCTTGGACATGGGGACGTGGTCTCCAAGCAGGGTTTGCTATCTTTAGTTTACAAGGTGGTCAGCTATTTGGATCTGACCTCACGGAGCTGATTGCCAAGGCAAAAGAAACAGCTTTACCGCAGCGCAGAGCTGTGACCTCTGCGTCTGGCAGGACTAGTGCCGGTAGTTGTCGGCGGTCCTTTCGGTCCACTCTCTCTCTCTTTTTTTTTTTTTAAAAAAAAGGGAAGTCTCAGAAATTCCGCATACCCTGGAAACAGAACTTCCGTTAAGACAAACGGGAAGCTGGCAAAAAGCTGCTAAGGCGGACTGACGCCTGGGTCTCACTTGAGCGCTCTCGAGTGGGGGGTCGTTTACTCCAATTCAAACCGACTTGGGCTTCCCGCGTGTCCAGGGCCGCCATCAGGGCATTACAGCCCTTACTAATGTATGGGGCCCGGTGCTTTAGGGGGGCCCGCCGCGCCGCCCGAGCACGCTGGCAGCACGGTCCGGCAGCAGGTGCAGCACTTCGCTGCTTTATATTCCCCACTGTCCCCAGTCCTGACCTCCTGGCTGGCAAATTAAATGGGCAGGCACTGTAGCTTTAAGCTACAGCCCGCCCTGATGCATCATGGTCCAGCCGTGACGTCACACGCTGCTCTGCTCCACTTCCTCATTCTGGAGCAGAGCGAGCAGCGTGTCACATCAGTGTGCTGTGCCAGACACACACTGCCATCCGGCTGGGAGCGGCGGACCGGACCGGGTGCAGGCGGCAGGCGAGCTCAGCAGGGTTAGTAGTCTGTCGCAGGGGGGCCCAGCCAGGACAGCCGCAGCGCCAGCATCCACCACGCACCACCAACAGGGCCCAGGGCAGGCGGGGGGGCCCGCAGGCGCAGCATCCAGCAACAGGGGGCCTGGGGACCTGTGTTGCTGGATGCTGCGGGCCCCTCTGCCTGCCCTGGGCTGGGGCCCTGTTGGATTGCTGCGTGTGGCCGCCCCCCTGCCTGCTCATCATATGGGGCATAAAATCTATGGAGCATCATATGGCGGCATAATCTTTGGAGCATCATATGGCGGCATAATCTATGGAGCGTCATATGGGGCATAAAATCTGTGGAGCATCATATGGCAGCATAATCTATGGAGCATCATATGGGGCATAAAATCTATGGAGCATCATATGGGGGCATATACATCTATGAGGCATCATATGGCGGCATAAAATCTATGGAGCATCATATTGCGGCATAATCTATGGGGCATCATATGGCGGCATAATCTTTGGAGCATCATATGGCGGCATAATCTTTGGAGCATCATATGGCGGCATAATCTGTGGGGCATCATATGGCGGCATAATCTTTGGAGCATCATATGGCGGCATAATCTTTGGAGCATCATATGGCGGCATAATCTGTGGGGCATCATATGGCGGCATAATCTTTGGAGCATGATATGGGGCATAATCTATGGAGCATCGTATGGGGCATAAAATCTATAGAGCATCATATGGCGGCATAATCTTTGGAGCATCATATGGCGGCATAATCTATGGAGCGTCATATGGCGGCATAATCTTTGGAGCATCATATGGCAGCATAATCTTTGGAGCATCATATGTCGGCATAATCTATGGAGCATCATATGGGGCATAAAATCTATGGAGCATCATATGGCGGCATAATCTTTGGAGCATCATATGGCGGCATAATCTATGGAGCATCATATGGCGGCATAATCTTTGGAGCATCATATGGGGCATAAAATTTATGGAGCATCATATGGCGGCATAAAATCTATGGAGCATCATATGGGGGCATATACATCTATGGGGCATCATATGACGGCATAAAATCTATAGAGCATCATATGGGGGCATAAAATCTATAGAGCATCATATGGGGGCATAAAATCTATGGAGCATCATATGGGGGTATAAAATCTATAGAGCATCATATGGGGGTATAAAATCTATAGAGCATCATATGGGGGTATAAAATCTATGGGGCATCATATGGGGCATAAAATATATGGAGCATCTTATGGGGGCATAACCTTTATGGAGCATTATATGGGGCCCATCATTAACTGAATACAATAATCTGCAATCAGAAATACAGTGTGTATATATATATATATATATATATATATATAATATATATATATATATATATATATATATGATTTCAATTAGTTAAAAAAATGTATGTGACACATTCCCTTGAAGGAAGATAATTAAAATATACAAAAAAAAAGTTACCGAATGTTTAAGAGGTTAGAGTAGAGTGGGGCCCTGCCAATAGATTCTACCTTGTCGTGGTAGGAACAGCAAAATTCGCCGCACACTACAATTGATTACTATGCAGAAAAATATTTTTATTTGAAAAATTATCCAATCCAAAAGAAGAAAGTGCCAGTGCCGTAATAATAATATGTACAATATACAGATACCCAACGTTTCGACCCTCCCGGATCTTAATCATGGGGTACTAGAGAAAAATAGAAGAAACATAGTGTGAGGCAATTATATACAGTGATTACATATACATATATAACATATATACAGATATGGGCTGGATCATATATAATTGATTGCGAAAAATGTCATGTAGATAATAATCCAGAAAGTAGAATATATCGTTAAAGTACATATGGAGCCTCATTATACAATCTCAACATGGAGATATACAGAGTAACGATTTATATAATCATAGTAGAACAAAAGCACAATGATATAAGAAACAAAGAAGTAGCGCATTTCTACCTTGTAAAATTAGTACAACAGAGATATGGCACATAGTAGAGGCAATAAATTCCTTGTAAATTCCCTTATAGCAGAGCCAGATGCTGCAGATAATATCAAAATGATTACATATAGGGAAATAGGGGTCACCATCATTGAAATGTCAGAGATTTCCTGCTGTGTACAAAGAGCAGGAGTTAAATGTATCCAGAATAGGGTAAAGTCTGTCCTGAGTGGCGTCCTGATAGCCTGTACAGGGCAAATGGAACACAAATTATAGCCCATTATAGTGGCAGATGGAGTGGACTATTTACATGAAAACATACCTTTGGAGGTGGATGAAATGAGAATATAGGCGGCGCACCTGCGCCCTGCCGTGTACAGAAAGTAGGGGTTAAATGTGCCCTGAACGGGGTTAAAACGTTCTGGATGGCGTCCACAGAGCCTACATGGGGTAAATGTGGCATAAGTTGCAGCCCAGAGTGATGGCAGATGGGGTGAACCGCTTTGAATCAAAGACATACCTTGAGAAGCGAATGTACAGGTTTACAGGCGGCGCTCCTGCGCCCTGCCTTGTCTGCTGGGTGACCAGGTGTATGGGAAGGGAGCAAATGGGGGTTTAAATGCGGCGCCGTGTACTGCCGGACCGGAAGTGCGTCATCCGGACCGGAAGTGACACGGCACAACATGATCTGATGTAATCGCGCATGCGCGATAGCGGTAGCGGCCGCCATGTTATCGGTGGGAAAAGGCAAATATAAGCAGGACTATGAGAGACACTAATCTGTATAAGAGACAAAATCTAGGGGGAGGAGACTAGAGGCCTGCATGTGGCGCCGTGTCACTTCCGGTCCGGATGACGCACTTCCGGTCCAGCGGTACACGGCGCTGCATTTAAACCCCCATTTGCTCCCTTCCCATACACCTGGTCACCCAGCAGACAAGGCAGGGCGCAGGAGCGCCGCCTGTAAACCTGTACATTCGCTTCTTAAGGTATGTCTTTGATTAAAAGCGGTTCACCTCATCTGCCATCACTCTGGGCTGCAACTTATGCCACATTTACCCCATGTATGCTCTGTGGACGCCATCCAGGACATGTTTTAACCCCATCCAGGGCACATTTAACCCCTACTTTCTGTACACGGCAGGGCGCAGGTGCGCCGCCTATATTCTCATTTCATCCACCTCCAAAGGTATGTTTTCATGTAAATAGTCCACTCCATCTGCCACTGTAATGGGCTATAATTTGTGTTCCATTTGCCCTGTACAGGCTATCAGGACGCCACTCAGGACAGACTTTACCCTATTCTGGATACATTTAACTCCTGCTCTTTGTACACAGCAGGTAATCTCTGACATTTCAATGATGGTGACACCCTATTTCCCTATATTTATTTAATTAATCATTTTGATATTATCTGCAGCATCTGGCTCTGCTATAAGGGAATTTACAAGGAATTTATTGCCTCTACTATGTGCCATATCTCTGTTGTACTAATTTTACAAGGTAGAAATGCGCTACTTCTTTGTTTCTTATATCATCGTGCTTTTGTTCTACTATGATTATATAAATCATTACTCTATATATCTCCATGTTAAGATTGTATAATGATGCTCCATATGTACTTTAACGATATATTCTACTTTCTGGATTATTATCTACATGACATTTTTTTGCAATCAATTATATATGATCCAGCCCATATCTGTATATATGTTATATATGTATATGTAATCACTGTATATAATTGCCTCACACTATGTTTCTTCTATTTTTCTCTAGTACCCCATGATTAAGATCCGGGAGGGTCGAAACGTTGGGTATCTGTATATTGTACATATTATTATTACGGCACTGGCACTTTCTTCTTTTGGATTGGATAATTTTTCAAATAAAAATATTTTTCTGCATAGTAATCAATTGTAGTGTGCGGCGAATTTTGCTCTTCCTATATTTGTTGGTGCCGCTTAGGACCAATTCACCAGCATCTCCTGTACACTAGACTTGAGTGCACACCATTTCACCCATATTACCTTGTCGTGGGGCGGCTTAAAAAAATCTTTTGGTCAAAACAAAAGCTGATGTCTACGCATGTGATTTGATGTTAATGTGTCATTGGTGAGGGCGTGGTGCAGAAGTGGAGTTTTTCCAAGAAAAGGCGGAGGGATTTTGGATGGTTCGCGTGGTGGAGGAGGAGCTAGGGTGGAGGCGGAACTGGGGGTGGAGTCTCAAGGGGGGCCCCATAAATTTTGCCAGTATGGGGCCCCGAAATTCCTAGTGGCAGCCCTGCGCGTGTCGGACGCCTGGGTGACACAGGTTGTGTTGGCAGGCTACTTCATAGAGTTTTTTTCTCGACCCCCAGACAATTTTTTTTGTCAACCTCGCCTCTACTGCGGGAGGTAGATTCCCTTCTGCAGAAAGGTGTGGTGGTGCCGGTTCCGCCAGAAGGCCGGGGAAGAGGGTTATTTTTTTTTTTTTAACCTCTTTGTGGTCCCCAAAAAAGAGGACATATTTTGGCCCATTCTGGATCTTAAAAGATTGAATCGGCATGTCCACGCCCGGAAATTCCGCATGGAGTCGTTTCGCTCCGTTGTGGCGGCCCTGTCGCAGAACGACTTTTGGTGTCAATCGTCATTCGCGACGCTTATTTGCACTTTCCAATCGGAAGGGCCCGCCAACGCTTCCTTCGTTTTGCCATAGGTCAGGACCATTATCAGTTGGTGGCTCTGCCATTCGGGTTGGCCTCAGCGCTCAGAGTTTCTACAAAAATTCTGGCGCCTTTCATGGCATTTCTTCGAAGACAGGGGGTTTCGATTCTACCCTATCTGGACGACCTTTTGATTGTGGCGTCCTCAAAGAAGGAGGCGGTGACTGCTCGCATTCTATCCCTTCAGCTCCTGGAGGACTTCGGGTGGCTGGTCAATTGGGAGAAGTCGTCTCTGGAACCGTCGCAGTCAATCCTGTTTTTGGGGATGCATTTCGGCACGGTACGGGCAGTAGTGTCCCTACCTCCAGACAAGCGGGCATGTCTCCTCCGACATGTACAAATTATGAAGTCTTCGACAGCAATGTCCCTTCGGAAGTGTATGCGCCTTCTGGGTTTGATGGTGGCGTCCATGGAGGCACTTCCGTTTGCCCAGTTTCATTCCAGGGCCCTCCAAAGGCTCATTCTGAGTCGTTGGGATCGATCGCAGGCTTCACTGGATTGCAGTGTCATCATCTCTCGCAGGGTGCGGGAATCTCTAGGATGGTGGTTACGTCCAGGAGCGTTAACCCTGGGGAAGTCTTTCCTCCCTCCGAGGTGGTCGGTCATAACCACCGATGCCAGCCTGACGGGCTGGGGGGGGTGTCTGGAACGATCTCTGGATTCAGGGAGTATGGTCATCGGAAGAGTCTGTTCTACCGATCAACATCCTGGAATTGAGGGCAATTTTCCTTTGCCTCCAACACTGGACGGTCCCTTTGAGCGGTCTACCAGTCCGAGTGCAGACAGACAACGCGACGGCGGTCGCATATATCAACCACCAAGGCGGGACGAGGAGTTCCAGGCTCATGGTGGAGGTGTCTCGGATCCTGATTTGGGCCGAGACCAGAGTGCCAGCCATCTCTGCAATCCACATTCCAGGGGTTCAGAATATCACGGCGGACTTCCTCAGTCGCGAGAAGATGGATCCCGGAGAATGGAGTCTTCATCCGGAAATTTTTGCACTGCTGTGCTCCCGTTGGGGAACTCCCAAGTGGATTTGATGGCATCCAGGTTCAATGCCAAGTTACCGACCTTCATGTCCAGGTACAAGGACCCGAAGGCTGTGGCGGTGGATGCTCTGGTGGCTCCGTGGGACCAATTCGAGCTAATCTATGTGTTCCCGCCGATATCTTTACTTCCTCTGGTGCTGCGTCGGATCAGACTGGAGAGAATCCCGGCTATGTTGATAGCCCCAGATTGGCCAAGGAGGACGTGGTTCTCGACACTGGTGTCGCTTTTGGCGGCACCTCCATTCCCACTTCCTCTTCGCCCGGACCTGTTAACCCAGGGACCCGTTCGTCATCCGGACTTGAAGTCTCTGCGTTTGACGGCGTGGCTCTTGAGACCGAAATATTGACCCGTAGAGGTTTTTCAGCCGAAGTCATTGCCACTCTGCGAGCTGCCAGAGGTCCGGCTACTACTAAGATTTATCACAAGACTTGGGAAGCCTTCTTCTTGTGGTGTTCGGGTTCTTCAAGGAACCCGAGGATTTTTTCCATTCCCAATTTGCTGGCTTTTCTGCAGTATGGGCTGGACAAGGGTTTGGCAGTGAGCACTCTGAAGGGTCAGGTTTCGGCTCTGTCCTTGCTGTTTCGGAAGGCTATCGCCTCGCGTAGGGACGTACGTTCCTTTTTTCGCGGAGTAACCCGTCAGTTTCCGCCGCGGAAGGCGCCTGTGTCTCCTTGGCGGCTCAACCTTGTCTTGGAGGCTCTTCAGCATGGGCGTTTTGAGCCTATGGGCTCTACTAGCCTTTCTTTACTTTCTTGGAAGGTTGCCTTCCTAGTGGCGGTCACCTCTTTGAGAAGAGTTTCTTAATTGGCGGCTCTTTCCTGCTCGCCTCCCTTCCTGGAGTTTTACCCGGATCGAGTAGTGCTTCGCACACGGGGCGACTTTCTACCTAAGGTGGTGTCGCAATTTCATGTTAACCAGGATATTGTGTTGCCCTCGCTTTGTCCGGGCCCGAGGAATGCAAAGGAACGGGCTTTGCACACATTGGATTTAGTGCGGGCCTTGAAGTTCTATTTGTCTGTTACCCAAGGTTTTCGGAAGTCAGACTCTCTTTTTGTGATTCCAGCTGGTCGTCGACGTGTCAACGAGCTTCCAAGGACTCTATAGCTCGTTGGATTCGGTCGGCCATTTTGGAGGCTTACCGACTTAAAGGCGAACTTTGCCCGATTAAGATTCGAGCTCACTCCACGAGGGCTGTGGCTTCATCGTGGGCCTTTCATAAAGGGGCCTCGGCAGCTCGGCTCTGCCGAGCGGCGACTTGGCGCTCCGTCCACACGTTTACAAAGTTTTATAAGGTGGACGTCAGTGCTTCCGCTGATGCGGCCTTAGGACGTAGGGTCCTGCAGGCGGCCGTAGTTTAAAGTTCTAGTTAACTTGTATTTGGCGCCTGTTACGCTTTTATCTAGGTTGTTGGGATTCTGCCTATTTTGGTTTTTTTTCCCACCCTTAATTTTTGGACTGCTTTGGGACGTCCCTCTAGTAATGACTAGTGTGGCTCTCTTCCTTCCATCTGCTGCTGAAAGACGGATTTTGGTAAGAACTTACCTGTAAAATCCTTTTCAGCGAAGGAAGGAAGAGAGACACAGCTCCCTCCCATGGCAGAAGTGTGTTGATGTTTTCAGATGCGGCGTGACCCTTCTCTGATAGCGATTATCTGGGCTGAGGTCGACGCGCTAAGGCTCTGTTCCAGCATCGCCAGCTCATCGCAGTGGTCAGGTCCAGTGAGTAGTACCTGGAACTGTGTGGTTTCTTCCTGTTGCATGCATAACCTGTATTCCTGTCTTTTCTCTGAAATCCTTCAGAAGGGGTTATGTTGCTCCGCTGGTGATATTTGCTCTTCCTTAGCTTGGTACGACTGGAGTAGGAGGAGCCAGAGCTGGAGGGGCCGGTCAACACTCTTTTTAATCTGAGGTGTCAATCCTATCTGGGCTCCGCCTACCCATAGTAATGACTAGTGTGTCTCTCTTCCTTCCTTCGCTGAAAAGGATTTTACAGGTAAGTTCTTACCAAAATCCGTCTTTCTCTTTTATTATTTTTAAATAATTTGCATGTTATTGCATGAAATAAGTATTTGGTACAATAGAAAAACAACTTTAATATTTGGTACAGAAACCTTTGTTTGCAATTACACAGATCAGATGTTTCCTGTAGTTCTTGGACCAAGTTTGCACACACTGCAGAAGGGATATGGGCCCACTCCTCCAACATTGAGTTTCAGCTCCCTCCAAAGATTTTCTATTTGATTCATGTCTAGAGTCTGGCTAGGCCACTCCAGGACCTGTAAATGCTTCTTACAGAGCCACTTGTTAGTTGCCCTGGCTGTGTGTTTTGGGTCATTATCATGCAGAAGACTCAGCCACAACCCATCTTCAATGCTCTAACCTAAGGAAGGAGGTTGTTGACCCGAAATCGCATAATACATACCCCATCCATCTTACCTTTAGTATGGTTTAGTTGTCCAGTCCCCTTTGCAGAAAAGCACCCCCAAAATATGTTTCACCCCACCATGCTTCACGTTCTTGGGGTTGTACTCTTTCTTCTTCCTCCAAATACGGCAAGTAGAGTTGAGACCAAAATAGAACATTTTGGTCTCATCTGACCACATGACTTTCTCCCATGCCTACTGTGGATCATCCAGATGGTCATTGGCAAACTCCAAATGGGCCTGGACATGTGCTGTCATGAGCAGGGCGACCTCGTGTGCCCTGCAGAATTTTAACTCATGATGGTGTAGTTTGTTACTAATGGTAATGTTTGAGACTGTGGCCCCCGCTCTTTTCAAGTCATTGACCAGTTCCTCCCATGTAGTTCTGGGCTGATTAGTGACCTTTCTCAGAATCATCCTTACCCCACAAGGCGAGATCTTGCGTGGAGCCTCAGACTGAGAAAGATTGACAGTCATCTTGTGTTTCTTCCATTCTCTATTAATTGTGTCAACAGTTGTTGCCTTCTCATCAAACTGCTTGCCGATTGTCTTGTAACCCATCACAGCCTTATGCAGGTCTACAATTTTGTCCTTGGTGTCCTTAGACAGCTCTTTGGTCATGGCCATGGTGGAGATGTTGAAGTGTGATTGATTGTGTATGTGGACAGGTGTCTTTTATACAGGTAACGAGTTCAAACAGGTGCAGAGTAGGAGGGCTTCTTAACCCCTCTCTGACCTTGGATGTACTATCCCGTCCATGTGACCTGGGCCTTATTGACCCTGGACGGGATAGTACGTCATATGTGATCGGCCGCGCTCACGGTGGGAGCGCGGCCAATCGCGACCGGGTGTCGACTGATTCTCACAGCTGACACCTAGCACTAAATGCTAGGAGGGGTCACAGACCGCTCTCGGCACTTTAACCCCCGCCACACTGCGATCAAACATGATCACAGTGTTACGGGAGTAGGCAGAGTGGCTGTCAGCTCTGACAGTCCCTCTGCCTTTGGATCGGAGACCCCGCGTCATAACGCGGGGTCCCGATCGCTGCCATGGAAACCCAATGTCGTCATGACGACATCCGGGTCTCCAGAGCTCAGAGACTTCCTGTCATGCGCATTCCCATTAGGGTTGGGGCTAAAGTTAGGGTTGGGGCTAGGGTTGGGATTTGGGTTAGCGGTGTGTTAGGGTTAGGTTTGTGGTTAGGGTTATAGGTAGGGTTGGCATTAGGGTTAGGAGTGTGTAGGGGTTAGGGTTGGAGTTAAAATTGGGGGGTTTCCACTGTTTAGGCACATCAAGGGCTCTCCGAACGCGACATGGCGTCTGATCTCAATTCCAGCCAATTTTGCTTTGAAAAGTCAAACGGCGCTCCTTCCCTTTCTAGCTCTGCTGTGCGCCCAAACAGTGGTTCCCCCCCACATATGAGGTATCAGCATACTCAGGACAAATTGCACAAAAACTTTTGGGGTCCAATTTGTCCTGTTACCCTTGGTAAAATAAAAAAAATTGGATCTGAAGTAATTTTTTGTGATAAAAAGCTAAATGTTCATTTTTTTTTTTTAAACATTCCAAAAATTCCTGTGAAGCACCTGAAGGGTTAATAAACTACTTGAATGTGGTTTTGAGCACCTTCAGGGGTGCAGTTTTTAGAATGGTGTCACTTTTGGGTATTTTCTATCATATAGACACCTCAAAGTGACTTCAAATGTGAGGTGGTCCCTAAAAAAAAAGGTTGTAAAATTGAGAAATTTCTGGTCAACTTTTAACTCTTATAACTTCCTAACAAAAAAAAAAATTGTTTCCAAAATTGTGCTGATGTAAAGTAGACATGTGGGAAATGTTATATTAACTATTTTGTGTGACATATTTCTCTGTTTTAAGGGCATAAAAATTCCAAGTTTGAAAATGGCAAAATTTTCAAAATTTTCGCCATAGTTCCATTTTTTTCATATATAAACGCAAGTTATATCGAACAAATTTTACCAGTAACTTGAAGTACAATATGTCACGAGAAAAACAGTCTCAGAATCAGCGGGATCCGTTGAAGCGTTCCAGAGTTATCACCTCATAAAAGGACAGTGGTCAGAATTGTAAAAATTGCCCCTGTCATTAACATGCAAACAACCCTCGGGGGTAAAGGGGTTAAAGAAAAACTAACAGGCCTGTGAAAGCCAGAATTCTTGCTGGTTGGTAGGTTATAAAATTCTTATTTCATGGAATAAAATGCAATTTAATTACCGTATGTAAAAATCATGCAATGTGATATTAAATTTCTGTCTCTCACAGTTGAAGTGTACCTACGCTAAACACTACAGACCTCTCCATTCTTTGTAGGTGGGAAAGCATGAAAAACCCGCAGTTTATCATATATTTATTTTCCCCACTGTATTTGGCTGCAGTAATGCATTCTGTGTGTGATTTATGCTGCCTGTGGCTCGGTAAGCATGACTGCCCCCGGGAGGTTCTGTTTGAGGGTATGCAGTGGTGCTTTAGGTTCTTTGTGCTGCTGTATGGCCATGAACACCACTCTGCAGGGAAAACTTATGTTGTTTTTAGACTGGGGAAAAAAACAACGATCACATTCGTTTGTCTTGTGCAATGATAGTCTCTTTGCTCTCCGCAGCACATCATCCTGTGTAAACCGGACATGTTTGCTGAGAACAATATTTTGTGCACAGAATGTTGTGTTCGCATAGAAGCTCGGTCGGCTGATCTAAATGTGCTATTAAATGGCCGCTGATTATGGTAACTTGCATGTGGCTAATTGTCGGTCATTTTAAAGGGGTTGTCCACTGCTAATCAACTACTGCTTAATTATTTTAATGCTCAATATAAAATAAAACTATGAATACTCTCCTCTTATAGCGACGCCATTCCTGCTATTTTTGCCCAGTCAACTGACATTGTGTTATGTGACTACCGCGGCCAATCGGCGGCCACTACTGGAGGTTAGTATGATTGGTTTTTTTTTATATTTTCCAATGACGTGATCTAAGTAGCACTAGTGAACAACCCCTTTTAACTTCTTCACCCCGGCCCATTTTCTTTTTTTTTTGTTTTAATTTTTCGGTCTCCTTTTGCCAAAGCCATAACTTTTTTCTTTTTCCATCAATATGGCCATGTGAGGGCCTGTTTTTTGCAAGACAAGTTGTAATTTTGAAAGACACCATTGATTTTACCATGTCATGTACTGGAAAGCGGGGAAAAAATTCCCAGTGCAGGGAAATGTGAAAATGAAAAAAAAAAAGTGCAATTCCACAATTTTTTTTTTTTTTTACCATGTCCCCTAAATGCTAAAACTGACCTGCTGATATGATTCTCCAGGTCATTACAAGTTTGCAGATGGCAAACATGTCTAGTATCTTTTTTATTTAAGTGGTGAAAAAAAATCCAAAGTTGATAAAAAGTTTGTAATAAACAAAGTAGCGTCATTTTCCAAGAACCGTAGCTTCTCCATTTTTTTGGGTTCCGTAGCTGTGTGAGGGCTTATTCTCTCCCCACCGAGCTGACTTCTTATCGATTTCACATTGGGATAGATAAATCTATTGATCACCTGTTATTGCATTTTATTGCAATGTCGCGGCGACTAAAAAAAAACATAGAAGAGAAAAAGCCATCTTATGCGCTAAGACTTCTCAATTTTTCATATTTCTAAGGTAATGATGCAATTCATTTTTCATATTTTTCATATTTCGTGTTTGCAAGCTATAGCGCTACAGTGTGCTACCTTTTTCTCTTGTATGTATATGAGTTGGTGACTCTAGGTTTAGCACCTGTTCACATTGAATCTATGTTTGGATGTGCCGGACAGTTTTTTGATATGTATTCATTTACCTTCTACCTGAGCACTCCACCTGGTGGTCACAGGCTTTTTAATTATAACAGGTTCATCACCCCTCCACAGAGATGTAGATTTTAGTCTGAAGAGAGGATTCATACGTTCCCATGCAGACAGACTTTTCTAAGCGAGGATAGGCATTAGTTAGGACCTGATATACGAGAAGAGCCTTGACGTGGCTATCAGGCTCACATAATTTGGCCATCTTATGCGCTAAGACTTCTCAATTTTTCATATTTCTAAGGTAATGATGCAATTCATTTTTCATATTTTTCATATTTCGTGTTTGCAAGCTATAGCGCTACAGTGTGCTACCTTTTTCTCTTGTATGTATATGAGTTGGTGACTCTAGGTTTAGCACCTGTTCACATTGAATCTATGTTTGGATGTGCCGGTCAGTTTTTTGATATGTATTCATTTACCTTCTACCTGAGCACTCCACCTGGTGGTCACAGGCTTTTTAATTACAACAGGTTCATCACCCCTCCACAGAGATGTAGATTTTAGTCTGAAGAGAGGATTCATACGTTTCCATGCAGACAGACTTTTCTAAGCGAGGATAGGCATTAGTTAGGACCTGATATACGAGAAGAGCCTTGACGTGGCTATCAGGCTCACATAATTTGGCCATCTTATGCGCTAAGACTTCTCAATTTTTCATATTTCTAAGGTAATGATGCAATTCATTTTTCATATTTTTCATATTTCGTGTTTGCAAGCTATAGCGCTACAGTGTGCTACCTTTTTCTCTTGTATGTATATGAGTTGGTGACTCTAGGTTTAGCACCTGTTCACATTGAATCTATGTTTGGATGTGCCGGTCAGTTTTTTGATATTAAAAAAAACATAGTTCTGGCGTCTTTAATTTTTTTTCTCGTTACACCTTTTACCCTTCAGATTACTTCTTTTTATATTTTGATACATCAGGTGTTTCTGAAAGCTGTAATACCAGACATGTATTTTTTTTTAATTTTTCATTGTTTTAGTTTGAATGAGGCAAAAGGGTGATTTGAACTTTTTATATATATATTTTTTTTTTTAATATTTTTAAAAACATATTTTTACACTTTTTTCTTGCTTCTATTGTCTCCTATAGAGACTTGGAGCTGCGATCTTTTGATTGCTTGTGCTGCATATATTCATGAAAGGGTTAACAACCATGGTCAACATGTGCAAACCCAGCAATAGAAGGGGTACCTGCGCTATACTGTGCTGATCAATCAGTGTTAGGGCTTGTGTCGACGACTGTGGTTTTGGTCTGTGATCTCTTAAAACACTGAGGCTGTGCACATGTCCCAGGAAAAAAATTGCAGCATGCACAATAATCCTCCAATAATCAGATGGCACTCTCCCATTCAGGACTATGGGTCCGTGAAAAAACTTGGGACCACACTCAGATGACATATGAGTGCAGTCTGAGTTTCAGGGACAGACCAAATGGAGAAACTTTTTTTTTTCTTTCTTTTTAATTCTCGACATCTGAGAAAATTGGATCTTACTGTGATCAGAATGGGACTAGCATAATCAGTCTGTGTTTTTTCTTTTTTTCTTTTTAATATAATATATCTATATATAGATAGATATATAGATCTATATATATAGATCGATATTGAATTGAAGAACTAAAGATCAATATTGTATTGAAGAACTAAAATAAATTAACTTTTTGGTGATATTCTAATTTTGTGACAAGCACCTGTATGTGTCTGTCGTCACTTTACAGATTACCATCTTCCTAAACTGGGCAGTTCTTTAAATATTGGACACTCACCTTGTACTTATTGGAGTGAAGGAGTTAATTGCCTAACTTTTTGGGCGACTGGGCTTGTTCTCCCCACTTCCCTTGGAAGCTGAGCCCTCTTATAAAGGTTCTTTATTTTGCTTTCTCCTTCATTACCAGCACCCAATGGCGGGGCCCCATGGCTGAGCGGTGCCCACCTCCTCCCCCTACTTGGGGATAATTCTGAATGTTTTCTTTCCATCAGCCTGCATATTTAACATAGATCTGCTGAAAATAGCACAGACCTTGTGTTTCTGATCTTCAAGGCTTCTCGTGTAGGTTTTTCAGGTTTAGTCGGTGCTGGTAGCTGCGGTCCTCTGGTAACTTATACACTGTGGCTTGGGCTGTTGTTACAGGGAAACAGATGACTGTTGCATCACAGTGAGAGTTTTCTCATGGCTTCATGTAACTTTTTGTTCATTGTTCGGACTCCCCAATTTCCTGATTCTGTGCTCGCTGAGTGTTTGTTACTTTGTGACGTCAATAACCGAGGAGCAGCCAGTAGGTCACTGATTTTTGACCGATGTTACAATTTGATTTTGTGCTTGGAAGAATCTGTGCAGAAAACCTTCAGCATCGGCTGTTGTGTACAAGTCTACAAAGCTTTCATGTAGAAGACGAGGCATCGGCTGTTGTGTACAAGTCTACAAAGCTTTCATGTAGAAGACGAGGCATCGGCTGTTGTGTACAAGTCTACAAAGCTTTCATGTAGAAGACGAGGCATCGGCTGTTGTGTACAAGTCTACAAAGCTTTCATGTAGAAGACGAGGCATCGGCTGTTGTGTACAAGTCTGCAAAGCTTTCATGTAGAAGACGAGGCATCGGCTGTTGTGTACAAGTCTACAAAGCTTTCATGTAGAAGACGAGGCATCGGCTGTTGTGTACAAGTCTACAAAGCTTTCATGTAGAAGACGAGGCATCGGCTGTTGTGTACAAGTCTACAAAGCTTTCATGTAGAAGACGAGGCATCGGCTGTTGTGTACAAGTCTGCAAAGCTTTCATGTAGAAGACGAGGCATCGGCTGTTGTGTACAAGTCTACAAAGCTTTCATGTAGAAGACGAGGCATCGGCTGTTGTGTACAAGTCTACAAAGCTTTCATGTAGAAGACGAGGCATCGGCTGTTGTGTACAAGTCTACAAAGCTTTCATGTAGAAGACGAGGCATCGGCTGTTGTGTACAAGTCTGCAAAGCTTTCATGTAGAAGACGAGGCATCGGCTGTTGTGTACAAGTCTACAAAGCTTTCATGTAGAAGACGAGGCATCGGCTGTTGTGTACAAGTCTACAAAGCTTTCATGTAGAAGACGAGGCATCGGCTGTTGTGTACAAGTCTACAAAGCTTTCATGTAGAAGACGAGGCATCGGCTGTTGTGTACAAGTCTACAAAGCTTTCATGTAGAAGACGAGGCATCGGCTGTTGTGTACAAGTCTGCAAAGCTTTCATGTAGAAGACGAGGCATCGGCTGTTGTGTACAAGTCTACAAAGCTTTCATGTAGAAGACGAGGCCGAGCCGCAGCGTCTCGCAGTGCTCTAGGATTTCCTGTGTGTTTGCATACAAGCTTCAGATACATCTAGTCCTACACACTGATGTGGCCTTGGGCATCTGTCTCCATTTTCTATACTATTTCACCACCCCTTATCCACCGTCTTCACTCACACTAGTCCCTATCCGCAGTAAGGCGCAGACTATAATCTGAATACCTGAGTCAGTGGTGCTAGGACTAATGACCTGCCAGGATCTTAGTGCGAGATGTAGGAAGCTGATAACACCCGGCTGGAAAACACAGATCCATGCAAAGAAAATACCCTCTGTCCACCCTGCGTCTGACCCGCTGCGAGTGTATCACACGCCACCATGTGCCACACACTGGGATCAGCCTGGCAGGGATTTCTAATACTGAAAATCAGGCACCGTAGCCATCACTAATATTGGATCATTACTGCGTAGATTTATATATTACAAACGCATGTCATCCATGGCCAATACATATTTTATGTAGCCAATCGATGATCGCTGTCAACAGCACATCACCCTCTGTGAATAGGGGGACGTGCTGCCGACAATGTGAATACGGTATGTGGTCCTTTCAAATGGATTTTCTGGGTTTCTGTTACGTCTCTGCAGTCAGTAATGTGACACAAGAATGTCAGGATTATTATTATTTTATTATTATTATTGCGCCATTTATTCCTTGGCGCTTTACCCAGCTCTGTTACTTGGTGGGGTGCTTATCGTGTAATCGCAAGCATGCAATTTGCCCACCAGCTTCTCGTTTAGTTCTCTACATAGAATATTACGAGAATCAAGAAAAGGTGCAAGTCCGCACGTGACCGCCAGTAGGCACATCGCATACTTGTAGTCACAAGACATCTGCTCAAGGAGTCAGCAGCGCTGAGTCTTGACAGTCTGCAAATTACACACCGTCAGGTTTCAGCAATCTGCAGTCACAGGAAATATAGCTGAAAAATAACTAACTTTAATAATCATTCACATACCGTTTATATTAACCTGTTTAAAAAGCAACTTGTTTTATCGGCGATCAGTTCACGTTCTGTCTATAAATCTGTCTATAAATCAGCCTTGATGGAAAGCTTTTTTTTTTAATACTGATTTTTGGATTCTTGCATGGATACCTGATATGGCATGAAATATACTAATGGCCCACTGATCTCTCATCTCTGCCGGTGTCAGTCTATAAAGCTGACTGTAAGGCTATCAGTGTTCTAATGTATGTATGCCACCCTCCCATCCTGCAGGTGTACATATGTTCCACAAAAACCTGATTGGGCTAAAAAAAAGCAGAATCCCACTGGACCCTGTGTAATATATTGGTTGTGAATCTTGATATATATTTGTATACTTAGAGCGGATGCGCCTGTGTACATTTTAAAGAGAACTCTGATGAGGTTGGTGTAGTTACCATGGGAAGCCATGTCAGCATGGTTGTATAATCCTGAGGTTAGCACTGCAGTCTTGCAGCGCTGGGGCCCTGAGTTCAGATCCCACCAAAGACAACATCTGCAGGGCGGCTTTGCTTCTTTCCACATGCCAAAGACATACTGATGGGGAATGTAGATTGTGAGCCCCAGTGGGCACAGTGGTGATGTCTATAAAGCGCTGTGGCATTAATAGTGCGATATAAGCAATTTAATTAAATGTTAGGATGAGCATTTTATGAGTCCAGCAATTGCTTGGAATAGTTGATGAGTCCAAGAGTCTCCAGCCTGACTGACATCTGCGATCGCCGAAAACTGCTACTGCGCAGATGCAGACTGCGCCATCTTGGAGGAGGAAATTTATTTTTTTTCTCTAGCAAGATGGCGCTGCCTGCACAATAGCAGCCATCGGATCTCGGCTATGTACACCTATAGCTGCTACTGTACAGGCGCCATTTTTAAATTATTTTTTTGTTGTTTACACCTCAGGAAAAGCTCAGCCACATGTAGTAACTGCACAGTAAACATGCGATTATGCTGCAGCACAGGGGCCACTGTTGGCTCCTGCCTGCAGAAGAGTTTGTTTTTTCTTCTGTATGTTAGGTATTCATTATGTAAACTAGGGGGCAGATCAGTGTCCTGCCTTAAGCCATACAGATGAATAGCTAAGCAAAGCACCACATGAACCCCCCCACAGGCCGCCCCGGAGCACTGGCATATCATTAACTGAGAACTGAAAATACAGATTACACAACAGCCACAAGGCGGATTTCATCACCAGATATCATTGTAATCAGTATAAGGCCGGGATCACACATGCGAGAAACATGGCCGAGTCTCACATGTGAATTCCCAGCACTGGCGCCGGCACTCGGGAGTGGAGCGAGCAGCTGCATAGAAATACATGCTGCCGTACACTCCGCTCCCGAGTGCCGGAGGCAGTGCTGGGAATTCACATGCGAGACTCGGCCGTGTTTCTCGCATGTGTGATCCCGGCCTAACAGCGCTGATCGGACACTGTCTGTAGGTTACTGTGTACAATCCTGCTGACAGGTTCACTTTAATGGACGCAATGACATTTTTATTGTTTAATAGCCTTGATGTAGAACACAGGAGAAAATGTTTTCCCTAGAATATGCAGGGTGTCCTTGTACGGAGGCTTGATGAATGTTTCATGTAACCCCTTCATGATAAACTTCTGGGTTCCACAAGACAAATGCTGCGTCTTACTGCTCGAAGAATATCGGCAGCACGTTTGTGTACACAGGACGATGTGCTGCCGATATAAACTATCCAGTCAAGCAACCAAGAAGGATTTGGCTTGTTTGTTGGGTGATTGCTGCCATTCATGCCTATAGCCGGCAAGTGAGTGTTCTAACCACTGCTTGTTCCTGATTATTGTCCAAGTGAGCGCTGGTATTTCTACTTCTTAGGCCGGGATCACACATGTGAGAAACTCTCATGATTCTCGTGCGAGTCTCTCGCATGAACACCTGATGCTGCCGCCGGCTTTCGGAGCGGAGCGTGCGGCTGCATAGAAATAGAAACTGCGCGCTCCGGTCCAAGTGCCGGCGCCAGTGTCGGGTGTTCATGCGATAGACTTGCGCGAGAATCATGTGAGTTTCTCGCATGTGTGATCCCGGCCACATAGTAATGCTATAATTGATGATTAATACTAATATGATAAACATTAACCGAGAAGTGTTTACATTCAGCTTTTTCCTTTATTTTTTGCCTCCAAAATTCAGTGTGCGCTCGGTGTGGTGTATTGTGCCTATGGGTTTTGTTTTTTTGCTTAGAAAATAAATTAAAATGGTCAATGAAAATACCATGAAAAACACAGCGAAAGGCTATGGTTGGCCATACACAATCGATGGCTGTTGGCCGAACTATGCTTTGACCGACAGCCATCTTGGAGGACTCTCCCACACACGAGCGCTCGTTCTCTGTCCTGGCTTCTCTCATTAAGCCGCCAGGTGACATGTTGGACTGTGGCGGGAGCACAATCGACGTCTCTCCCGACCATCAGTCGGCCGGCGCCCCCACCACACATTAGACCGTTCTCTGTCTATATCGGTACAGCAGAGTGAATTAGATCCCTGAAGTCTCACGCACACGTTGCTTATTTCTGCTGGCCATCATTCATTACACTAGTGATCATTTGCCATTTTGTCCAACTTTTGTCTTTATGCTCCAGGAAGCTGTGATGAATGAATTGTTTGTAGGGGTCCTCACTATGGAGATACTTCGGCTGTGCCTGCCTGTGGCCTAATGGCGACTGCTGGCGTCACGTAAAGGGGTTGTGCAGCAGCTCTCCTTTCCACAACAGGGCAGAACAATGGCCAGATGTAGGCCCCTCATCTATCCGACACTTATGGCACACTACAAATGACAAGTGTGTAAGGAGGGAATAACCCTTATCATCCTATTATTCTTTATGACTGAGGCTGAGTAACATACATGAGAACAGAGCCTTTATCCTTTCCTGAGAGCCGCCCTGCTCGGTGTACTCCCTGGTAACAGGCCCTCGCGGGTTTATTGTGTTAGGACTTTTGTGGATGTTCTGTCTACATATCCTGAAGTGGAGCAGCCTCCAGCTGAGCTCACATAAGGAGACCCAAACGGCTCGGCGGCTGCCAGAGGAGCAGGAAACCACAGC
This sequence comes from Oophaga sylvatica, assembly GCA_033576555.1. NCBI lineage: Eukaryota > Metazoa > Chordata > Amphibia > Anura > Dendrobatidae > Oophaga > Oophaga sylvatica. Next base: position 396,857,336 of record JARQOD010000004.1, read on the forward strand.
AGCCATGTCTGTCGGAGGACGCCCTGTCCAATCAGAAAGTTCAGTGTGTTGCTATGTGCATTTTCTCTCTGCCTCCTCTGTGAATGTCTTGGAGCAGAGGATGCTGCGCTCCGCACAGGGCACTGTTGTGTGCTATGGTAACACCACAAAGGTGTGCACTGTGTAGGAAGTGTGCGGACGATAATCGCTCCTCCTCATACCGATCAACACAGGCAATTCTGTGGAAAAAAGCCGAGAAAATCTGTTTCTAACAATTAATAGTATGTTGTAATATCAGCTCCTCTGGAGAAGGGTATAAAACTCACCTTGGAGGATAAGTAATGTGAGCGAGTGCAAATGTGAAATCCGCAACAATGCCTGAGCTCGGATTTGTGGCCAGATGTCACTGTGGTTTGTATGGCTATGTTCCCACTGTGCGCACTTGTGCGGCCTTGATTGCCTTTTTTTTTTTTTTTTGCTCCATCAGAACCACTTACATCTTATACAGCAAAGTGGCTGGGATTTACAGAGATCTCATACCCACCATGTTTGTGTTGTTTTTTGTTTTTTTGACAAGATCCTTGTTTCTTGAGGGTATGTGCACTTGATGGTTTAATTTTTTTCCCCAGATGGATTCCTCCTATAATCGACCTGAACTGAAAAAGTGCCACAAAACCACAAAAAAAAAATAAAAAAATTAACATCATGCACAGCAAACACGGCATTGCTGTGCTCATGTTCAGGGTTTATTTATTTATTTTACTTTATTTAATCACTTCAGGGTTCGGAAACAGTGAATCCATTAAAATAAGTATCACGTGCATTATTCCACTAGGAAGTTTCTCACTCATTATATATAGATGTCCGCAGCAGAGCTGCCGCAGAACCACCGGCGGAGTGGCTTCACAAACTGACCGCTAGCTTTATCCTGAATTGGCTTTCCTATGGAAACCTCGGTAGCATCTTATGGACATTTGTGCACACACCCTAAAGTGGTTTTGATGAGTTTTTGAGGTTTTTTTTTTTGTAGTCTTGGTCAGTTTCTAGTTTTGCGGAAAATTGCATCAGGAGCTTCTTCAAAGAAGTGACATACACGTTTTTTTTTCCAACCATACATTTTTTAAAACCTGAACCTTGTGGTGTTGAGGCTGACCGCTTCAAAGTGTCAAACTCCTATGTGCACAACCAACTCATCATGTGCTTTGAATGTGTAATGTTTAATTTCCCCTGTGGAGGCGCTGCAGGGATATTGAACAGTTACTGCCAGGTTTGAGTGTAGATCCCAGAAGGGGGACACTGTGATTAGCTTATTATTTAGGGATTGTGCCCAGTAGAGACTTCAGCTTTCGTATCTGCATCTCCCATTCCCATAAAGCTTTGTGCCGTGCTTCCTGCCAGGTCCTATTGTGCCGTGCTGGAAAGTTGTGGTTTTCTGTATGACTCTTGTGCCCTACGCGCAGCAGACAGGAAGGCTTTTCTTATGTATAGCGTGCAGACAGCTCACACTTAGATCAGGACCAGAAGTCGTTTGGAAATAACAGCATTTTTCCAGCCAAGTTACTACAATATTTTTATTACCGTACATATCTGTTTTTTTTTTTTTTTTTACGTTTTTGGGTGACAACTAATAGATATGCCATTACAACTTCCACTGTGGGGTTGTCGCCTATCTTTCCCAAACTTCTGCATGGCAGAGCTGGCTACTTGTAGGGACAATACTGTCCTGAATCTTTCTAGCTCCGACTCCTGTAATAATGCTGATTATTGTGGTGCGGACCGCGCTGTGCCGTGACTGATGAATGTGGTTATGTGAACTAGCTAGAGCTGGCCTAGAAATGCTGCTGCGCTGACTACTTAGCTGGATTAGAGATGATGCTGAAGGTGGCGTCGGATAGATCCTCATACATAACTATCCTTTTCATCAGGAAGTTCGTGTTTTCAGGCAGAAGCCCAGAATCCTGCACTCTCAATATAAAGTGATCTGCAGATAATATGTGTATTAGAACATTGCACTCCACATCCTTGTATATTTAGAAGGGAACAAAGAAGTTAGTAATGCGGGTCATTCAGTGCCGCTGCCCTTGGCTCAGCCACCGAGGGGACGCACAGCTGCTCGACCCTGCTCAGCCGGCCTAAATGGGGGAGCTGGCACTTTCTGCAAAATCAGGGGACAGCAGCTCATTCAGGGCAAGGGCAGCCAATTCTGCTTCCTATATCCAAGGGCCTGTTGTGTAAGTAATGCAATATCCTTGTCCTGTGCTCATCAGGAAAATACTTGGGGGTGTGAAGTTACTCG